>CM077822.1:40842330-41522330 GCA_039720395.1 Liquidambar formosana | reverse complement strand
CAATCTAATTGCATTGTCCTTTGGATCTGTAATTGATGCCTCTAAACCTACAACACCAAAGTAGCAAATAATTTCAACAACTTACTTAAAAACTACTATAGAGTATGAGAAATAGTGCACATATTCATATTTTTAAAGTTAAATTCACCTGAACCAACTGCAGATACTGGCTTGGAAAAACATCTGAAACCACCTTCGTAAGGGCCACAGGGGTATGATAACCTAAAAACAAAAAGGTATAAAACCAAAAATATTTTACAAAACCACTCAATAAAGTATAAAATCCCATGAAAAGAAGCAATCTAAATCAAGAGCCTCACTGTAAAGGTACTGAAATGCTTAAAAAGGTTTAGTGTGAAGCATCGTGAGACAGACAGAGACGGAAGATTCAAAAGAAATGAAATCACGTAGGAACTCAGAGAATATAAAATTCAGAGTAAGCCGCATAACGAATTGAACTTCTAACTGTTTGACTGACGTTGTTGAGGATTTAATACACACACACACACATCTATATATAACATATTTTAGCATCACATTAGAGTTCTCTGCCCAGGTAATGTGCATTACAAACTCTCATAAAGAGCAAAACGTGTACCTAACAGGCTACACTCCGGATGCTATAAGAATCGAAAGATTGGGACTACATCCAAGTTTTTTCAAGTATAATTTCTTTGCCATATTTTCCTAATGACTTGTTATCGTCAAATAACATTGAATATTGTTATAACTACGCAAACCCCAAGCACATCCGAAACGATGAACTTAATAATCCCACATTCAGTGGTAAATCATACATGATCAATTTAGTTGGCTATGACCGAAAGATAAGCTTACTCTGTTGTAGCTATTTAAAGATGAACAAACGAAACTAAGTATGCACTCTGAAGTCTAAATACACAAATTATGCTAAAACATAATTTGTTACATCCATAGTAAATAGTAATAGATTGGAGCATGGGAATTACATGGCATTGAAATAATTTGAAATGCTGAAGCTCCACCATATGATATTATTTCATTCCATAATTATCAAGAGTCGTTGGTAAAATTTTCACAATATTTAGAAAATTCCCAAATAATGAATTCAGGTTTCATTCATTTACTGAAACACGAAATGGGGATACATTGGGAAAATAATCGGAGAATTATGCCACTTCGGCTAAAAGAGCAAATGATAACTCTAAAAAAGAAACAACTGACTGAATTTACCTTTTACATAAATCTTGGGGCGGAATACCAAAATGGAAGCTTGTAATGCTTCGATTCATCAGAACATGATTGTTTCGACTCGTACCAGAGAACTGCAGTAGAAAACAATTATAGCATCAAAACCCACAAATGGGTTTAAAAAGGAAAAAAAAAAAAAAAACCACACACACACACACACACACACTAATGGGTACTGTTTGGTTAGAACTTTTTTGAAGTACTTTTATTGCTCGTGAGAGCTAAAAAAACCTAAGCAATTTTTTACGCAATTGCAGGAGACGCAATTTTTTGAAGGGATAGACAGACATGGTAGAGAAATTATAGAGAATTTGAAGTGAATTTATATGAAAATTAATATAGATGTGGGTAGACGAGAATATATCAAGTAGGGTTTTAATTCTTACGTTGGAGTTTCGGAATTGATGGAAGTTGGAATGGATAAGCATGGACGCCATACGCCTTTTTCCGTGCAGCTTTCGTCTGAATTACTGGATTTAATGTTTGATGATTTTAAAGCAGTGTTTTAAATTTATGAGCTCTACAGTGTTTTTTTTTCCTTCCAATTTTTTTTTGGGCCGAACCTGGGCTTTTTTGTCGGGCCGGACCTTGCAAGCTTACGCTCTGCTATAGAATGAGGCTATTGCAACCCCTCAATTTTATTTGTAAGTCCCACTTATTTTCACTACTTAAAATTTTATGAAAATATAAAAAAACAATTATGAAAACTGACCTCAATATCTTATAGAAAACACTATTTTGAACAACTTTGGAAGAGAAAGTTTTTTCAAAATCTGTTCTTTAAGTGACTTTTTGGCCATTTATAATTTTTCACTTTTGTAAAAATGATTGGCGATTGTAAATGACCAAAAAAAATCCTTTTAAACAATAGATTTTGGAAAAAAAAAATTCTACAAAATTGTTCAAAAATAATGTTTTCTAGTGGGGACAATGCAGCCGGTTTTCATAAAAACCTTTTATACTTTCATAAAACCTTAAAAATTAAAAATAATTGGGGTTAAACGAATAAAGTTAAAGAGTTGCAATAGTCACCCTCTAAGTTATAATTACTTATAAACTATATGAAATGCAAATTGTTAGGGGGTGTTTGCCACCTCCACCTCGTCAATTTCCATCCCCTCTAATATCTCAGGCATAAATTGGAAAAGTTCAAAAAGTGCTTCACAAAAAAAGAAAAAAGGACAAAAATGAAAAAAACAGTAGATCCAAGGTTTCACCATATCCACGCATCCATCTCCTTCTTTTGCTGTAAGTTTTTAATTTTTTTGCTTTGATTTTTTTGAATTTGCTCAGGAGTTTCTTATCTTGATGGTTGATTCTCTTGCATATTATATATATAAATTTTATATAAGATTTGCAATTTTTTTTTTTCCTTTGCTTTGTTTGATTTTTATCTAGTTTTTGTTTTTGCCAATGTAGATCTTATGAGTTGCAGGCACACATGGAGTACTAGATGATGTGAACAATAAACAAAAAAATTAAAAACCAGTCTAGAACTCAATTTTATCCAACCAGGGTGTATTTTAAAAACAGTTCAACCTGGGTATGAACTAGGCAGATAGAATTGGTTTAGAACCACCCTGAACCAGATTTGAGGATTGCCAAACAGGCCCTTAATATATATGTTAATCTTTGTCTTGTAGCCCTGTAGGGTAAATGAAATGCAAATTGTATAGAATAATATGAGTTATAAAATACTTATTTGTGGTAACTTCTAAATTATATATTACTGATAACAATAATAATAATACCGTAATTTTTATGACTATAGTTTATTATTAATTAGTAATATATGTTATATAATATTATTAATACTCCTAATTGGGGGAATTAGAGATAAGTCCAGCTATGGGCAAACAATTATTGTTAGTAGTCATTCTTAATTAAGTTAGTAGTCATTTTCTAGTAAGTTAGTAATTATTTGTATTGAACTATAATTGTTTGCCCATAACCGGACCTATCTGTAATTCCCTCATACTAATAAGTAATTAAATACTTATTTCTTATAACTTTATGAATTATAGATAACTAATAGTTATAATCTATAAGTTATTATGTTATATGATGGTGTAGGATGCCATTGCTCGATATTATGTTATTATGTTATATGAATGTAAAGTGATTGTATGATATAAGTTATAAGATAATTTTATAATTATAACTTATAAGTTCCATTTTTTCTATTTTTTATAAGGTTATAATTATACATCAAAGTTATAAGTATAAAATTTATATCAATATTATGTGTTGAATTATGATTGGGGGAAAAAAATTTCAAGCCATGGGTTGGGCTTTTTGGGCCAAATTGGACTGAGCTTGCGTTTGGGCTTTTCGGGCCCAAATTGGGCTAGGGCTTTTTCGGGCTTAGGTCGTCAAGCTTTGGGCTACCCATGGGCATGGGCTTTTTTATGAGGCCCCATGGAAAAATGAGTTGTCATATTATAATTTGGTAACTAAGGGTGTGCGGAGTCAATTTGGAGCGATTTTGGTGAGAAACCACCAACTATCTTGCTAAGAGCAGGTTGCAAATTTTTTCAGCCACAACCAAACCCTTGGTCCTGAAAACCGATGAATTTGTTGATTTCTTTTGGTGGTTTTAAATTAATAGTTTGGGTGGATTAAGCGGATTGTATTATGTCCTACATATAGGCATTTTCTAATTCAATCTTCACTACATCTATAAGAAAAATAAGCTAAAATCAAGTCGCTATGCTACTTAAAATTTAAATTTCATATTTAAATTCTAACTAGACCGCACATGATCTCTAATTTCTATTACTTATCTCTCACCCTTGTAGAAAGTTTATGTATTTTGCATTTAGAATTAGGGAATTATATTATAGGGGAAATTAGCAATTACCCTTAATAGGGGATTGCTTTTAACAATAAACCCACCATAAGAATTTTTACTCCATAATCCCATTTTGTAGAGATTCTTTCAGCATGAGGAAAACCATTTTTTAGAAATTCTTGTTTTAGCCTTTCTATTTATCAGACTTGTTTTGGGTTATTCCTCTCTCATATGGTTCCACCATCGACGGCTCTTCTCTGACGGTGGCTTCTACTCTCTCATGGTTCCCACTGGCAACATCTCTCTGATGATGGCCAAGCGATGCCTCTTCTTTGACGGGCCACCACCATCTCCACTTCTACTATCTATCATTCTCTTCTCTTTCTCTCTTTCTCTTCTCCTTTCTCCCTCCCTTACTAGATCTGTTACTAGCTAGCTATGATCGTCCTCTATTTCTTCTTCTTCGTCTTCTTCTTCTTGTTCTTTTTTAAAATTTTTTTCCTTTATCCCAACAGATCTGGCCGAAGTTCAACCATGGCTATCTTTTCCCTTTCTTCTTTTTTATTAATTTTTGGTCAACTATTGTAGACACCCAAATTTTGTCGGGCTGCCTCTGGACAAAATTGACAAACCCATCAGAAGTATAATTAGGTCGAACACACCCGATACCTAACTTTATTCACATTATCCTACCCACCATTAGGGCAATGAATTCCCCCAATTCAATCTTCAAGTCTTTAAAAGCAGGGAACTGGCATAATCCCCAAAACCCCTAAATCAAACCCCCTAAAACAACTTTAAGTCGTTTGATTTCCCATAATTTTTCATCCAATGGTTAATCCGACCGTTGGATCTTCAATTCAAAGTCCCTAAAACAATCTAGGATCATTTTATCGCAGATCAGAAGGCACAAACCTTTTGATCCCCAAAACACCTAAATCGAATCCCTAAAGCAACTTTAGGTGGTTCGATTTCTTACAATCTCTCATCCAATGGTTAATCAGATCATTAGATTTTCGATTAAAAGTTCCTAGAATAATCTAAGATCATTTGATCAAAGATCAGAAGTCACAAACCTTCTGATCCACAAAGTCCTTAAATCGAACCCCTAAAGCAACTTTTAGTGGTACGATTTCTCACAATCTCTCATCCAATGGTTAATCAGATCATTAGATTTTCGATTCAAAGTCCCTAAAATAATGTAAGATCATTTGATCAGAGATCAGAAGGCACAAACCTTCCGATCCACAAAGTCCTTAAATCGAACCCCTAAAGCAACTTTTAGTGGTTCAATTCCTTACAACCTCTCATCTAATGGTCAATCTAACCGTTAGATCTTCAATTTAAGGTTCCTAGATCAATCTAAAACCATCTGATCGGAGATCCAATGGCATAAACCTTCTAATCCCTAAATTCCTTAAATCAAACCCTCTAAAGCAACTTTAGGTGGTTTAATTCCTTTCCATCTTTTATCTAACGGTCAATCCATCCATTGGATCTTCAATTCAAGTTCTTAGGACCAATGTAAGACCATTTGATCAAGGATTGGAAGGCATAAGCCTTATGATCAACAAAACCCTATTCGTTACTACCCGAATTGAACTTTGGGCAACTTGGTTCTCCAAAATCTCTCCTCCGATGACAAATCCAACCATTTGATTTCAAATTCAATCCCTTAATATCAACTTCGAGCCATTCAATCGAAGATCAGATGTCGTTAAACTCCACAATCAAAGAAACCCTAATCAGAGTCCTAATGAGCTCCAACATGCACGTACATAGAGTATTCAATTGAGTTTCTAAAAGCACTATTTCCTACAATTAGTCCCAAGTTAAACTTAGGAAACCTAAGATTCAATCCACAATTGAAAACGACTCGTGAAATCGATCGAATCAAATATTCAATTAAAACCAAGCAATCATGACAATCAGAAAAGATGTACCATGTACTCTACCACACCCAATCAGCCCCAAATGATCATATAAGGGCATGTAGCCCTAGAAATCACACATTCCAAGGCAAATTATTACTGAATGGGTAAAAAGGCTACTCATGCCTACAGTGTAGGCGAAGAGAGCCCACCCTTTTTGACTTTCACTTGCAAAGATTTCCTGCGCGTGCAAGTGTGTCTAGGAAAAGGTGAAGTCAGCCCACACCTACAAGGTAGGCGTGAGCCCACGCCTACCATGCCAGCGTGGAAAATCTCCCCTGGTAGATTGCCCTTTTGCTACAGATGCACCACTTTGCCCTCATTAAATGAGGTATTTCCTTCACCAAACAACTCTAAAATGCCCTCCATGTCCCATGTGACCAAAATACCCCTCCAAATGACTGTTTTACCCCTAAAAATCCAATTTTTCCTATAAATACTCCATTTTCAATTCATTTAGGGGACCCTTTTATTGACCCTACAAAAACTATACCAAAATTCCTCCAAGACATCCTCCAATTCTCACTATCTCTACACCCAAGCACTCCCACTCTCTACCTATGAAATTCTCACGCAAAACCCTCCACAACTCCACTAAATTTCTCCCAAAATCCACTCAAAAATCATCTCAATGCATGCACCCATGCATTGAACCTCTTCGAGTTATCAAGGTCTCAAGTTCTACCACCATTCAAGCACATTTGGAGCATCAAAAAAGCATCTTAAGGAAGGACTTTCAAGCTTAGCAAAGAAGCATCCAAGCCTACATCAACCAAAACAAAGGTGAAAATCACGCACACTAGGTGAGATTTCCTTTTATCCATTTCAGTTTTTTTTCAATTCCTAGTTTAACAATATTAATCTTCGTGACCATCAAGATGTGATTTTCACCCTTCTCTCTCTTTCTCGAGTATGCAGTTGGACTTCCTAACACGTGTTGTGGAGGGATGAAGGTCTAATGCAGTGGGTTTAAGGTGAGAAGATCCAAGACCACCCTGTTGCATGCAAACCATTCCAATAGGTTGCTAGCACCCATTTTTCTTTCTTTCTTTCTTTCTTTTTTTTTTTTTTTTTTTTAATTTTTAATTTTTATTTTATGTGAGTTTGAATATGTGATGCTTGAAATTAAGGTTTCAATATATCATGAGTTAAAAATGATATTTAAGCAAAATCAAAGTTGGCAAGGTTAGATTCATGCATGCATGCATATTGTTTATACTAACCTCTTTTTGTTTTCTTGTTAGTAATCATAATCAATTTGGACATAAAATAATCCCTTTGCTATGGAGTTTATAGACTTAATTGAATATCCCTATGTTTTGAGAATGGACAAGGGCATGGACTAATTCATTCAAGATGGTTGTTGTTCTTACTTTCGTTTTTATTTTTGAGGCTATGGTCACTTGATTATCCTTCGGGTTGTGGTCGTTGTGACTCTTTGCTCTAATGCTTGTACATTACTAGCTTTTAACTATTTAACTCCTAATATTTAGAGGCTATAGCTTTAGCTATCCTTCGGGTTGTGGTCGTTGCAACTCTTTGCCCTAGTGTATGTACATTACTAGCTTTTAACTATTTAACTCCTAATATTTAGAGGCTATGGCTTTAGCTATCCTCCGGGTTGTGGTCGTTGCGACTCTTCGCCCCAATGCTTGTGTACTCTTTATTTTATGGTCACTTGACCCTTTTACTTTTGTACATATACTTGTGATTATCAAAGCAAAAAACATCGCATTCATGACTTCCAAACCTTGCCAAGGTTGATTATATTTATGTATTTGTTGATATCTTGAATATGTTTATCTCAAATTTCATGCTATGTGATATTTATTCATTTTTCCCATGTGAATAAAAATTAATTGAGGCCTTGAGGTAGGCTATCATGCTATGGATAAAAGTTTACAACATCAAGTGCTTAAAAACTCATCCCTACCATAATAGCTTACCACCAATAAATGGATTTAATCAATAGACCCACCAAATTCAAATGAATAATCCCACCAAGAATCCAGGAACTCCCGCGTGTCCCTATGTTACATAGTAAAATTTCAATTTTTAAGGGATTTAGTTGATTATATTTTCATTCAATTAATTCAAGTGCACGTTAAATTTGGATAAATTTCCTCCTCAACATTTTCATGCTTCAATAGTCCCACAAATAATTTTCCAAAAAGTCTTCTAGAATTGAAAGTGATTCTTTATGCCTCAAGTTCCCGCTAAAATGATCGATTTTCCAAAAATTAGGTTCATGCCCACATGGGACCATTTTCCCACCAACCATTTTAACAACATTACTATCTTTATTAGATAAGGATTTTTGACTTCATGATTTAAAAAGAATATCTTGTCACCAAGTGAGTTGTTAACATGCGCATTATTTACAATGAAATACTTTCAAAACCCTCAATGAGTGTACAAAGGTTTCAATTGACGAGTTCATTCCAAAAATGATTCAAATAAATCTTTTCATTAAAAAAGGCCCATGTTTCCTTTCACAGAAATGTCCTTTTATCACATGAAGTCAATTTTCCAAAATCATCATTCCATGCGGGATACCTTTTAGTTGGGACTAAGAATCATAAAGTTTCACTTTCATTTTGCAAAAATAAAATTCCTTTACACTTCAAAAGTGCCCCTTTTTACCTAAGATATATTTCTTTTCCTTCAAAAGGAACCCCTGTCTTCAAAAGACTATTTTTCTTTTCATAAGGGAACATCCCTGTACTTTCAAATGCTTTCAAAAAGCATCTTCTACGATCCATCCCCCTTTGACTTCAAAAAGTCCTAGATTTTCTAGAACCCAAGGTTGATGCACACTTGGTAATAATTCATTGAAAATGGAATCACATCATTCCCATTTCCGTCCTTTCAAAAGGATTGATTTTTACCACTGCAAGATAGAGATGCTACTCACTGGGAGTTAATCAATTTGATCTAAGATATCCATGAGAAGGAAGCCGAATTTGTAGTCTTTTCAAAAAGGTTCTCATTTACAAAAACCTTAAGGCACGTTTCAAACACCCATATTTTCAAAACCTTGTTCAATGCCTTTAGGGATCTCTTTTCAAATAGCAAGTTCACCACCCTTCAAAGAGGGTATTTTATGTCAAATTGGTTGTGAAGGAAATCAATAATATCAAATGGAGATTTAAACAGAAACATTGTCAAAATCGGGAACCGTTGGATTCCTACGGGCAATGTGGGGTGCCTAACACCTTCTCCACTCGTAACCAAACCTCCTTACTCTCAATCTTTAGTCTCACAGAACACTAGGAGTCATTCAATTTTCAAATGGACCTATTGTGGATAAGACCTCAAATGGGCTTATTTTGGGATCTCAGATGAAACCATTTTTTTTTTTTTTTTTATAGACCATAGGATGACCAATCACGTCCTCAAACCCTTGATTGGTGGCGACTCTATAGCCTTAATTATTCTAGATATGCTTGCATGCCTAAGCTGATCGAGGCGCCCTTGAAATGAACTTAATCAATTTCTACATCCCTTATTCCACACACCAAACGGATGACTCGGGGTCATCCCATCAAGGAATTCCTTTTTGGGGTAGCGACAACCAGGACTATCTACTATAGAATTTTTATTAGCACGAGAAATGCTATTTTTTATAGCCAAAATAGTAAACTGTTACTATTTACTGTAAAAATTTTAGTAGCACGAGAAATGCTATTTTTTATAGCCAATATAGTAAATTGTTACTGTTTGCTGTAGAAATTTTAATAGCACGAAAAATGCTATTTTTTATAGCCAAAATAGTAAATTGTTACTATTTACTGTAGAAATTTTAATAGCACGAGAAACAACAGTTTTTTATAGCCAAAATAGTAAATTGACTATTTGCTAAAGAAATTTTAATAGCACGAAAAATGCTGTTTTTTTTTATAGTCAACATAGTAAATTGTTACTATTTACTGTAAAAATTTTAGTAGCACAAGAAATGCTATCTTTTATAGCCAAAATAGTAAACTATTACTATTTGCTGTAAAAATTTTATTAGCACAAGAAATGTTGTTTTTTGTAGCCATCATAATAAAATGTTACTGTTTTCTGTAAGAAATTTTAGTAGCACAAGAAATGCTATTTTTTATAGCCAACATAGTAAACTATTACTATTTGTCGTAAAAATTTAATAACACGAAATAGTAAAATGTGATAGTTTCCAGATGAATTCTGTAATTTTTTTTTTTTTTTTTGTAATAACATTTTATATTATGCCATTTTTTATCAATTCTAAATAGGAACGAGTTTCAAAGAAAAAGAAGAAGAAGAAGAAGAAGAGGAGAAGAATAAAGAAGATGGTGATCTAACTGGTGTGATGGGCTAGGGCTTGCTTTTTTGTTGAGATAAAAGCAGAGGAGAATCGCGAATCTCGTAGAGGTTGCCAAAGATGGAGAACGTCAATTATAGGGTCGTTGGAGGTGGAACAATAGTTGGTAGGTGGTCGGAGTTCGATCGCCAGTGGAAGTTGTCGTCGGTGGTAAAGAGAATGTAACGTGCAAGAGAAATAGAAAGAGAGAGAGCGTAGGGTGAGAGTGAGGGAGAATGATGGGTTAGGTGTATATAAAGGGTATTTTTGTCCATTTAGGGTCAAATGGGGCTTTTAAGTTAACAAATTTGTTTTTGGTTCTATTGTAAAAGGTCTCTTATAGTATTAGGGCTATGGCAAAATATCCCTATATTATATTAACGTTTGGTCGATTTGACAAAGTTCAACCTACCAATCAAACCGAACTGTCAAATTTATTGTTTAAACCACCCAACCAATCTACGTATTCTTTTAAACCGTTTAGATCGGTGTGAAATAGAGATGATTAGTTTAGTTTGTCATGAATTGGACAATTTTTTGCACATCCCTAAATTAGTAACTCATCATACTATACACGACAATTTCACCACATTAAAATATAGGTTTTTTTTTTCTTTTTTAATATTGATCAAACATCCAATGTGATAATGTAATCATTTATATATAATGTTATTAGTTACCACATTAAGATATGATACCCTTTTCTTTCATAGGGTACCATACAATTTCCTCTTTGTATAAAGTCTGTTGTGGCAATTCTCTTAACCTTTTCCATCTAAGTATATTGATAAAGGCTATTAATCCCTATAAGGAATTCTATGGTACCCTATTTATTTATTTGGGCTAAGGAACTCAACTCAACTCATTCTTATTCCTAGATGCATGAGACCAGGGCTACAAATGAGTTGAGTCGCTCATTAATGGCTTGCAAGAAAGCTTGATAAGGGTTTGGCTCGAATTCAGTCAATTAATAAACAAGTCAATCTCAACCACCTCAATGTTTAGGCTCGTTTAGTAAACAAGTCAAGATTGAACAGATTAAAACTCGACTCATTTAAGCTCACAAACAAGTTTATTAAGAAGTCAATAAAGAGCTTGTTAAGGGCTCGAGATGAGACTCATTAATGAACTCAATAGTAATATTGTTTAATAAAACAATTCAATTATCATTACAAAAAATAAATAATAAATAAAATTAAGGCAAGGGTCATTGGTTTATGAATATTTCTCACTAGACTTAAGGATTATAAAATATAGATAGAAAACCACTTTAATGAACTCAAGACAAGCTTAAAATAAATCCCAAACTGAAGCCCGACTCGATATTAAATAAACAAGCTTTTTAATGAACGAAACTTGAACACTCTAATGTGACATTAAACTACATTAAAATATAATTTATTTTATATTGGTCAAACATCCAATGTGATAATGTAATCGCTTACACATAATGTTATTAGTTATCATTACCCTCTTTTCTTTTCTTTTTCATAGGGTACCTTTCAATTTCTTCTTTGTATAAAGTTTGCTGATGTGGCATTTCTCTTAACCTTTTTCATCTAAATATATTGAGCAAGGCTATTCATCCCTGTGAGGAATTCTATGATATCTTATTTATCTATTTATTTATTTTGGGCTATGGAACTCAACTCAACTTGAACCCATTCTTATTCTAAGTTGCATGGTGATGTAGAATAGCTTGCTAAAGAATTCATAGTCCGAATGGACCTCCAAAAGCGAAACACGAAAAAGTACGAGTAGGGAGAGAAAGTCCAAACGTCATAATTGTGTGAAATTTGGTGAGTCAACTGGAATCGATGTGCTGATCAATACTCCTAGCCTATGGCTAGGATATACGCCGCTTTTCAGGTGAATTCCTTCGTCTTGGCCCTCAAAAGTGCGTTTTTGCTATTTTTGGTAATAATGTGTTGCTTAATTCTGGGAGCTGCGATTGTTGTTTGGGGTCTTCGTTTTTTCAGCTTGCTGCTTAATTTTAGGACTTTTGATTTATGCTATTAGTTGGAATTTCATATATTTGGAATTTTTAGTATTTTCCTTAATTTTTTTATTTATTTCCTTAAGTTTATTGTTTTATTAGAAGTAGAGTTTGTAGCTTATATATAGGCTACCTATTTTCATTGTGATGTTATGTTTTAATTAATAAAGAATTTCTTTTCTGAGATTTATTTTTCTTGCTCTTGGATTCGAGAGTTTTATTTCTTTGCTTGTGGATTCGGGTGATCTCTAAGAAGGAGGCGGTGTCCTTTTTCTTTTGTTGGCATTTGGCACACCGTTTATGAGGTCTCAAAAGGCCTTTGGAAGGGTAAAAGTCATTTTCATTATTTTACATGTATTTGGTGAGTCACTCAAATTGCCTTTTAAAAAAAGTCATTTACTCCAAAAGGCAGTTTAGCAAAAGCTATCGAGGGCAAGTTTTAAAAATGACGATTGCGAAAAGGCAAAAGAGTGGAAGAGATAAAACTAAAAAATATTAATGTTATCAATTTTTTTACACAAAATGACTTTTAAAATATATGTTTACCAAATATTCAATTTCTTCCAAATACCTTTTTAAAAAAAGGTGTCTTGAAAATATCTTTTTCTAAAAGACCTTTTTATTTTGAAATGGTATGCCAACCGCACACTAAAACTCATATTTTGGCCTATTGGTAAAGTGGTCGTATCTTGGCCTATTGGTAAAGTGGCCGCATCCCATCTTGTATGCATTATACAGTTCTCTATATGGTGAGTTCATACGGAGTAATAAAAAGTGGCCTTCTACTTGAGTTCAATCCTATTGCATGACACGAATTAGACCAGCCAAAGAAAAATGAAAGAAAAAAGAAAAATATAGTGGTAGCAACCAAACATCTTCTAGTATTACTTGAAAAACAGAATTTCTATAAAGAGAAAAAGGAAAAAGAAAGAGAAAAACCCAAACAATTATTAGTCTATTAGTAATGGGTAATGGCTTTAGGGGTTGGTCAAGTGGACAAACCCTAAGATCGCATTTGGTTTGAAAGAATGGAATGGAGAAGGAATGGAAAGAGAATGGTGGTTCCATTCCAATGTTTAGTAAAAAGGTGTTAATGAAATGAAAAGAATAGGTGAGACCAATTTTTAATGATTTTCATTCCTTAAAAAATGGGAATGATAATTCCTCTTGGTTTAAGAAGAAATGACCATTCCATTATCTTGTACTACCAAAAACTCACCCCCTTTTTTTTTTTTTTTAATTTTTTTTTTACGGTAATAGAATCACCATTTCATTCCCTCCCTCATTCTCTCGTGACAAACATAACCTAAGGTATTTCTCAAGTTACCAATTCAACTTATAATCAGATATGAAACTTCTCACATGGGTCATTAATAAATAATTGTTGGAATATTGAACAAAAACATGGATGTCGAAAATGAAGATATGAAATAATCTAATTTATAATAAAATAAGAAATAAAATTATCGATTAAGGCATGTGAGAACACTGTCCTTAAAAGTTGATTTGTGCCCCTCGGAGTGAATCACTCGGTGCATTTAGGTCTTCTAGCGCCTCAATCTTTCAAGATACAAAAATCGTGTTCCTCGTACATGTGTACTCGTAAGTACAAGGAACCGAACAACTCTTGATCGTTCCATGGAAATATTCAATAAAATATTGAAAAAAAAAAAAAAGAGATGAAATTTTATACAAAAAGTTTATAGATAGAGGAATAAGAAGGATTGGGAAAAGTTTTATAAAACTCTTGTATTTTTATCATTCCAAGGAAAAAGAAGAAGACAACTCAAAAATCATAAAAATGATAGTGGAAAAACCATCTCTTCTACAAAAGATGTGTAACCTCCAAACAATAATATGCCAACTAATTCATAATAATAGACCAAATAAATAAATGACATGATGATCATAAAATCACATATAATAAATAATAATTTGAATAACATATTTTTGTTGTAAATATTGTGATTTAGTGTGTGGATGCCACCAATTGATAATAGTAGATGAATCATTTACCACTTGGTAACGGGGGATAAATCACTTGTAATAAATGGTGGATGTACACTTGGTTAATGGGAGATGAAATCATTACCACTTCTAATATTAGGTGAATGTGAGACTATATAAAAATGGCTTTGGTTGGAGAAATATGTACATTAAGATGAATGATCGAGAAATGATGAGAAGTTTTATCCTCTCTATGCAATACTTGTTTTAAGTTCTTATTCTCTTCACAACTTGTTCTAAGTTATTGATTTTACAACGCGTCATCAGCACGAATTGCTCAAGGATTTTGTGAGCAATATCATACTACCACCATCTTCTTTCTTAACCAATCTGGTTATGGTAAGTTGGTACGATCTTAACCAATTTGGTTGTGGTAAGTTAACACACACATATATATTTATCAAATTCTATACTAGCCATATTTTTTATAAACATCTTATTTTGATGAATTAGTAGCATACTAATTTTTCATAGTAATAAATTTTATTTATCATGGTGCTAATTTTCATAGTGATAAAAAGATTGGTTTTTACTCTAAATTATATATCTTAAATGGAGGAATCCATCTTCTCTTCCTGAAGCAAGAGAATATCTAAAAATAAAACTTGAAGTTTTATAAATAAATAAAAAGGAGTGATGATTCATTTTCTCTAATAGAAAGATTTCAAAACTTGAAGTTTTCTATACGAAAAGTTATTATTTATAAGTTATCTTCCTGAAGTAAGAAACAAATTTGAATCCCCAAAATTTTCTTTAACAAAAAATTATTGCTCGTATATTCTCTTCCTGAAGCAAGAGATATTTATAAAAACCTAAAGTTTTCTATTATAAGAAAGGGTTATTATTCATATTTCTCTTCTTAAAGTAAGAGACAAATTTCAAAACCTAAAGTTTAGAAATGATGAACAAAGTCTCAATTTAATTAAATAAAGTGACTATCAATGATAACCAAATTAAATTGAGTAATATATTTCTCTATTATGTGTTATGCAACTTTTTTAGATTTTGGAAAAATTTTGTTGAAAATTCAAGGGTGAACCTTAACTTTTGCTTTAGTTAGCATAGAAGAACACACAAAAATCTGCTCTTGTTTTACTTCAAATTGACTGTCAACGTCACCTCTGTTGTCAGCAAACTTCTCTCAGATTGACTGGTAACTTCACTGTGTCAGTTAAGAGTATGTCATTCTACGATAAAAACAACCAGAAGTGGATTAATGACATATCAAACCACTAGAAGTGGAGCAATGAAATACCAAACCACTAGAAGTGGATTAATGAAATACCAAAACACTAGAAGTGGAGCAATGAAATATCAAACCAATAGAAGTGGAAAAATACAATATCAAACCACTAGAAGTGGAATGACACTGAAGAAATAAGCAAAGGTTTATAAAATAAACCTACAAAATAAGTGTTTTAGGTAAACACTAGTGTCACACCCCATTTTTGTCACCTTAACAAGGATTCATCATTTCATGTAGGATTTTGAGTTTTTTTTTAGTCTAGTCTTTTGCATTGAGTTTCTATGGCATTGAATATCATGTGTATGAATTTTGAAGTGATTTAGAGTTCATTTCAATAGTTAATAAGAACTTTTGCGACTTTGAGGGCATAATCGTCTTTTAAGTTGCATATTTTCCATTTGACTTTGAAATGAGTCCCGAGTCATTCCCTTGAGTTCATATGAGTATATAGAGTCTATATATAGGTTCAATTTCATGAATTAGTGGTTTAAGATCAATTCGGCTCATAACGGTTCAGGTTGGCTAAAAGACCCTTTCTTGGTTCGCTCAAATTGACTCACAAGACCCACTCAATTTTCTCTTATTTAACTTCAATTGAGCTTTATTTACATCCTAGACATGTTTAAAAAGGTTGAATTTTGATTCGGAAAGCATTTGGCTTAATTTTGCGTGCAAACCCAAGTTTTGTGATGGTGGTGCACTATGATTAGCCGCCTTTGTAAAACCTAACCATACACCCATAGTTAAGATTTTTGTCCTAAAATGTCTAAGAATGTGTTCCCCTTCATACCACAGTCGTTTTGGTTTTCATTTCGTCAAAATCGGACTTACTTTGACCCTTGTAGGACTTTTGGAAGGATTAGGAGTCAAAACCGGAGCGGACTAAAGAGAGGCCTTGGGTAATCGTCTGGGGCTGGACGGTCAGCCGTCTAGGCCCAGACGGCTAACCGTCCAGGCCTAGTTGGTCACCCGAGGACTCCGTCTTCGAATAGGAATCTGACTCCTTTTGCCCTCCTTTGACAGATTCCTCTACCTTTGCAAGTTATTTCCTCTTCGGATTGAGTAAAGTTGAGTTGTTTGAGCACCAAAAGAGTCTCTAATAGCCCTAGGATCATTATCTAATGAATTAATCTTAGCCGTAGGTTTATAAGGTCAGTTCCCTATATAAAGAACATGATATTAGCACATAGAGAAACCATAATTGCACTTTATACTTAGAGAGAAAGGGAGCTACGAGTTGGGAGAGCTAGAAGGACATCAAAGGAAGGCTCTTTGACTCTAGGCAAGTAAGAGAACAAGGATTTTGAAGGCAGGGGAGGTTCTACAAGAGGTAAACACCCCTTTCAATTGCCGAATATAGGTCTTTCTCTTTCTTCTTCTTCTTCTTCTTTTTTCTTTATAATAATTCTAGTGCATGTAGTAGTTCCACATGTTAGATTAATTCAATGCTTCTATGATGTTATATGTATGATTCTAAGATGATTAATGGTTGTATATGCATGATAATTCTTAGTTTACTAAGGATTTGAAAGCGTCACTCTTTTTAACCTCTCAAAATTATGCATGTTACATATATCTTAACTGCTGTGATAATTGTCATGAGTTGACGCTTCTGTTAGTTAATATATATAATATGAATGATATTCATGATGATTGGAGCATATGTTAGAGTCGTTTTGTAGGTTTTAATACATAGTTGTGAAATTAGGGTTTCGGTAACCCTAAATTCACGCAAGTTTCACACAGCATGTTTAGAACAATTTTGTGAGTTGTTGCTCATCATGGTTGTTTTATATATGCTACATATAATTGAATCATGCTTGGTTTGCATTCATATAGTGAATTTTAGTAGGGTTTCGGAGATATTATCCTTTTCTAAGAATAATTATCCTTTTTGTTAAGTAAGGTTTTGCATGAGAGCTTTCTGTGATGTGTTTAAGTATGAAATCACTTCTATTGCGTTCTAGGACATATATTTTACGTAGGATATGATGATTGCACCTCCCCATAACGACTTTTTTTCGTGAAATTATCTTAGGATAATTTTGCTTAAGAAAGCTCGTCGTAGGAAGGCCGTTTGCCATATTTTACATAAAATATCATCTTTTTGGTTAGAATAGATTTTTCTATCATGTTTATTGATATTATTAGGGTCTCTCATGATTGTTAGTATGTTTTCTATAGGTTTTTTATGCATATAGGATAGGTCATTGCAAGTAGGATTGAGTTAGGGTTCGTAGTTATTCATTGTTCTTGTTGTTTGCATGATTAATGGATAATTTTAGGCCTTAATAAGATTCTGTCCAGATTAGTGTTTTGTGTTTCTTGTGTGGTTTTGAGCACTTGGAAGGATGAAAACAGGTGTAATAATTGCCTTATTACAAATAAGGTTGTTATTACTTGAGCTTGCTATTGCTTGGAGAAAATTGCACAAGATAAGTAGGGTATGAAGTGCCCCAATTCACTTTCCTTCACTTTTCCCTTCTTTTCTCTTCTCCCTCCTAGGAATATTCTCTAAAAGAGGGATATGGTGAATTTTAGGGTTTCTTTCCACTCCTTTCCAAAAGTTTATATCTTCCATTGAATTTTGATTGAGAATCATTTGTCCTTGAAAACCACTATAGAAGGAAACCTAAGGTTTACCATAACTCTCTATTAGGATTTAACCCTATTCTATTCAAACTGCGTGGACTTTGATCCATGTATTTCCATGCATGATATGTAGGCGCTCAATTGATGTTCAAGTCCGCCCTAAGATACCAGGTATCCTAGGTTTTCTTTTTTTCTCTTATCCATTTGTCCATCACATATGATTGCTAGAGTAGGATGGTTTTGTGATTGATATGCATGCCGTATTTTATTGATTGATATCGATTTGCATGTGATTAAGTTATTAAGTTAGCCCAATCAAATTAAGAGACCAACTCGGGCGATGTGGGTGCCTATGGGCTTTGCCCAGAACTTTCCTACGTCGTAACTTAGCCCCCGAATCCAATTTTCTGGTTTTAAAGATTTTGCCTTTCTTTTTTAAAATGGAGTCATGTGGTTTTGAAAATAAAACATTTTTATGCTTTTCCTCTTTTCCTTAAAAAATAAGGTAGCGACTCCTTTCCATTTGTTGTTTTTGACCTATCTTTTGCCAAACCCTTGTAGGCCGCACTTTTTTGTGGGTTCACAACTAGTAAGGTACGCATTTTTCATATGAATTGACATTTCATAAATTTATACCAAGCATCCATAAAATATATATATATATATATTGAAACGATTTTTGCTTGTTATAATAATTTAGTGGATCCTATAAATTATTTTGATATTCCATATAGTATGGACATTACTTATATTGCTATTTTCTTTGAGGATCCTAGTGGGAAAATTCACCATCTAATTGGTAATAGATATATCTATACCAATTAACATATTTTTCTTATATATTAAATATGTTATAAGAAACTACGCTTTTAAAAACGTTAGTACTATCACGCTTTATATATAACCGTTGAGATCATTGTTTCTAGCCGTTGGGGCTACTGTTCATAGCCGTTGAGGTCTCTCCTCTATAAAATCACCGTTGTTCTTCTTAAAAAATCCTCATCTATGCAACAATGAATTTTTTGATTCATTTACGACGTGTTCTTCCCCTTCTCATGTTTCTTTTATACTACATATTCCTCATCCAACTATTTAAACGGATACTAGATTTTTGTTTTCGTGAAAAGATTCCGGTTATAGCCATGTCTCCATTTTTTATATTTCTCCTAAATCTGCCTTTGATGATAATGCTGATACTAGCTCTTTATGATCGATAAATTTTGTCCAAACAAATAAATGAAAGAATAGAAGTTAGTTTTTAGGGAGAAATCATATCATGTATTTCTGTTTACTCTGTTTTCCAGAAAGATTCATTTGATTATGTATTTCAGCTGCAATGATTTTCCATATATATATTTGTGTGCATTATATTCTATTTTCTGCATCTATTCAAGTTTTGTCAAGAAAATGATAAAGGGATAACTTGTTATGATCCATATGCTAGCATTTCCTATGCAAATAAAAATTAAATAACCATGATTTGATTAAAAACATTTTATACAAGATATAGTAGGTTACAGATTTTTGCTACTCAATTGTAGCATTCTGGGTTGAACTAGAGGGATCAGCTGGAGGTTGACTCCGTAGACCGTTCAGAATTCTTTCATGTTGTTCAATGATTTGCCTCCTAAGCCTTTCCAATGCCTCGACCCTTGGCATGAGACTATTAGAATAAGAGTCTACTATCCTTTGTAATTATCTGTTCTCTTATCTCAAAACTCTCATCCTTCGATAGGCCCCATTAAGCAACCCCTGAAGGTGGGTGACCTAGTCATGTAAACTTTAGACTCCCACAATTCTGGCATGGAAACGCCATGCCATGATAGAGGTAACTGTAGGAGCTTGCACACTTAAAGCTATGGAGTCTCTTATTATGTCCATGTTAGATTGCTCACCCAGTATTCTTTCATCACGAAGAATGATGAGTCCTTCAACTATCGTTGTTGCGTTTGCAAAATTATATATCACAGAATCCTCAACTGTAAGGGGTTGATTCTGGATGTTTAAAAATGTTGGATACCAGACTTCTGGTTGTGTCTCTGGTGTTGCATTTAAGTCAAGACAATTTTGTGAAGTTGAAGTAGAACCTATGAGTTTGAAAGAGAGAGATTTAGAGAAGGTGTGTTTTATGAGGTTTTAAGGGTTGATGAAGAGTGTTCGAATACCAACAATCAAACTCTGGTTTTTGAGAAAAACCGCCCTCACATGAATTAAGAGCAGATTTTGATAACCAATGCACTGTTGGGAATCCGATGCTATTAAGGATTAATTAATCCTCTCGAGATCTACAACTATCTGGCAATAACGTTGCCTTTTGATAAAATACTGCTGCTTTGTTGACAATTAATCACACCTCGATACTGCAATCCCCTGATCACGCTAATTGTGTCGGTCAGTAAATAAGGGTCTTGGGCTGATGGGTTGGGCGTGCCATGGCTTGGACGTACCAAGTAGTGGGCACCAGTGTGGGTTTGATTGGATAGGCCCGACAAGTGTTATTGGGCAGGAAGAATACCAGCCCATTATTTTTACACCAACAAGAACAGGAAGCCCAAATGGTTTGAGCCCAGAAAAAAAAAAATATAATGTGCAACAAATGGTAATATCACAGTGAGGTAAGAATTCACACACTTAAACTCACGAAGTGATATTTTTGCAACAAGTTTTGCAGATTGTTCATTTTTCCTGCCATTTCGAGGAGGAAATCTGGTAAGAATTCACACATACAAACTCAAAAGTTATTGTTTTTTATAGCAAGTTTTGAATATTGTTATATTGGTAGAATTCTTGCCGTTAGGGGGAGGAAATACGCTAACAGAAGAATGGTGTGAATTTTCAATACATAACAAATTAATATGAATTGAAAGTTCAAACAATTATTCACTTGCAAGTCTTTGCAGGACAATAGGTTAATATAGCAGCAAATGAATCTAAGACATGCTTGAGGCATGAAAGACTTGTCGGTGATAAGGATAACAATCCCAGAACAGAAAAGAAATTAATTCTCCTGAAGAGGCCGTACCCACAGAACAAGCAATAGAAATAATTAATCCATCCAATTGGTAATGGACAATAAATCTCCTGAAGAGGTATCCCCTGAAGTGCAACCTTCTGAAGAGTTAATTCCTTGGGTGCAAGTATGTGTATTTAACTTAATTGAATGATTCATGATCATTAGTTTTATACAAAACTTAGTTAGATATCCACACCCCCTAAAGTGGAATTTCTTTAAGTGAAATCTCCTGAAGAAATTATTCCTAAAGAGGAATAGGCACCTAATAATAATGAGATCTCAATAAATTATATAAGTTCAGGAGAAATATTGGATAGAAACAAAATTGTTGTCGACAACATATTTTCTTTTAAAGTTATTCTTAACATTACCAGAAGTAATGATGAAATTAAAACACAAATCATCAAAGAGAATTAACGTAGAAATTATTGGCCAATGTGGAAAGAAGTAATTCAAGCAGAATTAAACTTGCTTGCAACATGAGAAGTATTTGGACCTATAGTCCAAAGCCTATTAGATATAAATGGGTATTCCAAATGAGAAAAGAAATTTGTGAGAAGGGGCATATGTTCAATTTTATAGAAAAGCACTCTAGAAGAGGCTAATAAGAAATAAATATTCTCACAATTTCTCATATAATTCCTGAAGAGGAAAAAGTCCTTCAAGAGACTGAAAACAATAAAGAGGCTTATGGAAATAAAAAATTTCATAAATTATGCATGCATTATGGAATCATATAAAGGTGATTATTAATTACGTAGTAGCTACTGAAATTTCAAAAATGACGACGATTTTAAATCACACATTGTAGTAGACTAGATTTGTCAAAGTGGAAAGAAATAATCCAAATGGAATTGGATTTGCTAGTAAAATGCAAAGCATTTGGACTTGAAGTCTTCACACCCAATAATGTGAAACCCATGAGATTACAAATGGATATTTGTAAGAAAGTGTAATAATAGAAATGAGATCGTCAGATATAAAACTTGGTTTCCTACAGAAACCATAAATTGATTATGAAGAAACATATCCACCTGTAATGGATGGCATTAAATTTAAATGCAAATATATATATAAAAGTCCCTAAAGGATCCAAATTGCCTGAAGCAAATACCTCAAAATATGTTCTCAATTAAACTGAGACAATCTTTGTATGGATTAAAATAATCCGGCAGAATGTGGTATAATCTTTTCTGTGAGTACTTAGTTAATTTGCACTTATATATTTTTAAAGAAATTAGAATTGGGATTAGTCATCATTACAATTTATGTTGATGATATAAATTTAATTGAGACTCTTGAAGAGTTTATGAAAACTGCTAAATATTTAAAGAAGGGAGAATAAAATATTGTCTTGGCCTATAGTTCAAGCATAAATCAAATAGAATCCTTATCATACCGAAAAGGTATTGAGACATCTAAATATGGATAAATCACATCCATTAAGTTCTCCCATGATAGTTTGATCTCTTGATATTAAGAAAGATCAATTTCACCCCAAAGAAGATAATGAAATGCTACTTGGTCCTGAAATACCATATCTTAGTGCAATAGGTGATTTGTTATATTTAGCACAATGCATTAACCCTTATACATCATTTTTAGTCAACTTATTAGCAGGATTCAGCTCTACTCCAACTCGACAACACTGGAATGGCATTAAACATATTTTATGCTGCCTCTGTAGAACTACAGATTAGAGGAAGTTGTATCAAAGGTGATATTATCAAGCATATAAATATGAACTCTATAAGAGCAAGGATATTGATGTCAAGCAAGACACATTCAAGAAATGATCTTGCAGATTTATTCACTAAAATACTATCTATAGCAGCATTCAAGATGATAGTGCACAAAATTGGAATGCGTTGAGTTTGCGATCAATCAAGTTGATACCAATCTTCTTATCAGGAGGAGAATTCATTTTTGGACATATGCACGCTGTACTCTTTTTCATTCGACCAGGTTTTTTCCCACGGGCAAGGTTTTAATGAGACAGTTTTTTTTAGTGCGTCCAACACCACTCTAAGATTCACAAAATGTTGTACTCTTTTTCCTTCGTTAGTTTTTTCCCATTGGTTTTTCTGACAAGATTTTAACGAGGCACATTATCTTATTATAGTAGACATCCAAGGTGGAGTGTTGTAAATATTGTGATTTAGTTGTGTGAATGCTACCAATTGATAATAGGGGATGAATCATTTACCACTTCTAATGGGGGATGAATCATTTGTACACTACTTGGTAATGGGGGATGAATCACTTGTGATAGATGGTGGATATACACCTGGTTAATGGGAGATGAAGTCATCACCACTTCTAATGTTAGGTGAATGTGAGCCCATATAAAGAGGGTTTTGGTTGGAAAAATATGTACATTAAGATGAATGAGAAATGATAAAAAGTTTTATCCTCTCTATGAAATACTTGTTTTAAATTTTTATTTTCTTCACAACTTGTTCCAAGTTCTTGATTTTACAATAATTTTTTATTTTATTTATAAAGAATACAACAATTATTCCCGACTCAAACCTTCCAGACTTGTCCTCGGAGATATTCCTAAATCGCTGATTAATTTAAAAAGAATTTTTTTTTTGAAAAAAAAGGTAACGGATAAGGGCGCTTCTCTCAAGATTCAAGGGTATCTTCGTAACAGAGGCCAATAAAAGGGGGCGACACTCTTACAGAGGAAGTTACGGAAATTAGCCGTTAAAGGAGAGCTTTGCTTCTGACAGAGAGCCATAGGAGAAGACATGGATCTAGCCGTTAGGACAATGTTCCTGGGTTTAAATCCCAAGGTATTCTTTTTGAGTGTTCTACAAATTTCCGTATTGTTTCAAAAAATCTGATTCGAGAGACATAGCTGGTCCTCTAAACCCTAGAATCTCACTCATATACATTCTTACTTCAATTTCCAGATATTTTCTGTAATTTTATTGCTGGAAATTCTCCCTGGGTAGTCTTTCCAACTGTTGCAGCAACTAGACAGCAGGTTCATGTCTCTTTGCTGCATCATTGTGTCTTGCGTTATTGACCAATTGTGTGGAATTTGTTGAGAAAGTTTCCTCTCTCCTTTTAATAGTTAATGGTGAGTTGATGTGATGAATTAGTTTAATTTAATAGTGTAGAAAAAATTCTTCAGATTTGTCTAAAACCTCTTTTAGCACCTGGGTCATCTTAAAAATTTACTTGAATTAGTTGTTGTTCGACTGCAGGAGCTAATCTTTTGTTGATTTCACTCAATGGATTCTATTACACAGGCTTCTTCTTCTTCTTTTTTATTTATTTTATTTATATTTTATTTTCTGATGATGAGAAAACCCTTTGAGAAAACTCCGGCCCATATAACATTCCACAACCCATATGGACCAGGTAAGTCTAAGGTTCATGACAACAATGAAACCTTGTGTTGGTAGCCCCAAGAGGTTTAACAAGAGTCGAACTTAACTTAGGAGCTCTGCTTCATGAGGCTATTACATTTATGCTTTTATTTAGTTAATCAATGTGAAATTCTTGACGAGATGGTTACAAATTAATACTATTAAGCTTTGCATCTGTTACCTGTAGTCAAGTGTGATGACGAATGGAAGTATGTGGTTAATGTGCAGATAATAAATCACAAGCAAACAGGAGATGTCTGTATTCCAAATATTTCCTGCAAACGACCGTGTCTTTCCCTTCAAATGAGATACAATACTCGAGAATTTTGCGAGAGGTATTCTAAATCATTATTCTGATTATCTTTACTTTGGATAGATATAATCAGGCCCAATAATTTGTGACATGTAATACCATTATGAATTTGAACACCTGATTTGAAGTATATTTGTGATATGACAAAGTTATTTGTATGTAGATTAATCACGATAGTAAACAGATCCTGGATTCCTAATGTCCAGTACAAACTCATTTGTGTTTACTAGTGCCGAACTGCCAATTGATTGCAGTGACTTGCTTGATTTAGAGATGGTTGGACTTCCATGGATGTTAAATCAATCCATTATGGCTACAGTATTTGAATGCACAAGTTGGTAGTGGATTGATGTATGAATTGCCAATTGTCTCGTTTCTTTATTTGTAAAACACAATAGGTAATTCACTTTGGGATGTCTAAACACCACTCTAGAAAATTCATTTAGTGACTGATGTTTCCAACTGCTTCTTCATAAAAATTGTGATTTTGTCGTTGTGCTGTATATATACAATTGCCAATTATGGCTGACATTTGTTGATAAAGGAATTGCCAATCGACTAATTTCTTTATTCTTTGTGATTTTAGCATTCCCCTTTCATTTTTCAGGGAAAATCATAAATATGTTTCTGCCATTTGTGCTGTATCAGCAGGTGCAAAAACAAACCTTTTCTCTCTTTCAAGTATAGTGCTCTTTCTCTACAGAGTCTTGTTAGAGAATTTCTAATATTTAAGTGTTCCTCTTAAATTAGATTTGGAAGATACTGAGAACGCTTCCCAATTTGAAGACTTCTCAGTTACTACTAGCAGTACTAACAAGGCCAAAGAACTAAAGGTATGAAAAATTTAATTTGCAAATGTGACAATTATATGGAATGCGTATATGCATAAAGAAAATAATATATGAAGGTGGTAGTTAAAAGCATACATGTTATGGGAAAATAATTACCTGTGATCAAGTTTGTCTTAGAATTCAGTAAATGCATTATGGGATGACAAACAAATAAACAAGTTCTCTATGTGACTTTCCTAAGTGGGTCAATATGCCTCTCAATATTGACCAGAAATTTTAAACAGATGAGAGTAGAGGTGTCTGGTGTCAAAACTCAAGCAATATTTGATGATGTTTTCTCCAAAATGGTTGCTGATGCCCAGCCGATTCCAGGATTTAGAAGAGTAAAAGGAGGTAAGTTCTGAAACTAATGGTGTGGATCTCTTTATGTCTCTAAATTCAATCAAGTGATTTTCATCAAATATCAAACTGCATCATTTTGTGAATCTTGTGATGGCCCGTAGTTGGGGGAGCATATTGAATACTTTACTCTAGGCTTATATGCTGTAAGTTAAGCATTAAACTATGGTAGACAGGCTTATATTACTTCTTGACCTAATGATTATCATTACCATCATTAGCATCTTCACTTTAGCTATAGGCCTATAGTTGTCACTGAACATTGTGTTTCTGCCCTTTGCTTATGGTGATTTTTCATATTTTATTTTATTTTATTATCAGGGTTGTAGGTTGGAGTGCAGTAGGTCCTCTAATTACTAACAATCGGAAGTGCTACTGTTGTAAACTTCCATTTCCCTTTATGCATTTTTTCCATTACACAAAAGAACATCCTAACATTGAAATTTTTCGAAATGGACCTAAAACCCTGCTCCACCTTTGCTAGCTTAAACTGCACACTTCTTACCCCATTGTCTTCAGCTTGTTGGAATGCATGGATTGCTAGTTCCTGTGAAATTATAACCCATTGTGCAAAAGATAGATGGCATTAATGCCAAAGGTTCAAGCAAATTAGCACAACATATCTGAGGTTTAAATCCAAGAAAAAGAAAAGAAAAAAGGAGTGGGCAGAGAAAGAATTGCTGGTTTGTTGTTCAGGAAACTCAAAATGGAAAATTATGTTAAAATTCAAAATTTTATCAGTGAGACTTCGAAATGGCAAAAAAGAATAAATCTTTAAAACTATAGGTGTAATAATTTTGCGGAGAACATCTAAAATTATGAGAATACGGAAGAATTTAATCAAAGATGTAGAAATATGAAGGAGAGAGATAGAGATTTGTTGGTGAAGCAATCAAATTGCCTCTAGTGCCATGTCTCTTTACATGGTTCTTGTTAGGGGTGTTCGTGGTTTAGGTTAAAACCGAAAACCAAACCGAACCAAACCAAACCGGTCGGTTTGGTTTGGTTTTTTTGTCATTAGGTTTGGTTTTGGTTCCAATTTTAGAAAACCGAATTGAATTGGTTTGGTTTTGGTTTTCATGTTTAAAAAACCAAACCAAACCGAAAAACCGAAAAAACCGAAAAATATATAATATATATATATTATTTTATTTTATATATTATAATCAAATTTTAATTTGTAATTTGTTGATTTTAAGTTCCTTATTGTTTTTCCTATTTTAGCTTGGCATGTATTAAACTAGTTATTAATGTTGTGTGAGATAATTGCATGTATTAACTTGGAGATTTAAACTTGGATTGACATATGTCAATTGTTTCCATTTTGATACAATGTTTAATGTTTTTTTTTAGTTGCTGATGTAATGCTTTTATTAAAAATGTTTTAATTTGGAGTTTGGCATGTCATTTTTTTCATTTTCAATTGTTTGTTGCTACTTGATTGGTTAAAACCGAAACCGAACCGAACCAAACCGAATTTTTATGGTTTGGTTTGGTTTGGTTTTTTTATAGTATGGTTTGGTTTTGGTTTGGGAAGAGCAAAACCGAAGTATAATGGTTTGGTTTGAAAAGTACCCCAAAACCGAACCAAACCGAACCACGAACACCCCTAGTTCTTGTTGGGAAGTCCCAGGTCCCACATCGATTAAATTTCAAGTTAAATATGGCTTCACATACTTGTTCCCCTACACTTATAAGCTTAGGCTTTTATGTTGGAAACCTAACAATGGTATCAAAGCCCGCTATTGTTGTTTTTGTTATTGGGCCTATTTCGTTAATGATCCCACTATTGTTGTCCACGTAATAGGTCCATTGTTGTCTTATTAGGCCTGCACGTGAGGGGGAGTACCCTAATAGCTTAAGATGATAAGTGGAGGGCTCAAACAGGTATATGAAAACATGTTTAACTCGATATTTAATCGATGTGGGATGTGGGACTTCCCAACACTCCCTCTCATGTGCAGGCCTAATAAGATTCAAATGGCCTGTCACGTGGACAACAAAGACGGGCTCATTAATGTAATAGGCCTAGAAACGACATGTTTTGATACCATGTTAAGTTTCTAACCTAAAAACCTAAGCTTATAGGTGGAGGGCCCAAACAGGTATATGAAGCTATATCAAACTTTATATTTAAGATGTGGACTTCCAACAGTTCTTATGCATAGTTGAAGAAGACCATGGCCTTCTTTTCACTTAAGCTTTGTCAAAGCGAAGAGATTTTCCCATGGATGCGTGTTGAAAAGCAAAGCCAAAAGAGAGTCCTGACAGCTAAATCATTACTTGTCAAAACATGTATTTGTTTCTTAAGCGACTTTTTCCCTTTTGTTTGCTTTATATGAATACTTGATTATTGTGATGCTTCTTATCTTTTTTTGCCCTGTTTTCAACAAGTCTCTAACATTTTTGCCTGATTTCCTTTGCTGGCTTGCTCTAACAAATAACTTTGGAACTATCAGGAAAAACACCCAATGTAAGTTTTTGCTTCCTATTGTTATCCATTTAGTTATAAATTTGGAAATCCCTTATCAAAAAATCAAATTTGGAAATTACATTGATAAAATGCAAGTGTAACTCAATTACGGCTGCAAATGAACCAAGTTTCACGAACAGCTTGGGCTCGGCTTGCTTAAAGCTTGTTCATGTCAATTGTTAATTTTGAAGCTCAATTGTTAGACAAACAATCTAATCTTGAGCATGGATAAGTTTGGCTCAGTTAGGATTGGCTCAATCTTGTTAACATTAACTACTAATATGTCTATATCATCCTACCCTCCACATGCCATTTTTTGTGATAGGTTGTAATGAAAAACAGTTGGCCTCATTAATTGCACACCCAAGTTCCAGCTGCCACATATGAAATATTTCATAATATCTTCTTGCGAAGCAAGCCTTTAAGAAGAGAGAGATATGTATAGAACATCACTATATATGCTTGTATAGACATACATACGTACATACATATATACACACATGCATATGCACACACACATATATATGTATATAGATATACAATCCTGATCAAGTCAACACGTGTTGATATAAGTTATATTAGCACTATGCATTGGGGGTTGTACCCAGTGCGTTGGTCTAATGTACCTAGTAACCCACTGATGCACGAGATACAATCCCCAATGTCGGTGTTGATATAAATTATATTGGAACGTGCTCTCCTAATCATCATCCTATATATATATATATATATATAGATATGTGTATAGAGAGAGAGAGAGAAATTGGTGTATAGTGACAGAGAGAAATTCTTACTACTCTTGCATTCTTGCCCAGTGACCTATCTTATGTAAAAAGCATATTCTTTTCCATGGATTTTGAAGTGCGGAGAGAGAGAGAGAGAGAGAGAGAGAGATTATCGTAATATGTGTATAGAGAGAGAGAGAGATTATCGTAATCTAATAAGGCTTGTCCTAATCAGATTAGGAAAAAGACTTCTCTGATTAAGATAAGCCTTATCATACAAACATTGAGATGATGAAAGAAATCATATAATAAATTAGATAATCATGGAAAAATGCGATAAATTAGCCTTATCCGAATCAACAAATTTTGACCAGCTAGCTAGTTAGTTGGTCATCCACAAGTGACCATTTAACCGCCAGAAGAGGTAGGTTAGTCTCATCCTTTCAATTTTCTTTAAAATCGATGGATTTGGTCTATTTTTCATCCAAATCCATCCATTCTGTTCTCCATGGTTCAAAGTCAGTCTTGTCATCTTGGTCCACATCATGTTTTGGTCGGGTAATCTCAGTCTTGCCTTACCCGTTGCGTCTTGGGGGAGATGCAACTTTATGCAAGAAAAAATGTTATAAAAAATTCAAAAATGAAAAAGAATAATTATAGAATAATTTTAAAAAATATGATGATTATACTGTAACATGAAAGGACACTATCTTTGAGTTTTAGAAATCTAATATAATCCCAAAGAACCAAGGACTTTAATATCGATATCGATGGATATATCGAGGGTCCAAAAGTATGGATATATCGGATATATCGTTGGATATATTGATAATATCAATATCGTTTTAAAGATATGGTGGATATTATGAGTTAAATGCGGATATTTTTATTGAAACTCGGGGAAACAATGATTTAGACTCTAATACACAATCTAGCATCAAAATATTGCAATTTATAAATATGTATAATACAAGTATGTGTTGTGTAGGATATAAACAGTGTGATATGTTGAGAAAATAAATAATAGATTTATGCAAATTTAACATCCAAATGTCATATGAGAATAAAATTTGTAAAATAGTTACACAATAATAAATTAATGTATTAATTTATTAATGTCGCACATTGACACACTTACATACTTACATGCTTACATTAGTAGTTTAGTACCACATGGAGTTCCTTGGTAATTCAAAATCATCATTCTTATCCTTATACTGCCTTTCCATAGTGGTAATATTATGACAAAGTTTGGCCATGTCATAAAATTAGCATAATTCAAAATTTGTAAATAGTTACACAATAATAAATTAATGTATTAATTTATTAATGTCACACATTGACACACTTACATACCTACATTAGTAGTTTAGTACCACATGGAGTTCCGGTTCAAAATCATCATTCTTATCCTTATACTGCCTTTTCATGACAAAGTTTGGCCATGTCATAAAATTAGCATAATTCAATAGGAAATTCTGTAAATAACGGTCATATTCTTCAGCAAAAGCATGCTCTAGGATTCCAGTCGCAGTAGTAAATCTAATTGACTAGTTTTAGCAGGTGCTCTTTCATTTGACACCCAATTTGGTGATTCCGGAAATCTTGGGACTGTATCTGGTGGGATTGATGGATACATTGAGTATGGATTGGGCATATAATTAGGAAGTTAATATATATGGATATTGTTGCCCATGGATATATGTCCATGAGGGGATCGGTGTTATAGTGATATCGGTTGTATGACTCCTATGGCACAGGTTGGACATTTTGATAGGGATAGGTATCTTGGCTCGAGTATGTTCCATACCCAAAATGACTTTGCTCTCATCCCATACTCATAGACTCAAAGTTTGAGGAAAGGGAATCTACATCTTGTTGTCTTGTTGTATTTTTCCCCCGATTTTTTTTTTCCTTGTATATTGTTTGCCTATTGCCCCGATACCTAGCCATACTCTCCTAAAGCCATGGTCTGCATCTTGTGTCACGTGTGTGAAATTTGCTTCACATGTAAAAGGACTCAATGGCCTCGGACTATATCCACTTCCATAATTTCCATCCCCTCCATTATTGTCCCCATCATCGTTTCCATCACTAGCCCAACTCCAGAATTGGTGTCAGAAGAGTTAGAAGACTTAGAATGTACCGAATCTGTTTTCATTGCATCCTTGCTTAATAAAACCTTCTCAGCTATAACTTTTTGGACGTCAATCCTGAGGTTTTGAGCTTCTTGTGCCACCTTTGGATTAGGTTCACCATCTGGCCCATCCATATGTGATGGTCTAATCCACTAGTAAAGAGGATTCTCATTCTCTTCTCCTATCTCGACCGATATATCAAACAGATTTAGGGGCTCTAACTCTGATGTATTATTCCTCTTAGCTTCCATATCTCTGACCTGCAGCCTCATGTTGTAATAACAATAGATTAACTTTCGTAAGCCAGTCGATTTTGATGCTTTGTATGTATTAAGGAAAACATGCTCCAATTCCTTTCACAGACTAAAGAGGAGCATGTTTGTGACAATATCATTGTCAATGCCCTCAATGTTGGAGCAGAAACCTCATACATATCCCACCAATTAGCTGCCCATAATAAAATAAAACTGTTAATTTTATGTTTACGACTTTAAAATTTATAAGTTAACAAATTTGTTAGTATTCCATAGTTCTATATGTACCAGCTTCTCGAAATCTACCCGTCACTTCTTGAAACATTATAATCTACAAGTGCAACCTTTTCATCAGTGATTAAATAGAATAAATATTAAAATATAAACTTTGATAGTTATTGTTATAGTGTTACCTCATTTCCAATTTCTCCATCCTTTTGGGAGTTTGGTTCCAACTTTTGGAAGACTTTAAGCACGGCATTAGTCAAGTCTGGGTCGTGACTAATGTTATTTTTGTATTGCTACTTTGGGTTTAAGTAGTATGCTAGCATTCATGTCAAATACAAATATACAACTTAATTAGTTTCACTTTATGTAGTGCAAGCATTCATGTCAAATACAAATATACAACTTAATTAGTTTCACTTTATGTAGTGCAAGTGTGTAGCAAACTAACAACTAACAAAACAAACAAACAAATTCAACACGTCGGCCTGGCTGCGTTTTGCTCAATTGATGTTCATTCCATTGATTAGAAGTGAACAGGGATTTTAAACCCGCCTTTTTCTTTGATAGGTTGTTTATTGCAATAAAATTTGGTGGCAAACCGAGTAGTACCCGGTCGCACAATGTCTCATCGACAAAATGCTCTCATCTGTGCCAACAACCAATTGTGGTTGTATATAAAGTTTGTGATCACCTCCCATCAGTGATCACCTCTGCAATAGATTTTTTCTCAGTAATCTTCTCAAATATGGTGGATGCAATGAGTAGCATAGGGTGTCCAGTATAAATTATGCTTTTTCCATTAATTTCTGCCCCGCTTTCTTATAATTGCTGCCATTACCAGTCACTATTTGTACAACATTTTTGCTACTAATTGATTGCACAACATTTCTCATCAAACCATAAATATACGTATGGTCCTTAATGTTGTTTGAAGCATCCACCGACCTCAGGAAGATTGTTTTCCCTTTACAGATATACCATAAAATTGATGGTGGACAATTTTGTGGGACTTGTTCATCTATCACACATAATGGTGCAGCCATATATCTTCCACATTGGATTTTATTTGTTCAACGTATTTATTCATGTCTTCGACCTGTGAAATGAAACGGCATTTAAGGAAAATCATATAAAAAATTAAATAGTCATAAATAAAACCCAATAATGAATAAATACTAGTAGTTTGAATTAAATTAGTAATTACCTCTATATTAAGATATTTAATTCTGATCTTATACGGGAAAGGAGGATTAATTGATGTTCCTAGAAGCTTGAGCTCTAGCAATCATATTTTTGAAGTGAAGGGAGAGGCCACCTTCTCAGGGAGGACATTCTCATGTATAAAGAATTTTGCAACTAATCTACCTAAGCCCTTCTTTATCTTGCCTTCGTCTTTAATAGTCTTTTGTTTTGCTTGTTTTGATCTATAGAGAGAAGGAATAGGGGGGGATATGAGTTTCTAGCACCCGAACGCTTTGACTACGTTTAAGTGGAGGCATTGGTCCTTTATTTTTACTTATACTGGAACATGAGTCACTAGCACCAGAACTTCTAGGACCACCCTTTGAAGCATGGTAGGCTTTCTTATAGTTCCCTTTTTCATGCAAATCCAAATTTGTTGGGTACATAATGATGTCCTCATCATCTTCATTAACATCATCTGATTGGGGTTCCAATATACCATCCCTTAAAAAGTGTTGAACATTCGAATCTCTCCTTACCTTTTCTACCTTTGATGTAGCCTTCCTCGACAAAGTTGATATATCTCATCTTTCAGCTCTGGAGGCACATTTCCGCAAGGCATTATATTATTTTTTGGACCTAACCCCATTAAATGGTACTTAAGCCGAGTCGTCCCACCACTCTTCCATGTCTTATTACAATACTTGCATTGGATACTACCTACTGAACCTCGTAGACGAATCCCATTTTCCCATACAGGATCAACATTCTTTGCTCCTGACATCTTTTGCTAAAAGTCTACAACTGCAAATCTCATGATAATATAAATATAAATATAGAAAGTAAATTTAAGTTTATGAATCTATATAAAATATGAATATATGAATATATGATATAAATAAAAGATTGATAATTATGTTATATTATTTATATAATTGTATAATGAATTAATGATACAACTATATAAGTACAAGTTGTACACATGTAGAACATATAAGTATATTGTATATAACATTACTACTTACTTCCTTACTGTACATATGAATTTACATATGCATATGTGATTGTGTATAATTGAAAGAAATATATAATTTAAATAATAAGATCACTTCAAAAATCAAAACACTAATTTAACGCATTAGTATATAATTGATAGAAATATACATAATTAATATTTAATATGAAGGGATTTTAAGAACAAAATAATTTGGAAAGAAATAATTAATTGAAAATTGCATTGCATGTTGGGATTATAAAGATCACTTGTGAGTTGTGAATAAATAAAAAAATAAGGAGATAAAAAATAAAAAGATTACTCGATCTTGGTAGTTATATACTTATATTCTAGATAAAAAAAATAAAAAGATGACTTTTTGAATTATTAGGCATTATGGAAATGGAACATTGGAATTAAGATTTCCAAGGTTTAGCCGTTTAGCCAGGGCTATAAATATTACTTTTCATAGACATCACCTAAGGTTTACAACTATATATTGTGAGACAGTGAGAGTTTAGACCAAGGCTATAAATGTTAATTTTCATAAACAATTAAACATCACTAAGGGTTAGAACTATATATTGTGATTTATGAGAGGCTTCTGGACATATGAATTTAAATATGCACTTATGATTGTGTGATTAAGGGGCTAGATATGTTGAAATAATAAGATTACTTCGTAAATCAAAACACTAATTTAACCATTAGTATATAATTAAAAGAAATATACATAATTAATATTTAATACTAATGGATTATAAGAACAAATTAATTTGGAAAGAAATAATTAGTTGAAATAAATAAATAATTTTGACACTATAAGAATTAAGAATAGATTAACATAATATAACTTTCAAGTCTTCAACTAATGCACTGCTGCTAGTTGCTTTCTTCAACTAATGCACTGCTGTTAGTTGCTTTCTCCTCAGCTTCTTTTGATCTTCTCAACTTCTTTTGACTCATGAAATATATATTTTGCGTACTACTATTGTTCCTTGTTTGTTCACACTTCTATTGTACTTTATAGACTTAAGTCTTATAGAAGTTATAGTGGGAAGTGGCCAAGTGGGAACAAATATCATTGAAGCAAATGTTTTCTCAATGCAAGATGCATCTTTTCACGTGATAATGCAAGTGCAAGTATTCAACAAAAGAAAAAAAAAAAAAAAAACAAAGATGGCAACAAATAGGCATGCAGTGTACCGTCTACACTACTAGATGATCTTTTCAGTTTTTATGTGTAGCAAAGCTGCTAGTTTGCTACTATTAAAACAAAATGTAGCAAGTGACTAAGTCTAGAGGAGTAGGCTTGCAGACTTGTGTACTATCAACTATGTAGAGGAAATGAGGAATAGGGATGTAGAGTAATAGGGAATAGCTGTAAAAAGTATGATGATAATTGATAAATAGTTGAATGGTTGTAAAAAGTATTAACTCATACCTGTAAAGTGGACTAAAGGGAGCTGGGAAAAGGACTAAAAGGTGTTGTTCACGTGAAGGTTGGGAAAAGAGGGGGATAGCATCTCAGCAAGTTAGCAAGACAGCAACATAGAAGACAGAAGTGATAAAAGGAAGAGGAAAACTGGAAAAGCGGGCTTGTTGATATTCTTCGATATATCGAGGAATATCGTCGATATATCGACTGTGTTTCGTAGATAAATTGCATAATAGTGAAGATATCTTAGACATATCACGATATTGGCGATATTAGACGATAAATTGTCAATATCTCGATATTTCGTTCAATATTCTATGATTTATATATCACATCAATATATCGTATCGACTAGTGTCGATATGACGATATATCGTTGACATTGACGATGCAAAGAACATAAATAAACACTATATATCAATGATGGGAAGAAAATAACATCACATACCATAAAGAAATTAACAAAGGATTTGGTAAATGACATACCAATATAAAGTCAATGCAATGTAGAGTGGCGATGAAGCTGAAAAGATTGATGACAAATTAACAAAGGATTTGGTAAATAACAAACCGATATCCAATGTAGAGTGACGATGAAGATGAAAAATATTGATCACCTCCTTATGGGTAATACGAAGGGGGAGCGTAAAATATATTGAAGGTCAGTGCAGCAATTGGATCCTGAGAAGTATCCCAACTCGAAACTTGCCTATGATCTTGATAATACAGTTAGGGTGGGGGATAGGGGATCTGTGGGCCACTATTATTACTTGATGCATCATTGTAATATGTGCCATAACTAATAGGACTAGCAGAAATATTGGAACCCCCAACAAGATATCCATAACCACCACCAATGATAGTTCTTATAGACATCTATACCCATGCCCTTCCATGATCACTCTGATTGTAGTAACCACGAGTACTATTGCTTGTAGATCTTTTAAAGAATGGTGGACCATGTGTTAGTGGTGCATAACTCTCAGCCCCACAGGCACATTAGGCACCCGACGGTCCCTATAACCATGAACACGACCATTAGTGCTAACAGATTTCTAAGAGTAGGTGTGATGGTGCTGGACCATAAATCATGTTGACTTGGAAACTCACCATAACATCTTGAGTGCCTCGTTTATTCATTGCCCATGCCCTATCAGACCTATTGATGGAGATTAGCGGCAGTAGCCTATAAAAGTGTATAAAAGGTGTGGGAATGAGGGTTCAAAGGCCCAAACCTTGATTTGGCACATGTTGGATGATGGGGGCCCACTTGGAGCATTGCATAATTGGGTTTAGTTAAGTTTGGGGCATGTATGGGTACTTTTGGGCTTTCTATTTGGGTCAGTTAGTTGGGTCTTTCTTTTTGGTGTAGTCCAAGTCCACTTGGCCCAAGTCCTTTAGCTTTTGGGCTTTCTATTTGGGTTAGTTAGTTGGGTCTTTCTTTTTGGTGTAGTCCAAGTCCACTTGGCCCAAGTCCTCTAGCTTCTCTTGGAAGCTTATTTGGTCTCCAAGGTGGCTTGTTTTGGAAGCTAACTAGGCCTCTAAGTTAGCTTGTTTTAGAAGTTTCTTTTGCTTTTAGCCCTTTATAAAGGCATGTAATAGCAGATTTTAAATCAATGAATGATATTTACTACAATTGCTATTGGTTGTGAGTTTTCTTTCAATTCTTAAGGAGGTGTGATGCTTTCTTCTTATTAGGAGTGATTCCTAGGACCCTATTGGTGTGAGGCTATTATCTTTTCTTTTCCTCATTTTTCTATAATTTCCCGCAAGTATTTTGACCCAACACATCCTTCTCTGACTGTCAATCCTTCATCCTAACACCCCAAGCCTTCAAAGACCACCACAAAGTCTTGAACTCATTGCTGTCCAGAAATTCTAATAGCTTCTTCTTGAAATTCCAGCAGCATACAACTTGCAATCCTTACCCAAATTCCACTCCAAATCATCTACAAAGCCTACAACCCTTCAACCTTTGATTTCTTCCCTATTCGTCCTACATTACCTATCATAATAATCTTGTATGCTATAATATTTTTCATTGCTTTCACCCATTGTTGTTCTTGCTTTTGTGGTAGGTAGTATATTTTCGTAACTCGCACTACTATCACTACCATCACAACCATGTGCACTAGTACCCTTATTGAAAAAACTATCACCCCCACTCAGGGTTTAAAGTCTCGTTTGTCTTGGACGAGATCTCGCCGAGACGAGACAAGACAAGATCAAATGAGATATCGAAATCCCAAGGTTACAAGTATGAAGGGGTAGTATCATTATCGGCTGAGAATGTCGGGATCTCGTCCGAGACGAGACAAGATCAAATGAGATATCGAAATCTCGGTTGGATTTGAACGAGATATCTTCCAAATAGTACGAGACCTTACTTTTGCCCATGTGAGGTTGTAGAAAGATGCATGAAATTGAACAGAAGATGCAACTATGCGTATGAAACCATACGGCCTACCTTGAGAGTGGATACTAGCTTAAGCTTCCCCTCTTTTTCTCTTCGCCCTTTCATCTGTACTTCGATTGGTTTTCCACTCTTAAGACGAATAGATTTGGTGGGTGTCGTCGTCTCTGTCGCTTGAATCCAGATCTGGTGGTGTTATTATTTACTATGGTTGTCTCTGGTGGCAGCAGCAACGGCATCTTTGTCGTCTTAGGTGGGCGGTAGCGGCAGCGACGGCTGAGGAAAGCAGTACCCGTAGCGGTATCGGTGGCGGATTAGGTCGGCGGTCGAACTAGCCTCTGGTTGGGAACTCTCCAACGCACTCTCACTCTCTCCTCTTCTCTCTCGCGACTCGATTGGGTCAACTGGTCAAGTGGGTCGAGTTCCACCAACTTAAGGAGGTAAAGGTTCTTTTTTTTTTTTAATTTGTTTTTGTTTTTTTTTTTAAGTGCTGTTGAGAATATAAAGTCCTTATTTGAGACTTTTTTTTTGGTTTTTTTTTTTTAATTTAAAAATGCTATTGAATGTACTATAGTCTTTTTTTTGTTTTTTTTTCCCTATTATCATGAACTTATAAATTTGAATTTTTTTTTATAAATGCTAAATCTTTTTTTATAAATGATAATTTTTTTTAAAAAAATTACTAAAATCCTAATCTCTAAATTTAGAAAATTGTTAGACATTTTTTTAATCATTATGAACTTATAAATATGCATAAATAATTTGGAACTTATAAATTTGAATTTATTTTATTTTATTTTTATAAATGCTAAATCTTTTTGATAAATGATAATTAAAAAAAAAAATTACGAAAATCCGTATTTTTAAATTTAGAAAATTGGTACACATTTTTTTTAATCATCATGAACTTATAAAATATGCATAAATAATTTTCCAAAATTATTTTTATTTGATCTGTGTTTTTATAACTGAATTTTCGTTTGAATTTTTAATATATATATAAATTTCAATATTTTTGTTTTGTTTTTTTTAATTAAAAAGATTAACATGATTTTTTGAATGCACATGAATCTAATATACGGGATGCACTAGTGCGTGAGTTATTGGGCAATGTATGACTAACACGGTCAAGCCGTTAGTGTAGATAGAAGGAAAGTCCAGTGTAAATATTGTGATAAAGTTGTTAGTTTTGGGATCACACGATTAAAACAACACATTGCAGGTTTCAGAAGAGGTTTCCGCGTGCAACAAATGCCCAAAGGATATTGTTAAAATGATGAAGACCCATCTTGCTGAATATGGAAAAGAAAGGGCAGATAGTAAGAGGAAGAAAGAACAAATGTTTACATCCCTACAAGAAGAGGCAGAATATGAGCATGTGCATATGCAGTCTTTCTAATTATGATGAGGATGATAATGAGAATTATGAGATGCAACAAATGAGACATGTTATGAAGGAGAATCGTAGAACTGCCCAATTGGAAGCAGATAATCACAGGTTTTCCGCATAAGGAGTGGGAGGTCATCCATATAAACCTTCCCAAGATGGTGTTGGTCCCTTTACCGCTAGTGAGTTTCCCAGTAGAAATTTTACAACGCGTGATCCTCATTGGTCTGCTACTACTGATCAGTTGAGGGGGATTGATCCCTATATGTATCGGCCTGAGCTAACTAAACAAAAAAAATTAAAGGATATGTTTGGAAAAGAAACTGTGAAGAAGGTGGGAAAGGCGATTTCAATTTTTGTTTTTGTTTGATACAATCCCTTTTAATGTAGCAGACAATGGCCTATACTACCAAACTATGATTGATACAATTGCAACGGTTGGAGCAGGTGTGAAGGGTCTTCTGGTTACCAGATAGAGGAACATATTTAAAAAAAGAAAGGGTGGAACTGGATAATTATCTTGGCATGGCTAAGGAAGAAATGGCCTGAATATGGTTGCACAATCATATGTGATGGGTGGTCGTCACATAACAAATACCCCATCACCAACTTCATGGTGTATTGTGATCGGGAAATAATATTCCACAAGTCAGTGGATAGCACCGGTGTTAGGCCTAGAATGGCTGAATACTTGTTTATGCTGATGGACAAGGTTGCAGATGAAGTGGGAGAGGAAAATGTGGTCCACATTGTTAGAGATAATGAGGCTTCCTACAAGGCAGCAGGAGGCTTCTTATGAATAAAAGAAAACATTTGTTTTGGTTTCCCTGTGCCGTCCACTGTATTGATTTGATACTTGAAGACATTTGTAAATTGGCGAGTGTCAAATTTGTGATTGACGATGCTCGTAAGATCACAAGATTTATTTACAATAGTGTCCAGCTTGTGAATCTAATGAGGACTTACACAGATGGTAGAGATCTCCTTAGGCCAGGTATCACTTGTTTTGCCACATAATTCATTCCATTGAGAGCCTATGAAGATATCAAGCAAATCTGAAGAGATTGTTTTCATCTAAGGATTGACAACGACTTTCATACACTCGGCAAGGTTCTCAATCGAGAAAAGGGTTGGCTAGGGAAGTGTCCAATCTTCTTTTGGATTAGTTTTGGTGTAGAGTAGAGGAGGTCCGCTTTTTAATGGAGCCGCTTGTGCTAGTATTGAAGATTGTGGACCATGACCAAAAACCAACCTTGGCTGTAATATACGACTGCATGGATAGGATAAATTAAAAATCAAATTATCGTACAGGTCATAGAAGAAGATTGGAAAATTATCGATGAAAGATGGGATAATAAACTTCATGGCCACTTGCATGCGGCTAGTAAGCATAATTAAATTTTAATTTTTTTTATATGAACTATTTTGTACTTATTTTCATCTAAACCTTTTACTTGTATTACATAAGAGCTTACTTTCTAAACCCAGCATGCCAATATAGCAAAGAGTTCAGTGATGTCGAGGAGGTGTGGATAGGTTTGAAAGAAGTAATTAAACGCCTGGAGCCAAATGTGGATAGACAAGCACAGCCAATTAATGAAGTAAGTATATCAATAATTCTGTAACTAATTATTAAAAACAATTATACGAAGTAGAATTTATTAATGTTAATAATATTTGAATTAAATCAATTTTTTTTATGTAAATGTAGATAAAGGTGTTTAAGGAAAGGAAAGGAGTTTTTGGAGAACAACTAATAATGGTACCAATCAAAACTACTTAGCCAAGTTAGAAAGAATGCATTAGTTATGTGTATAATTGTGTATGCAAATTTATATACGTAAAATAAAGATATAATCATTAAAATGTCTTAAACTTTGTTTTTGTAGCTCAATGGTGGTATAATTAGGGAGAATCTACTCCACACCTCCGGAGGATTGCTATAAAGGTTTTCACCCAGACATATTCTTCCTCAGGATGTGAGAGAAATTGGAGCACGTTTGCATTTATTCATACAATACTTTGCAATCGTCTTGCTATATTTCGAAGTTGGAGGAACTTGTCTATGCACATTCCAATTTAAGGCTGCGGACTCGTAATTTAACTAATAGATCTCATAATGATGAATACTACAATCCTATTGACTTGAATCACATCTTTGATGATGAGGATATCTTAGATGATTGGATTCGAGAGATTGAGTAGCCTATAATGGATGAGAATGCACTAGAGCAAGCTGTTGATGCATTGGCCAACGAGGATGATCAATTAGCTGAGCCCTACTATGGCAGTAGCAGTCATTCACAAGGGGGTGATGCAAGTACCGAGGTATGCAGTGGTAGTCGTTCACGGGGTGAGATAAGAAGCCATCGCAATGAAAAAAATGTGGTACATGATGTCACAGACATAGAGACATCTAGTGGTGGTGATAGTTTTTTTTTGGTAAGGGTACTGGTGGCGATGGTGGTGGTGGTGGTGGTTACGATTATAGTGACCCACCGCCAAGCTAAAAACAACAATGGGTTAAAGGCAATGAAAGACATTATGGTACACAGGGTGATTATGATAGGTTTCGACAGGACATGGGCAAGGAACAGAGGAGGTACTTGAGATGGCATGATGAGTTTTCGAGTCAACAAGATTATGGAGTATATGTAGGCAACCCGGGACAATGCTCAATATTCATATGCGTGGCATGCAATTAGGGGGTGATGCATGCGATCCACCACCATTATACTGACTCCAGAGATTTGGTAGTATTGTGTTTGTGGTTATAGGGATCGTCGAGTGGCTAGTGTGCCTGAGGTTGATAGTTATGCACCACCACCACGTAGTCCACCATTCTTTAAGAGATCTACAAGCACTAGTACCGGTGGTTATTATGATCGGGGTGATCACAGGCAAGGGCATGGGTATGGAACATCTGCGAGTACTAGCACTGGTGGTAGCTATGGATATCTTGATCGGGGATCCAGGATTTCTAGTGGTCCTATTGGTTATGATAACACATATTACAATGATGCATCAAGTAATAGTAGTGGGACACAGATCCCCATCCTTCACCCCAACCGTATTATCAAGATCGTGGGCAAGGTTCGAGTGGGGATTCTTCTCATGATCCAATTGCTGCACTGAATTTCAATATATTTTTACACCCCCCTTTATCTTACCCACAAGAAGGTGATCAACGTTTTCAACCTCATCATCACTCTACATGGGAGTAACTTTTATATCGGTGTGTTATCTACCAAATCCTTTGTCAATTTCTTTATGATATGTCATTTTATTTTACCCATCATTGATATATAATATTTATTTATGTTCTTTGGAATTATATTAGATATCTAAAACATAAAGATAGTGTTCTTTCATGATATATTAGCGCACTAGCGCCTATTTTATGGTTCCAATGTAATTATCATATTTTTTTTACAAATTTTCTATGATTTTTTGAATTCTTTTAAACATTTTTCATGCGTAAAGTTGCATCTCGCCTGAGATGCGACGGGTTGGGTGAGACCGAGATGAATGAGATTGAACTGCGATAGGGACCGAGACCGAGACTTTGAACCATGATCTCAGATGATTAGATTTAAGAGAATGAGCAGCCTACAATCGATGAGAATGCATTAAAACGAGGCGTTGATGTATTGGTCAACGAGGAAGATCAACATGCAGAGCCTTACCATGGTTGTAGCAGTTGTTCATAAGGCGATGATGCAAGTATTGAGTTTAGCAGTAGTAGTTGTTTGCGGGGGGTCGAGGAAAGAAGTCGCCGCAAGGCAAAAAATATGGTACATGATGTTACAAAATATAGAGACATCTAGTGGGGGCATGGTTCAAAGTCTTGATCTCGGTCCTGTCTCCATGGTTCAAAGTCTCGGTCTTGGTCCCCGTCTTGTTTCAGTCTTGTTCATCTTGATCTCACCCAACCAGTCGCGTCTAGGGCGAGATGCAACTTTACTCATGAAAAAAAGTTTGAAAAAATCATAGAAAATTAGTAAGAAATATGATGATTACATTGGAGCCATCAAATAAGCATAATAATGAACTCAATGCACATAATATGGTAAAAAACATAAAAATAGGCGCTAGTGCACTAATATATCATGAAAGAACACTATCATGAAAGAACACTATATTTATGTTTTAGATTAGAATATACACCCAAAGAACATAAATAAATATCATATATCAATGATAGGTAAATAACATTACATATTATAAAGAAATTGACAAATGATTTGGTAAGTAACATACCGATATAAAAGTTACTTCCATGTAGAGTGGCGATGAGGCTAAAAATATTGATCACCTTCTTGTGGGTAATATGAAGGAAGGGTGTAAAATATATTGAAAGTTAGTGCAGCAATTGGATCATGAGAAGTATCCCCACTCGAACCTTGCCCATGATCTTCATAATATGGTTGGGGTGGGGGATAGGGTATTTGTGTCCCACTACTGTTACTTGATGCATCATTGAAATAACCAGTAGGACCACTAGAAATTAGGGTGCTCATGGGTCGGTTTGGATCGGGTTTAGAGTTAATCTGCAATCCGCCCACAATCTATCGGGTGAACTAAATACCCACATCATCAGCCCATATGATTGGGTGGTTTTAACCCACACACCATATCGGATTGGCAGATGGGTTGTGGGTGGGTTAATGGATTGGACTTTTACTTGGGTCTTTTTTTTTTTTTTTAATTTATTTGGTCATACTCGAAATCTTTATCATAGCAAACTCTTCACAAAATAACAATTATTAATTTAAACAAACATAAAAATTAACACATAAAACTGTGAAAGCAAATTGTGTGTTTTTTTTTTTTTTTTTTTTTTTTTTTTCTTTTGTGTGGGTAAAAGGCTAAGAACTTCACTCAAATTGAAAACCCCATGAATATGTATTTCTTGACAACTTTATAGTTTATATACACTTGCATAGTAAAAAAAATTAAATGCTTAGTCCCTATTTTAACAAGTCTTGTATACTTTATCAAGATAAAGTTAGTCCATGGTCATACACAGTAAATATAAAGATTTTCATGAGATTTATACGCTATAAATATATTCACAACACTACCTTGTTAAAGCCAAACCTCAAGCCTGGACCACGAACATGAACACAACCATTAGTGCTAATAGATCTTTGGAGTGGGTGTGATGGTGGTGGACCGTATGCATCACCCCCTAATTGCATGCCCACGCAAATGAATATTGAGCATTGTCGCCGGGTCGCCTACATGAACACCATAATCTTGTTGACTCGAAAACTCACCACGCCATCTCGAGTGCCTCCTATGTTCATTGCTCATTTCCTGTCAAGACCTATCATAATCACCCTGTGTACCATAATGTCTTTCAGTGCCTTTAGCCCATTGCTGTTCTTGGCTTGGCGGTGGGTCACTATAATTGTAACCACCACCACTAGTACCCTTACCAAAAAAACTGTCACCACCACCGGATGTCTTTGTGTTTGTGACATCATATACCACATGTTTTTCATTGCGATGGCTTCTTCTCTCACCCCGTGAACGACTACTACTGCCTACCTCAGTACTTGCATCACCCCCTTGTAAATGACTGCTACTGCCATAGTAGGGCTCAGTTGTTTGATCTTCCTCATTGGCGAATGCATTAACACCTTGCTCTAGTGTATTCTCATCCATTGTAAGTTACTCAGTTTCTCGAATCCAATCATCTAAGATATCCTCATCATCAAAGATGTGATTGAAGTCAATGGGATTGTAGTATTCCTCATTATGAGATCTATTAGTCAAATTACGAGTCCGCAGCCTTAAATTGTAATGCACATAGATAAGTTCCTCAAACTTTGACATAGCAAGACGATTGCGAAGTTTTGTATGAATAAATGCAAACATGCTCCAATTTCTCTCACATCCTGAGGAAGAACATGTCTAGGTGAAAACCTTTGTAGCAATCCTTGGGAGGTGTGGAGTAGATTCTCCATAATTATACCACCATTGAGCTACAAAAACAAAGTTTAAAACATTTTAATGATTATATATTTATTTTACGTATATAAATTTGCATACACAATTATACACATCACTAATGCATTCTTTCTAACTTGGCTGAGTAGTTTTGATTGATACCATTATTAGTCGTTCTCCAAAAATTCCTTTCCTTTCCTTGAACACCTTTATCTACATTTACATAAAAAATTGATTTAATTCAAATATTATTAACATTAATAAAATCTACTTGGTATAATTGTTTTTAATAATTAGTCATAGAATTATTAATATACTTCATTAATTGCCCTTGCTTGTCTCTCCACATTTGGCTCCAGGCATTTAATTACTTCTTTCAAACCTACCCACACCTCCTCGACATCACTGAACTCTTGGCTATATTGGTATGCTAGGTTTAGAAAATAAGCTGTTATGTAATACATGTAAAAGGTTCAGAAGAAAATAAGTACGAAATAGTTCATATAAAAAAAAATTGAAATTTAATTATGCTTACCTACCGCATGCAAGTGGCCATGGAGTCAATTATCCCATCTTTCATCGATAATTTTCCAAATCCTCTTCCATGACCTGTAAGATGATTTGGTTTTTTAATTTGGCTTTATCCATGCATTCGTATATTACAGTTAAGGTTGGTTTTTGGTCCTGGTCCATAATCTTCAACACTAGCACCAGCGGCTCCATTAAAGAGCGGATCTCCTCTGCTTTACGCCAAAACTAATCCATAAGAATAAGATTGGATACTTCCCTAGCCAACCCTTTTCCCGATTGAGAACCTTGCAGTGTATGAAAGCTGTTGCGAATCCTCAGATGAAAACATTCTCTTCAAATTTGCTTGATGTCTTAATTGGCTCTCAATAGAAATGAATTCTGTGGCAAAACGAGTGATACTTGGTCTAAAGAGATCTCTACCATCTGTGTAAGTCCTCATTAGATTCACAAGCTGGTCACTATTGTAAATAAAGCTTGTGATCTTACGAGCATCATTAATCACAAGGACACCTAAACAACCCTTTTCTTTTACTCATAAGAAGTCTCCCAGTATTTGCCTTGTAGGAAGCCTTATTATCTGTAACAATCTGGATCACATTTTCCTCTCCTACCTCATCTACAACCTTGTCCATCAGCGTAAACAAAAGTACTCAGCCGTTCTAGACCTAACACCAGTGCTATCCATTGACTTGTGGAATATTATTTCCCGATCACAATACACCATGAAGTTGGTGATGGGTTGTTTGTTACATAACGACCACCTATCACACATGATCACACATGATTGTGCCAATTTTTTCCTTAGCATGTCAAGGTAATTATCTAGTTTCACCCTCTCTTCTTTTAAGTATGTTTCTCCTATCTGATAACTAGAGGGACCTTTCACCCCTGGTCTAGCCGCTGCAATTGTATCAATCATCGTTTGGTATTATGGGCCACTGTCTGTTCCATTAAAAGGGATTGCATTAAACGGAAAAAATTTTGAAATCACCTTTCCCACCTTCTTTTCCAAACAAATCCTTTAATCTTTTTTGTTTAGCTGGCTTAGGTCGGTACATGTAAGGATCAATCCCCCTCAACTGATCAGGCCTATGAGGATCACGCGCTGTAGACAAGTTCCTCTTGGGAGGCTCACCAGTAGTATAGGGACCAGCATCATCTTGGGAAGGTCTATATGGACGACCTCCCATTCTCTGTGTGGAAAACCTACGATTATCTGCCTCCATTTGGGCAGTCCTACGATTTTCCTTCATAACATGTCTCATTTGTTGCATCTCCTCCTACCTTGAAATGTCCGTGTGAGGATAAGTCTCATTATCATCCTCATTATAATAAAAAAGACCATGCATATGAACACACCCATATTCTGCATCTTCATTATAATAAAAAAGACCATGCATATGAACACACCCATATTCTGCATCTTCTTGTAGGGATGTAAGTAGTTGTTCTTTCTTCCTTTTCATATTTGCCCTTTCTTTTACACATTCAGTAAGATGACTCTTTATCATTTGAACAATATCCCTTAGGCGTTTAGTGCACGCAGCAACCTCCTTTGAAACCTGCAATGTGTTGTTTTAATTGTGTGATCCCAAAACTAACAACTGACGGCTTAATCGTGTTCCTAACCAATATCCATTGGCTTGTTCGACATCCTTTAAAAAATTAAATAAATAAATAATAATTAAACGAATGTGTATGAAAAACTAGTGCATCCATATATTAGATTCATATGCATTCAAAAAATCATGTTAATATTTTTATTTAAAAAAAAAAAAGAAATATTGAAATTTATATATATAAAAATTCAAATGAAAATTTGATTATAAAAAACACACATCAAATAAAAATAATCACTATAATTATTTATGCATATTTAGAAGTTCATTATGATTAAAAAAAATGTGTAACAATTTTCTAAATTTAAAGATACGGATTTTCGTAATTGTTTTTTAAAAAATATGTATTTTATCAAACAGATTTAGCATTAAAAAAAAAAAAATCAAATTTATAAGTTCCAAATGATTTATGCTTAAATTATAAGTTCTTGATGATTAAAAAAATGTGTAACAATTTTCTAAATTTAAAAATTAAGATTTTCATAATTTTTTTTATCATTTATCAAAAAGATTTACCATTTCTTAAAAAAAATTCAAATTATAAATGTATGATACATGATGATAATGGGGAAAAAAAAAAGCACTATAGGTATTCAATAGCATTTTTAAAAAAATGAAAAAAATGAAAAAAAGAGACCAAAAAATGTCTCATAGCCCAGTAGCCCACTCGACCAGCACTTAAAAAAAGGTCTCACCATCACTTAAAAAATGATAACAAAAACAAATTAAAAAAAAAAGAGAGGAAGAGACCCTCGTGAGAGAGAATAGAAGAGAGTGAGATTGAGAGTGCGATGGAGAACGAGAGCTCAACCGCCGACTATCGACCTAATCCACCGCTGCCGCTACCGCCCGCCTTAGCCACCTCAGCCGCTGCCGCTACCGCCCGCCTTAGCCAGCTATTGCAACTATCGTCGACCTTAGCCGTCGCCGCCGCCGCCACTACTGCCCACCTGGGAAGATAGAGCTCTTGCTGCCACTCGATAACCGCAGCAAGACCACAGGATTTGGATTCGAGCGACAGAGACAACGACACCCACCAAATCTTCTCAGACTAAGAATGGAGAACCAAGAGAGAGAGGGGAAGATTGAGCTGGTATTCACTCTTGAGGTAGGCCGTATGGTTTCGTAAGCATAACTGCATCTTTTTTTCAAATTCAGGCAGCTTTCTGCAAGCTTACATTGGCAAAAGGAGGGTCTCGTACTATTTTGACGATATCTCGTTCGAATCATTACGAGATTTTCGGCTGAGAATGATACTTCCCATTATATACTTGTAACATCCCTAGTTCTCGTATCGGAGAGTGGCGAGACCGGTTTGTCTCGGTGAGATCTCATTCGAGACAACTTTAAACCCTGCCTGTCTCGTTTATCTCGGTCTCGCCCAACCCATCTCGTCTCGGGCGAGATTCAACTTTACGCATGAAGAAATGTTTGAAAAAATTGAACAAAAAATAGAAAATTTGTAAAAAATATGATGATTACATTAGAACCATCAAATAAGCAAAATAATGAACTCAAGGTATATAATATGGTCAAAAACATAAAAATAGGCGCTAGTGAGCTAACATATCATGAAAGAGCACTATCTTTATGTTTTAGATATCTATTATAATCCCAGAGAACATAAATAAATAGCATATATCAATGATGGGTAAATAAACATTATATATCATAAAGAATTTGACAAAGGATTTGGTAAATAACATACCGATATAAAAATTACTCCCATGTAGAGTGGCGATGAGGCTGAAAATGTTGATCACCTTTTTATGGGTTAAATGAAGGGGGGGTGTAAAATATATTGAAAGTCAGTGCAACAATTGGATCATGAGAAGAATCTCCACTCGAACCTTGCCCATGAGCAATTGGATTATGAGAAGAATCCCCACTCGAACCTTGCCTATGATCTTGATAATACTATTGGGGGTGGAGGATAAGGGATCTGTGCCCCACTGGTGTTACCTAATGCATCATTGTAATTTCATTAGCATTGGTATCTTTAGCCACACATATATTTTTTAGAGCATGGTGTAGGGTATGCACAACACATGGTGTCCAAAAGATTTGTGGATATTGGGCTTCAACAAGCAAGTCTCAACATTTGACACACTAGAGTATTATCCCTTTTCACTTGAACATGTTGAGGTCCAATATCTCCAATGGTTTCACTAATCAAGTTAGCAATGAAGTACAAGCAAGAGTAAATGGCGTAATATAGTGCGGATTTCTTGAAAAATGAAATGGAATTTTACCAATTTCATATTGCAATTCTTCTTTGGGCATGAAGGTTGAAGGCTTTCTCTGTTGTTGTATCTCCCGTTGCCTTTTCTTTTTCTTTTTTTTTCTTGGTTCATAAGCCTCTTGCCTTAATTACCCCATGCTCGAAGTCATGCCCAAAGATGCTTGGGATAGAGTTGATTGACCAAGAGAAGAGGTTGGCAAAGGGACTTGTATTGGCATAGATGCTTGTACCCTCATCCACTAGCTTCCTCATTTCTTGAAGTTTCAACTCATTCACTTTGGGACATTTTTAAGCTCCTGATTAGGAATTTTCAACAAATGGGCCTTAACCTTAGAGTATGATCCCTTTGCATTGGAAAGACAGATTTCCTCCACTAGGATTTAAGTTTGCTAGATTTTTAACAAACTTCCACAAGGGCTTATTATCATCATCTTGATAAGTCACATTACTATTGCCAATCCTTGAACTAAATCTTTGAACTAGATCTTTCTTGATTCTTTCCTACAATATTAAGGGCCACAGAAATGATAATTATTTAAATTATTTTCACTCTCTAATTTATATAAAAAATTATTTAACAGTAAGTCAACAGTCAACAATTTATTATTTAAAAGTTCTGAAGCAACTTAGCATATAAAAAATTACAAGATCGAAATTCAGTAACTCATCATATAAACTATTGTAAATTATATAAAAAAAATAGCAAGACTAAAAGTAGCATCTCAACATATAAACTATTGCAATTTTATATAAAAAAATTGAAAGTCCAAAAGTCAGCATCTCTGTACATAAAATATTGCAATATATATACTAAAAAATTGTAAGACCAAGACAACATATAAAGCAAAGATTGATGCATATAAAATTTGTAAGACCGAGAAATAGTAAGTCCCTTTGCCAACCTCTTCTCATAGTCAATCGACTCAATCCCAAGCATCTTTAGGCATGACTTTGACTATGGGGTTATTGAGGCAATAGGGTTTTGATCCAAAAAAAAAAGAAAAGAGAAGGGCAATGAGAATACGGCAATAGAGAAAGCCTTCAACCTTTATATCTGAGAAAAATTGCAATATGAAATTGGTAGAGTATTTTATTAAGCCGGTTTACAACTTCATTTTGCAATAAATCCTCACTATATTAGGGCATTTACTCTTGCTTGTAATAGCAATCTTGCTGATTTTGTGCCCTCGAGATACAACATGTTGAGGACAACACTATTACAAAAGGAAAGGACAAATATTAACAAGTTGTTGGAACAAATTAAGTTTTCATAGAAGGATAAGGGTGTAAGTCTTGTGAATGATGGATGAACTCACCCTCAAAGAAGACTTATTAATTTTATTGTTGTGAATGAAACTAGGCCAATGTTTCTAAAGGCGTTAATTGTCATGGTGAATATAAAAGACAAACCCTTCATGGCTAACTTGATCAGTGAAATCATTGCATAGATTGGACCTCAACATTTTGTTCAAGTGATAATGGATAATGCTCTGATGTGTCGGATGGTGAGATTTCTTGTTAAAGCCCAATATCTATAAATATTTTGAACATAAGGCATTGTGTATACCCTAAACCTTGTTCTTAAAAAGTATATGTGCAGCTAATACCAATGCTAATGCAATTACATATGATGCATGTAATTGAATTACTAGTTTACTACCTTATCAAGGTTTCTCTTATCAAGGTTTTATCACTACTCATTCAAAGAGGCTTGCCATCTACATGGTGATTAGTGAGAAAAGGCTTTCTTATAGAGAAGATAATGCTGGAAAAATCACAATTTGTGAAGGACAAAGTACTACATGACTTGTGGTGGGATCAACCTAGCTACATTCTTCCCTAGATCCTATTTATGAGATGCTAAGGATTGCTAATCCTTGTCTTCATTGGTGTGCCGTGTATGATATGTAGAAAGTGAGGAATCAATCTTTTATATGTTGTTCACACCATCTCAGTTGATAGGCGATCAAAGAACTACACACCACTTCATTGTTTGGCGCATTCATCTAACCCTAGGTAATTAACTAATTCTTATGCTTTTTTATGTGCGTAAGCATAAATTTGTCAGATATTTTTATGTTTTAGTATTTTTTTAGTAGGACATTGGTTTGTTTGTTTTATAGCTATTATAGCTAAGATTGGCTTAATGTGGATCCAAATCGTGTTGAACCACATTAGGATATAGAGATTACCTTGAAAAGGAGGAAGTGCTTACAAAGATTCTTTCTAGATGTGGATAAGCGTCAAATTGTTTATGGTGAATTTGGACAGATCTCTTCATCTTTAGAGGATTTTAGTGACCATGATTCTATGCATGATAGAGGAGTTATGGAAGTAAAGTTACGGTGGGTTGTTTGTGAAGCTTCCGCACAAAAACTTCAAAGCCTAGTCATAAAGTTACTTGGGCAACCTTGTTCCTCTTCCTATTCTGAGAGAAATTAGAGTACTTATTCTTTTATAGATTTAGTAAAGAGGAACAAAATGATTCCACAATGTACAAATGACTTGGTGTTTGTGCATAGTAATCTTAGACTCTTATCTAGAAAATGTTAACAATACAAGGAAGGAGAGATTAAGATGTGGGATGTTGGGGAGAAGGCGATGATGATGGTGATGGGGGGATGTTGATGAGCAACATTGAGAGGTGGGGAGTCTTTTGTCTAGTTTAAATGTCGGAAGTAGTCATATAGACAATCAATGATGATTGATGAATTTGTTTTTTTGGTTTTTTGTTTGGAAAATGTTACTAACTTACTATACTTGAATTTAAATGCCAATGTTGGAAGTAGTCAAGTAGACAATCGTGAATCAACAATGATTGATGAAATTTTTTTTTATTTTTTTTTATTTTAGATTTTTTTACAAACTTACTATAGTTGAAGACTTGAAGTTAAATGCCAATGTTATAAGCGTTTTGATGTCTTGGTTGTTTATGTAATTATGTCTTTTACTCTATTTATATCTCCATACATTTTAATGCTTTTTTGAAATGCATAATGGAACTATCATATATATACCCCATTGTGTTGTCCCCTAGCTTTTTTAGGATTTGCCATGTCGGAGTGTTCGTGTTGTGTCGTACCCATGTCGCGTGCCTGTGTCTGTGATTCTTAGATTAACCTTAACCCTCTAATCTCTTATTAATATCGAAGTTAAAATACATATTAAAAGACTAAAATACCTACAGTTGTAACTAATTCCAAATACACCTCATAACAGTCCATGGCTAAAATGACCAAAATGTCCTTTGTGGGAAAAATGTCTTTTGTGGGCATATTGCTCCATTCTGCTTTTGAAACTCTCTCAAATTCCAATCAGATATCATGGCAGGGCATGCATGCATACAATGAGAATTAGATAATGTTGGGTAAGATTTATAGATCAAAACCGTAGTCTTAAATATTGTTGGTATCAACGATATATCGTCATATCGACACTTGGCGATACGATATCTTCATGCTATATGTAAAACACATATTGTCGAGTGAAATATCGAGCTATCGACAATATATCGTCAATTATCAATGATATCACAATAAGTTGAACTTATCGTCAGTTTTCTGTAGTTTATTGGTGACATTTGGTGGATATATCGACGATATATCGTCGAAAATCAACAAGCCTGCCTGCTTTTCCAGTTTTCTTTTCCTTTTGTCCTTCGGTGCTGCTAACTTGCTGCTATAGTGCTATCCCCCTCTTTTCCCAGCCTTCACGTGAACAATAGCCTTTATTTCTTTTCCCAGCTCCCTTTACTCCACTTTATAGCTTTGAGTCAATTCTATCATACATTCGTACTTTTTACAGCTATTCCTCCTTTCCTTTGCATCCCTATTCCTCCTTTTTGTTGCATTGAGAAAGCATTTGGTTCAGACCTTAAGTGATATTTGTGTTCCCACTTTCCCACGTGGCCACTTCCCAATTCCCACAGTCCCACTGTCTATAACTTCTATAAGAGTATAAAATTATAAGTCTGTATAATAGAAGTGTGAATTTGTGAACGAACAATTTAATAAGGAACAATAGCAACTAGTTGAAGTTTTGGTAAAGCTGAGAAGAAAGCAACTAACAGTAGACAGTAGTGCATTATTTGAAGACTTGAAGCCTTGAAGGTTATTTTATGTTAATCTGTTCTTAATTCTTATTGTGTTAACTGTTAATTGTCAAAATTATTTATTTATTTCAATTAATTATTTATTTCCTAATTTGTTCTTATAATCCCTTAGTATTAAATATTAATTATGTATATTTCTTTTAATTATATACTAATGGGTTAAATTAGTGTTTTAATTTTTGAAGTAATCTTATTATTTCAATTATATATTTCTTTCAATTATACACAATCACACATGCATATTTAAAGTCATATGTCCAGGAAGGCAGTAATGTTATATGTTTCACAAGTGTACAACTTGTACTTGTATAGTTGTATAATTAATTAATTATATAATTATATAAATAATAGTAATTATCAATCTTTTATTTATATCATATATTCATATATGTAATATTCATTTATTCATATTATTATATAGATTCATAATCTTAAATTTACTTTCTATATTTATGTTTATATTATCACGAGATTTGCAATTGTAGACTTCTAGCAAAAGAGATGTCAGGAGCGAAGAATGTTGATCCTATATGAGAACATGGGAGTCGGGTACAGTATGTGGCATCCAATGCAAGTATTATAATAAGATATGGAAGAATGGTAGGGCGATGCGGCTTAAGTACTATTTAATGGGGTCAGATTCAAAAAATAATATAGTGCCTTGCGGAAGTGTGCCTCGAGAGGTAAAAGATGAGATGTATCAGTTTTTGTCGGGAAAAGCTACATCGAAGGCAAAAAAGGCAAGGAGAGATTTGAATGTTAGACACTTTTTAAGAGATGGTATATTGGAAATCAAATGATGTTGATAAAGATGATGATGAGGATATCATTATGTAGCCAACAAATTTGGATTCGCATGAAAGAGTGACCTATCAGAAAGGCTAGTGAATGGGAGGAAGAGCAAAGGAGAAGATTCCAATTAGAGGTGGTCCTGGAAGTTCTAGTGCTGGTGGCTCAGGTTCTGGTAGAAGTAAAAATAAAGGTCCAATGCCTCCACTTAAACGTAGTCATAGCATTCAGGTGCCAGAAACTCATATCCCCTCTATTCCTTCTCTCTATAGATCAGAACTAGCAAAACAAAGGACTATTAAGAACGCTTTTAGTAAAGGCAAGCTAAAGGAGGGTTTAGGTAGATTAGTTGCAAAATTCTTTATACATAAGAATGTTCCCACCTGAGAAGGCGCCTCCCATCACTTTAAAAATATGATTTGCAGGAGCTTAGGCTTCTAAAACATCAGTTAATTCTCCTTCTTTGTATGAAATCAGAACTAAATATCTTGATATTAGAGGTAATTACTAATTTAATTCAAATTACTAGTATTTATTCATTATTGGGTTTTATTTATGAATTTTTAATTTTTTATATGATTTTCCTTAAATGCCATTTCTTTTCATAGGTCCAAGACATGAATTAATACGTTGAACAAATAAAGCCAATGTAAAAGACATATGGTTGCATCAATATATGTGATGGATGGATGGTCCCACAAAATTGTCCATCATCAAATTTTTGGTATATTGTGAAGGGAATATCTTCTTGAAGTCAATGGACGCTTCGGGCAACATTAAGAACCATAAGTATATTTATGGTTCAATAAGAAATGTGCAGTCAATTGGTGCAAAAAATGTTGTACAGATAGTGACTGATAATGGCAACAATTATAAGAAAATAGGGAAGATTTTAATGGAAAAGTATAATCTATACTGGACACTCTGAGCTGCTCATTGCATCGACCTCATATTTGAAAAGATTGCTAAGAAAAAATCTGTTGCAGAGGTGATCACTGATGGGAGGGTGATCACAAACTTTATATACAACCACAATTGGTTGTTGGCACTAAGGACTTAAATATCGATATCGATGGATATATCGAGGGTCCAAAAACATAGATATATCGGATATATCGATGGATATATCAAAAATATCGATATCGATTTAGAGATATGGTAGATATTATTAGTTAAACACAAATATTTTTATTGAAACTTTGGGAAATAATGATTTAGACTCTAATACACAATTTAGAATGAAAAGATTGCAATTTAAATATGTATAATACAAGTATAGGTGTGATGCAGTGAAAAAATAAATAATAGAAATTTATGCAAATTCAACATCTAAATGTCACATGAAATTAAAATCTGTAAATATATATCATTTATACAATAATAAATCAATACATCAATAAATTAATGACATATACTTACATTAGTACCACATGAAGCTTAGAGAAGCTGCCAGACCAGCCTTAAATAATACTAATAATTTTAAATGTGTATAAATTAATGTCAATACTAACAAATTAATAATATTATAGAGTAATAGCCTAATAGGTAATAGTTGTAAAGGTGCTAAAGGAGTGAAGGAGTTGGGTAAAGGGGGAAAGGGGGTTGGGTTCTTGTGGAGCTTGGAGAAGAGTTTCCAAAAAAGCCTTAAAAATTACTTTAAGAGGATATTAGGTGTGGGAAAAAAGGGGACAACAGTCACCACACTCAAATTTTAGTCAATTAGTCACATGGATCGATATACCTCGATATATAGTCGATATTTTGATGATAAGTGGTGGGAAAATGTCAATATTCTCGATATATCGATGATACGTCAATATATCCAACGCTATATTGTCAAAATAATACCTATGCATGATTTCGTTTTGCTGTTTGTCGATACGGCGATATATTGATGATTTTTAAGACTACAGTTGGCATAAATGAGAGCATATTGTGGAGGAGACATTGTGCGACTAGGTGCCATTTGGTTTGTCACAAATTTTATTGCACTCGACAGCCTATCAAAGAGAAAGGTGGGTTTGAAATCCCTTTTCACTTCTAATGAATAGAATGAACATGAATTGAGTAGAACATAAATAGGCCGTCGTCGTGTTGAATCATTGATTCTAAGCCATACTTTCTAGGGCAAGTTTATGAGTATTTATGATCCTCTTTACTGACTATTGCGCCTTGTTGATAGTGAGGTATACTCGTTCTTGGGTGTAGTCTATCAAGCATTCCAAGTAATGAAAGAGGGCCTCAAAGTATCTAATCAAAATGCGGTATAATTTATACATTCTAAATTTCTAATTTAAATTTCTCTATCTAAAATTCTAGATAATAATTTATATATATATATATATATATATATATATATATATATATCTTATTTGTTAGTTGTTAGTTTGTTACACACTTGCACTACACAAAGTGAAACTAATTAAATTGTATATTTGTATTTGACATGAATGCTAGCATACTACTTAAGCCCAAAGTATCAATACAAAAATAACATTAGCATGACCTAGACTTGACTAATGCCATGCGAGATCTTCCAAAAGTTGGAACCAACCTCCCAAAGGGTGGAGAAATTGGAAATGAGGTAACATTGCAACAATAATTATCAAAGTTTATATTTTAATATTTATTCTATTTAATCACCGATGAAAATGTTGCACTTGTAGATTATACTAATTTGAGAAATGAGGGTGGATTTGGAGATAAACTTGCAATTGTATCAAGAGAAAGCATAACAGCTGGTGCGTATAGAACTATAGACTACTAACAAATTTGTTAATTTAAAAATTTTAAAGTTGTAAATATAAAATTTTAAGCATAACATTGAGGGCATTGGTAATGAAGATATTGTCACAAACATTCTCCTCTTCAACCTGTGAAAGCAGCGAAATCGATTGGCCTACGGAAGGCTTGAGAGACAATACATCAAAGTTAGAACTCCTAAATCTGCTTGATATATCGCTCGAGATAGGAGAGGAGAATGAGAATCCTTTTTACCAGTGGAGTATGAATGGGCCAGATGGTGAACCTGAACCAAAGGTGGCACAAGAAGTTCAAAACCTCGGGAAAATTTATAGCTGAGGAGGTTTTATCAAGCGAGGATGCAATAAGAACGGATTTGGTGCATTCTAAGTCTTGTGACTCTTCTGATACCCATACTAGAAGTGGGGCCAGTAATGGAAACGATGATGGGGACAATGATGGAGGGGGGTGGAAATTATGGAGGTGGAGATAGTCCGAGGCCGTTGAGTCCTTTTACTTATGAAGCAAATTTCACACGTGACACAGGATGCAAACCATGGCTCTAGGAGAGTAGGCTAGGTATCAAGGCAATAGGCAAACAGTATACAAGGAAAAAAAATCGGGGAAAAGACACAACAAGCCAATAGAATGTGGATTCCCTTTCCTCGAATTTTGAGTCTATGAGTATGGGATCCGAGCCAAGATACCTATTCCTATCAACAAGTCCAACCTGTGCTATATGAGTCATATAACCATAGACTTTAATATTGATGATATATCGGCGTATCCCCACCCCTCGATACGAAATCTTGTTGCAATCTAAGAGAATTTTGAAAAACAAACAATATTGAACGATATCCTTGACATATCGCGATATATCAACGATATATTGATATCTTTATTTATTGTCTGTTTTATTTGATTTGTTGTTGAAATGTGTAGATATATCGTCGATATATCAAAGATACCGACACTGCTATGTGTGTTGTCCTTTTTGCTGATTGCTGGTGCATTTTTTTCCACATTAATTATCCTTCCCTCCTTCACATGAAAGAAGAGAGAAATGGGCAGGTTCTTGCTGCTGCCTAATGCACTACAGTCTGTTGTTGTTTGCTACTTGCTTTCTTCTCAACTTCTTTTGATATCCTCAGCTTTTTTTATTTTTCTCAGCTCCTTCTTTGCTGCTTCTTTATTCACAAATCACAACTCATGCTTCTTCTATTATACAAACTTATAGACTTATATGAGGATGACTGATGAAGTGAAGTGATGAGTGATGACCGGAAGTGGGAAATGAGAAGTGGATTGGTTTCTCAATGCAACAAAAAAAAAAGCATAATAAAGGGCTGCAAAGGACAAGGAAGGACAAGAACAATGCTAGAAAGGGCTGCAAAGGAGGGCCGGAGGGCACTATAAAGGGCTGTAAAAGGCTACAAAGGGCTAGTGGGAGGGTTGGTGGGCAACTTGGCACTGCAAAAGGCTACAAAGGGCTAGTAGGAGGGATGGTGGGAGGGTTGGTAGGCAAGTTGGCACTGGGTAGCAGCAAAGACCTGCCCATTTCTCTCTTCTTTCAATAAAGGAGGAGGGAATGATAATTAATGTGGAAAAAATGCACCAGCAATCAGTAAAAAGGGCAACGCACATGGCATTGTTGGTATCTTCGATATATCGTCGATAAATCGACGACATATCCACACATTTCGACGACAAATCAAATAAAACAAACGATAAATAAAGATATCGATATGTCGAGGATATCGTTCGACATTAATTGTTTTTCAAAATTCTCTTATATCGCAACAAGATTTCGTATTGAGGGGTGGCGATATGACTATATATCGACGATATATTGTCGACATCGTCGATATTAAAGTCTATACTCATATGACATTTGGATGTTGAATTTGCATGAATTTCTATTATTTGTTTTTACAGCGTATCACATTGTTATACCCTACACAACACAAATTTGTATTATACACATTTAAATTGCAATATTTTAATGCTGGATTGTGTATTAAAGTCTAAATCATTGTTTCCCATAGTTTCAATAAAAATATCTGTGTTTAACTCATAATATTACCATATCTTTAAAACGATATCGATATTGTCGATATATCCAACGATATATTTGATATATCCATATTTTTTGACCCTTGATATATCCATCGATATTGTTATTAAAGTCCTTGATTAGAACACAATAAACCTCCAACACAGGGTAAGCAAATGGGGCGTTTGCATGCCAAATAAATTAATAATTATATTACAAAAAATAAATTAATAGTAAGAAAAAAAGTTATCAAGAAACTCATCATCCAAATTCGGCCTCACTTTGAAAAAGTCAAAATCCATATAGAGTTACACATTTTAATGTATTTAATTTGATGTCCTAACCTCGAAATATATTTATCTCCCCATCAAATCACCTTTTATAAACTTTAAAATTGTAGATCTAGGCTTAGATATCATAGATCTAACCCAAATAAAGAAAAAGTTTAAAAACATTGGATAAAATTTTCATATGTAACCTTTCGAGATCTGCAAAAATTTGAAAAAAAGAGAAAATTAAAGATAAAACTTCAAGAAATAGTTGGTTTGTATATAAATGAATGAAGAAATAAGAAAAGAAGAGAAGATAAGAAGAATGAGAAAAATAGAGTGAACCATAGGTTCCTTCTCTACTAGCATATTATTTATACTTCCTATATGCTACAATTACAAGAATACCCTTCAACTAAATAGAAGTAATAAAGCATGAATAAAACACATAAAACATAACCAATATTCAACACTCTCCCTCAAGTTGGTGCAAAGATATCCCTCATGCCCAACTTGGCTAGCACATCATGAAACACTTTGCTAGGTACTCCTTGGTCCAGATATCAGCAAGCTGATCTTCAGTTCTCATATATGGAGTGCAAATCTCTCCAGAACTCAACTTCTCTTTGATAAAATGCCTATCAACTTCAATATGCTTAGTTCGATTATGTTGAACTGGGTTATGTGCAATATTGATAGCTGCCTTGTTATCACAATACAACCGCATAGGAACTTTGCATTCAAAACCTAATTTGTGTAGGAATATCTTTAACCAAAGTAACTCACATACCCCATGAGTCATGGATCTAAACTCAACTTCTGCATTGGATCTAGCAACTGGACTGTTTCTTACTCCGCCAAGTTACAAGATTTCCACCTACAAAAGTACAGTAACCCGAGGTGGATCTTCTATTAGTGATAGAGCCTGCCCAATCTGCATCCGTGTATGACTCTATTCTCAAATGATCATGTCTTGAGAACAATATCCTTTTTCCGGGAGCAGATTTCAAGTAGCGAAGGATCTAATAAACAGCCTCCAAATGAGACTCATGAGGAGAATGCATGAATTGACTCACCACACTAACAGCATATGCAATATCTCGACGAGTGTGAGACAAGTAAATCAATTTACCAACTAATCGTTGATATCTCCCCCTGTCAACCATAGCTCCCTTTATATCTTCACCCAGTCTCTGATTTTGTTCTATAGGAATATCACATGCTTTGCATCCAAGCATCCTTATCTCTTTAAGAAGATCAAGAACATATTTCCTTTGGGAAATAAAAATACCTTTCTGAGATCTAGTAACTTCAATACCCAGAAAGTATTTTGAATTCCCAAGGTCCTTGATTTCAAACTCCTTGGCTAAGTTATGTTTCAATTTTTGTATCTCCTCCACATCATCACCAGTTATCACAATATCATCAACATATACAATAAGGATTGTGATCTTACCCTGAGTAGAATGACGGATGAATAAAGTGTGATCACCCTGACTTTGCTTATATCCACACTTCAGCATAACTCAAGTAAACCTTTCAAACCATACTCTAGGAGATTGTTTCAACCCATATAAAGCTTTCTTTAACTTGCATACCTTACCAATCATCAATGGATTCTCAAACCCAGAGGGAACATCCATATACACCTCTTCTTCCAAATCTCCGTGAAGGAATGCATTCTTTACATCCAGTTGTTGGAGTGACCAACCCAAATTAGCAGACTCGAATGGAATTCATTTTTGCAACCGGAGCAAATGTTTCTTGATAATCTATCCCATATGTCTGTGTATAGCCCTTTGCCACTAATCTTGCCTTGTATCTATCCACAGAATCATCTGCCCTATGCTTCACAGTGAACACCCACTTGCACCCTACTGTCTTCTTATCCTTTGGTAATTTCACCAAATCCCAAGTATGGTTCTTTTGAAGAGCTCTCATCTCTTCATTCATTGCTTCCCTCCAATTTTTGGTCACTAAGTGCATCCTGTAAATCTTTTGGAATAGAAACTGAGGATAACTGAGAAGCAAAAGCACGATAGGATGGTGAGAGTTTTTCATATGAAACAAAGTTAGACAAAGGATGTTGAGTACAAGATCTAACTCCTTTACGAAGGCAATAGAAACATCTATATCATCAATGGAGTATCAGAAGCATTAAGGAGAGGATTAGAAACCCCAACACTGAACTTACCTGAGTCAGAAGAAGCCGGTTGACAAGTAGGAAGAAGAGGAGCCTTATACTTCTGTCTCCTCAGAGTATACTTGAATTTCCTTGATTGGTTCCCCTTAATTTGTATTGATACAAGTAGAAGCAATTGTATCCGTTGTAGGAAGCACTAGAGGAAAAGGAGACTGAGACTGAAACCAAGACTGCTCTTCACTAGTATTCTCCCCCTGAAGAGAAGTCTAGGGAGGAGAGAAATAGGCAAAAGACTCAAGAAAGGTGACATCCATAGAGACAAACCTTTTCCCAAATAGAGGGTGGTAACACTTGTAACCTTTCTGGGTAGGAGAATACCCCAAAAACACATATCTAAGGGCACGAGGATCTAACTTACTCCTATTTCTACCCAGAATATGGACAAAACAGACACACCCAAAAACCCAGGCAGGAATTAAAAAAGGAGTTGAGGTAGGTGAGGAGTGAGCCAACACATCAATAGGTTTGTGGAAGTTGAGAACCCAAGAGGGCATTCTGTTGATGAGATACGTGGCGGTGAGAACAGCATCCCCCCAGTGATACTTAGGAGTATGAGTGGAGAACATTAATGCCCTAGCCACTTCTAGGAGGTGATGATTCTTTCGCTCAACAACCCCATTCTGTTGAGGAGTATCAATACATGAAGTTTGATGAACTATCCCATACTCTTAGAAATATGAACCAAGGCCCCATGAATATACTCACCACCATTGTCAGACTGAACAACCTTGATAGGATGATTAAATTGAGTCAACATCATTTTATGAAAATTTTGAAAACAAACAAAGACATCACTTTTCTATTTCAACAAGTACACCCAAGTAGTACAGGATAAATCATTAATAAAAGAAACAAACCATCAATGCTCAGATAAAGTAACAATACGAGAAGGGCCCCAAACATCAGTATGTACAATAGCAAAAGGCTCAAAACTTTTATTATTACTGGAAGGAAATGACACCTGATGGTGTTTAGCTAGTTCACATGTCTCACAATGAAATTTAAAAACATTAGTTCGAGAAAACAAAGAAGGAAACATCCTCTGCAATAACAAAAAAGAAGGATGTCCCAAACACTTGTGCTAGAGCCAAATTCTCTCTACTGGGTCAATAAGATTCTCTGAATGATGGGCTTGTTGTAGGTGTTGCGGTTCTTCAGAATGATGATTCAGAAAGTAAAGGCTTCCACTCTCCCTGCCACTGCCAATCGTCTTCCTCGTAACTAGGTCCTAAAAGACACAATGAGAAGCGAAAAAGGTCACACAACAATTAAGATCTTTAGTTATGCAACTAATGGAAAATAAATTGGTAGAAAATTTTGGAACATGGAGAACAGAAGAAAGTGACAAAGTAGGTGTAACAGGGACGGAACCTTTGCCTGGCACAGAAGATAAGTAACCTTTAGCTACTCTAACTTTTTCCCTGCCTGAATAAGTTTGATAAGAAGTAAACAATGTAGGAGCACTAGTCATATGATCAGAAGCCCCTGAATCAATGATCCAAGGTTTGGAAGACAAAGTACAAAATGCACCTATGGAAGTAGCAAGGTTACCTAAATGAGCAAAGGAAGTGGAAGCACTGGGGGTGGGTGTATCCATCTGTGACATAAGACGTCGGAATTGCTCAACTTCTTCCTGAGTAAGACTGAATGTGTCAGATGGTAGAGCTTGAGAACCAGATGAGGAAGTAGCTGTAGCCATAGAATTAGTAGTTGTAGTATGATGAGCTCGAGGTCTATTGGCATTCTCGGAGTGACCTCTTCTACCTCTAGAAGGACCCGACCTATGAGTCTCCAGCAAGTTTCCCTAGTATGCCTGGGCTTATTACAATGGTCACAGAACAATTTATCTTTCTCATCTAATCCAGAATCACTTGGTCTATTCCAGTCCCGTGGCTTCTGACCTCCACGATTCTCTCTGATAAGTACTAACCATAGCAGATCTCTCTTGTGCTGTAGTACTCATCATAACTCCTCGTCTACTCTCCTCTTGCTTCACATAGGCAAAAACCTCCCGAAGAGAAGGAAGTGGCTCCTTACTAAGAATCTGAATACGCACGTGATCATACTCATCTCTAAGACCAGCCAAAAACCCCATAATATGCTCCTGCTCCACAAGCTGATGAAACTTCGAGGCATCTGCAAGATATACTGCGTGAAAATTTTGATAATGATCAAATTCTTGCCAAAGCCCATGTAGTGTGTGGAAATAAGTAGTCAAGGACTTCTCATCCTAATGTGTATCATGGATCTTGCCTCTTAACTCAAAGAGTTGTGCAAGATTCCCCTTTTGGGAGTACATTTGCTCCACCGCATCCCATATCTCCTTTGCAGTTCGCATCAATAGATATCCATTGCCAATTTCCTGTGTCATCGAATTCAATAACCAAGACATAACAATAGAGTTCTCAGCATCCCACTTCTCATAAGAAGGATCATCCCATGGTGGTTCTACACTCTTTCTAGTGACAAACCCCATCTTTCCTTTCCCAGTAAGGAAAAGTCTCGCTGACCGTGCCCAAGCCAAATAATTAGTCCCATCTAACTTCGAAGTTGTGATTTGAAGAGTAGGGTTCTCAATATTCGTGCCAATTTTACCCATAACCTCCTTAGGTTGGGTTTGGTTGACTACACTAGACTCAGACATGCTAGAATAATCTTGGGCACTACCCAAACATGCTCCTAAACTACCAAACAACGCTAACACAGCACCAACAATGAAATAGTAGGGGTCTAGATCAATTATCAAAGAATAAAACAAGAAATAAAGCTGTAGAACACGTCACCACTAACTGGACAGCACAAAAAATAGGGGTGCCAACCCACTTTTTGAAGACAAAACACATCTTAAACCCTTATACAAGGTTGCAAACCCTAATGGAAGACTTCTAGGGTCAATTTCGTAGCCCTCTGATCCAACCCCAAGTGATAGATTGCATTCAAGTGCCCCCAAAAACAGATTTGAAAATACACCCTATTTTTTACGAAAATCAAAGAAAAATCAGAAAACCATACCAAATCAACTCCGATTGGCCTAAAACTTCATGGACATATTCTCCTTGAAGAAGCGACCAAGATGGGCAGATCAGCTTTGTGCTGACATCAGCGTCCGTACGGTTGACATAAGCAGGGTTTTTTTTTTTTTTTTTTTTTTTTTTTTTTTTGGTGTTGTAGAGATTGATGCTTAGGATCGATGAAAGATGCTCTGATACCAAGTTGGTTTGTATATAAATGAATGAAGAAATAATAAAAGAAGAGAAGAGAAGAAGAATGAGAAAAATAGAGTGAACCATAGGTTCCTTCTCTACTAGCATATTATTTATACTTCCTATATGCTACAAGTACAAGAATACCCTTTAACTAAATAGAAGTAATAAAGCATGAATAAAACACATAAAACATAACCAATATTCAACAGAAATACCTTTGGAGATTTGGTGGTGCCAAGGCTTGGATATAAGTTTTTACTTCAAATCTATCAAACCTAGGCCTTCAACTAGTAGATCTAATCTATTTGAGGCGTAAAGGAGGGAGAGGGAAAGAAAATAGAGTAAATGAGAGAAAAAATAGTCAAGGGGGGACCAAATGGGCTACAAAATGATTTTATTTATTTTATTTTTGATAGAAACAAAAATTATTGATAGAAAGAAGAGAAGTACAAATTGAACCAAGAGTCCAAGAAAACAAAAGAAGCCAAGTCTTTGGTCGGCAAAAACCTATAACAAAAATGCCCTGAAAACAACCCTTGTTGGGAAGTCTCATATTCCACATCGTCTAAATATTGAGTTTAATATGGCTTCGTATGTTAGGAACTACATAGTTCTAGGGTCTATGAGACACGAAAATAAAGCAAAACAAAGGCAAACAAACAACACACTGAGTTTAATATGGCTTCATATGTTAGGAACTACATAGTTCTAGGGTCTGTGACATGCAAAAATAAAGAAAGCAAAACAAAGGCAAACAAACAAACAACACATATTTTTGTAGTTCACCCAAACAAGGGCTACTTCTACAGAGTTGCAGCGATTTTCACTATCTCGAAGAATAGAATAAAGAAGCGTTACCAAAAAAAAAAAAAAAAAACCCTAAAAGAAACGACAATTTATATGCCAACAAATCGGGTCAAAAAACCAAAAATGGGTCCAATCCATGGACTAAGGTCGAGTTTTATATAGCTTCATATGTTGGGAACTACATAGTTCTAGGATCCGTGAGATGCGAAAATAAAGAAAGCAAAACAAATGCAAACAAACAAACAAAACACAGATTTACATGGTTCACCGGTTCACCCAAACTAGGGCTACATCTACAGAGCTGCAACGATTTTCATTGTCTCAAAGAATAGTATAAAGAAGCGTTACAAAAAAATCCTAAAAGAAATGACAATTTATATGCCCAACAAATTGGGTTAAAAAACCAAAAATGGGTCCACTCCATAAACTAATCCTCACCAAAAAAACAAAAAGGAAAAAAATCCCATTTAAAACCGTGCACCTCCAAGGTCGAACAAGGTCGAGTGTTGTAAACCAGGTCAAACAAAATACTAGACTCCATATAACCTAACATCATATACCTGTTTATGCCCTTCACCTATTAGCTTAGACTATTAGGTTGGACAATTAACATGGTATCAGAGGTTGTCGCTCTTGGGCCCATTTTGTTTGAACTTGTCTTTATTGCTCACATGATAGCCCGTCTTGTTAGGCCTACACTTCAAGGGGAATGTTGGAAAGTCCCACATCCCATATCATCTAATTATTGAGATTAATAAGGCTTCATATAACTATTTGAGCCCTCCATCTTTTAGCTTAGACTTTTAGGTTGGAAACTCGACGACCCTAACTCAAAACTTGTTGAGCCTATGCGCAACAAGAAAACCTCTAAAACTAAAGAAGGAACACATCCTATACAAATAATTGAAGACCAAAAACAAAACCACAACCTCAAAGAGGGTAAAAATGACTTCCTAGGGTCCTCTTATCTTAGCATTCTTGGATGAGCAAATCTCAATCCGAGAATCAAAACAAGGGGGCTCCTTTGAATGGCTTATCCACCAAAGTCTATACACACACAAAAATACAAACTCTATCCCACAACCCATCTTTATCTTCATTTTTATCATTAAAGATCATCGCATTCCTCTCCAACCAAATAACCCACAAAACCGCTAAAAGCAAAATGATTTTTAAATGCATCATGGCTAAGAGCTATTATGGGCTGTTATGCTTGTGAATCCCTATACACCTCTTGTTTAGGCCAAGTAACGATTACGACACTCACATGAACTGTTACATAACAACTAGTTTTTAAGATGGCTCCCGACACTCTTTAAAGTAGCCTGATTTGGCTTTCAATGGTCATGACTTTTGTGGAAAACCAAGTAATGTCTGTGCTAAGGATGTCTGTGCCCTCAATGTATGTCTTCATTAATCATTGTTTGTTTGTATATAAAGCATATGATCTTACAAGCATACTCAATCACAAATTTTGCATACTTCACTGTACTAAAGTCCTCAAGCATAAGGTCAATACAGTCGACCATATGATAGACTAGAACAAGTGCTTCCTCATCTTCATTAGTTTTGGCTCAACCCCCTTGCCTACAACCTCACTTTTATGATGATAGGAACCCCATTTTGTTCCTCTCCTTCATAAACTTACCCCTTAGGCACGCAGTTGCATATGCCTGTGTGCGCACTTATACACAGTAGTTTTCTTTAATTAACCTATGCCAACTAAAAAGTAGGCCACATCATGCAATGTTAGTCCTGCTAAGCAAGGTCATGGGAGGGGTGAGCTTGATGCAGTCCTAACCTTTCTTTTTGGACAAAGTGGGGCTCTTCACACTTGGTAGTTCGAGACTTTTACCATTGCACCAGATAATGGTCCCTCCTTTAGCAATTCAATATTTATATATTTATTTATATATTTGATTTGAGATAAGAGCTTCATTTGGTGCAAAAAATATTTATATCAATGTTTCAAAAAAAGCGTACCGAACGCGCTCGGGGAGCATGTTGGGGACGAAATGTCTTAGGGCATTACTTTTTAGGTGGTACGCTAGCTAGGCATACATTTTTTTGGGTATGAAATGTCTTAGGACGTTACTTTTGCATTTCTTTAAAGGGCATACATAAGGACTTTAATATCGATATCGATGGATATGTTGAGGGTCCAAAAATATGGATATATCAGATATATCAACAATATCAATATCGTTTTAAAGGTATGGTAGATATTATCAGTTAAACACGGATATTTTTATTGAAACTCTAGGAAACAATGATTTAGACTTTAATACACAATCTAGCATCAAAATATTGCAATTTAAATGTGTATAATACAAGTATGTGTTGTGTAGGTATGAATAGTGTGATACGCTGAGGAAATAAATAATAGAAATTTATGCAAATTCAACATCCAAATGTCATATTAGATTAAAATTTGTAAAAATATATCATGTACACAATAACAAATTAATACATTAATATATTAATGTCACACACTGACACACATAGTTACATACTCACATTAGTAGTTTAGTACATGGAGTTCCTTGGTGGTTCAAAATCATCATTCCTATCCTTATATTGCCTTTCTATAGTAGTAATGTTACGACAATAGTTTAGCCATGTCATAAAATTAGCATAATTCAATATGAAATTTTGTAAATGACGATTATATTCTTCAGTAGAAGCATGCTCTAAGATTCCAGTCGCGTTAAATCTAGGTGGTGGGACTGATGAATACATTGGGTATGGATTGGGCATATAACTAGGAAATTGATTATATGGATATTGTTGCCCATGGATATATGCCCTGAGGGATTGGTATTATAGTGATATGGGTTATATGACCCTTATGGCATAGGTTGGACTTGTTGATAGGGATAGGTATTTTGGCTTGAGTCTGTTCCATACCCAAAATAAATTTGCTTGGATCCTATACTCATAGACTCAAATTTTGAGGAAAGGGAATCCACATCCTATTGGCTTATTGTGTCTTTTCCCCAATTTTTTTTCCTTGTATACTGTTTGCCTATTGCCTCGATATATGGCCCTGCTCTCCTAGAACCATGGTCTGCATCCTGTGTTACATGTGTGAAATTTGCTTCACAAGTAAAAGGACTCAACAGCCTTAGACTATCTCCACTTCCATAATTTCCACTCCCCTCAATCATTGTCCCCATCATCGTTTCCATCACTAGCCCTATCTCGAGTATGGGTGTCAGAAGACTTAGAATGCACTAAACCCGTTCTCATTGCGTCCTCGCTTGATAAAACCTCCTCAACTATAACTTTTTGGATGTCAATCCCGAGGTTTTCAGCTTCTTGTGCTACCTTTGGATCATGTTCACCATCTGGCCCATTCATACATGATGGCCTACTGGTAAAGGGGATTCTCATTCTCCTCTCCTATCTTGACCGATATATCAAGCAGATTTAGGGTCTCTAACTCTGATGTATTGTTCTTCTCAACTTCCATATCTCTGACCTGTAGCCTCTTGACTGATATATCAAGCCTTTCATAAGCCAGTTGATTTTGTTGCTTTGTATGTATTAAGAAAAACGTGCTCCAATTCCGTTCACAGGTTGAAGAGGAGCATGTTTGTGATAATATCTTCATTGCCAATGCCCTCAATGTGGGAGCGGAAACCCATACATATCTCACCAATCAGCTACCCATAATAAAATTAAACTATAAATTTTATATTTAAAATTTATAAGTTAGAGTTTGTCTCCAAATCTACCCTTCGCTTCTCAAAAACAGTATAATCTACAAGTGCAACATTTTCATCAGTGATTAAATAGAATAAATATTAAAATATAAACTTTAATAGTTATTGTTGTAGTGTTACCTCATTTTCAATTTCTCCATTCCTTCGAGAGGTTGGTTCTAACTTTTGGAAGACCTCAAGCACGGCATTAGTCAAGTCTGGGTCGTGACTAATGTTATTTTTGTATAGGTATTTTGGGTTTAAGTAGTATATTAATTCATGTCAAATACAAATATACAATTTAATTAGTTTGTAGTGCAAATGTGTAACAAAATAACAATTAACAAATAAGATATATATTTATATATATATATATATATATATGAAAATGTAAATTATTATCTAGAATTTCAAATAGAGGAATTTAAATTAGAAATTTAGAATGTATAAATTATACCTACCGACAATAAAGGATGATCAATTAAGACCTATTCCATATTTTGATTAGATACTTTGAAGGCTCTTTCATTACTTGGAATTCTTGATAGACTACACCCAAGGTCAGGTATACCTCACTATCAACAAGGCACAATAGTCGGTAAAGAGTATCATAAATACTACATACTTTTGCAACCTTGCCCTAGAAAGTGTGGCTTAAAATCAATGATTTAACACGATGGCCTATCTGCGTTCTGCTCAATTGATGTTCATTCTATTCATCAGAAGTGAAAAGGGATTTCAAACCTGCCTTTCTCTTTGATAGGCTATTGAGTGCAATAAAATTGGTGGCAAACCAAGTGGCACCCAGTTGCACAATGTCTCCTCCACAATTTGCTCTCATTTGTGCCAACAACCAATTGTGGTTGTATATAAAGTTTGTGATCACCCTCCCATTAGTGATCACCTCTGCAATAGATTTTTTCTCAGCAGTATTCTCAAATGTGAGGTCGATGCAATGAGTAGCGCACAGGGTGTCCAGTAAATTATACTTTTCCTCTAAAATCTTCCCTGCTTTCTTATAATTGCTGTCATTATCAATCATTATCTGTACAAAATTTTTGCTACCAATTGATTGCACAACATTTCCCATCTTGCCATACAAGATCAACATTCTTCGCTCCTAACATCTTTGCTAGGAGTCTACAATTGCAAATCTTGTGATAATATAAATATAAATATAGAAAGTAAATTTAAGATTATGAATCTATATAATAAATGAATAATACATATATGAATATATGATATAAATAAAAGATTGATAATTACGTTATATTATTTATATAATGAATTAATGATACAAGTACAAGTTGTACACTTGTAAAACACATAACATTACTGCCTTACTGGACATTTGAATTTAATGTATGTGTGATTGTGATTAAGGGGCTAGATATATTGGAATAATAATGTTAGAAGTTATGATGGGAAGTGGCCACATGGGAACACAAATATCACTAAGGGTCTAAACTCTAAAGCAAATGGTTTCTCAATGCAGCTAAAAATAATAATAATAAAAAGGGATGCAGCTTTTCAGTTTTCACATGATAAAAGGGATGCAGCTAAATTGATAATGTAAGTATGAAACAATGCAAAAAAAAAAACCAACAACAACAACAAAGATGGTAATAAATAGGTATGAAATAGTGCAGTGTTGAAAAAACTAAGAGAAGATAAACTTTTCTGTATATTTCCTTTGCATTGTGTACATGTATTTATAGAAAAGAACAGAGGATCTAAAAGGAAAGGTCAACTCCTAGTTTATGTTAATTAACTAATTACATCAATCAAATCTCTAGAATAAAGGAGGTAAATGGGAAAGAATATGAGGCTGAACTCAAGGTTGAAATTTACTGAACAAATCAAGGCTGAAATTCACTTAACAGCCCCCCGCAAACTGATGAGGAGTGAGCGCATCATTAGTTTGTCACGAAGTAGAATAAATCGAGAGGTACTCAGTCCTTTTGTAAAAATATCTGCAGTTTGGTATTCCGTACGAACAAATTGCACCCTAAGAGCACCAGTGGTGATAAAGTCACGAACAAAATGATAATCGATCTCGATATGCTTTGTGTAAGCATGAAACACAGGATTGGCAGCGATACATGTGGCACTGACATTATCACAGTAGAGGTGACAAGGTATTGGAAGTGAGATGTGAAGTTCACGAAGAAGAGAGCGAAGCCAAATGAGTTCAACAGCAGTGCATGCTAAAGCACGATATTCTACCTCAGCACTGCATCGTGCAACAGTGTGTTGTTTCTTGGAGGACCATGACACAAGATTAGGACCAAAGAAGATGCAATAGCCTGTTGTAGATCACCTATCATCTGGAGAACCAGCCCAATCAGCATTAGAGAAGGCATGTAATGTGAGAGAAGAGCATGATGTGAAGTGGACTCCAAGATCAATGGTCCCCTTTAAATACCAAAGAATGCGCTTCACGGCCTGGAAGTGAGTTGTTGTAGGTGAATGCATAAACTGACAAGCTTAATTGACAGCATAAGTGAGATCAGGTCGGGTCATGGTAAGATATTGAAGTGCACCCACAATTTGCCTATAAAATGAAGGATCAGGTAATGGATCTCCATCATGAAGAGAGAGCTTAGAACTAGTTGGGACTGGTGTGGAGCAAGGTTTGGCTTCTAGCATGCCAGTGCGTAAGAGGAGAGCAAGTGCATATTTGGACTGAGAAAGATGAAGTCCTTGAGGAGTGCGCTTTTCTTCAATGCCCAAAAAATAGTGTAGATCACCCAAGTCCTTCATGGCAAATTGTGTATTGAGCTCATGAATGAATGACTGAAGAAGAGAAGAGCAACTGCCTGTCAAGATAATATCATCAACATAAAGAAGGAGAACCATGATGCCAGCTGAGGAGCGAAAAACAAACATACTTGAGTCAGCCTTACTGCAGATAAAGCCATAGTGAAGGAGAAAGCCACTAAATCACTGAAACCACGCACGAGGGGCCTGTTTAAGACCATAAATGGCCTTATGAAGGTGACATACATGTGTAGGATGAGCCAAGTCACGGAAACCTGGCGGTTGTTCTATGTAAACCTCTTCAGAAAGTAGCCCATGAAGGAAGGCATTTTTAACATGGAGCTGTCGAAGGGTCTAGTGATAAGTGAGAGCAAGGGATAGAACTGTACGAATGGTTGCAGGCTTGACTACTGGACTAAATGTTTCTGTAAAATCCACACCCTCTTGTTGATTATAGCCCTTGGCAACCAAACGGGCTTTATACCTTTCAATTGAACCATCTGGTTTTTCTTTTATTTTATAAACCCATTTGGAACCTACAATATTCATGGAGGGATGACAAGGTACAAGGGACCATGTGCCATTGGAAATAAGGGCATTATACTCATCTTGCATAGCAGCACACCATTTGGGATTTTTAGAGGCTTGATGATAGGTGGAAGGTTCAGTGTTGTCTTGAGAGGGTAGGAAGGCAACAAAGGCGTGAGGAATTGGATACCTTGTGGTCAAGTAGGAGAAGGGTTTGGGTTTCACAATACCAGCCTTAAAGCGTGTCACCATATGATGTATAGGAACAGGTGGTGGGGATGTTGGGTTAGAAACTTCAGTGGTAAGTGGTTGGGGGGGTGGGTTAGAAACTTCAGTGGTAAGTGATGGGGGTGGTAATTCAGGAATTTCAATGGTAAGTGGTGAAGGGTTTGGGGATGATGTGGGAGAGATAAGAGGAGGATTAAAGTCATCAGTAGAAGAAGTTGGTTGTGAAGGCATTTGAGAAATAGGAACAGTAGAAGTCTGACCTGGCAGTGAAGATGTAAATGGGATGGGGAGATTAACCCATTGTTGATGAGTGTCCATTGTGGGTGAATCAGATGCCATGGTTGCAAATGGAAAGGTGGACTCATCAAAAACAACATGCCTAGAAGTGTAAACTCGTCCAGTCCTGGGATCTAGACAGCGATAGCCCTTGTATTGATTGCTATATCCCAAGAACACACATTGAATTGATTTGGGACTTAACTTGTCTTGTTTGTATGGTCCTAAATAAGGGTAACAAGCACAACCAAGGGTGCGAAGCATAGTGTAATCAGGACTTTTGTTGAAGAGAACTTCATAAGGAGATTTAGAGTTCAAAACCGGTGTGGGCAACCGATTAATGAGATAGGCAGCAGTGCAAAAGGCCTCCAACCAATAGTTTTTAGGCATAGAACAGTGAAACATCAATGAAAGTCCCAATTCAGTTATATTGCGATGCTTGCGTTCGGCAACACCATTTTGTTGTTGCGTGTGAGGGCATGAGATCTGAGGAATAATACCACAGTCATCCAAGACAGATTTAAATTCACCTTTTGTTAATTCCAAAGCCCCATCACTCTGAAAATACTTGATCTTTGTAGACAACAGATTTTCCATCATCTTCTTAAAATGAAGGAAGCATGCAACACTATCACTTTTGACCTTCATGGGATAAAGCCATACAAAGCGACTATAATCATCTATGAAGACAATATAATAATGATAACCCGAAATGGATGGAACAGGTGCAGCACCCCAAACATCACAATGAACCAAAAACAGGGGATGAGGAGAACATCTATGAGATGAACTAAATGGTAGTTTCTTGCTTTTACCCAACTGACAAGCAGCACAAATGAAATTTTTATTCCAAGTACCAGAAATCTCCAAACACTTGTTCGATGCCAAAGAAGAAACAACTTGAAAATTAGGGTGTCCCAAACGATTGTGCCACACTTCAGGGGTGGTTTTGGAGCTGAGAAGGGCAGTCTCCTTTAAAATGGCAGCATCTTGATTCCTCAGTGTTGCACGAGAAAGATGAAGTGGATAAAGATTGTCTTTAATGGGTCCTTTGAGAAGAACTTTCCCCGTAGCCAAATCCTTAACACAATAGCACCATGGAAAAAAATGAAAGGAGCAATTATTATCAATAGTGAATCGGGCAACTGATAAGAGATTTTTCTTAATAGCAGGAACACAAAGCACATCTTCAAGTTTGAATTGAGAACCAAATCTGTTAAAATAAATATTACCAGTGTGAGAAATATGAAGACCAGTGCCATTACCAACCATGACGGAATCGGACCCTGAATATTCCTGGGGCTGTTGAAGAAGTGGCATGTCTGATGTCATATGATTGGTTGCACCAGTATCAGGATACCAACATGGATCAGAATTTTGAGGTTGGACCGTAGAGGGAGGTTCAGAAATATTCATGGCTGCAAATGATTGGTGCATTTGATTTGATTGGCGCATTTGATTTGAATTATAGCCTTGTTTGAAGCGAAATTGACATCTGGCAGCACTATGTCCTTGTTGGCGGCATATCTGACACATTTTCCCAAGTATGGTTTGCCTTTAAAATTTTGGCTACGACCACGGTGCTGTGGTTGAGGCTGTGGAAATCTGTTAGACCCTTGGTGATGGGCTGGATTAGATCTATTTTGCTGGGAAGGAAAGCCGGAGTTTTGGGGTCTATTGGTATGGCTGGTGGGCTGAAAGTATTGTGTATGTGGTGGAGTGTTGGGACCCAATGTGGACATGAGAGCTGTATCTCCCATGGGTGGAGCATGCTGAGAAGATCGTTTTAGACGCTGTTCATGATTGAATAACCGAGATCGTAGTTCTGAAAAAGTGGGTGGACGTTCCCGATTTTCCATCATCACTACAAAGTTGTCATATTCCGAACCTAGACCATTGAGAGCATGTCCAACTAGTTCCTAATCAGGGACTGGGTGCTGAAGTGCAGCCAGGGAATCGGCAAGATGCTTGAGCCAATTAAGGTACTCAGAGATTGATGACGTACCTTTTTGAATCATTTGAATATCACCTTTGAGGAGATCAAAGCGAGCCTGACTTTGCTCCAAAAACATTGAGTGAAGGCTTTCCCAGACTTGATGCGCAGTAGAGTGCCCAAGAACCTGCGCGAGAATGCCCTGTGTGAGGGTTGCATTGATGCAACTCAAGACAAATTGATCAGTCTTACGCCATGAAAGGAAGTCTGGATTAGGAATCTCTTTCCCTTCTAAGGACTTGATGTGTGTTGGTGGTGGTATGATGGATCCATCGACATAGCCATAGAGATCATTGGCTACAAGGATGGGAACAAACTGGCTTCGCCATAGCAGATAATTAGTCTCATCTAATCTAATGGAAACATAATTGATGATATTGCCTAAAGAGAGAGACATGGGGGCAGAGGCTATCATTGAAGATGTAGGAGTTGAAGCCATAGTGGAGGATAGGAGAAAAATAAAATAAAATAATTGAACGTTTGTTCTTCAAGGCTCTGATACCATGAAAAAACTAAGAGAAGATAAACTTTTCTGTATATTTCCTTTGCATTGTGTACATGTATTTATAGAAAAGAACAGAGGATCTAAAAGGAAAGGTCAACTCCTAGTTTATGTTAATTAACTAATTACATCAATCAAATCTCTAGAATAAAGGAGGTAAATGGGAAAGAATATGAGGCTGAACTCAAGGCTGAAATTTACTAAACAAATCAAGGCTGAAATTCACTTAACAAGTGTATTGTCTACAAATCTACACTACTACTAGATGAGCTTTTTAGTTTTCATGTGTAGCAAAGTTGGTAGTTTGCTACTATGAAGGAACAAAATGCGGCACTACATAGAGGAAAGGACTCAAAGGAAGAATAGGGATGCAGAGGAAAGGAGGAATAGTCGTAAAAAGTTTGATAAATAGTTGAATAGTTGTAAAAAGCATTAACTTAAAGCTGTAAAGTGGAGTAAAGGCAGTTGGGAACAGGAATAAAGGCTGTTGTTCATGTGAAGATTGGGAAAAGAGGGATAGCAGCAAGCCAACAGCACAGACAAAAGGGAAACTGGAAAAGCAGGCAGGCTTGCTGATATTCCTTGATATATCAAGAAATATCGTCAATATGCACAGATACGGATACAGGATACGGATATGGATACGATGCGATACAGATACATCGATTATGCAATTCTAAAAAAATGTAAGATATGATTCGGTAGGGAAACGTTAATAAATAAAAATACTAATATTAATATTGGGTCTAAAACATATATAATAAACATTAAAAGAAAAAAAAAAGTTTGAAACATCCCTTAAATAGTTCCTCCTTTACTATAGTACTGTACTTATGACGCAATCAGTTAAGCAATATCTGTCTTAAATAGTTCTCTCCTGACTTCCACTAGCGCCTCACACGGGAATGCTCTCGCCGTATGCTATAAAGATGAAAAGAAGAATATGCCAACAAAAAAATATTATGCCACCGGAGATGGAGAAGCCAATCCCACATAATCAAGAAAGGATGCTGCCACCGAAACTACAATATTAATTAATATGCAAGAATAGATGTACAAAGAACACATCCATAAGCATTAACCATGTTCATTATTCATAGAAAAAAACTAGAAAGACATTAAAATTATGAAATAGCCATTTAACTCTATTGCTTTACATTTGTTGCCCTAAAAGATAGATAGTGGAAAGAGAACTAAGATGAAAGAATTAAAATGGGTTTATTGTTTCAATTAAAGTATAGGTATTATGTTTTTTTGAATTTATCCCCATTTATTTAAAAATAATAATAACAAACTAATTTTAAAGGAATCTCAAATGTATGCAAGATGTATCTGATGGCGTGGCAACATGTGTTACTGTTCCGATAGGTACGAAGAGTATCCAATACATATCGGGGAGTATCCACAGTGTATCGTATCCGATACGGATTCGTTGGAGGTTTTAAAGTATCTATGCTTCATAGTGTTTTATATATCGCATATAGACATATGTCGTATCGACCAGCATCAATATGACGATATATCATTGAAACTAATGATATTTAAGACTATGGGCGTACGCCCTTTGAGCTCCCAGCATCACTTAAGTGAAAACAAAATGCGTCATTTTAATGTTTTCCAAGGACCCCTAAAAACATAAGAGAGGAGACGACGGCAAGAGAGAACAACCTTGTACCTTCCAAGGACCCCTTTAGCTTCCAGCAACCTCCTGTAACTTTCGGCAATCCTTACGACATGAAACATGAAGATTTGAGACACAACGTTGGCTTGCAATGGAGATCGTCACCGTCGACATGACATTGTTGCCTCTAGTTGAGATCGTCGCCTCTGTACTTGCTCCATGATTTTTTTTAATGACTTTGATCTCATAATCGTTATCTCTAAATGTAGTACCCCGGGATCCCACATTGCCTGGCTATAAAAAGTTACTGCGCTATATATGTAGACTTTGCTCTCCAACTAGTATGACGCGTTTTAAAGCCGTGAAGGGTAACCCAAAGCAAACAATATCATGCTAGTGGTGAGGGCAAGGCATTACAACTAGTATTAGAGCTGGACCACCCTTGCGATGTGTGGGCCATGCTGGGACCATATTGTGCACCTTTAGTGCATCCAGCCCAACGAACGATGGCTTTGGGCGGTGGCAGTGGCAGTGGCGTGGTGGGAACCAGTGACCCCACGAGAACGTGTGGTCTTATGGGGGGGACAAATGTAATACCTCGGGATCCCACATCGCATGGCTAGAAAAAGTTACTGCGCTATATATGTAGACTTCGCTCCCCAACTAGTATGACGCGTTTTAAATCTGTGAGGAGTAACCCAAAGCGGACAATATCATGCTAGTGGTGGAGGCGGGGCGTTACACTAAGAACCTCAGCTTTATAAGTTATGACTGAGGCTGTGTTTGATAGCACTATGTTTAAAAACGAAAAAGGGACAGCACTGTGTTTGACAGCTGTGCTTACAGTAATGTGTTTGGCAGCTATGTTTGATGATAAGCCTCTAATCTCTTTATTTTTATTTTATTCTTTTGTTTCTTTTCATTGTGTTTGACATTTCTTTTCTTTTAATTAAAAATTTAATTTGTTTTGCCATATTTTTTTACTATATTTAATTTTTTATATTTTTTTATATATAAAAATAAAAGTACTCATGGGGATTATGCACCACCCCATAGGAGGAAAAATGCCCCATCTTATGCCCGCGTCTTTTAAAACATTGATTTATATATTCTTTATGTATGGAGTTTTGTTTCATTTTTTGTATGCAAATAACTGGCATAAGGTTTGAGGCTCATAGATTTATATTGAATGCAACTAGGGAGCAAAGTAAATAGCAAATTTGTACTTGATGGCTGCCTAGGAAGCACGAACACGGCAGTAACAAAGTTGTGGCTGTGTCCGATACATGTCGGACACGAACACTTGCCCGACACGCCACTGACACGTGTTGAACACGGCCTCAACATGTCTAGGAAATAAAAATAATTAAATAAATTCGGACACTTAGTCGACACGGCTTAGACACTTGCCGGACAGGAATCTGACACTTCGTGGACATGGTGGTAAGGAGTTAACAGCCCAAATATGTAAGTATAGGTAGTCATTGTTGACGGAGTAGATGTACGCAATATTGCTGGAAAACCAAACCCAAAAAATAATAATAATAATAATAATAACAATACAAATAGAACTGTTGCATCGTTGTCGCCGACGCTGTTGCTAGAGGTAGAGAACACGTTGATCGTCAACTGTGGTGTCAAATTCACTTCGCCCTTCTCTTTTTCTGCTTCTCTCTCCACGTCTCTCTCTTCTCCCACTGTCAGCCTTTGGAGAAGATAGCCAGGCTTTGGAGAAGTGGGTTTACTCATTTTTGGTGTGTAGAAGAGTGGGTTTCTAACCAAAGCTAGCTCATTTGTCTCGTATAAATCATTAAAGGTGTAAGGGTTTGTTTTTACCAAAGTCAACTTGAAGGTTTAAAGTTAACCATAGTTTATGAAAAAAGGATTCTGTCATAAAGAACAAGAATACTATACCATGAGGCATACGCCTCTTATGATGGGCTGCAAAAACCACACCTCCAAGGCTCCAACACGTTCTTTAAAAAATTGCATAACTAGTATAAAAAAAAAAAAAACAAAAAACAAAAACCATTACATTATATAATAATTATAAATATATACATGTATATATAATATTTATTTATTTATTACCGTATCCTCGTCATGTCATGTCTTAGGTATTTTAGAAATTACCGTGTCGGGGTGTTCGTGTCATGTTGTGTCCGTGTCACGTGTTCGTGTTCGTGTTCGTGTCCGTGCTTCATAGATGGCTGCAAACCACCCCCCCCCCTCTCCTTTTTCCATGTGTTCACGCATACATGTAGACACTTAGCCACACATGCACATGTTGAGAAAGAACAAGATTTTTAATGTCTACGCTTTTACAAGGAACAAATAAACAAATACACACACACCTATAGGATAACGGTCAGGTGAGCACGACTTATCTCAGCCCCCGCATTGGGGGTTGTACCTCATGCATAAGTAGGTTACGGGGTACATTAGGACAATGCACAAGGTACAACCCCTAATGCATCGTGCTGATATAAGTTATATTAGCATGTGTTGGGACTGTATATATATAATATATATGTACGTATTTAGTTACTTACATGAGTACATATGCACATCTATACATATGTATAATATATACATACATATATATTATATATATCATATATGTAGTGTGTTTTAAGACTTTTTCTATGCAAAATATAAGTGTGGGAAGCTCATACATTTGTTTTAAATGCATCTAGGGAGAGTAATGAAAGATTTATCTTTGAACACTGCCCCACTCACCCACACACATGCACATACGCAGATACCTAGCCAACACATGTGCATGCCTGCATGCACACGTGGGGAGAGAGAAAGAGAGAGATTTTTAAAATTTTAGCATTTTACGAGCGAATAAACATAACATACATGGATAGGTACTTAACGTAACTGACATATTTACATCTACATGCACATGTATATCTGTATATATTAATATATATGCATAGGTAGATACATGTGTGTGTGTAATTACGTGTTTTTAGTTTCTTTGGAATTGTGAAAGGGAGCTTATTTATCGTGTCTAGCAGATACCCAGAGATATTTTATTGGAAGTTCTTGGTCCTTCTAAAGTTTACAAGCAAGTAATGAAGAGAGTAATCAACTCTACCATAGCTGAATTTGTAGAGAAGGTATGTGGTATTTTATTGCATTTTGGTAATTAGATTGTAATTCACTTGCACTCATATGTAGAAAATGCCTCATCTAAAAAATTCTTGCCTTTATCTACAGAAAATGCTTAATGCTAGCCTTTTTTATATTTTATATTTTATATTTTTATTTCTGTGGTGAATGAGTGGTTGTGATTGGTACCTTGTTTTTGGTGAGAATGTAAAGGAATAAAATGAACTCTTGATGTTTAAGAAGTAAAATGAAATGGTGATTTCTGTCACTTCTCTTTATTAAGTTTGATATGTTAGCATCAGTTTTTCCCCGTTGGATGCTCAATAGATTATTAGCAGTTAAATTATTGAACTAAAAATTAGGATTTTTATTTTAAATCGTTTTTTATCTTAACCAAATTAACCTTTTCCTGTCTAGAAACGTTAGTTGTTTAATGACATTCAAAATTCTGGAATTCATTTTATTTTTTGATCAAACCAAAATATTAGACCTTGCATCAGAGAAGTTCAAGAAATATAGCCATTTGCAAGAAGTACAAGTTACTTGCACATTTATTCAGAAAATGCTTCATCTAAATAGCCTAGAATTTCGTTTGCTACGATGGGTATTGTTTATGTTGTGCACCTTCTTCATGTGTAAAATGGTACAGGCAAAGTCTTTAGAGTAGCTTGAAATTCAAGTATTTGGAAATTTAGGCATTTCATTTCAACTTCCAGCCATATCAGGAAGTCAACCAATTTTGACCTTTTTTTTCAGAAATTACTGTATGTCATTGAAATGTTTCTTTGGAAACCTTGCATCTCAGAACTGTTAATACCAGCATGTGTTAATACCAGGCTACCAGCATGTGTATGCGTCATGCACTAATGGAATGTTTAGTATCTTTATTCATATTAAGTAGTAGTTCCACAAGATGATCATCTAATTGGACATCTTTATGAATGCATCAGCCAACATTTGAACTTGTGAGCTATAATAACCTGGTTATACTGAGTTCTATTTGGTAAGGAAAACTGGAAGCTGGTAGATTTCTGAAATGTGGACTTTTGATTATTCAATTGTTTTCTAATTGAGTTCTCGAAGAAAATTTCATCCTATTAGGATTTTGGCAATTGTAATAAATTAAACCTGTTTTTTTTTTTTTTTTTTTTTTTTTTAAAAAAAAAACCCTGGTTTTGTGTTCTTTCTGAAAATGTTGCAGGAAGGTTTAAAAGTTGGCAAAGACTTGAGAGTCGAGCAAAGCTTTGAAGATCTTGAAGTTACATTTGAACCGGGTGAAGAATTCAGCTTTGATGCAGTCATTCAGCTTCAAGAAATGAAGTGAATAAAATTTAGACTTTGATTATTCAATTGAAATTTTGTAGTTTTCTAATTGCGTTCTCAACACAAATTTCATTCTTATCCATGTAAAGACTGAGAAATGGTGAATCCTATGTGGAGCGCTGGGTCAGCATCAAGTTTGTCTGTTTTACTATTGTATACTTTCTTATGATTTAAATAGCAGTTGAGAGGCAAATTTTGTAACATCCTATGGCGCAACCATAACTGTATTTCTCTGTTATCTTAATGAAGTTCTTCTCATTTAGGGCCAAGCCATGGCCACCACAAAGCATTCTAAGCCCCCACTTATTTCACATTTTTCAAGGTTTTATGAAAAATATAAAAGGTTTCTATGAAAACTAGTCACGCTGTCCACTAGAAAACATTATTTCGAATAACTTTGTAAAATAAAGTTTTTTCAAAATATATTGTTTAAGTAGAGTTTTTGGTTATTTTTCATAGAACATTTTGTAAAAATGAAACAGAGTTGTTCAAAATGATATTTTCTATTGGACTACGCCACTAGTTTTCGTAGAAACTTTTTATATTTTTTATAAAACCTTAAAAAGTGTAAATTAAGTAGGGGGATTGCATTTTTTATTTATTTATTTATAATGTTTTCGTTCTTTTTCCAATTTTATATTTTTCTACTAATGAAACTTTTTGTCCTGTTTTTCTGTTTTGTCTTCCCTTTTTCTTGTCCTTCCTTGCATTTAAACATTTTCCGTTTAATGTTGTAAGAATTCTTCCTTAGCACTATGTTTGGATAATGAATTTTTAGATGGAATTTGTCTTTGAGATGAAATTTGTAAAATTTTTAGGTGGAATTTCCTTATAAAATTTTTACAAATTCCATCTCCAAATCAAATTTCACTTAAAAATTCTTTATCCAAACATAGCTTAGAGGCTTCTTTCATTTCTTTTGCCAATTGAATATTTTCATTTAATACCTACGGGAATTTGACTTTAAAGGCTTTGAAAACTCGGCGACCAATTCAAGTTTCAAAAAAGGAGAATTATACAGTTACAAATGAGGCATTACCAAATAAGAACAAGAGTACTGGGTGTGCGTAACGCCCAGTTGAGTGTTCAAAAAAAAAAAAATTACAAAAGCACGGCAATACTTTCTTTTCAAGTATGAAAAAACAAAAAAACATAAATGAGAAGAAAATCTTTTCAAGACTAAAATTATGAAGATAAGAGTAAAAAATATTTTCATAACTAAAATCATGTTTAAATATTCAATCGTATGTAACATCTAAGGTGCACGTGCGTGCATCCAATAGATATCTTTATAATTGGAAGATTTTCTTCCATGCTTTGTTTCGAACATTTATGTTTATAGTATCTTGTATGTATCTATAAACATTACAAGAGTCCAAAATTTTTGAGGCAAGTATAAAATAATTATTGGATTGCGTTTTAAGTCATATGGTTAAATTTCTTTGAACCTTTTTATTTTATTTTTATATTTTTATTTTTATTTTTAATAGGTGTGTGTTTGGATCTACGAGGACGGGCAAGGAACAAACGGAACATTAAAAGATCTCAAACTTTCTCTTTTTTTTTTTGGGTTTTATAATTTCATAGCTTTTTCTTAACGTGTGTCCTATAGGCACATGTTAAGGTACAATTAATAACCAATCATTGTATGAAAAAATGTGTTTTCATAGTTTTTCAAATATTTTCATATTTTTCTAAGCAACTTTTACTATTTACAATGCATTTTCATAATTTTTAATGTAATGATTGAATCATTAATTGCACCTTAACATGTACCCTTAGGACATACATTAAGAAAACCCAATTTTATACTCTCTTCGTTCTTAAATAATTGGCCTATTTTCCTTTTGGGATGTTTCAAATGGGCAAAACAAATGAAGTTGTAGGATCTAGGACAGTTTGAACATACCGCATTTAACATGAATTGTATGCATAAACCACTTTTAACGATAGTGCATGTCTCTCAAAATTAAATGGGTGAAACTAACGAAATTTGTAGGATTTAGTAAAGTAGAACCCAAATACAGGGGAAAAAAATGAGCAAGAAATAAAATGAATTGATCAATGAAGCCAAAGCCCATGATATATATAAAAAATAAAAAATAAAAAATAAAAGAGCTAGAAATAAAATGCAAGGAAGAGAAATAAAAAACAAGAGAAGAATAAAATGCACTGATTAATACAGGCAAAGCCCATGATATCAAAAAAAATGAGGTGGAAATGAAATGCAGGGAAGAGGGAAATAAAGAATTAGGGGCAGGAGAAAAAATCAAATTAAAAAAGAAACAAAAGAGTGGTTGTTCGATTGGAAGGGCTGTTCAGGCGTTACTGGGCCTGAGAAGTACCAGCCCGTTGTCCATCCACCGACGAGAGCGGGAGGTAGTCGCTGCTCTGTGAAGCCAGCCTGGCGCAGTGCCCTCCACTCTAAGATCCATGAGGTCCAAGCCTTCGCCCAAACCTCATGATTCAACTCACAACTTGGATCGGGCGAGCTAGCAAGTCACCCCAACAGGCCCAACTTGTCAAACCAGAACAATGTCCAACCACATTGACGCCCCGCTTGGTTACAAGCCCTCGCTACTGAGCTCAGCGATGGAAGAGGCAATCCAAGCTACTATAAGAAGCAGTGAATCTTTCTCTACTTGGCCGATGTGGGATTCATGAGCATTGATAAAAACCATTCACTATCACTTTTGAGGATTAAGATTTGGTGCTCTAATAGCACTACATTGTGAGTGATCGCATGGTTGGTGTGTTGCAATCTATGCATGATCGTATGTCGCATGACTGCAATACAATGATCACGCACAACACGGTGCTTTAACAACACCAGATCAACTTGAATACAATTGAAATCTTTGGGTTTTTTTCTTTCTTGGCTTTCAAAAGACATTGATTCTTTTTATTTCATTTCCTAAAATACCCCTAAAAAGCTTTTTCTAATGTTTTCTACACTTGATGGCAAAATTGAAATGTCAAAACATATGTATTGATGTGAAAGCATTTAATAGGGTTTCCTAAAAAAAAACGTATTTTTTCAAAGAGGACGATCAATTAAGAACAGAGGGAGTAATATGTACGAAAGTTACTCGAAAATTTAGTTAGAAAGGAAAAATGGAATAGATATTGTTTTACACACGCATCGCGTGTGCCCAATAACTAGTGTGATAAACTTAAAGGAGAAAATGGGAGTAAAGTGTAATTTAATTATATAATTATATATCTATCTATCTATACTTCTATAGTATACTATAAGTTTTGATCACGTGCGGGATATCTCGGATATCCCGTTTGATCGCGGCTATCTATGAGCGACACGCATGAGCCTGTGAATGTGCGCGTGTTGCTCATGGACGACCGTGATCGAACAAGATATTCTAAGATATCCCGTACATGATCAACCCTCAATACACTATATATTATATATATATAGGATGATGATAAGGTAAGCACGTGTTTATATAACTTATATCAACACTTGCATTGGGAGTTGTAATTTGTGCATTAATGGGATATGAAGTATATTGGATCAATGCAAGGGGTACAACCCCCAATGCATGGTGTTGATATAACTTATATCAACACGTGCTGATGGGAACATAATCATTATATAACGGTTACGTTCCCATCAGCACGTGTTGATATAAGTTATATCAACACCATGCTTTGGGGGTTGTACTATTTGCATTGGTCCAATGTACTTCATTTCCCACTTATGCACAAGTTACAACTCCCGATACGAGTGTTGATATAAGTTATATCAACACGTGCTCACTTGATCATCATCCTATATATATATATAGATAGATAGATAGAGAAAGAGAGAGAGAGAGGGCTGTTCAAGTGCGGGATGTCCCGGACTATCCCGTTCGATCAGGCCATCCGTGGATGACACGTACGCATTTACGCGCATGCACGTGTTGCTCATGAATGGCTGTAATCGTACAAGATATCCAAGATGTCCCGCACATGATTAAAGCTATATATATATAGGGGAAATTGGCCAACAGTACACTTTTGGCATAAAGATACAGCCAAGAGTCCACACATATTTCTATTGCAGCTTCAAGTCCACACCCCCAACAAAACGACCACGTTCATAGCACTATTTGGGGATCTTCTTCACACAATTTCCTATTATGCCCTTTTTTGCTAGATTTCCTCCTTTCATTACGGATCCGTGTAACCATTCCCATATTGGGGATGTTGTAATATGATTCTTGCCACCTGTACTATAACTCAACTATAATTAGCCAGCTATATTTACATATGTTACATGAGTTATATGTAAGTAAAGTATATGAGTTATATATAAGTAAAGTATATAACTCATGTAACTATAATGTAACTATAATCAGCTAAACATATTTATTTACATAAAAGTATATAACACCAGAAACTGAATTAGCATGTAACTAAATAAAACTAAACTCACGTAACATAATGGCAAGTAACTAATCAGTTTGGTTTGTTTATTACAAACTTTTCCTCTTTTTATATTAGATTATTGTGTGCTAGAATGATTTTGGTTAGACTATGTGGGTAAATTAGCAAGTCTTAAAGACGTTTATATGTCACTATTTTATATGTTCTTTCGATTGTGTTTAATCTGTTAGTTTTTCAAAAGTTAGAGGTGTGTTTCTTATGTAAAATAGTTACCCAGAAAAAAAAAAAAAATCCAAACATGTTGACAACAACTATGTAAATAGTTACATGTATTGTCACTCATTGTTTTGGGGTCATTCACTTACTTATTCCAAAGCACCCACTCATTGTTCGAAGTAACTATATTAGTTCCAACGCACAAACTCACTGTTTTAGATTTTGACAAGGAATGTAATGCCTCCACAGTCGATACTTAAACCAACACACATGCACAAAATTATACTCATCCAATTAGCAAATTCCCAAAAAAATTAACATATATAAGTTCCATTCTCAGAGATACCTAAATCGCGAAAAAAACATGAATCTAAACACTTGCATATGTCACTATATGTATCAATTCATATTGAATGACTATTCCAACCACAGCCTCAAACCCAAAGCTAAAAAAGCGGGTGTACAATCCGACATTAAGGAAATGCTAAAATTAAACACACAAAAATGGCTCTAATCAACATCCAACCCATGTAACTATACATTTTTCCATTTCCAGCAAAGAAATCGAATTAACGCGCCAAAATTTGTAGACTTGCAAAACCCTAGAAATAGTTACATAAAAATCCATAAAATTGCAAATCAAACAAAAAAGACAAACTAAAATGAAATTCTTTGGATAAAATTGAACGAAAGTGAGGAAAATGCAACAAAATCATGTGCGACTTATGTTTTTGGGCCATCTTGTTGGTCGCAAAATATCGTGTTTTCAATTACACCCACGGTCGTCCGACGTCTCTCCTCGTATGGTAAAAGCTCGACTTTCCACCGGAATCACAGATTCACAAAATGAATGGGAGCCGTTTCTGTACATTACTTCCATTATGAATTTTCTGGCAGAGAAAGAGGGGGACATCACGCTGTTTTTGGGACGATCCTCTTCGTCATAAATGGAGAATCTTCTTTAATATCACTTTTGAACGGTGGCATAGTATAAGGACAAGGGCATTTTTGTCCAGTAAAACATGGGTGGACTTGTGGCTTTAATAGATTTTGGACTAGAACTTCAGCATGCACAGGTCTAAAAAATAGGACCTAGCACCAAACGCCCCATATATACTATTATATTAAAAGAATTTTCTTTGTGGTTGGATTGCACTTAAATTTACTAAAACACCCTTAAAATTTTATCTTTCTTACAGACTAATTAGTAAATTCAACAACTTTAAAATAGTTATACAAAACTCCCACATCCCATGTTTCTCCCTCTCTCTTTCATTCCCACGTTGTACAATCCATCCTTCCTCTCTTTTTTTTTTTTTTTTTGGGGGAAGATGCGTTGCACACGCATCACATGTGCCCAACTGCTAGTACTATATAAAGAGAATTTTCTTTGTGGTTGGATTGTACCTAAATTTACCGAAAAAACCCTTACAACTTCTTAAGACTAACATATAATTTGATAATTTCAACAACTTAAAAACAATTACCTATCCCAACAAGTTTCTCCCACTCTTCATCACTTTCTCTCCCACGTCCCTCTCTCTTTAACTCCCTCTATCTCTCATGTCTATCTCCCAAAAAATAATAATAAATCCCATCTCTCCTCCCATGTTTCTCTAAAACAAAAATAATTATTTTTCTCAAAATTCTTTGTTTTTTGAGGTATCGAAAATTATTAAGAATTGGAAATGGAAATAGAGATGACGGTACCAAAGAAGAATAAACGATTGAACACTAGAATTGAATTTAACTTTATTTGGTATGTTCTTAGTTTTGCTCTTCCTTTTTCTTTTCTCTTTTTTTTTTTTTAAACTTATTACTATACTTAAAGTAATTACTATAATTACTACGATCGAGTGCGGATTGTATGGATGGATGATTGGAGATAGATCGAATGATTGGAAGCCATGAGTAGTTTTTACACGCATACACGTATTTGCCACGTATGGCTTCTAGTTGTGTGATCCGGTCCAGGACGATTTGCACCTGATATTCTCAATTTTATATATTTATACTACTATATAAAGCCAATTTCATTTGTGGTTGGATTGCACCTGGAAATACTAAAACACCATTATAAGTTAATAAAGTTAAGAGACGATTTGGTAATTTTCCCAACCTTTAAAAACCCACCACAATCTGTTTTTCCTTAATTCTCTCCCACACACACACACACATGCGGTTTAAGAAACTTAGAAACTGACATTGCAATTCCATTGATAGAGTGAAAACTTGAAAAGATGTATTGCACACGCATCGCGTGTGCTCAATTACTAGTATTTTTAACGAGAGAGAGTGTGTGTGTGTGCGCGTGTGTTTGGGCAAACTAGGATCCTGGGCCAATAATAATTTACCTGCAAATTTCTTTCCCACAGATGTTAAAATTGAAAAATAGGGTAATATTCATAGAGTAGTGATACACAAGACGACATGTGAGGACGTCTTCGTGAGACGATGCACAAAGGTTATTTGTGATTGGCTCTTTTCAAATGGAACCGTTACTTAAGAAAACCACTTTACTAAAATGCCCCAAACCCACAAAAGGTAGTTTCGGCGTCCTCGCAATTTAGATCCACAAAATGTAATTTCATCATCCTTGCGATTTCAAGCAACTTATCCAATTTGATGTACAACCAGATTTTTCACAAAAACTAGAAACTCACAATAAGTATCTTAAAAAATCACAATAATTATCATGAAAAGTCTGGATAATTATTTTTTAAATCAGGATAATTTCAGTAAATTATTTTGAAAAATCACGATAATTATCATGAAAAGTCTAAATAATTATCTTAAAAATTAGGATAATTTCATGATACTTTAAAATCAAGATAATTTCAGTAAAATCATGATAATTATCTTTAAAATCAGAATAATTTCAGTAAAATTATTTTGAAAAAAAAATGATAATTATCATGAAAAGTCTAGAAAATTAGGATAATTTCATTCTTCAAAAAATCAAGAGAGTTTCATTCTTCAAACAATAAAAAACACTATACACCGATTGCAAAGAACAAAAAAAAAAAAAAAAAAAAAAAAAAGCAACTAAAAAATAAAAAACAAGTAACCAGATTAGATCCATCCTCGTCGAAGCTTTTTGGCATCACTAGATCCACACTGTCAAAGCCTTTTTGAAGTCATCAAATTTGCTATCGTCAAAACCTCTTGGCATCACCAGATCTGCCGCTGTCAAAGCTTCCTGCCAACAGCATCTTGTATTTGTTGGGTATGGAGAAAAAAAAGGGATAAAGGAGATGATGGGAGAGAGAAGAGAGAGAAAGAAAACAGAGGTCTGTATTTGAGAGGAGAGAGAATGAAGTGATAAGGTGCGTATTTAATACGATTCAGTTTTCACTGCCTTTTTAGCTTTTCTTTTGTTCTACTCTTTTAAAGGGCATATGCGTAATCAGATGGTTTTCGCCTTATTCAGCACACAGCCAATTCGTCCTTATTATCTTTTTCCATATTCATATAAAAGGCTTCCTCATCAGTTTCAATTGAAAACTACTACTACTCTCACGCTATCGTTTGAGTGCTTCTTTCTCTCATCTTTCCCATAAGAAATTCCCTCTCCACTTGTGTATATGAGAGAGAGAGTATTATATTAAGGTTTTGCTCTGCGATAGATCTTAACTAGAGGCCTCGTCATGGTATATCTCTCTCGCTCTCTTTCTCTATATATATTGATTTTTTTTTTTTGCATATTTTGCATTCAAGTATTAAACACACGCTGCTGTATATTTATAGCTAAATTCAAGAGTTTATTTGTTGCACTTTTATCCTTTATTTTTACCTTCTGTTCTCGATCACATTGTTTGTGGCCCAATTCAAAAAAATTTGGATCATTTTTCTTTACTTCTATTTATGATCACATAGTTTTCCATATATTATTTGTTTGTATTAATTTATCTTTTGGTTCTTGAACATGTATTACCCTTCTGGTCTGATAAATCAATGCGAGATCAAGTTTTGAGTATCTGAACATTTTTTCTTGTTTTTCAAATTTAATTTTTGGTTGCTACTACTAGTTTCTGGAGCATATACTGCATGTGTAAAACAAAACAAAACAAAACAAAACAAAACAAAAAGGAACAAAAATCTCCCAAAAATTAATATTGACAAGAGTGATAAAAAATAAAAATTTTGAATTCAAATTGAAGGCAAAAACTACTATTATGTTGTTAAGGATAGAGAGAAAGAGAATAAGAGGGTAGTTATGATGGAGAAAAACCAACTTCATTATCTTAAATGACCATTTTAACCCTTCCCCCCTTTTTTGGGGGAATTTTGGCCAAAACCCCTATGTATAAGATTTCTAAGATAATAGAATCTATTAAAACTGACGTTTAGTAAAAACCCCATTTGACAGTAAAAAGACTAATGGACCCCTATTTCTAGAAGTTCCCTTAATTTGCAACCATGCCATGTTACATACCCAGGCGAAAAAACAGGCTTCTCACTTTCCCATATTCCATTATTCCCAATGGAAATATATAAACGTATGGCACAAAAAAATCTTTCCAAAAATCACTTTCCATCATTAGACACAGCACCAAACATCCATTCTAGGGTTGTTTCTTCACATATGAGCATCCCCCAACAAAACCAGACGATTTGGAGAACACGGATTGAAGATCACTTTCCTGTTCACTTGCTTCTTCTTCTTTAGTTGGGATGTCTTGATCGACCTTCCTCCTCATCAACATCTTCTTCTTCTTCATCTTTTTCATCAGGGACCTCAGTGTGTTTGCGATCACGCCCCAAGTCAAGCGTTTGGTTCATTACATTGAAAAGTTGCCCCTCTTTTTTACTGAACGTGATCGCACCGCCATAAATCTGCATATGTAAAGAACCTATCAACAGCATTAGTTCACTGTTTTTGTACTATAACATGTGTATTGACATAACAGTACCAGTCTACTGTTGATAGTTATGTTCAGTAAGCTGATGCTGTTATATAGATACACATGTTATAATACTGACAACAGTAATCTGGTACTGTTCCATGATATATGGGTTATTTTCAAAACAACAATGAAGTGATACTATTGATAGTACAAAAAACATGTTATAAAAACTAACAACAGTACTCTGATACTGTTGCTAGTAATGATTCAACAAAAATCTGTGGGTTATTTTCAAAACAACAGTGAAGTGATACTGTTGCTAGTACAGAAAACATGTTATAAACACTAACAACAGTACTCTGATACTGTTGCTAGTAATCATTCAACAAAAATCTGGGAAAACGATCGAAATAGATGAAACTATGAACACCTTCGAACCCAAACGGAATCTCTTGCAACTGCATGAAGAGAGAGAAAATTTTGGAATTCAAATTTGAATTCCCTCCATCGGCGTTGGTTTGAAGAGAGAGAAACATAATGGAGCCGAAATCTCTCTCCCACGAAATCATATCCCCCTAAAAACGATTACTCTTCTATATCTTAGGATGGAAATCTGTTTTTCCCATATCTGCTATACATAAGATGCGGAATTGTCAAAGAAAGGGTATAATCGGTATATAAAATCACAGATTTACCTTATCACAAACAAAAACTAAAAAAAAAAGAGTTATTAAATTACTAAATCTTAAGTAGGATTTTTTGCTAAAGGCAGACCCCTAATAGGGGTTATTGCTAATTTTCCTTTTTTTTTTTTTTTTTCCTTCTTTCATAGACTGATGAGGGTCTTTTTAATACTTCACCTCGAACATCCAACCAAAAGTACAACCCCTTTATATTTTAGTGTACTAGAATGGACCCGCGCGATGCGCGGGAACCAAATAGTAACTTTATTTAAAGTACTTAAATAAGTACCAAAAATGCTATTATTCTCTCTCGGTCTAGTTAAACAGGATTATTAGGAAAAAGAGATTTAACAATCAATGTGAAATAAAAAAAAATTGTTAAACTTAAGTGGTCAAGATTTCAAGTTTGCCAAACAACCTTTCAGTGTTAATCCTATAGTCGAAATTATTCTCTCGACAACTTGTATTAGATACTTACCCAAAAAAAAAAAAAAAAAAAAAGGCCCTTGTATTAGAGGAATGAGAAAGAAAGTCGAACAGGGGGGGAAGGGAAGAAAAAAAATAAAAAAATAAAAAAGGAAGGGATGGGTGAAAAGAAGTGGGAAAAAAAAAAGGGGAAAGAATAGATAGGGGAAAGATAGATATGTGTTGCTCACGCCTCCTTTTTTTTTTTTTTTTCTTTTTTCTTTTTCCTCCTCTTTTATTTTTTCCTCTCCACCGTCACACTCTTTCTTTCTCCTCTTTTTTTCTTGTTTCTCCACAATCACTTTCTCTCTCTCTTCCTTTATCTCCCCCCCTCTTTTTCCTCCTCTTTTGTTTTTTTCTCTCCACCATCACTCTTTCTTCCTCCTCTTTTTTTCTTTCTCCACAATCACACTCTCTCTGTCACTCTCTCTCTTCCTTTATTTCCGCCCTTCTCCTCTTTCATTTTCTTCCATTTTTCTCTCTCCTCTTCCTCGCCATTGCACAAATAAGAGAGAAAGTGAGTCACAAATGGCAGAGAACCCATGCCATTTCATCACTAGCAGAGGGATCACCGACGGCAGTGGGTCAGAGGAGTTTAGATCTTCATGTCCGGCGAGAATCACCACCATCGACTACTACTGCAACTTGGACTGCCTTCTCCTAATGTCGGGAAGGCTGATCTCGCCAAATCTGAGGATTATCTCGCCGAATCTGGTTTTATGTTCGAAATTTGAAAAGAGGAAAAAAAGGAAGAAGAGGGAAAGAGAGACGGGGGAGTGCATACAAAGAAGAAGGAAAAAAAAAATTGCTGACATCATGATGTGGGCCCAAAAATGAGGAGAATGCAAGAATTTGGAAGGAAAAAAAAATGAAAATCTCGATCTCCACACTCTTTTCAATCTCTAAGTGAACAAAAAAAAATGTAGATGATGATACCATATAAAAATAAAATTGAGAATTTTTTTTTTAGAAAAAGTAAGAAAAACTATATTATGAGTGATCAATTTCACTTATTAAAAAAATAAATTAAATAATATTTAAAAGCATCAAAAATATAAAATATAGAAAATAAAAATAAAATAATTATGTTTGCTACTTCCCTTTAGAATGCACATCTCAAATTGAAGTAGCAAATTGCCACAGCCCACATAAGGTAGCAAAAGACAGGTTTGTTACTTTTTTTTTTTTTTTTTTTTGCTACCTCCCTTAAAGATGCTCTTGTATCACATATTAAATTATATTATATCTATACTACCTATAAAAGTTTATACTTTAGAAACACTTTTGATTGACCATTACATCTTTATTTTAAATTTTAAATTTTAAATATTTATTTGCCTCCCATAATTAACCAATTAAGAATGTTTATTTTCTAGCAAAAAAGAAGGAAAAAAGATAACACAATTTATTTTCACTTCATAAATTCTATACAACCTCCACTACTATGCATGTGTTCTAGCTAACTTTTTATTCCTATCATAACTCCTAACAATTGAAGGAATTTTGACCTATTGTGTTGAGCGTTTATTCTAATAAGTTAAATTAACACAAAAGTAACAAATGATTAGATTTTCATGTTCAATATATCTATATATATATATCTATATATATATATATATATATATATATATAATTTATAAATTTTTTTATTGAAATAATATTCATGTGCAACGCACGTGTGCCCATATATATATAGATATATTACCTATAAAAAGTTGAATGTGAGAAAAACTTTTGATTGGCTAATATGCCCTTATTTTAAATTTTAAATGCACAATTACCCTTCTACATATATAGGAAATATAGAAATATAAAACACATACATAAATAGGAATTCTAAGGAAACTATAATTCGTAAAAATAAATAAAACCCAAAATTGTAAGTTAACTCTATTTCATAACATATATCATCTATTCATTAACAATGGGATTCTAAATTCTACTTTCTCCATTAACAATAGCTTCAACCTATTTTAATAGAGCCTTCATCTTCTTTTCTTTTTCGAAATATAGGGTTTTAGGATTTGTTTTAATTGCTATAGAAAATACTGTTTTCCATGTGAGTCAAGTACTTTATATATTTCTGTAACTTTGGTTCTTCTACCTCTATTCTTACTTAATGCCCTACCTACAAAATTTCTTGCAAACGCAGTAGGGTTCTATTTTAGTTATGTTAGATATTATTACTTTTGAGTATTTATTTTATTTTATTTTTTTGGTGTATTTGATAAATCGTGATTCACAAATATTTTATGAGGATACCTTTCTTTTTATTTAATCATTTATTTTTGGAGTTGGTTTGTTTTCTCACATAGAGCCTTTTATTAAAATATAATATAATAAAACTGAATGAGGTTCTTAGACTATCAAAAACTGGCATTAAGAAAACCAAATCCTATATGTAACGATGTCAAAAATTCTACCTTATCTGGTCAATAGAGCATCATCTCAACAAAGGACAACCTAGGAGGATTTTCATGTTTTAGTAAGCACATTTTTCATTGAGAAAATTTTAAAAATAAGTATATTTATCATAATTTCATTTAATTTTTTACATTATAAAAAAATTTATAAAAAAAAACCCAACTTCCCCACTCATAGAATAATATTTTTAATGAGTTGGATGACATTTATTTTAATTTATTTCTTATTTTTTGAATTTAAACACGATGTTTTTTGTTCAATTTATTTATGAAATAATTTTTTTAAAAAATTATTACTCTTTGAAATAAGTACATAACTAGGTTAGTTGCCAAACAAGTTCGAAAAAAAGGGTTAAAGTATTTAGCTTTTTCCTTACAAAAAATAAATAAATATATATATACACCGACAGAGCCATGAGAAATATCCTTTTGATAGGCAAGTGTACAACTGAAATTTACATATATTTTTTATATTTATTTAAGTTATTGATGAAACATTTAATTAATTTATTAGTTTCGGCACTGATTTTTTTTTTTTTTTGTTTCCCATCACAAAAATCTCTTCTTTAAAAGACAATTTATATGATCCACTTTAGCATAAATTCGTATACCATTGATGAAATATTTATTTTATAATACAAAAATATTCACATACAATGCTCGTGCGTACCAACTAGTATACTTATGTACATACATCTATGTATGTATTTGATCCGAATGTTGAAACAAGTCTTGATCTCAAAGAATCTTTTTAATAATCTTTTCTTTGATTTAATAATTATAAGGTGGAATTAGGAAAAGTCAAAATGTGATAAACTTAGATGAGAGGCTGGGAGTAAAGTGTAATATAATTATAATTATACTAGCAGTAGTTCGCACGATGTGTGGAATAGATCTAGTTTTTTTTTTTTTTTTTTGGCTAAGCAATGAGGTGTCCGAACTATGAGAGCCCAACCAATCCCCGCTCCCCATGTGGGGCCATTGTCCCATGAGGTCGTTTAACGCCCAGTCTAATAGCCTTAGTTGGTGGTTGGCCAAGAGAGATTGGCTGGTTTCAAACCTAGAATGTTTGAGTTTACAGCTCACCCTTTTGCCGCCAGGCCAACTCTCGTTGGTTGTGGAATAGATCCAATTGACCTAACTAATTAAGGCATAGTGCCTTTAACCACCAAGTGATTATTCTCTTTCCTTATTTATTTATTCTTTGATTTTCTTACCTTATTTAATTAAGGCATGACATAAACTGTCAAGACAGCCAATCACCATGGCTTTGATTTTCTTTCCTTATTTGATATTCTATTCTCTTAAACAATCTATGTTACAAGACAATCTTGAGAGATGTGCCATGTGATAGATTCTCAGAATGTGAGAAGAAAGACTTGAGAGCTATCTAATCTAATTTAATATATATAATAAAGTAATGTTCAAGTAGCCACGTGAAGAATTTTTTGGAATTTTTGACAGCCATAAATTAAAGGAAAAAGAATTCATTTAATAGAAAAGAAAGGCATGGAAACGGAATTCATTTCCCTTTGTCCTGGTTGGCATGGGGGGGGGGGAATTTAAAATGGAGGAATTCAATTAGCTCTTTTATTTTTCTTTTAACTCTTTTAATGAATCCAATTCCCTCGAAATTCCACCCTCTTGAGCCGGATTTTAATACATGTATTGAAATCCCATCAAATTCCTTATAAATCCTTTCTCTTTATAAATCCCTCCATTTCAAACACTGGAATTGAGGTTTAGGATTGAATTCCATCCCATTCTCCCCAAATCCTTCTATTCCAAACATAGTGTTTATGTAGCCACGTGGCGCTTTCTTAGTTTTTTAAGTGATTTTTTTTTTAATAATAATTTTATTTTAAGACACCAAAACCAACATAACTTCCCAACAATTTTATTTTATAAAAGAAACCTAAATGAACCTAATATTCTCAATAGTTATCTTATAAAGAGATCTAAACCAAATTTATAATTTAAACTAAAAAAAGTTTTATTAAATTTCATTTCCGTCATTTACGTGACATATATTTTCATTAATATTTTTTCCAACAAATTAATAAATTTATCATTTTATTATTTATATTCTATTATTTAAAAACATCATATATCTATATAATATTTTTTAGGGCCAGGCTATTGTCACTACTCAAAATATTCTAAGCCCCCCATTATTTAGAATAATTTGTTAAATTCTTTATATCTAAATGTAAATTTACCAATAAGGACATATCTACTTAAAGACTTAAAAAATTTCCTATCCCCACCCCACTTCACCCCCAACTCCAAAAACATTACACCATCTATAGACTTCATGCTCTTACAAACCCTAACAACCTTGACACTAAATCTATATTTACATAAAAAATTAGTATTTCTCATATTATATTGAATAATGGACAAAAAAAACATTGATAGAGATGATATTAACAACCAAAAGATAAATATTTATACACTTTTTATTGAGTTTAACTTTAGTTTTTCGTATGCTGAATTTCGTCTTGTTCGGTTTCTTGATTTTGAACATGTTTACAATGTTCACTTTGTAACACCGAACTTTTTTAATGCATTCCGACTTTTAAGTTCGAACAAAGTTATTTGATTCCGCTTCCCAACTCCAAACAAATGGATATTGTTCACCTGTAGAAGTCCGAACAAGCATGTGTTGTTCCGTTTTAAAACACCGAACAACTTAACTATACAATAATTGAGAATTGTTTGTTTATGTAATTGTGAATGGATTTTGAGTATTCGTGTTTTTAAGTCGGAACAAATAAGAAATGTTCGGTTTTAAAGGTCTGAATTTTTTTATATTATTCTTTTCTATAAAGCTGAACATATATACTTTGTTTTTATTAATAAGTCCGAATATATATACTTTGTTCTTACTAATAGGTCCGAACAAAGAAGAGATATTCGGTTTTGAGTAACCGAACAGTTTGGGGGTAAGGTGGAAAAATGTTTAGAGAATTTTTTATTAAAAGTATTTTAAGAAGATAAGAGGTGTTTTCAGTAAAATTTGAAGGGATTTAATTAGTAGTGGGATTAGAGTATTTTGAGGGGTGGCAATAGCCTGCCCCTAGTTTTTATTAAATATTTTTAACGCACGGATCTCTTTATAGGAAAAAAAGAAAAGAAAGAAAGAACGAGCGAGAGTTTTTGGGGCAAACTCGAATCTGAGGCCAATTAGAATTTACCCTAGTGACATGTATCTCGCCCTACTCTCACGCAGCAGTTTTGGTTTTTCCTTCTCTTGTCTTTCCCATAAGAAATTCCCCCTCCACTTTTGTTAGAGAGAGTATTATATTAGGGTTTTTCTCTGCGATAGATCTTAACCAGAGGCCTCGTCATGGTATATCTCTCTCGCTATATATATATTTATATATGTTTGTGTATTGTTATATTGTGTGCATATTTTGTATTCAACACACACTGCTGTATATTTATGGCTAAATTCAAGAATTATTTTGTTACGCTTTCATCCTTTGTTTTACCTCCTATTCTCGATCCCATTGTTTGTGGCCTAACTTAAGAGTTTTTTGTTCTTTTTTCTCTACTTCTATTTCTGATTACATAGTTTTCCATATATTATTTGTTTAATTATTTGTCTTCTGATTCTTGAACATGTATAATCAATGCCAGATCAAGTTTTTGCATATCTATATATATATATATATATATTTGTATTTGACCTGAAATGTTGAAAACGAGTATTGATCTCAAAGAATCTTTTTAATTATCTTTTCTTTTTCAAAAAGTCAAATTTTTTTAATTTCAGTTTCCTTTCGTATGATTGTACACGCTATTGATAGAAGCTTGCACAATGAACCCAGTGACAAAAGGTAGTTCTGCAATCAGTTAGAGTAATATAGGGGACAAAATTTAAACAACTACTTATATTTCTTTGTTGCACATCAAATAAGTGGAGTGAGTTTTTTTTTTTTTTTTGGGGGGGGGGGGGGGGGTGGGATGGCGAAATTTGTGAAAGTATGTTCTTGAAACTTGGAAGGCTGAGTATCTCTCTTTTCCTACCTAAACACATACACATTGCTCTTGGTGTGCTTGCTTTATTATGGACTAGGAACTTTTCACTTGAGCTCATGTTTATGATTCTTGCACCAAAATGTTTGTTCTTTTGGTTGATATGTTTAGTTGTCATTCTTGATGCTCCCAGTGTGACTTTGTGTTATTTATGTTGCTTTTATTAGGTTTTTCTGCAGCCTGACCCGTTTCTCAATGAACTCACTAGCATGTTTGAGCAAAGTACAGAGAAAGGCTCTGTTTGGGTTACTTTCAAACGCTGTAATTTATCTTTGTTTTCTTCTCTTACTCTTCTTTCTTTTTCTCTTTTACTTTTATACTTGAGCTGATAAATTTGAGATTTAGGATATTGATTAATGCTTTTATGTGTTGTGTCTTTAGCATCCATGAAATCTAAGGTGAAGAGGAATAAAATGGCGACTGCTGGTGAACCAATTGAGTACAGGTGTCTTGTTAGGGCGACTGATGGCAAAAAGAAAATTTCTACTTCGGTAATTTTTTTTTTAATCCCCTCATATTTATCTGGTTACTGTAACATGAATTTTTTTTTTCTTTTTTGTTTTTGTTTATGATTTTTTTTTTCTTTTTTTATTTTTATTTTTTACATTTCTTATAATATAGCCTTGCGAATTTATTCTTTTGGATTTCTGGCAACTTCGTTGAAAATCAGACATGTTTATAAAAGTAAACATAAGCTTGTATGTACATAAGCAACTGTACGGAGAATCTTTTTGTAGTGAGAATTTGTCTCAATATAAGGTGCCCTAAATAAAATTGTGCCAAGATTAGGTTTCAGGAAGATATTTGTAGGGGTAATGTTCAGACATGTTCCTTATCCTGCTTTGTACACTGTTTTGTTTTAAGAATATCTCAGTTTCTTATATATAAAAGAAATGCTGGCAAGAATTTAATATTTGGATGCATTATACCCATTGATGTGCTCTATGTAAATCACACCAAAAAGTAGTTAATGACAGCACAATTTAGATGTCCAGTGGATAATTTTTAATTGTTATGCTCTATGTAAATCATACTTTGAATCCAGCAACCATATGCTGCTCTATTCCTTGTTATCTATAGAAATTTGGGGGATCTTTTTTCACAGATTTAGGGTTCATTGAATGTGCCCAACTTCGTCTAAACGTGTGGATGGATGGTCATGCCAAGCATGGTGTATCAAGGGTCATGTTATGTGGAGAGTGACTCTTATCAATTCTATGGCCCATATGGAAAGAAAGAAATTTTTGTAGGAAAATAAGTGGAAGTGTGAGTGGTAGTATGCTATGTTACACGGGTTCGGGTGTGGGTACGTGTCTAGAAGTCGGATTCGTCAAATCATTAAATATTAGGATACACGGACTCGGCCAAAAAGTACCCAAAAATTGGATACGGGTGCGGGGATACGTGTGTGTATATATACATACATACATACATATATATATCTGTATGTATGTATGTATGTATATATTAATGTGGATGAGGATTATATTTGTAAGTATATTGATATGGGGGCCATTATCATAATAAATAAGTTTTGAAGGGTTTACAGTTGATTAGAATTTTTGTACTCTTGTAAATAGATAAAGTATGAGGGTTAAATTGGAAATATCAAAAAGATAAAATAGAAAAAGGGGTGGGGGGGTTTTGTGTTTCATTCGTAGGGGGTAGGAGAGTGCTCCTCTGTCGCGCTTTGTCACAGTCCGGCAGCAGGACTTTCGGCGACGTTCCTCCGGCCTTCGGCAACACAGCTCCGACATTCGACGACATAGATCCATTATCCGGTGATGCAACTTCGACATTCAACGACATAGCTCCGGCCTCCGATAACGATATGGTTCTCTCTCTCTCTCTCTCTCCTCCTTGCCGTTGAGCGTTGTCAAGCATCTCTATCAACAAGCGTTGACTAGCCTGGTTGGACAAGCATGGAAATTGTGTTTAAGCTTCAACATAGCCCTATTTTTCATGATGAGTTAACTGTACAGGAAAAGAGCCCTATTTTTCACGATCGACTAGTTGGAGTCTCTCCTCCTCCTTCTCTTTCTTTCTTCTTCTTCTTCTTCTTCCGTGGTGAGCCAAGTCCAATTGAAAACTGCCGTATCCGCCACGGATCCCATACCCGTACCCGTGTCGTGTTGTGTCGACAGGGGTACCTTGGGGTAAAATGAAGAGTCCGTGTAACACAAGTAGTATGTGTTCCACAGATTTAGCAAGTTACCCCAGTATACTCATGTTGACACGTCACGAGTACGGGTATGGGATCCAGCTCAGACAAGACTATTTTTCAATGGGCATGGCTAAGAAGAAGAAGAAGAAGAATCTTGTAGTGATTTGCCTTCTTTTTTTTCCTTTTTTTTTTTTGTCTCATTTAATGTGGGGCAGTCTAGGGCAGTTTGGATATCTACACATATTCACCACTAGTACAAGGTATTAATTAATTTTTGGAAGAAATGTATCTTAAACACATATTATATGTATAGAAGTATGGGACAATGATGTTGAAGATAGGATCTTTGCTAATTTTGATTTCATTAGGCTTGTACATATGTGTTTTTGATTCATGGAAAAAAAATGGATTGGTTGATCAATATTTTGTCATAAGAAATGAAATATACATGGCAAGATACATAGTCACAAAATATTTATTGTCCAAAGAAGCTCTAGAGTCAAGGGCTGCTTCGTTGATCCAGGTTCTACTTTCCAATCATTAGAATGTTTCCTTGGTGAATAACTGAATACAATGCTCGAGGATATGTGCATGTTATAGAAAATGAAATTTCATGAGAAGTAGAGACAAATGCAAGTACCCCTTTAAAGGTAAAACCACCACTCACACCGGATGCTTGAGGATTAATATGTGATTGAGATTATAATAGATGGTCTTAGGTTGGCTTGCATGTTTGACTATTTTAGGTACTTAATGGTAAGATTATCTTGGACGGGTCTACTTTTGTTCAAAAAGAGAAGATGGAGATTAGGGAGTTGGAGGCGTGTGATGAGACTAGGGTGCTAGATCATAGAATATCCTCCCTTTCTTCATGAAAATCCCTCTCTTCACCGATATCGATTTTCTCCCCCTTTAGTTGTACAAATACATTAGGTAGCTTTGAGGATTTAAACCTCTTATCATAACTTAGAGATCATAATGATTCTAGCTAGGCAATTTATTGGTGAAGAGAGGGATGTCTTGAACAGGTTACTTGGATGATATGTATTACCGTGTTTGGAACTATATATATATATATATATTTTCTAAGCAACAAAATGAGATATTATTAATAGTAATGAAAAGAAGAAAGCTACGGAGGGGAACAAAAAGTCCACCAAAGGAAGAAAAAAACAACAGGAAGTAGAAAAAACTAAGAATCACAATTTGCTTTCCAATCCGACTAATGATTGTTGGAAATATTCCACATCCCACATTGGTTAATTATAAATCTTGTCATAGCTTCATATACCTGTTTGGGTCCTCTACTTATAAGCTTAGGTTTTTAAGTTGGAAACTGAACATGGTATCAGAGCATGTCATTCTTGGGCTGTTTCATTTACGAATCCATTATTGTTGTTGTTATTGTTGGGCCTATTTCGTTCGTGAGCCCGTCTTTGTTGTCCACATGATAGGCCCATTTTTATCTTGTTAGGTTTGCACGTGAGGAGGAGTGTTGGAAATATACCACATCCCACATTGGTTAATTAGAAATCTTGACATGACTTCATATACCTGTTTGGGCCCTCCAATTATATGTTTAGGCTTTTAAGTTGGAAACTTAACAATGATACACAACGGGATTCCCACAAAATCCTTAGAAACCAAAGCCCATATGGAAGCCAAAAAATTAACTCAATCCCACAGCTCTTCCAAGGAATCAAACGTATCTTTAAAGATTCTAGCATTCCTCTCTAACCAGATAACCCAAACACAACAAAAACAGCCCTACTCCAAAGACTAAGAGCTTTCTTACCCGTCCAAAAACCCCCAAAATCAAATCTTAAACGTCTTACTACAAGAACTCAGAATAACTTAATGCATCTCAGCAATCTGAAAAAGCTTCTGCTACAACCTCACTGCTGTTGAACATTGTAAAAAGAGATGGTCTGCACTTTCTTTGATTCCTCTACACGTGATGCACCATTGAGGGAGAAAACAAGAAGAATGCCGCCTTTTTTTGGAACAAATCATTAGTGTTAATTCTCTTATGAGGTACAGACCAAGCAAACATTTGTATTTTAAGGGGCACTTTTGTTTTCCAAATCATCTTTGAAGGATGAAAAATAGGAAGAGAGGGATCGTCAACCAGGACATTAAAGAAGGATTTACAAGAAAAAAACTCTTGATAATTGAGCTAACCACATCTTCTTATCAGGAACTAATTACCTTAAGGAAACCCCATCAAGTAATGATAACAAAGAAGAAAGCTCAAAGCATTCTCTATCATTAAGGTTTCGAAAGACCTTGAAATCCTGACTATGAGGAACCGAATATGAAGAAACCAAACTATAAATATAAGCATTTGAAGCTAAAGATAAATTGTACAATCAAGGAAAAAGAATAGAAAAGGAAACCTCCCCTCTCCATACATCTACCAAAAACAAATCTTACCTTCTTCTCCACAACCACACTGGAAAACTCTGAAAAATGATGCACACCCTGGGGATAAATTTCCAAGGGCACTTGGCTGACGCCCTATTACCCAACTGAGAATCCTACCCGTTATATTAAATCCCATACTTTCTTTTAATTACAGCATGCCATAGAGATTTGTACTCAATGGAAGCCTCCATAACCACTTCCTGATTACAAGAACTGGACAATTACAGAGGAGTGTTTCTTTTTTTTCTTTTTCTTTTTTCCTTTCTTTTTGTCATCTGTGTGTGTGAGAGATAAAAAAAATGTTGGCGAGGGTATTTGGCTTTCTTTTTATTTTTAATAAAATGTCTCTGTAGTTTGTAAAAAAATAAAAATGTTGGTGAGGAAAAGAGAGAAGGGGGTCTATGTCTATACAACTATGTGGGTGATAAAGATAGCCTGTGAAAAGGTGGTTTGTTGAATAGCGAAGAAGCAAGACAGCGCCTCACATTTGCAATCATTATTTTTCAGATATGATGTGCTGAGTAAAAGAGTAATGGAAATTTAGTCCTTCTATGATGAAAGGATGACATGTGTAATTATACAAGTAGCAAATTATGAAGGTTGGATGCTTCAAGCTACCATATATCTCGTATTGTATGTATATCGTATACAATACTTTTTGGATACTTGGGGATATATATCAGAGACATCTATACATATCTGAAGATAAAAATATAAATTTTATAAATTTCATTTACAACTACTTGGGAATACTTTGGGAATGCTGAGGAAATACTTGATGATGCATTGAGAATATATGGGGGACATCTAGAGGATAGATGGTAGATATAATAAAGGTTGACTGTTGATCAAAAAAAATAAAAATAATAGAGGTTGACTTGTATTTATTTATTTTTTAATAAAGGGGTTTGAATGTTATCTTAATTATTATTTGAATTAATCAATAAATACCCCCCCCCCCAAAAAAAAAAAGAAAGGAAGACTCTCTCTCTCTCTCTCTCTCTATCTCTCTAGGGTTAAGCGTGAGGAGCTCGTTCATCTCTCTTCTTGGGCACATTCCTAGATCAGAGAAGGTAGGGTTCCCCTACAAACCATTCGAGCTAAAATCAATTATTCTTCTTATACAGTTCGAACTATCTGTGGGGTATTAGGCATCAAAATTTGGATATTTGTAGACGAGGAATAATAAGCCTTTACTCGTAGAGGCTTGCTGTTGGAAAAAAAAAACATGTGAAATCTTTTCTTTCCTCTTCTAATATTGCATTCATGAACTGAGTTTATCAAAATAGATATATTTTTTAAAAGGCATGGGGTTTCTTTTGTGAGTTTGTGAATGTATTTGTGAGTTTATTCTTGCATCTTAGTTGGTTTTATGTGAGTTATGCTGTCTTTATTCCTCTCGGCTATCACTCATACCTGGTTTTTTTTGGAATATAAGGTGGGGGCAAAGGATCACCAGCGATTTCAGGCTTCTTATGCAACTGTTCTCAAGGCCCACATGACTGCTCTAAAGAAGAGGGAGAGGAAGGAGAAGAGAAAGGCTGCAGATGCAGATAAGAAACAGAAGGGTTTGAAGAAGCGGCCTTCTGCTCCCAAGGCCTCTGTATAGACTGGATCATATTGGTTTCTCTTTTAGAATGCTAAGCAATTTTTGTCTTTAGTTTTTTTTGGAGTTTTGAAGTATCTCAAAAAAATTTTTCCAACTTTGGGCAATCATTGGGATTGAAGAGATATGGTTTTTAATTGAAAAATTCAAAATTTTAGCAATACAGGGATTGAAGAGATATGGGTTAACTGCATTTGTTCCCTTGATATGATTTCCGTTTGATGATGAAACCTGCAATCAACTTGCTTGAAATTGTTTCTGAAAGAATTTGCAGATCTGTTTTTTTCCAGCCTATTGCATGATAGGGCATGTAACAGCTTTAGATCCCCTGAAATTAGCATATTGAAAGAGAAACGGCAGAACTAGTTTGTTTGTTTGGTAAAATGTGATGACAGTAACAACCTATAACTAGCCAGCCTCATATGTGGTATTGTTCAGAGATTATCTATACATGCTAGTATCATATGTTCTAAAATTTGTCTGCTTTCTTCGATTTTCATTAATGGAAACAGAATCGTGGAAACTAATTCAGGAAAAGAATGTGTTTATTATAACAGATGATGGTGCTCTTCATTGGGATTGCATAAGTTGTATGATTGTAGAATTTGTGAAACATATATGAGCTGAATGAAGCTGGTACAATGGTTGGGGGGTTTTCCAATATGATGTTTATGGCATTTGCCTTTGCAAATGCCAAACAAAGCTTTCATGGTGTTTTTTTGGGGGCTGGTGAAGTCTTAAATTAGCTTGGCTTTTGCAGCGTGAATTGATCATTCTGCCCAATCTCTTTCTAGGATTCTCTTGGCCTTGCGCATTTTAATTCAACCTCCAAAATGTCGCCAAACATATCTGTTGCCAGACTTTCTATGATGTGTTTTAGATCGCAAATTTTGAAGCCTAGTGATACCTGGTCACTACCAAAAACTACGGGATGCAATGTATTGTTTTAAATTGTTGGATTCGATATTGTGGTATGTCTAGGCCTGGCGAATGGGCGGGTTTGGTTCATTTCATATTGGTACATTGAGCTAATGCAAGAGGTACAACCCTCAATACATGGTGTTGATATAACTCATATCAACACGTGCTGACCTGATAATGACTAAAGAAATCTATATATATGTCATATAAGCCTACCCCCATCATACCTCGTTCAAGGGTAAGTGGATTATCACTTCTATCATGACTAAAGAAATCTATATATATGTCATATAAGCCTACCCCCAACATACCTCGTTCAAGGGTAAGTGGATTATCACTTACCTATGTACCATTTATCATTGCGGTCCACGTTCAATGCAACAGTTATGGACTTGAAAAAAACCTTTTTTGGGGTCATTACCCTCTTGTATTTATGTTGTTACACTGCAAATGATTTTGTCTGTCATGCCTTATTCAAAAATGAGTGGATCTGAACCCAATTACAGTATGAGGGAGGGGACCATTCTATAGGCTTCCAGCTGGGTCAGAGTGTCATTTTCCTTCAGGAACTTGGGATTGCTGGGTAGCTTCGGTTAACATACTTGCTGCTGAGTAGACCACATGTCATGACACTAAGAAATTGCACAATCTCAAGATTACATGCATCTACTAATATTCACCATGCCATTTGCCATGGTCTCCAAATAGACCTTCATTTAAATTCTTCGCTAGACTAAGGAATTAAATAGCCAAAGATTGACATGTCCTGATACCATGTTCACAGGGACGGATCCAAGAATATCGACTTGTCAGGGCCATACTTGTAGTATGAACAAAATTTTATTGAAAACATTCAAATACTATCCTTTCTTTGCTTACAGTGATTTAAATTGAGATGGACCCCTTTTCAATTACAATAAATAATTGAGTTCAAGTTCTTTCAAAGTAATGCTTAAACTTGAGCCTGGGTAACAATAAATTTTCTAAATGGTCTTGTAACCAAACGGCATCTTTTCCTCTTTTGGTAAAGGTCTCGAGTTCGAACCCAGTATATTATTGTTTTCCTTGTTTAACATATATTATATTATCTAATCTAGTACCCAAAATAAAATTAAAAGAACAAAAAGAATAAATTTTTGTAAGCCAACTCCACCCGTCATTAAACACTATGACAATTACTATTATGCCCAAACCCCATCAAAGGAGTTTTAGCTTCATTTAATGATTGACATAGGTTTGATACATAAAACTGCTCATCAAAAATATGGTTTGATACATAAACCAATCTTGAACTCATTAATGATAATGGGCTGTGCCCAATTAACCATTGTTAATAGGTTTAAGGTTCATTCAAAGATCTAGCCCATTTAAGCCATAAATAAGGATATGAAGAATGAGATATCTATAGGACATGGAGAATAAGTCATATTTACATTCCCAAATAGCGGTGGGTTATTATATATGTCTCTCACAAGGGACTAAAAACAAAGGTGAAAAATTTCAAGAAAAATTTGCAGGGGCATGCCCCACTTAGTCTCAAGGTAAGTCCTCTTAATATAAAATTTCCAACCTAAAAACCCAAAGTGTTAGATATATGCCCTAAATAGATATCATGAAATGTAAAACTCAATATTTAAGAGCATCTTTAGTGGTACTAGTTGGTACACACGTGCGTTGCACATGAATATTTTTGTATTATAAAATAAATATTTCATCAATGGTATACGAATTTACGCTAAAGTGGACCATATAAATTGTCTTTTAAAGAAGAGATTTTTTTGATGGGAAAAAAAAAAAAAAATCAATGCCAAAACTAATAAATTAATTAAATGTGTCATCAATAACTTAAATAAATATAAAACATATATGTAAATTTCAGTTGTACACTTGTCTATCAAAAAGATATTTCTCATGGCCCTGTCGGTGTATATATATATATATATGTTTATTTTTGTAAGGAAAAAGCTAAATAGTTTAACCATTTTTTTCGAACTTGTTTGGCAACTAACCTAGTTATGTACTTATTTCAAAGAGTAATAATTTAAAAAAAAAAATTATTTCATAAATAAATTGAACAAATAACATCGTGTTTAAATTCAAATAAGAAATAAATTAAAATAAATGTCATCCAACTCATTGAAAATATTATTCTATGAGTGGGGAAGTTGGGTTTTTTTTAGAAAATTTTTTTATAATATAAAAAATTAAATGAAATTATGATAAATATACTTATTTTTAAAATTTTCTCAATGAAAAATGTGCTTACTAAAACATGGGAATCCTCCTGGGTTGTCCTTTGTTGAGATGATGCTCTATTGACCAGATAAGGGAGAATTTTTAACATCGTTACATATAGGATTTGGTTTTTTTAATGCCAGTTTTTGATAGTCTAGGAATCTCACTTAGTTATATTATATTATATTTTAATAAAAGGTTCTATGTGAGAAAACAAACCAACTCAAAAAATAAATAATTTAATAAAAAGAAAGGTATCCTCATAAAATATTTGTGAATCACGATTTGTCAAAAACTTACACCAAAAAAATAAAATAAAAAAATACTCAAAAGTAATAATATCTAACAGAACTAAAATAGAACCCTACTGCGTTTGCAAGGAATCTTGTAGCTAGGGCATTCAGTAAGAATAGAGGTAAGAGAACCAAAGTTACAGAAATATATGAAGTACTTGACCCACGTGGAAAATAGTATTTTCTATAGCAATTAAAACAAACTCTAAAACCCTATATTTCGAAAAAGAAAAGAAGATGAGGGCTCTATTAAAATAGGTTGCAGCTACTGTTAATGGAGAAAGTAGAATTTAGAATTCCATTGTTAATGAACATATGATATATGTTATGAAATAGAGTTAACTTACAATTCTGGGTTTTATTTATTTATACGAATTATAGTTTCCTTAAAATTCCTATTTATGTATGTGTTTTATATTTTTATATTTCCTATATATGTAGAAGGGTAATTGTGCATTTAAAATTTAAAATAAGGGTATATTAGTCAATCAAAATTTTTTCTCACATTCAACTTTTTATAGGTAATATATCTATATATATATATGGGTACACGTGCGTTGCACATGAATATTATTTAAATAACAAAATTTATAAATTCTATATCTATAGATATATATATATATATATATTGAACATGAAAATCTAATTATTTGTTACTTTTGTGTTAATTTAACTTATTAGAATAAACGCTCAACACAATAGGTCAAAATTTCTTCAATTGTTAGGAGTTATGGTAGGAATAAAAAGTTAGCTATAACACATGCATAGTGTGGAGGCTATATAGGATTTATGAAGTGAACATAAATTGTGTTATCTTTTTTCCTTCTTTTTTGTTAGAAAATAAACATTCTTAATTGGTTAAATATAAAACATTCTTAATTGGTTAAAACTGGGAGGCAAATAAATATTTAAAATTTAAAATTTGAAATAAAGATGTAATGGTCAATCAAAAGTGTTTCTAAAATATAAACTTTTATAGGTAGTATAGATACAATATAATTTAATATGTGATACAAGAGCATCTTTGAGGGAGGTAGCAAAAAAAAATTAAAAAAAAAAGTAACAAATCTGTCTTTTACTACCTTATGTGGGTTGTAGCAATTTGCTACTTCAACTTGAGATGTGCATTCCAAAGGGAAGTAGCAAACATAATTATTTTATTTTTATTTTCTATATTTTATATTTTTGATGCTTTTAAATATTATTTAATTTATTTTTTTAATAAGTGAAATTGATCCCTCATAATATAGTTTTTCTTACTTTTTCTAAAAAAAAATTCTCAATTTTATTTTTATATGGTATCATCATCTACATTTTTTTTTCTTCACTTAGAGATTAAAAAGAGAGTGGAGATCGAGATTTTCATTTTATTTTTTTCCTTATTTCTTTGTTTTTTTTCCTTTTCTTTTCTCCCTCCCTTCCCATCAACAACCAAATTCAAGCAAAATAATAATAATAATTATCATATACATATATGACCCATTCCAACAACTTCCATGTTACAATCAAAACACATTCAAGGGTTTTCCTAGTCTATCCAAAATCCTCTAAAACAACCACCCCCAACCACAAACAAATTCAGCATTATATGAATTCTCACCAAATTTCAAGAAATACATAATAAAAGTATAAAACACTCACGCAACAGCCTCTTGAGATCTTGTATCGTCTCCATGTATCGTCTCCATGATGTGGATATTTGGTTTGTGACTGCGTTGGGAAGTAAGTGTGCCTCTAACAGGCTATTCTCGTTTGCTAGAAAATGAGAGGAAAAGGGAGATATGAAGTTGCTAGAGAATGAGAGGAAGAGGGAGATACGAAGTCAACGTGCTTTAGGATTATATATAGAGCATTAAATGGAGTATTTGATTTAGGGTTTCCTTTAAATTCCTATTTGTGTTTTATATATTAAGGTATGTATTTTAGAATATATTAAGGTATGTGTTTTAGAATTATAGTTTCCATATTGCTATATTTCCTATACTAGTTGGTGCACACGTGTGTTGCACGTGAATTTTTTTGAATTAAATTATTTTTTTCAATAATGATAATAATTTTTTAAATTTAATAATTTTATCGTGCCTTTGCATAAGATGAAAGCACTTTGATCACCCAATCCTTTACTTCTTTTGATGTGATTACTATTTTTTTTTCATTATCTTTCCCAAATCATAATGCTTAAAATTATATTTGAAACTTCATTATACATAAGTTCTTTGAAAGTTTTGTGAAACTTTCAACGCTGAAACAAAAGACTCTTTCTTTCACTCTTTGTCTCTTTCTCCAATCAAAACATATTTACGCCATAGTTGAAAGATTTAATAGCAAATTATTAGTACATTAGTCTTACAAAAATCAAAACCAAGACTTACGTGGCTTTGCAAACTACGGACATGCCATCCTTTTATTTATTTATTTATTTACTTATGATGTACTACAATCTACACCTCTCCCGTGGATTCATGCCATAGAAACTAACTCAAGTTCCTAATAAGGCTTGTACTACCATCTTTAAAAAAATCTAGTATTTATGGGATTGGGAGGTTCTCATTTTATTTATGAGTAAAGTAGTCTTTGATATATATATATATTGGAAAAATATAGGAGAAAACAAATACTCCATGGGGATCGAAACCAAGACTTACACAAATCCAGAACTTCTATTGGTCTTTGATTAAAATAATAATATTCCTAATATGTCCATGTTTAGGATTTTTTTTTTCTTTTAAAAATCTAGTTATTATGGGATCAGGATGTTCTCATTTTATTTATGATTAAATTAGTTTTTGATGAATTTTTTTATTTGGGAAACGATAGGAGAACACACAGCTTATGTAGGGTTTGAAACCAAAGACTTTTGCAAACCTTAAAGCGACAGATTAATAAACTCAAGGACCATTGATTTTCCATTAGAAAATAGTACTCCTTCTGTCCCGTAAAGATAGGCTATGTTTGACAAAACACAGAGTTTAAGAAAATGTAAAAATTATATATGCTATTCAAAACTAATAATAAAAAATAATCAAAAATTATATGTGCTATTCAAAACTTTACTTATGCAATTAAAGTTTTTTTTTTTTTTTTTTTTTGGCCTCTTAAAGGGTTTTCATTTGTTTTTGTTCAAGCATGCGTCTTTTTATTTTCATTTAACTGATTCGTCTTTGATTCTCTTATTTTTCTTGCTAATTTTGCAATTCAAATAGAGATTTAAAAATCTAATCATGCAATGCAGGTAGAGATTTAAATGTTTAAACATAATTTGTATATATAAGCCAAGTTTATTAAAAACTACATACCACACAAAGCATCAGAAGAAAGGAGACGCAATGAAGGCACATAGAAGACGCAGAAGAAGGAAGCAGTAGTTGTTCGTTCTTATGTTAGGGTTTTATGATTTTTATAATGTGTTTCTATTCGTATTTATATGTCAACATTGTTAGGGTTTTATGAATTATAATTTCCGTTTCCTTAGAATTCCTATTTAGGTTTGGTTTTATTTAATTATTATACGAATTATAATTTCCTTAGAATTCTTATTAAGGTATGTGTTTTATATTGTTATATTTCCTATATATGCAGAAGGGTAGTTGTGTATTTAAAAATTAAAATAAAGGTATATTAGTCAATCAAAAGTTGTTCTTACATTCATCTTTTTATAGGTAGTATAGATATGCAGAAGGGTGGGTAGTTGTGTATTTAAAAATTAAAATAAGGGTATATTTGTCAATCAAACATTTTTCTTACATTCATCTTTTTATAGGTAGTATAGATGAACTATATTACTTTTTCTATTACTATTTTAGCACATGTTATAGTGTCAAATGCTATAATTTGGCAAAATGTGTTCCGACTCTTTTCTTTCTTTTTCCCTTTTTTTTTTTTAATATATATATTTAAAAAAAACCAACTTTGTGTTATTTTAAAACGAGAGTGTACCAAATATAATAAAAGAGTGAGTTATTGTTAGTTTTTTAGCACACCATTGAAGATGCTCTAAAGGACATGAGATCTCCCTTTTTTTTTAACTAACTTTGTGTTATTTTATATCAAGGGTGTGCCAAATATAATAAACGGGTGAGCTATTGTTATTTTTTAGCACATTATTGAAGATGCTCTAAAGGATGTGAGATGTGATGTTTTTCAAAACTACTGTAGTACTGTATTATACACACTTATTCTAAATTAATATAATCTCTCTTAGTTTAGTTTTACTCCCACCAAAAAAAAAATCAAAAAAAACAACAAACAACAACTTGTGGGTCTTCGAGGAGGCCAGCTCCACATGCGTGTAACATTTAATATTCACCCTACCCCATGATATAACAAAACTTTGCCATTTCCTTACGTTTCCCTTAAATCAAGTAATGGGCAGGCTACTGGCATTGGCAGAGCAGGCAGGAGCTCTAAAAGCTTGGGGGAAGCTTTTATGAGGATCTGTAGGTCGTTGGGAAATGAATGCAACTTCACATTCCTAGCCAAGCCAAGTAACACATTATGTTGAAGATGTTTACCAAAATCACCCCACAAACAAAATACAAATAAATGAGGTCAGAGCTTTTTTCTTTTTATAACAAAAAATAGTTATACCAAGAACCCCTCCTAACTAGGTTGGCTCCAAATTAACCTGCTTGGATTTGGGACTTTTTAAAAAAAAAAAAAAAAAAATGCGCACCTAGTCTGGTAAACAATGTTAGTACAATGGGCTCATGAATTTAATTTCCCTGGCAAGTCATTCTTCAACATTTTTCTCTCGCAAACACATCCATAATCTAATATATTTAAGAAATATGAAAAGTGATAATAACCAAAGGGAAATTAAACATGAAGAAGGAAAACGGGCCGAATACGTACTCTGATTCTATATATATAGAAGACCTTAATACAAATTCAGGGGAATTTATCTTATCAATTAATAGATCAATAATAACATCACTAATTTATTTATTTTGAGATTATCCACAATACATGTATAACAAATTAAGGTTATGACCCCCTGCCCATATAATATGAATTATAAGAACTCCAAATGAAAATAAATAAGCTAAGGAAAAAGAAGAGAAAAAAACAAAGCAAAGCAAAAATGAAACAATATTAATTTTACGGAAACAACCCCATTGGTAAAAACACAACAGGAATGACAAAAAACACACAAGATGGAACCCATCCTTGCCGCAATCCCGTTTCTTGACCAGCCGTTCTTGCCGCACAAGATTGTCAACTTTCTCTCTCTCCTCAAGACAATTAGACAATTACAAAGGAAAGATTACAGTGGATGGATGAAAGGGATTAGATATTAGATATATGATATATAGAGGATAGATTAGTAGTAGGGAATTACTGGGGGAGGAGGAGAGGCATACGACACACCTACGACTGGCGGAAGAGGCGTGTTTTCAACTAATGGTGGCGGTGGGGGCGGAGTTTGGGATTCCGATGGTGGTGGGTGATGCCAATATTGTTGAGTGGGAGGTGGGGGTGACTTGGAGTGGTGATGGCTTGGTGTTGATGATGGTGGTGGCGCAGAAATTGGTGATGGGTGATGACTCTCTGATGGTGGTGGTGGTGATCCTGGAACGACACAACCTGTAGGCGGGGGATTCAATGTTGGGTTTGGTGGAGGAGACAGTACTGGTTGAGGCGGTGGAGCCATTCCAGAAGAATAGGGTGGTGGGGTTGCTGTTTTGGGTGGGGAAAACTCTACAGGTGGTGGTGGTGTTGAATGCTGACTTGTTGGCGGAGGAGGGGGTGGTGGTGGTGGATTGTGAGCATGATAACTTGGGGTTGGAGCCTGCTGTGCAGGTGGGGGCGGAGTCATATGCTGATGGGCAGGTGGTGAGAACTCAACCGGTGGTGGAGGTGAATGTCCAGGCTCTGAGGGGACATTGTGTACTGGTGGTGGCGGTGGTGCATGATGTGTCCTTGGTGACACTTTTTCACTAGGCGGCGGCGGCGGCGGCGGCGGCGGTGAAGAATGATAACGTCTTGATGGTGGTGGTGCTGACATGGGTGGCGGTGTTACGATTTCAGGGGTCGGCGGTGGTGGTGGGGGGGGAAGATGCATCTTTGGTGATACTTTTTCAGTAGGTGGTGGTGGCGATGGAACTTGAGAGTGCATTGGGGGAGGTGAAGGATTTGAGCTCGTGGGAGGAGGCATTGGAGAAATACTCGACGGCGGAGGTGAGGGTGGAGGGTGTGATCTGGTGGAAGGCGAAGACTCTGAAGAAGGTGGTGGCGGTGGTGAAGGACCAATAAACGGCCTGGGCGAGTTGGCTCGACTTGGCGGTGGTGGCCTAGGTACAGAAGGCCTTTTCTTCGACTTTGGTGGTGGTGATCCTCCAGGCATTGGAGAAGGGAAACCACCGCCACCGCCACCGCCGCCGCATTTCGATTTGCTGCAATCCACAGGCCGCGCAGCGTCAGAAGAACACTCTCTCGAAGACCGTTGATCCATCTTCCCTGGAATACAGTTTTTCCGACCATCGGCCACCACCTTTCCTCCAGCAGAAATGGCGGCACAAACCGGAGCCTCGCCAGTGAAATAGTTGAAAGAATAGGTGAAGTTCTCCAGCCTCGGCAGCTGGCACACGGTGGCTGGTATAACACCCGTCAAACTATTGTGCGCAACGTCCAGCTGCTCCAAGCTCTTCATCTTGCCAATCGTCATCGGCAATGGTCCTTGAAGACGATTGAAGCTCACATCAAACACTGTGAGCTGGTTGAGAAGCCCAATCTGAGGGGGCAAACACCCAGTGAGGTTGTCATTAATGAGGATAATCTCGTTCAGGGTTTTTCCCATCTTGCCAATGCTTCCCGGGATGCAACCTCCAAGATCGTTGTTGGCGAAGACGAGCACGGAGACAGGCGAGTTTCCAAGATTGTCGGGGATTCCTGATCGGAATCTGTTGTCGTTGAGGAAAACGGCATCAAGATCCTTGTCGAAGAGCTTGGACGGAACCGAACCTTCGAACTCGTTGAACCGGAGGTCCAAGAACTTGAGAGACGGCAAGGAGAGCACCACATTTGGGAACTTTCCGACGAAGCGGTTGTTGCTGAGGTCAAGCTCGTGAAGGAGCTTCATGCGGCGGAAGGTGGTTGGGACGCCGCCGCAGAAGCGGTTGGTATTGAGATGGAAGAGAGCGAGGTCGGTGAGGAGACCCAGCTCCGGAGGAAGGTAACCGGCAATGTCGGCGTGGTTGAGGTCTACGCCGGCGACCACTCTGAAAGAGGGATTGGAGGGAGATGGGGAGCAGTAGATACCCATGTATGAACAGACGTCGGAGCCAATCCAGGTGGAGGTGAAGTTTGATGGGTCGGAAAAAATGGCAGATTTCCATGCTTGCAAAGCAATGTAGGCTTGCCTCAGCCTTGGGTTCTCGAACCTGAGATTTGGATCTACATGGACGGCCAGCTCGTCAGCGTCGTGGTCTTCTGCACGGCAGATCTGGAAGACGAATGAAGAAGAAAGAGCTAGAAGGAAGAGGATAGAGAGGAGGCGAGGTGGATGAGGAGGAGACATTGGGCAAATGGCAAAAAAGAATCCGATCACATGAACATGAACATGAACATGAACCAATGACAAGTCTAGCTAAGCTGAAGTCTCTGTCTCTAAGATACGCTGGTGTTTGTTTGTCATTGCTCCATTCCACCCCACATACAAGTCGTTCCTTTGTTTTATAAAGGGGAAAAGACCCTTTCCACTTGTGGGTAAAGCAGTGCCACAGCAGGGGGAAAGGATGTAGTGGGCAAAATGTCACAGTGGGGAAGAGGCCAAGAGAGGGTCTCACGGGTGCTTCCTCTCTCTCTCTCTCTCTCTCTCTCTCTCTTTACTTTTTCTTTTTTTCAAATCTAATCATCCCAAAGTGGGGCCTTTATTTAAATTTTTCTGACAGATCAATGCGCAGCGTAAATCTACTGTATGATTCACATTATTGTCATGCTGGCACGTCGATGGTTAATTGAGATTGAGATTTTGAGAGAGAGAGAGAGAGAGAGAGAGAGAGAGAGAGAGAGAGGAGTAGAAATGAGAAAGAGCACAACACTAGAACGTGTTTGGCCAATGGACACCCCGCCCAGTTACTCAGTCGGTGGAAGTTCAAATGCCCATTATTTTATCCATATCAAGTTGATTTTATTTATTTGTTTATTGAGAGGAATCCTTAACCCTAGCTAATGTTACTTTGACTGCACTTTTTATTTAAAAATACCTATCTTTTACCACCTATTTTTTGCCACTCATTTTATATGTTTAAAGTGTATATAAGAAACCAATCATATTAGCCTTAATATGGAATAAAGAAAAACCATCATGTATCGATGGGTAAGAAAATATAAGTAAAATAACACTACCGTTTAATTTATTTATGCATTGTAAGGGCAAATCTATTACTGAGGAGGGATACCCATGTGGGTTGATTTGCCAATAGTCATACCAAGTTTTAATTTGAAGGAAAGAAACTTGATCGAGTGATCTTGGGGCTCTAGAATCATTTGTTTTTTTTTTCATTTATCTTATATGTCAAAAGTTATAAGTAAAAGCAATCATGTAAGGCTAGTATAAAATAAGGAAAAACTATTATATATGGAAGGATAAGAGAATGTGAGCTTTGAAATAACAGTACTTTTTAATTTATTTACTCATTGTAAGGGCAAATCTTTTATGAAGAGGGACACCCCACCTAGGTTAATTTGCCAATAGTTATACCAAGTTCTAACTTGGAAGAAACTTGCTCGAGTGGTCTTGGGATTGTAGTCAAGTAACAGATCTTAAGTTGAATTCTCACTACTCTCCCTCAAGGCCATCTTCATAAGTTTTATCCTCTAATTGCTCAGTGTATATGGGACAAGGAATTGCATATGTTTAAGGGATTAGTCTGATGCAAAAACATTTGAAACCTCCTAGTCTAATAAAAAAAAAAATTTAAAAAATGAAGAAACCTTGGCCTTTGGAGTAAAAAATATAAATTAATAATAAATATTAAATAATACGTGGTGCACTGAATCAATTGGCATCTAGAATTTTTATTGGTAGTCTTCTTAATTCTTTTTATGTTCTTAAATCTTTTCTAAAAATTGCTACTCCATTCAGTCCAAAAACATTCGCACTAAAAATCCAGCAAAGAGAAGCATTAACCAGCTCAATGCTTTATAAAAGAGGTAAAAGAAAAAACAATTTTTTAAACACAAGCAAAGAGAGAGACAGAGAGGAAGGGTGGGAGAGATAGAGATGCTGTATGACAACCAATGGAAAAAAGAATTGAATGGGCAGGTCATAAAAAATTATGAGGCACTCTATTCATGGCTTGTCCTAGTACTTATCACAACAATCATTATTTTTATTATTTTTAGAATTAAAGATAGGTAAGAAATAAGAAGGGCATATTAGTGATAGGTGATTGGTGATTTCAAGGGATTAGCTTATGGCAAGTCGAAGTTTAATAAGCACAAAACGTAAGTCAAAGTGTTTGAACTTTGAAACCTCACAAAAATGTTTGATCCCCTATGAGATTACCTCCAAGGTCCAAACTCTGAAAAACCTAATAATTACTTGAATTCATATAATACAGACGAACTATATATAGCTGAAGATTTAGTTAAGGCCAAAGCCCTCCTAGTACACCCTTGTTATCTAAAAATAAAAATTAAATTAAATTAAATTAAAAAATAAAAAAGGTAACATGATTAGCATAGAGGAGGTGGGTTGGTTTTCTTTCTTTCTTTCTTTCTTTTTTTTTTTTTTTTTTTTTTTTCATATGTGTGGGGGATGGTTGTTGTAAACAGAGAAGGTTTTCTTCTTCTTCTTTCTTTGTTTGTTGATATGTTGAGTAGGTACACAGGGATTAGGGCCCCACAGATACACACTGTCTGCACGATGTTTAAGACCCTTTCCAACTCGAATCTTTTCCCAATTTAAAATTCAAAACGCGTTGAGCAGCGAGTATTATTCATTTCTATTTCTAATAATAATTCTAGCAAGCAAGCAAAAGACTGTTGAATGTTGATTCATGAAGCACGACAGTTCGCTGAGTGCCCTCCCAACACCACCACGGACATGTGGTCCCCTCAATAAATCCTTTTGAACAGTTGGCACTCGTTTGCTGTAAAAGTTGCATTAAGTCAGCCATATATGCACATATAGTTGTTGCGATGTGAGAGTACTTTTTGATCCCATAATCTCTGATCTCTCATTGATCTATAACAACACATAACTCGTGTCACAGTGTCCTTTTCACCTAATGTCCCAACCAATGTCCCTTTTCAATTTTTTCGTTTTCCTTGTCATTCTAAGAATTATTCGTAGGTTTAACATTAGACATGGATAATAAAGATTTGTTTGAATATGGTTATGTTCTCATTAGCACGTGTTGATAAAAGTTATATCACCACAATTTATTAGGTGTTGTACCTTTTGCTTCGGTCTAATGTATCTCAACTCCCACTAATGCACAAGATACAACTCCTAATGCGAATGTTGATATAAATTATATCAGCACGTGTTTACTTGATTATCATCCTATTTGGATAAACATCTACTTTATTTTTTTTACCTTTTGTTATTGGGTTTTTTAACTTTTAAAACTAGATAAATGATTTTTTTTTTTTTAGTTTTTCTCAATGTAAAATTTTAACTTTTAAAAGTTGAGATAGTAAGAATTTTTTTCTATACCAACTTTTAAAAGTAATTTCCAAAACTTGCCACTCAACTTTTTTTTTTTTTTTTTTTAATACTTTTGAAAGTAAAAACAAGACATAGAAACTTATCCAAACGAGCCCTTATGCATTTACACTAAATGCAGAAACTTTGTAAAAAAATGTTGTGAAGCACACAAAAAGTTGGAATGATTTCTCACAAGAATTTGAAAAAGAGAGGGAAAATAAAAATGCCTTTGGACAACAAAATTTTCTTCGTAAATCTGCAGATTTAGATGATCTCAAGAATGGGGAGGGAGTGACAAAAACAAAGAATTCATAATTCATCCAGGTGAAAACAAGATTTCAGGCTAGGTCTGATAAAGGGAAGGCACCAATATTTATTTGCCCACACATTAAATTTTTGTTTTCCCAAAATTGCCATATAGTAGCACTAATCAATTACTAGTATAACTGCAAACATAAATAATGCAATAATGATCTTTTATGTTCATTCATTCGCCATCCATGCAGTGAGTTCCGAATATTATTACAATTAGAAAGCTCTAAACCATATATGATTCCTCTCCACTGATAGCAGAAAATGAAGTAGGTTTCTGCAGTCTGAACTAATTAGTCTACATCTTCCCGTCGCCCCACCTCATCAAAAACAAATAAATGAAACTCTCCCCACAGATTTCAAAGGACAATGAGGCTTTTAGGAAGCTCAGCGAGTCTGCATGCACTCAAACATTGATATACCTCCAAGAAAATCCACCAATTATGCACAATGATTTTTATTTTAAAGCAATAAACATCAATATCCCGGAAATCTGACAGCTCGTAAAAGATCCAATGAGAAGTAATTGATGCAAATGAGAAAACCAATTTCCCATTACCAAATAAAGAAATCAAACACTCCATCACAAGAAAAGGTCCCCAGGCTTCATTAATATGCCGCTGATGAGTAACTCTCCCTTCTTGGGCAACCTGTAAAATTGTGATCCAGATATTGTCCCTTTTTGTGCCACTTCATTCCAAAGAAAACTCCTCAATCTTGCAAGTGAAACCAATAAGCATTGTGCTCACGGAGCTTATAAACAAGCACTCTGATAACTAACGCATTCTCATCACAGAAATAACCCTGTTAAACAAATTCAGCTGGAGGTGCTTCTTCAGGAATCTGAATGAGAAAATAAAATAAACAATTGTTCATTACTAATAATCACCTATCAACGTTTAAATGCCAAATATACAGTTCAACAATAAGATTTGAGGAAACAACTGCTCTGCATTTATAATTGCAATTGTGACCTTTATCAAAAAAAAAAAAAAAAAAAAAAAAAATGCAATTGTGACACTTCCAGCAACCTATATCTTCTCACTGTCTTAATTTCCAGGTTTTTCGAAACACTTGATGGTAAAATAGATTCATGTTATTTCTTTGAGCTGCAATAAGGCAACCTCAATAATAATAATTATAATTACTATTAAAAAACAAAGTGACTGTCTATAGCCTTGACAAAACATGATGGGGCCAGACTAACTTATTAAGACACCTTTTTTTCCTTTTTTTTTTCTCCTTAGCAAAATAAAGCACTTGTTGAAATCAAATTTCCTATTAACCACAAACAGGATAAGAGGATATCCATGCACTCTTGGAGATCACAATACTAGAAAACTGATTTTTAGTCCAAACTAGAGAATATATAGCATAACTGAAAAATAAAATAAAATAAAATAAAATCTCTCACCTCTCCAGGATTCCATTTCTCTTTTAACCATATACTAGCATCCCTAGAAACATTCTCCCGTTGCATGTTATCCCTGCAAGATGGAGATGACAAGGTAAATACGATTAAGCATAATAAAACTTTCTGACAATTACATGGGAATTTTGAACAATCATAACTCTCATATGCATTGAATGCACAAGGAGTAATTCGATTTAAGTTAAAGGAGATACAAGGATAAGGGGAAGGACATAAAGAATGTGGGTATTTTTTTTTTTGGATAAAACATTCTTCATAAAGAATGTGGGTATTGAGATCTAATTATAATAAATAATTTATTTAGTGAGGGTTGTTTAGTCTTTTAGTAATGTTAGGGTTAGTGACTTGTATACTTGCTTGTAATCTGTCTTTTTGTGGTTAATGAGAATAAACTCTTGAAAAGTTACATGGTATTAGAGCCCTACGGGCTGAACAGCATCCTTTCTCTCTCTCTCTCTCCCTTTCTCTCTCTCTCGTCAACATTCCCCTCTCTCCGTCTCTCTGTCTTCGAGTGAAAAAACTTGCAAAGTCGCCAACAGCCCAAAGCCCTCGTCGAACCAGTTGCACCTCAGCACTATCACCCTCATCACAACCCTTTGGATCATCCAGTCGAGCCTCTCATTAACCACAACAACCAGTCAAGCCCTCCTCCACAATCGCAGCCTTGAAACACTTTCTCTCCCACTATCGCACACTGTGAAGGTTCAGTTGAATCTCCTTTCCATCGCACACCAGTCAACAAGCCCCTATCGCAAACCCCTGTCCCAAGATCATTTGACCAAGCCCACTTTGAGCATCTACCAGCACATGTTTGCATCATCCAAAGGGCCTCACAGCCCTCGTTGAATCATCCAAAAGGCCCACAACACCTGTTTCTCATCTATTGTTTATTATGGCTGAAGACAAGTTACAGACTATTAGCATTCGGTTAACCGGGAAAAATTGTTCCTATTGGTCTAATGTTACAATTTTTTTTTCTTTTATTTGGCAAAGGCTGTTGGGGTTACTACCTTACTGGCACTGAAATCTGACCTTCTGATCCTAAAATTGATGGTTTTGATAAACTGCTGCAAAAAGGAAGATGGAAAATGCATAAGTTCTCACTTGATTACTCAGCTCTGAAACCAAGTATAGGTCAAAATTTCTCCAAACATGACACCAAAGAAAATCTGGGAATACTCGAAGGGTACATTTCTTAAATCTAATTTTGCAAAACAATGTGAACTAGAGATGTCTATCCAAGATGCACTACAGAAAGACAAAACAATTCAGGAATTTTATAATGGGATGACTAGTTATCAAATCAGTTGGAACTCACGGAACCAGCTGAGTTGCAACTATTGGATGGTTATATCAGCTACAAAGAGAGGCAGACTAGTGCGGTTTCTTATGGCACTTCGTGATAAGTTTGAACCTCTACATGGAGCCATTCTTTATTGTGTCCCATTACCAAAGATTGATGCAATGGTTAACGAACTTATAGCTGAGGAAACCTGCCATAAGGTGTCGCATCCAGTTCCACCTTCTCAGTCAGTATTCGTCGCCTCTCCCACACAACCTCCACTATTGCTTACACCTTCTGTTCATCCCACACAACTTACTGGGAAGTTTAAACCCTATGTTGGTATTGATGAGTGCATTTTTTTTTTTTAATTTTGGTCAGATGGGACATTTGAAGAATACATGTCCTAAACTTGCAACCCAGAACAGATCTGCTTCTGCTCATAGAGCACTTTCTAAGCCTTCATTTCGTCCTCCAACATCATTCATTAGCTCCTGTGCGTCTAGCAGTGTGCCTCGCTTTACAGCACAGCCTATGATCAAGCAATTACAGTCTCTATTCACTTCTTCTTTTGTGAATCAATCTCAGGATTCTACTAGTTCCACTTTCCGTATAGGTTTGCATGGTTCTTCTGCTTCCTAAGATATATCTCCTACATCTTGGATATTCAATTCTGTTTTGTCTCACCATATGACACCTAATTTGCCATCCCTTAGTAATTATGTTTCCCCTACTTCTTCCGTCGTTACTTTTAATGGTTCACCCATGCATGTTGCATCTATTGGTTCTATTCTTCCCTCTTCCACTTCTCTATCTACACCTGATGTCTTTTATGTTCCTCATTTGTCTCTTAGTTTGTTGTCTATAAGTCAACTTTTCGATTCTGGATTAGTGATTGGGACCACATAGAGTTTGTGATTTATATGTTTTGGAATACATGCAGATTCCCGTGTAGAATAGTCAATCAACATTGAAATTTTTTTATTTGGATCATAGTTCCTCTCTTTTTTATCTATGGCATTCTAAGTTAGGTCATTTGTCAAGTGAATGGTTAGAAGGTCATGTCTTATCTTGTCGTTTGGGTAAAGTTTATTTAGGTGACATTACTGATTGCAGTGGATGTAAATTTTCAAAGACGTCTACTTTACCATTTTATAAATGTATTTCTATTTCAACTTCTCCCTTCTCTGTTGTACATATTGATGTGTGGTAACCTACTCCTATTGCCACTAAAGGTGGATTTGTGTATTATGTCTCTTTTATTGATGATTACAATATATTTGTTGGTTATACCTCCTATCTCACAAATCATATTTCTTTCGCATCTATCGTACCTTCCATCCTATAATTCAAACCAAATTTTTCACAACCATAAAGATTCTTTGCTTCAATCTGGGTGATGAGTATTTCTTAACATAATTTATAGAGTTCTTAAATACATCTTGCACTATCCATCAATCTTCTTGCCACTACAAACCAGTGTAAAATAGCATAGTTGAGTGAAACCATAGGCACATTACTGAAACAACTTTTGATCTTCTATTTTCTTCATCTGTTCCTTTTGCCTTCTAGGGTATTCTAGGGTGAGGCTGTTCTTACAATCGTCTATCTTTTTAATCGTATTTCTCTCTTGCAAGTTCAGTTTTGCTTATTTTGTTCTTCTTCCTAAATAGAAGCAAATACGCTTAATGCTCCTTTTGATTTGTGTATTCTTGAGGTATTGTATTAACAAAAAGTATTGTGTCCAGAGGTTATATGTGTAACATCATGTTTGTCTGTATTCCTCCTAAAGTTTCTTTTGTCTCCAAAAAGGACTTGGTAATTATTAATTCCAATCCCGATCATAAGTATTGCAAGGAATTTACTTTCGATCTCGATGTTTCTTCTCTTCCTTCTTTAGCTAGAGTTTCTAATGAGTCTGGTTCTTTTAATTCCCCTACTTTTCTTTTGGTTTATTCTCGCAGGAAGTCACGACCTCCTCAATCTAAAACTCTAAATGCACCACCTAAGACGTTCCCAGCTCTAACTCTTCAGACATAATCCCTCCTGAACGCTGGTATCTTGTGTGTATACACACCCTTCCAGTAAAAATTTGCTTCTCTAATACTTGTCTTTCTTCTTCTTATAGTACTTTTCTTTCTTCTATTTACTCTTATTTTGAACCTCACTCTTATAAAGATGGCTATTCTTGGGAGTTAGTTACGTTGTCTGTAGGAAAGAATCTTATTGGTTGTAAATGGGTTTACACAGTGAAGACCAACTCAGATGGATCTCTTCAGTGCTATAAATCCAAGCTTCTTGCAAAAGGGTTTTCATAGGAGTATGGAGTTGATTATGAGGAGACATTTGTTGCTATTGCTAAATTATCTGATCTTTGTTGCCGCAGTCCATAAGTGGCCACTTTTTCAATTTTATATCAAGAATGCCTTCTTAAATGGAAATCTCATCGAAGAAGTTTATAAACATCCTCCTCTGGGTCTTATTCATCCCTAGTTGCCACTGTCTATCGTCTATGCCGTGCTCTTTATGGTTTGAAGCATCTCCTCGTGCATGGTATAAACAGTTTCAGTTGACAGTTACTAAGATTGGTTTTCACTTTAGTGCTCATGACTCTGCCCTTTTCATTCATCACACTTCTCAAGGTTTGGTTATTCTTCTCTTATATGTGAATGACATAATTATCGCTAACTCAAATTCTACTGCTATTAATGAGGTGAAGAGACAATCTCTTCCTAAAATTTGAGATCAAGGACTTGGGTCCTCTACAGTATTCATTGGGCATTGAGGTGGGTTATCTTCTGTCATAATCTAAGTATGCTAACAAACTTATCCATCATGTTCAGCTTACAAATGACAAAGATGTGGATGCACCTATTCTAATAGTTCCTCTGAATGACCCTACTGTGTTTCTTGAGTGCACAAAGCACATTAAGATCAATTGCTACTTTGTTCATCAATGTCTTCCACTCACTTTGGGTTTGTTCTTGACAAAATCTGGATCCTTTCTATGCTCACATCATGAGTTTGACTGTGGGGCCCAGGGGGGGTGGGGGGGGGGCAATGGATGTAATTATAGTAATAATTTTTTAGTGAGGGTAGTTTAGTCTTTTAGGAACATTAGGGTTAGTCACTTATATATTTGCTTATAATCTGTCTTTTCGTGGTTAATGAGAATTACCTCTTGCAAATTTACAACTTTAGGCAGTGTGAGAAAGACTAAATGGTCACAGTTTAACAAAGGATATGGCCCTAGATAGACTACATGGTGAAAAAGGATTTGCGTATCAAACCCCCCAAGCTGTTGAAATTTAAGGCTTTGTTGATTTGAATTGAGTTACACATATAGAATTAGAGGTCGCAGAGGCACCATCCAATATTTTGAAAACTGTTGGTTGACTTGAGTACCCAAAAAAAAAAAAAAGGGGGGTGTGGGGTGTTGGAAAGAGATCAGTATTCTCAACTATATTTACTGGGAAAGAAAAATCTAACTGATAGAAACTTCTTTCTAATACTTTACAAAAAAATAATTTCACCATAAACTTACACCAAGTTAAGATTCATCGTTGCTTGTCCAACTCCATTAAAAGCAGAGTTTGACACATTAGAAAGCAGGGTTGACTGGTTACTTGCTGAACTAGGAATCTGTGGAGACGCTGCTGAAGGGATAAATGCATTACTGTTATTCCTAATCTCACTGTTGCCGAAGTTTGTGCTGTTCAAGGCAAATGGAGTTCCAAGTGTCTGGGCAGGGAGTTGGCTGCCAAATGAACCTACCAAAGGACTGAAAGTTAGAAGCAATAAGAATCATTACATAAACAATAAGAATCAATACACAAACAAATGCATGCACAACTGTTCCGAAACAGGGAAAACACACTACACACGGACGCACACACAACTTTCAAAATTGCACCTGCGCTACCAAATGGCAAGTTGTTTGTCCCAAATACATTTGATGTCTGGCTGGAAATTTGGAATGCATTTGATTGCCCAAAAGCACTAGTTGATGGTGCAGAGGGCCTGCAAAAAAATTTCTAAACAGGTTATCCAAAAACTAAAGGACAGGTAGACTTTGAAAAATATGATATGCTTCAGAAATATCTTTATGAATGAAAGCTGCATTATGAATCAATGAATACCCTGATTTCCGAGAAGATACCCAGCTAAAAATTCAAATGCCTAAGACGAAAGACTTGCCTCATTCCAAATCCCATGTTAAGCGATGCACCCAGTTGACTAAAGCTTGAGACTGAAGGAGGGCCACTATTTTGAGCACTAAGTGAGGATGCATTTTGATTGGGAGGTGGGTTTCGGGTGGCAAGAGTAGAATTTGGTGGAACTGCATAGGGATTACGAAGTAGGTTCTCAAATTCAATTAACTTGGCATTCAGTAAACTCCTCTCTCTCTCAACCTGTACGAAGATGTGCTTAATCAGTAGGTCAAAGAATACAATGATTTTAGTAGCTAATTTATCAACATGTACAATATCAGCATCTTTGATATTTCTGATGAAAATAGAATATTACCAAAATTCAGATACAGGGAGTCTTTGCATGAAGTAACCTCGGATTTTTTTTAACAAAAGACCAGTAATATTTTAAAAGTTATGCCTGCTCCAATTAAAAAGTTGAAACACAATTCCTAACAGTAATAGACTCTACTGAAACCAGACTAAAAAATGAAAAAAAACAGAACAAGGGCAAAATATTCACCAGGTCTTAAATTAGAATTATTAGCTCATAGCCAATTTCAACAAAATACTGAGTAATTACTGAAAAAATAAAAATAGAGCAGTGTTTACAGTAAAAAAAAAGTACAATGCACATGGGGGTTTTCTGTTTGAGACGCTGGCCACATGAGGTGACGTGGGGGCTCAAAAATTGAGGAACGATAAAGAGGAGTAATTTGGGGGCTGGATCAAGGAAAGCTCGACAAGTAGTCAGTAGCTCAGTAATATGTAGCATGGATTTTAGCTCCAAGATTCCTAGGATAAAAAATTGACTTCTTTATGAAATCTCACACCATTCTGAGATTCCAGTTTCTCCTTGGCAACCTCTATGATTCCCAGAGTCACATCATGAGTTTGAGAGGGGTGGTAAGATACTACTGTAAATATTAAGGATAGTCTACTCTTTCCTTCTAGTAGTTTAGTCTTTCCTTGTAGTAGAGTTTCTTATGTTTAACTACCTTGTATTACACTTTATTTCAGTCAATGAAAGATTTGCAGCCCACAAGACTATTGAGAGTTTTCAACCAGAAATCTAAACACAATTGCCTTTTTGAAATACTTTCTCATCAATTATGAGGACATATGCCATTCTAAAATGTATAATTTCAGTATTATCCTTAATTGAACATCATGAGCAACTATCCACATAAATAAAGACCAAGTCAGCAAGCTCAAAACATCATTGCCACTAAAGTTATAATCTGTATGTGTCAGACAAGGCTGTTTAAGAATTAGTCATAATTGCTTTATCACTAAGGCTACATACGTAATTTATCCTCATGTATCATAATATAATTAGGGAGGAGAAAACATGTGTAATTTAATTCTCCCAGCTCTCTTTCATATTTCTTTCTCTTTCTACTCTTACTGTAACTTTTAAAACACTTCTTTCTACAAAGCATCATAGATTTCAATCCTAGAAAAAAATATTATAGTCTGAGCCCACAAAAATAACAATTTAGCAGTGCAATAACACTGCTGACATGCTGACATCAGATAACACTTCTTTTCTAATTCATTAATTACATAGCATCGTTCATACTCCTATAGTATGCTAACATATAGTTGAGCAATGACTTCTGAAGAGGCCATAGTAATAGTGCTAAAGGTAATAAGAGAAATCTTACAATTGATGGCAAGTTCAATCCACGCTTAGCATCATCATATGCTGCTGCTCGCAGTTCTTCATAGGTAATATCGCCAACAATGTCACAAGGAGCACTGCAAACAAAAGCACTTGTAGCTTAAACCACAGAATCCACTCTCAAAATGACAACAAAGGAAGACAATATAGAGGGTTGATTATAGAACATAGAAATAATTCTATGAAAAACCAAGAATGTTAATTCCCTCCCATTACGTGTTTATGATTAAACTATGCAGGGCTTTTCTTTTCTTTTCTTTTCTTTTTTCCAAATTCCAAAAATATTGGAACCACCCAGGAGAAATCAGTGCAACCCACCCAGAAGTGACCAAAGCATATCCCAAATTTAAAGATACAAATTCCATCAAGTCATCAACTTCATTCGGAAAACCAACCTTTCGACAAAAGTGCCCCGGCCCTAGTGGTTCTCTCTCTCTCTCTCTCTCCACTTTAAACTCATGTTACTTTTCTCTCTCTCCTTCTCCCTCTCTAGGATCTGCAACATGGTATCAAAGTGTTTTTTTATCCATATTGTTCTGCTGCGCCCTTCATTTTTTTCCTCCTCATTTCCCTTCTTTCTTTTTCTTTCTTCTTTTTCCTTTTTCTCCACCTCAATCTGGTAGAATAGAAGGTTTGATCAACTAGCAAAGAAGAATCCTCCATATCCAAAAAGAACCCCTAGATTTAAAGGTGCTAAAGAGCTTTGCTGCTGCTGATATTCGTGTTAAGTTTCCAACCTAAAAGCGGAAAAAATGTGCAAGAAGTATGATGATGACCTCGTTACGATAATACAAACATTCAAGGCAGAAAGAAAACTACTTAAACTGGGGAATAAACATGTTATCCCGAGAGAAAATGACATTACTCTCGTATTTGGAATTCTCTCAGGACCACAATCATTGCAAATTTCTCAAGAGACTAAACCAACAAATTCAACATTCCTTAACAAGAAGATTCTGGAGAAAAAAATTAAAGGCCCAATCATCAAACGAAAATAGAAGAGATTGTTGTTGGGGACACGAATGAAGATGCCGAGGACGCATCTGAGTTGTTTATACAAATTTGTCAGCCTATTGTTCTCAACGACAGGCCAAAGTGTCAGCTGGGCACACTTTAATAGTGTGGATAGGCCTCATCAAAAGCCCAAGGCCCATGGGCAGCCCGAAGCCAGAAGGAAAAAGCCCGACCCAAGCCCAAACACCCTTGGGCTAGGCCTGGGCCTTTAGTTGAAGCCTGAGCCTGGCCTGAAGCCCAACATTGTAGCATAATATATCATTATGAATATTTTCCAGTTTTTCGGGAAAGTATCTTTTGGTGATCACTTCCCAAATTACAGAACCCTAGAGTGTAAAGAACTGACGACACAATCAAGAAAAGCGACGGCATGATCACCTCCCTTTCAACAACGGCATCGTCTCCGACATACTCCGGCGTGGCAGCATATCTCCAGCATCTTCTTTCGACAAAGCTCAAAAACAGATCCTCTCTCTCTCTCCTTTCTTCTTCTTTCTTCTTATTCTTCTTTCTGCTTCTTCTTCTTCTTCTTCTTCTTCTTCTTCTTTCTTCTCCTTCACCCAGCCAAATTCATTTTGCAATTGAAGGATCCAGCATGGATCACATACCAGTAAGTCAGTAACTGTGTTCAGGGGTGGAGCTAGGAGTTATCTCCAATGGGGGCACTGTACTGTAATTCTTGAAGTGAGAACTGAAAGCTTTGCAAAGTCTCTTTCTTTTCTTTGGACAAATTACTTTTTGGTAATCATTTCACAATGTAATTCCAAAAAAAGGATATTTTTTGTCAACTTATTACAAATTAAATGTATATATGCTTCAAAATGACTACCAGCTTCCTGTTTTTGGTATTATGTCAGGAAGTGGTTATCAAATGGTAATTTATCCTCAAAAAATGTATAGATATATATATTTGAGCCAGTGGGTGCATGTGCCCCCAAAGGCCCCCCTGGCTCCGCCACTGACTGTGTTGACGTGTCATGTCGTGACATGGCAAACACACCCAATTTTACCAGAATACTGAGTAATTACTGAACAAATAACATTAAAGCATTGTTAACAGTCCACTGGTTTTCAATTGGAATTATTTACTCATAACCAACTTCATCTTTTGTTAAATTAGAAAACAATTGGGAGATCTTCACTAAAGCTTTAGGAAAAATCCTTATTTCTAATCCATGTAACAAGCTAGGCATGAAGGATACCTATGCTCTAGCTTGATAGGGAGTCTTAGGAATATGTTTTATAACAGTAAGGATATTCTTGTAATGTTACAGTTATTATGTTTAATAAGAATTGTAATGAGCTGGCCCTAGTGGTTCTCTCTTTCCTTCAGACTCACATTACTTTTCTCTCCCATTCTTCTCCCTGTCTCTCTAGATTTGCAAGTCTTAAAATGACATTACAACTTACAAACCCATGGACCTGACCTACATACTATGTATGCTGGATAGTTGGTAAAATAACACCATGCCCACAAAAAGAAGAAAAAATCATACCCATCGTATGGACCCTACTTGGTAAATCAAGTATTGAAATAAAAAAAAAAAAAAAAAACAAGTTATTTGATGATTTCATGTTTAGTTCAGCCAATTAATGATGCTAAAATCCAGCATTTCAAATTTCAAGAATGTTTTAGAAAAATAATGTTTAACTCGGATGGCTAAAATGCATCAAATCTAGATATCTTTATTAGTATCTGAAAACAAAAGGCAGGATACCTTTATTACAAGCTGAAGCGTCCGGATCTCAAAGATGGATTCTCATATATGTCTTTTTTTGGACAGACCAATTAGGGAATTTCTTTTTCATTTACACATTTCAGCTGGGCTATCCCCACACGAACACATACATGTACTGGTCTAAGCATTAGTCATGTACACCAACATTTTTAGACTCTTTGCTATGCAATAATTTCTGATTTGGAGCATAAACAATGCCATTAACCAAAGTCTAGAACTCCACTCACGTTTGTGCATATCTGAACTCTTTATGGAAGCCAATAGCCCTTTAGAATTCTCGAGAATAACCCCATTCAAACCTGTCCTTGATTGTTTCCTCCCAACCTTATTTACAACATCTTCTCCATCAAATATTAAATTCAAAATCATATATAGTGGCAACTGGCAAGTCCCATATCATGAATTTGTCAAAAATTCCTGTAAATGAAGTGAATAGTAAACATACTTTTTGCAGTGACTGTAGGACGTAAGCTTCCAAAGTGGTCTCTCTTGTTCAAAATCTTCAACAATTTGGCGTTTGCATGACTCAGGATCCGTGCACCTTTACAAACATCAAATTAACATTTGATCAGGTATATCACTGAAGTCATGAAAAAAATGAAAGGACAGCTACTGTAAAGCTATAAAGCTGCAAAAAGAGAGAAGCATAGCCTGTTGATTGAGCACTTACTGATGACTGGCTGCCTGGGGCTGATTATCAGGTTGTCGCGATGATGCGTTGCTACCAGTAGTTATCGGGGAGAAACGGGACCACTTGTTTTCAAAAGACTGATCCACAAGTGAATCATTACAATCAACAAGCGTAAAACATGACATTATATGACCTTCTTTTTTTTTGGCTAGGTGACATTATATGACTAAAAGTTGTACACAATCTACAGAGAAAACATGCCTATCCTTCAGTAATATTTTAAAATAATCACATTATATGCCTGAGTAAAAAGGAAATTTACATCGTGGCATACTTCAAGAGTCTTGTACTAACAACTTATAGAACATTTTAAGCCTTTTAACTGGTAGTTACAGATTTGGGAAGGAAGAGAACCTTGAATTGGTTCTGTTTGGATCCATAATCAGTGGCCCCCTTTGATTGAGAGCTGTTCTGAACACCAAATCCAAAAGGATTGGGCTTTTGCTGTTGTGAATTTGTGTGCTGAAAGCTTGAGCCAGTTTGCATCCCATATCCAAAGCCAGTTAGACTTTGGTTGTTGCTGTGTCACATGAAGAAACTTACACCGTTCACCATACTGACAGCTGGAAGAGGTAGGGGAAGATACATAAATAAATAAATGAAGGAAAGAAAAGGAAAAACAAACTCGACCAAGAACACCCACAATCCACATCCAAAATGTAAACATGGACTTGAACAAGTAACAAATAGAAAAAAAATGAATGCATGTATAATGCAACATCCAAGCACATAGACAATGATGAAATGAATAAGAAACGAAAGGGGGAAGCAAAGGTACTGGAAAATACATGCTATAATATGGGAATGAACAATCATTGTGTTTATATGGATGCAATCACATATATTGGCTTTCATTTCACTTTTGAGATTATTGATGATAGCAAATAAATTATCACTTGTCTGAGGATACAAATTTATAACTTCATTTGTGCCTCTTCACAACTAGAATCCCCATCAGCCAATTCACGGGTCTTATCAATGTCTTTGATGATTCAGAAATGGTGGAATTCATATAGTGTTTCTTGTTGAAATTATGTAGTGTAGGATTATTTCCTGTTAATAACAGAAATATTTCAGAGATAGGTATTTTGAATGCTAGGTGAAATTTTGGTTTTACTAAGCCTGTAATACCTAGAAGGGGGCTTGAATAGGTATTTTAAACTTCTCTCCCAATTTTTAATCAATCAATTCAATCCCTTTACCAATACTACTCAAGTACACAACAAGAAACAATAAAGCAATAAAAAATGGCAGAAGATATTTTTATGCAGAAAACCCTAGATGGGAAAAACCACGGGACCTCGTCCAAATGAAGCAAATCCACTATGAAAGTTAACTAGTACAAGACACAATACACACAGACCCAATTGATTTAAGTAATTGTCTTGACTCCCACGATCCGTCAATCGATTTCTATGTCTTCATGGCTTCGAACGCATCCTACCTCTTTCACAGCAAATCTTCAATCAACAAGCTTGCAAGCTTGATCTCCATCGCAAAAACTCTGCTAAGCACCAGGCCACACACACTCAAGGATGTGTTTAAGGATCTTGGTTTAGTGTACTCTAAATCAATGGCATGAAAACCCTAAGTAGATGTAGTCTAGAGAGAAGGAAGCAAGGTATTCAATCAAAACCTAACAAAGAAGGCTTACTTATGTTTTCTCAATGAAGAGAACCTCTATTTATAGTTGCTAAGACAACCCAATAGCAAGGAATTAAGTTGAACCCACAATAGGTAACTTTTAGAACAAGTATAAAAATTAAAAAAAAAATTTCGAACCCCAATCTACTGGGCAAAACATAAGCTATTTTTGAGTTTTTAGAGGGTCCAATCGATTGGGATCAAGGCCCCAATCAATTGGGCTCTATTTTCAGCATCGAGATACCTCTACAAAACTCACAATAACTTCCTTCTAGGAAACTCCAATTGATGCACACCGTTTTTAGCATTGGAAACTAGACTCATAGAACTTTCGAATAATGTATAAAAATCATGATCAAATTATAAAAACATAGTTCATCAATTTGAGTTTCTTTAAGGCATTGCACGAATTCAAGTCTAATTGATCCTATGGTAATGTGAGGTAAATTCATTCTATGCACCTATGGTCTTATTGGTTCAAAGGTCACTTACCTTACCTCAAGTGTGAGTGTGAGCCACGTAGCTTCGAAAACTTGTCTTTAATACATCTTAGCAACTTTAAGCAAATTCAACCAAAACAAGACTCACAAACAACCATTTTGGCAAGGAATATGCCAACAAATACACATGGACTTTACTCTGGGACCCTATCGCTGAGGATGCTTTAATAGGTCTATAGATACCCCATTTTGTACCGGCCGTCATCTTAAGTCCCAGAATCCCGATAATGAGTTTAATTATTCGTCTTGATAAATGCAAGGTAATCCTGAACGAGCTAACGAAGTCACGGCCACTGATATGGAAAACTCCGTTTTTGGTAGTTATTGACCTACAATCCGGGAAGACTCCTACAAACCCTACTGAACCCCTATATGTTCATAACTATGGGTTTAGGTCAGGGACAGAATACTAGAGATTGATATCCACCCTATACTATTCGAGCTATGGTTTCGAAGGATTCGAAGGGATTATCTTGCTGATTTGAGGCGCATAAAACTGAGGGTAACACAACTATACTCTCTTTTTTATTTTATTAAAATTGTCATTACAACATGATTTTGTATTGGGTTTATTTTAATATGATTGCAGGCATAGTAGTAGGGATTTTTACTTTTTGATAGTTATGTTTAGATATGGGCAAATAAGTTTTAACTAGTTTTTGTTATGTTTATTAGGATTATTAGGTTTTGCAATTAGTTCTTATTATGTGGTGATTATTTGTTGATTACTAGTTCACATATGCTCGTTTATTGTATTCCTACCAATTGATGGTGAGAGTATACATAAGTTTGCGAATATCCCATTTGTTTATGATTTGCACATGTTTATCTCTGTCATTTAATTGTGCATGATTAGTTTCCAATAACATTAACATTGTTTCATCCTCATTCAATAGTGCCGATAGGTTGTGTAGGCAGACAAGTTATTTTCTTCTGTTTATCTCTGCATCCTATCTTTTGCTTCTTTCTGTCGAACATGCATGAACTGTTTTGCCATTGATCCAAAATACATGCCAACAGGTTGTGTACACAACCATATCTATTGCGTATGCACCCTATTATGGGCAGATAGACTCACTTGTTTGTTCTCTTGGTTTCTGGTTGATTGATACCTTTTAAATCTCTATATATTCTGACCTCTATTTTCTTATATACTTTTGATTCTCTTTTCCTTATTTTGTTTATTCATTATTTTTGGTTATTGTGTGTGCCATAATTTGCTTAGCATGATTAGGGTGGAATTTAGTTGAATATCTAATTAATTAAAGCCAATAATTATGTGCTGGAGGGCGATTTCGACCGAGCATTACTGGGTACCTTACACCTTCTCAGTGATGTACCCTAGCTCCGAACCAAGATTCTCTGGTTATAACGAGTTAGACCCCGCTAGGGGTCAAGTAGTTCCCTATTCCAACCATCGCTCGTCTTCTGGAATCATCTCACAAAACTTGTGCCTTATGCCCTTATTAAGACATACCTCTCCACAAGAACCATGCTATTAGGGTATCGAGCCCTAGAGTGAATCAGCCAAGTGTGCTCCACTTGCACTTGCACTCGACTTCATGATACTTTAATATGTTCGTGAAAGAGGAGCAGGCATAGTACTAAATCCACTTGACAGTTCAAATATCTCCCTAGCCTTCAAGCTAGCTTTCCCTTGTACAAACTATTAAGATAAGTATAAAGTCATGTTTATAGAGTTTGTTTCCATAAGCACATGTGCTTAAAATGAATTATAGCCCCATGGATCTTCACATGGCAAGTTCAATCATATCTAGGTGATGGTACAATGTACCATCACAAGAGGGGGAAAGAGCAAAGCGAGCTCATTTGGCCAGTCTTTATAGCCATGGGGAAGACTTTGAAATTAAGACCATCACATGGATGCCCAAGAAAGATATTACAAGAAAGCCAAAGACAAACCGACAAGAAAGCCTCAAGGAAATAGGGGCTAACTGCCTAAGGGCCAAAGATGATATTATCACTCTTACTATCTCCTTCACAGGAAAAAGTAACACAACAATTCCCAAACTCGATGGATAATATCTTGTAAGAATGAGAATGTATCTTTCATCCTCAGTAAGCTCAATGCCTAATAAGTCATGGGTGCCAAAAGTTTTTAAGGGAAGGACAATAGCAAAGTCCTCCAACTAGGGATGAATTACCCCCATGCTGTGACAAAGGAATTGGAGGTGATGTTACACACTTATCCCAATTCATCAAGACTTGAAAAAAAAAAAAAAAACTACAAGGGTGACAACTGACAAGATGATCCTAAGGCAACAAAATGATGCTAAGACAATGAGATGATCCTAGGGTAACAAGATGATCCTAGGATAACAGGACGATCCTAGGGTGACAGGACGCTCCTAGGGTGACAATACAATCTTAACTCACATGATGTTCCTAGACATCTGAATATTTAACGTAACAGGATGCTTTCAAGCCAATTGGATGCTCAAAAGTATATCTTAAGACAGTCGGGTACTCAAAGAACACTTAAGCTCTACAAAAGGAAAAAGGAAAAAGGAAGTTTTATAGCCATGTTTATCTATATTCTACAAGTGTTTAATTAGTGCATGGAAGAAAGCAAAGGATCTAGTGCTCGCACTATATTCTAAAGGAATTCGTGCACGTAGGAGGTCAAATGTAGATTGTTGAGTTATTAGTATCAGCTCGTTCTTTTAGTATAAAGGTAGTCTTGTAATTTTCATTACTCGTTAATATAAATAAGATATATTGGGTGATGGGCTAATTAATTGATTATGCTTGACCTATATCCCTAATCTCTTCTCTTCTTCGCTCTTCTTCCTCTCATCAAACCCTACTTACACAACTTAACTTGGTATCATAGCCTATCCGATCCGATCCTAGGTGTCTTAGAGTTGTCAATAAGCCGCTAAAGGTTGTAACAAGATGACACAAGCGTGCTGATGTCAATAGCTGTCTACCAGATGATGATATCAACACCTGTTGGAGCTTCAACATCCAGTGACCTCATAGATCAAGTCGCCCCATCCTTTTAATGTGTGTGATGATTTTTCCCAATTTGTTTGGAGCTAATTACTGTGATTTTTATACTTTCCAATGTTTTTTTAGAAAATCAACCCTATGTTCTTGATCTACTCTTTGGAGGCTCGTTTGTTGTTTTTGTGGAATTGGATCACTTCCCCATGTGTCGACTAGACCTTTGGATGATGTTATTGTGCTTTGTTTGGAGGTTTGTTGAAGATTGATTGAGTTTTCATAGATGTAAGGGTTCATTCTGCTATAGAGTCACGACTGTGCTTGAGTTTTTATGGATTTAAGGGTTCATCCTGCTATAAAGTCACAACTGTGCTTGTTTATTTATTATTTATTTTTAATGGATTTTTTACCTTTGTTTGGAGTGACTTAGTTACCTAGCGCACTAAAAAGCATAATGTCGTTGTAGGGATCTAGTGTTGAATCTTAGTATAGAGCAATGGCTCATATTGCCTCTAAGATGCTTTGGGTTCGTTCTCTTCTTCATGATTTGGGTGTCGATACTCCTATCCCTAAAGACATGTATTACGACATTCAAGCTGCTATCTTTATTGCTAACAATCCTATTTTCCATGAGAGGAGGAAGTATATTAAAGTGGACTGTCAATTTATTCGAGATTTATTATTGCGGAAGGAGCTTGATACTCCTCGCGATCATCATGATCAGCTTGGTGATATTCTTACGAAACCTTTAGCTCGTGCTACCTTTCAGCGATTGTCTTCCAAGTTGGGCATGTTTGATTTATATGCTCCAACTTGAGGGGAGTGTTAGAGTTATAAGTATTAGCTTGCTCTTTTAGTCTTGTAATTTGTATTACTCTTTAATAAAAATAAGACATGATGGGTGAGGGATTAATTAACTAATTATAATCCTAACCTATTTTCCTAATCTCTTCTCCTCTTTTATCTTCTTCCTTCTCTCATCAAACCCTAAACTCAAACCCTGTTTTTTATTTTTTATTTTTTTTATAGCGGGGAATCATCCCACAGCTAAGCCGTTTAAACCCACCCATGGAGCCTAAACCCCCGGGAAGACTAGCGCAGCAACCCATCGCCACGGCCCCCTACTTAAATCTTAGGTTATCCTAGCAAGGAATCGAATCCGTGACTATGCGCCTAACCATACAATCACAAGTTTGCCCTTACCAACTAAACTACCCAAGGATGGGTAACTCAAACCCTAATTACACAACGCAACTTAGATAAATTTTGATGAATCACAACATGGCTAAATTTTGATGACATGCACGTCACCACGTGACAATCTTACAATACAAATCCACATACATGGTGACATTTCATGCTTGATGACACCTCTTGCTTGACACCTTTTACTTTATGACCCTCTAGCTTAATGACACCAACAATGCAAGTCTACCATGCATAGTGACACCTCATGATGCAGAACGTGTTAACAAAAAAAAAAAAAAAAGTAAATTTGGATTTATTGGGAATATTCTTTGTATGGGAATAATTGTATTTCATATAAGGGTATTTTAGTAATTTAATTAATTAGGGAATGGGCCACCCTTATGGGTTTTATGTCTTTTTGTAATGGGTTCGGTCTCAATTAGTTAGAAGCCTAGTTAAATTGGAAACCTGGTAGAATTAGAAATCTGAATGGAATAGGAAACTTAGTTAACTTGAAGAGCAAGCATATTAGAACTATAATAGAATTGTATTAGCTCTAATAGGGTGGAGTTTATGGAATAAAATTTAATTTAAGTTGAGTGTGGAACTCTTCTTTGAGTTTGAGTGTGGATCTCAAACAAACCCTAGTGGCTTAGGGTTTTATCTTCTTCTTTCTTTCTTCTCATTTTTTCTCTTATTTCTTTTCTAAAGTTGTTGTTCACAGCCCCCTTAAGACGTAAAAAAACTCTTTTCCTGGGCCTTTATTGTCAGTCTACGTTAAGGTTTAACCCTTGTAATACATCACCTCATGCTTGATGACACCTCGTGTTAAACACCTCATGCAAATAGGACATGCAATAGACAATGTCCCCCACCATGACAGTCTCTTATGCCTCTGAAAAATATTCAAAGTCATGAAGACGAAGCAGCCTAGGGCGCCAACATCAAACTCCTATGAGAAATATTCTAAGTCATTCAAGGTTTGGTAGCACATTCTCTAAGTGTCTTAAATGCTGTATATTTGCATTCTAAATCCTCAAAATTAAGCCTACTACTACAATACCCAAGAAACGTGGAAGAAAAGAAGATTGGAGAAAGAAGACGGCACCCAAAGGCTCCTACGATAGGGATATTTTCTGCCTAGGGCGCCTACATGGTGTCCTCCCATTGGTATTCTCACTTCCAAGTGCTTCCAACAATATCCATCCTACAATGCACAATATTCTTTAAATATACACACATTTGAATCTCTCGTGTCATCTACAAGAAACTACATTGCAATAGAGAGGAAACATTGAAGAAAAGAGGCTATGTACTTACTTTCTTGAGGATTATATGCACAAGCTTCTAGAGATAGAAAATTTCCCGAAAGAATAAAGTGGTCAAAAACACATAGCTTTGAAAAAGTCTCAACTACATTTATTATAGGGAAAAGAACTATACAGGACCATGATGTCTAGTTCTACCCATATCCTACTCAGAAGAATGGGATTTTCTTAAGTACAATGTTGAGAAAGCTTTTATAGCACTCACAACAAAGAATCTAACTCAAAATACTCAAATGGTATAGCATTGCTACTGGTGAGTATATCCTAACAGTTGATGTATCTCCCATCATGATCATATCCATATCCAAAGGTTGAGATCCCTCCCATTGAAAGAAAAGCTGTCTAAGATGCATATGAAGTCCAAGTATGCTCATTATATCACTATATTGTGAGGTATGAAATATGCATCAAGGAATCCCTGCCTAATGGAGGTTTTCTACTCCAAGGTTAGCGTGTGCTCTTTGTCCATAATTGGTATACACCCTGACGCTTAACACCTATGGTAGGCCCAATAAACCTTAAAAGTACCATAGGGCTCAATGTTGGTTTACGTAGTCAAGACGTCACTTTGCGTTACCTTAACTACACAGTTGGGATGGCTTGAGAGGTCTTGGCATGATGGCTGGAGCGAGGGCTAACTGAGGTAGCTGTGTACCTTGCCTTGCATTTGCTCTGGTCTTCTATAGGGGATATGGGAGCTAACAACTTGGCAACATGTGTTCAAAATTGAATACATGTCAAAACCTCCTTCTACCACCTGTTGGTCAAAACCTTATTGGACCTTCAAATTAACAAATAGCTTCCACATATTCTCACATGTTTTAGACTTTTGCTACACTTTCAAATGGTTATATTATTTTATGACACTTGTCCATATTTTACGCGTGTTCAAATGGTCAGATTATTTGGACACGTGCCAACCTCTCATTAAATACACCCATCTTACATGCATTGGTCCATTTTTTCATCCAATAAGATGCTAACATCCATGTGACACATGTCAATACCATATTCAACCCCCTAATCATTCTTCTACTAGTCTTGTCACTAGCCTACATTGCCTATCATTGTTACTCAATGCCTGAGTTTTAAAAGACGGTCCAATGTTATTCTTGAAAATCTAAGTTTGAAGGCCCAAAAAATGTCTATAAAGTTTCTAAGTTAGAGGCCTAGAAGATGGTCCAATACTAAGTGTTTCCTATAGTCTAAGAAGCACAAACACTTCCCCAAAGATGTCATAGTAGTGTCTAACATGTATCGGACACAACACTTCTCCAATACAACACCTTTCTCTTTGACTTTTTTTTTTCTTCTTTTTCTTCTTCCTTCTTTCTTTTTTGTCTGACAAATCTTCTCTATGAACAACTCAACAAGAATTTCCAAAAACAATACAAAGGTATGCATTTTGAATAATGTATGCAACGCTACATGATATAATATAATTATATGTACAAAAATATATGTTTTATTAGCCTGTGTCATATCCTAAATTTTGAGGATTTTTTGGGTTTGTGTGTGTGTGTCAATATCTGTGTTGTGTCGTAACTGTGTCACATGTTTGTGTCCATGCTTCTTAGGCTACATTCAACCCCATTGGCCTGAAGATGATTGCCATTCTGTTAGAGAAAAGGCAATGAAAAAGAAAATTGTGACACCATAGGTCTAGTCAACAAGTAGGGATTATTTTCACTAAAGTTTACAAAAAGAATCATTTTCATTAGATCTGTAACAAATTAGGCATAATAAATATTTGTGCTCTAACTTGTCGCGCAGTGTTAGATGTAAATTATGCTTGCTCATACATACTATGGTCATTTCCACAATTCCTTCATATGTGGTATGTAAATGATAGAGGAAGTATATGATTCCTTTCATTGTTCTTTTCCAACTCTTTTTTCTTCTTCTTCCCTTCCCATTTCTCAATCTATCTCACTTATTTCATAAAATACTAAATATATGATGCCATTTTCAAATTTTCCTTTTTTGGCCAAAAGTGAGAAATGAAGCCAATACCCCACCACTACCACCATAATAATTTGAAAAACTATACAACAAATTTCTCATGACTATCAACCTTTTCACCAATCCTTCATTCAATCAACCTGCATCATACTTCAGAATGAAAGAGATTCATTTTGGGTTTCATTAAGTAATGGACACTATGTACTAATTATACATTGTCGATATGTACTAGACTGTCATATGTCTTGTTTGAAATTTTCAACTTATCTCAAATGTTGCTCTTCTACTGTTCTACATAAAAATCAATTTTATAAATCCAGATTGAGATAATAATTGAGCAATGAAATTCAATACGAGGCCATGGTCTAAAGCATGTCGGCTTTAATAAATCAAGTTCATCAATTATTAAAAAATTTTACTCTTTTTTTTTTGGTTTATGATGACATCTAATTTTTATATTATCTTTCCATGAATCTCCAAACTTTTGCCAAATATTAAAGCCATTTTTGTGACATTCCAAAACGTTACCCAACTGTTTCCTTGTTTTGGATGCCAAAATTCAAACGTGAACTGAAAACCTCGAACCATGGAATGAATCCCATGAAAATTTTGACGAGGTTACAAACACTTTAGGGCAGCCTTTGAAATAATGGAAAAGCAAGGTCGGATTGATGGAGATGACTACCCCCCCCCCCCCCCCCCCAAAAAAAAAAAAAAAAAAAAACAGCAAACTGGCATATTTTCTTGATACTGAAAGTTTTATTTATCAAATAAGCCCTAACCCACTTTTCCCCCAAGCTAAACAGATACACAAACAAACAAACAAACAAACAGTAATAAAATGGAGGAGGAGGAGGACGAGAAAGTACCTGCCACGCTGAAAGTTTCTGCAGGGTTCTTTCCTTCTCTGCATCTTGTATGTATGTTGATCAAATTATTATATACGGAGGCGGAACCGAATGGCTTGGGAAACTCTACTCTGCTTTCAAGCTAGTGTTCGGGATTTTTCTTCATTACCGGATTGTAGCGTAGGCGTTAAAACCGCCTCTCTTTGAAAGGGAAGTTGGTGTCTCAAGCTCTGCCTTGCTTTATAAAAAAATCGAATTGGTAAACTTTCTCTCAGTTTTGGAAGGAGAAAAGAGGAGATGAAACTAGGAGACAGAAGAAAAGGCCAAAAAGTATGGAAAGAAGCTTCTGAGACAAAAGGAAAATTTTCGTAAATCCCCTATTATCTTTTCTAGTTATGTTAGTAGATTGAATAAAGAGATTGTTATGGTTTATCTTTTCTAGAGCCGTTAGGCTGTCATTAAAGGGAAAGGCAAAAATAAGATAGGAACTCTATTGGTACCTAAGACTTATTTTTCATAATTCATTTATTTTATATTTTAAGATTTTATAAAAAATATGAAATGTTTTTATAAAAATCAGTCATGTTGTATAAAAAAAAAATATCAATTTGAACAACTTTGTATGAGAAAGTTTTTCCAAAATCTATATTTTAAGTGGATTTTTTGGTCATTTACAATTTTGTTTCATAAATGGCTAAAAATTCTACTTGAACAATAGATTTTGGACAAAAAAATTTTACAAAGTTGTTCAAAATAATGTTTTCTAGATGAATCAACAGTTAGTTTTCACGAAAACTTTTTAAGTTTTTTATAAAATTTTAAAATATAAAATAAGTGAGGGATAAAATGCAAGTCTTGAGGTGTCAATAGAGACCTCCTTTTCTCATAAGGTACTTGAACATGCAAGTAACAAAATGAAAAATTAGAAGGTTAGTAATGTTTTGTCTAAAGTTAGTAGCGAAATCCTAATTAAATCGGTTTCCTCTAGTGTTAGTCAACATATCATGAATTGCTAACTTATCCCCACTAAAATTAGGGATGAGATTAACAAAATCCAAAGGCAATTTTTTTGGAGTAACAATTTAGAAAAAAGGCATGTAGTTACGATCGATTAATTGGGATAAAATTTGTGCCCCAGAAAGGGAGAGAGGATTGGGCATTAATTCGTAATACTTGTAATATGAATTTAGCTTGTATGGCTAAGCTAGCATGGTGTATTTTGTTTAATAGTGATGATTATTGGGTTAAGTTGACGAGTAATGAATATTTAAAAATAAGAATTTCTTTCGAGTCAAACCAAAGAGTCAAGACTCGTGGGGTTGGAAAAATATTCTTGCAAGTCGTGATCTTGTTTGTAATGGTATAAAGTGATCTCTAGGTAATGGAAAAGATATTCATTTTTGGGTTGACTCTTTGGTAAAGCTATCTTTGAAATGATCCTTAGAAACAAACTTAGGGATTTAGACTGGAATCTAAAGGTGGCTTATGGCATTTGCCCAGACAAATCATGAAATCATTATAAAATAAAAACTTAGTGGATGCAAACACTACTATAAAGATTTTTAACTATTATATATTTGTTAGTGATTATCCAGATAAGATTTGGTAGGGTTCTGCTTCAAACGGTATTTTCTTTTCAGTGGAAATGGCTACTTGGCTTCATAGAAATATTAGATGCAAAAGAAAATTGTCAAAATTGTATAGACGCAATATTAGTTCGATTTGGAAGTTGAAATGTGGACCTAAAATTAAGAGTTTTACATGGTTGTTCAAGCATGGTAGGCTTCTTGTGAGAAAAACTTTTCATGATAGAGGTTTTAAGATTGATTTTCATTGCCCTTTATGTAATCAACATGTTGAATATCAAAATCATATTTTTATAAATTGTAAATATATTAAAGATGTTTGGAATACCATGGAAGGAATTTGTCCCATACCTAACGAGGATGTAGATAACATAGTTGATTGGGTGAAGAATATTCATAAAAATTTTAGTAAGAATGAGAAAAATATGAGTAAGACAATGGAAAGAATAGCAAACTTTCTTTGGCAAATTTGGCGTGCTAGAAACAATGTTAGTTTTAGAAATGATCCATTTAACAAATTTCTAGTTATTGAGAGAGCAATAAACCTTTATTCTAACTTTGGATAATTCTAACCTTCAATCCACTAGCTTTGTAAATAGTGTGCAAAAAAAAGAAGAAGAAAAGTACAATATTTATTAGTTGGATTCCTCCAGATGAAGGGTGGTTTAAATTGAACCTTGACGGTTTAATTAAACATAAAAAAGGCACAATCAAATATAGTTATGGTACACCTATTATCATCAAATCCGTTTCTAGTGCCTAAAATGGAAGCGACTGCACTTCAGAGTGGTCCTCTTCTTGCACGAGGAAATGAAATTAAAAGAAAGGAGAATTACAGATAAGTCCAGGCAAACAATAACAGTTCAATTACAGTTAGTAGTCATTCTTAGTTAATTTAGTAGTCATTTACTAGCAAGTAAACATTTGTATTGAACAGTAATTGTTTGCTCGCAGTCGAACCTATCTGTAATTACCCTTCAAAAGAATTTATTTAGAAGGGATGCTAGTATTGTCATTAATAGTATGAGTAAGTCACAAATTTGCCCTTGAAAGAATTATAGTACTCCCTCCGTTCCTAAATAAATGGGCTACTTTCCTTTTTGGGATGTTTCAAAATTATTGTCACATTTCAAAAGTCATTGGTTTTTTTTTTATTCGTTTCCTAAAATACCCTTAAAAAGGTATTCTCTCTTTTTCTAATGTTTTGCACACTTGATGGCAAAATTGGAATCTCAAAACATATGTATTGATGTGAAAGCATTTAATAAGGTTTCCTTAAAAAGTGCGTTTTTTTCAAAGGGGACTGTCAATTTGGAATGGAGAGAGTATTTTAAATAATTGTATGAAGATTATTTTACAATGTAATATAAAAGTTAGAATAAATCATGTTTATAGATAATAAAATAAAGCTGTTGATTTCTTAGTTGATTTAGGTCACATAATTAAATGTAATCAGATTTGGGATTCTAATTTTTTGAGAGAAATTTTAGATGTTTTTGGGAAGATGCTATTGGTAAATCCAGTTTTATGATGGTGTTGACATTCTTTTATACCAAAAAAAAAAAAAAAAAAGGGAAAGAAAGAAAGGACATTGTGGTTTTCGATCTCCCTCTTGTTTAAGCATTTGTAATAGAGACTAGGGAAGCTGCTCGTGCTTTGCACCGGGCCATTGCTTGAGTTTTTTTTTTTCTTTTTTTTTTTTTATTTAAAGAAGTTTATCATGGGTAGGGTATAGATGCTTTTAGGTTTTTGAATCCTCTTGAGTCCATGTCACATTTGTGAACCTCCTCATTTATGTACTATTTGTGTAAGTTATCTACATATGTGTGTGTGTGTGTGTGTGTGTGTATATATATATATATTTAAAATTTACAGATGCTATTCATGGGGTTTTTTTAATTTTTAATTTTTTATTACTTTTTTAGGGTTCAACCCATCTTCACCTCTTGAAAACCATAATAGAGCATCCTCAAATTCATTGAAAATTCATGTTCAAGCAACTCAGCTCAAAAATAAAAATAAAAATAAAAATAAATAAATAAAACAGATTTGAGGAGTCCTTCTTCTCTAGCAAATTCACCGGCCACTAACAAGAGACAAACCTTCAAAACTTTGGAAGTACCCAAATTGGCAAAAATCCCTTCGAATCCCTTCAAAACTCTCTTAGCCATAAAAGAAGGAAAAGAATTCATTTCATAGAAAGGAAAGGAATGGAAACAAAGTTCATTTCCTTTTATGCTCTTTGGCATAGAAGGAATTTAAAATGAAGAAATTCAATTAGGTCTTTTATTTTTCTTAAAACACTTTTAATAAATCCAATTCCTTCAAAATTCCACCACTTTGGGCCAAATTTCAATAAATGTATTGAAATCCCATCAAATCCCTTATAGTTCATTTCTTTTTATAAATCCCTCCATTCCAAACATAGTTCGGTTTCATATGGCTGAACAAAAGGTCATTGTTCAATTTCTTTTGGTCGTGGAATACATTCATGTTCGGTTGTTTGTGGCCAAACATTTGTCTATTGTTTGGTCATATAGAATCAAACATTTATAATTTGTTTGGTATGTTGTTGTTGTACTTTTTTTCTTTTTTTGCTTTTGATATACCGACTAGTGATAGTGTGAACCACGGGTTTTGAACACCCTTTAAAAAGAAGAGAGGTTTAAGGTTTAAGTCTGTTTTTAAGGTTCACACAAAAAAAATAACAAAAGCAAGGAGTTACCACCTCATTTTTAAAGAATAAAGAAAACCATAAAAACATTTGAGAGAAAACCTTTCAAAACCAAACAAATAACTCCAATTTTAGGAAAATGCAAGTCTTAAAAAAACCAAAGAAGGGATTTGGAGACTAAGTTACGATGTGGGAATGTTTTAAAAAACATTCTATAGGCACTCACATCGCCTTAAAAAAGGTCTCTTAATTTATATAGGTTATTTCAATCACTTTCTAAAAATAAGTTACCATGCATGTAAAATAACCATCTATGAATCCACATACATCCATAAAAGAATAAAGAGAGAAATATGAAAAGCAATAAAGAAAGAATAAAAAATGAGAAATAAATAAACAAAAATAAAAAGTAAAACCTAGGACACTTAGTATCCTAAGACGGACTTGAACATCAAATGAGAGTTTACGTACCCCACATGTAAAAATGTAAGGATCAAAATCCATGTAGTTCGAAAGATAAGGGGTTATTCCTTTTACAATGAACTACCATAATTCTTAAGTTTCCATTTAAAGAAAAATGAAAGTTTTCAAAAATAAGAAATTTCTAAAAAAGGAATAAGAAAAATAAGAAGTTTTATAAAAAAAATGGAACTTTTGAGAGAATAGAAAGTTTAAAAAATGAAAACTTAAGAGTTGCCATAATTTATTATTTAGGAAATAACCTAAGAGGAAGAAGGAAACAAATAATAACAAAACTTACCATAATCAAACTTACCATATGCAAATTATCTCAAAACATTGAAAAAATACCAAATAATCACCCAATGTATATTGTAGGACAATTATCATGCTTAAATAAATCATAATCATGTTCAAATCATTATTTGAAGAGCTAAATCAAATGTGGACAGAATACTAAACAATCTTAAAACACCCTAATAATCATGCTAAAAGCAAAAATAAAAAAAGATAAAAAACCCTAGTATGTTCTTACATGGACTAGACTACCTATCATGCATCAAAATATCAAAAATATGCAAAAGATGAATTATTATGATGAAAATATCATATAACAACTCAAAACATAAAACGAAAATCACCCTAGGACTTCAACTAATATGCTATGAAGAATACCCCTATTCTAGAGAGTGAAAATCACTATTTCAGCACACAATAGGGAATATTATGTCAATAATATCAAGTAAACATGATAATTATATCAATAACAAACCCTAAGCATGTAGAAAATAATAAGCTACAAGAGAATAGAGAGAAAAGGGAACCACTTGGGCCTTAAGTAACTCAAAGTTACCTAAAAACAATGTTGGAAACACTTTTAAAGCAAGAAAAATCAATTTGGAAAGTCAAAACTATGTAAAATTGGCAACTGGACAAAATTGAACGCAAGAGCTCAGGTGACAGGTGTGAACCCCGGAAATTGGGCCCACAAGGGTTGGAAAGAAAAATAAATAGGTTTGAAAAAGAAAAGGGAGTCACCACCTTATTTTTTAAAGGAAACAAGGAAAACCCTAAAAATAGTTTGTTTTAGGAAAACAATTTGAATGACTCCATGTTTAAAAAGGAAAGGCAAAACAATCTTTTGGAAACCAAAGAAATCGGGGATTCGAAGGCTAAGTTATGACATGGGAAGGTTCTAGACAAAGCCTATAGGCACCCATATCACCCTTTTGGTCTCTCAGTTCATTTGGGCTTAAAATCTTTCCATACAAAAATCAGCAAGTATATCATCACAAGAATTGCATGCATATCATATATTTCATTCATTCATCCATGCATAATAAGCAAATAAAAACAGAAAATAAAAAGAAAAGGAAAAGAAAACAGAAATAAACCTAGGATGCTTGGATCCTAGAACGAACTTGAGCGTCACGAAGAGCGCCTACGTACCATGCAACGAAATATATGGATCAAAGTCCACGTAGTTCGATTAGAAATAGGGTTAAGACTTAATACAAACCTATGGTAAAAACCCTAGGTTTCCTTATTTGATCAAAAGAGTTGAATTTGATAGAAAGTTTGATTTTGGAAAGAGTTCCACGAGATGGAAACTTTGATAAAAAAAAAACAGAATTTATTTGACAAGGAAACCTCTAATTATACCATAAACTCATATTAGGAAATAACCCTAAAGAGGGAGAAGAGAAAGAGTTAAGGAAGGGAAGTGAATTGGGGCACCTTCACACCCGCTTACCTGAGCGCAATTGCTCCAAGCATTAGCCATTTCAAGCATTGGCAGCCCTATTTGCCATAGGACAATTACCACACCTATTTGCACCCTTACAAGTGCTCAAAACCATGCAAAAACACTAACATGCAAATCTGGACAGAATAGTATTATGGCCTAAAATCATCCACTAAGCATGCTAACAGCAAAAACAGCAAACTTTCATAAGCCCTAACACAATCCTAGAACCATATCATGCATAAAACCCTAGAATGAACTAACATGCATGCAAAAATATCATACTTACTCCATATGTAAAACATACATAGCAACTACGAAGAAAAACCAATAAAAAGACCTACTTTAACATGCTGTATGAAAACTAACATAAAACAAGGACACTAAAACCCTAAACTCACAAATATGCTTAAAAACACACAAAACAAACCTCAATCATGCTAAAATAAACCTAAACAGAACCTAAATCATGCATATTAACTAGCTAAAGCAATAAAACATGATAAAAAACCCTAACACTAATATGCTATAACCCTATCCTAGCACAAGGACAACAGGGGTACAAGAGTCATAACTATGCATTGAAACTTATGAACTAACTCTAAAGCATGCAAAACTCATCATGAACATCATCATTATCACATGTATTAACTAATAGAAACCTCAATCCATGGTAGAAATCATAAGCATGGCATGCAATAGAGCTATCCTACATGATACCCTAGTTTAAGCTTGAATAGAAAATAAAATACCTTAGGGGAAAGCCTTCCTTGCTGTTGTATGAACTCCCTCTTGCTCTTGTGGATGTCTTCAATCAATGTTCTCCAAGGCTACAGCAGGTCCTCTAGCTCCCCTCCAAGTCTCTCTCTCTTACTCTCTTTTAAATACTCAAGTATTAATGTATAAAGTGGTTCCCCTTGTGCTGAAGCATAGGGGGTATTTATAGACTTCAATTAGGATTAACCAATAGCTGGGATTAAAATCCTAAAAATTAATCCAAGGGCTATTAGAGACCCCCTTGGGGCTTAAGTAACTCAAAAGTTACCAAAAATTAGAAGGAAATTCGTCCAAAAGAGTCATTGTTCGTCAAAATAGGGAGGAATCCGCTTCAACAAGGAAACACAAAGCAAATAGGAAAGTGCTCTCGGGTGACCACCAGGGCCTGGGCGGCTAGCCACTTGGGCCCAGGCAGCTAGCCGCCCGGGGCTGGGTGGGCACCCGAGCCCACTCCGGATTTTTGCCCTATTTTGACTCCTAATCCTTCTAAAAGTGTTTCAAAAGGCAAATTAACTCCGATTTTGATGAAACAAAAGCCAAAACGATCGTGTTTCGATGAGGAATATGTTTTTGAACATTTTAGGGTGAAAACCACTAACCACGGGGGCATGGTTAGGGTTGAACAAGGCGGTTAACCACTATGTTTTAGTTGTGCTAAGCATAGGCATGCACGTAGGGTCAAACCAAATGCTTTCCATATCAAAATTAACCTTCATAAAACACTTTTGGGGGTAAAATGATGACTAATGAAAGTCAATTTGAAAAGATTTGATTAGTAATTGTGAGTCAATTAGAACTAACCCAAGGAAGGGTCAATTAACCAACTTGAACTGTATTGAGCCATTTTAATCCCGAGCCATTGATTTATCAAATTGAACCTAGAAATACCTCTTATGCATCCATATGAACTCCAATTGATAATTTGGAGATCATTCCAAGGTCAAATGAAAAGTTTGGGACTTAAAAGACTATTATGCCCCTCAAGTCACAAAAGCTCTTATTATCCCTCAAGATCAACTCCAATTTGAACCAAAATTCATATCCATTGTCCTTGTGATCCTAAAAAACTAATGCAAGTGACTAGATTCAAAAACAAAACAAAAACATGCATGAAATGATGAGCCCTAGTAAGATGGTGCAAAAATGGGGTGTGACAGAAGCCCCTCATTGGCGAACAAGTTACACTTGTGAACCAATGATAAAGAACAACCCATTTTTGCCAAAAGCCTAGAGAAATCACACACTGTACCAACAATGATAGGAGGTTGAAAACCTGAGACTGAAGTAAGGAAGTGCACTCAAGTCATGAGTATACTTAAACCACTGGGGGTTGAGGATTGATAAGAGAAGCATATTCAAGCCACTACGAATGAACATACTTTTGAAATGGAGAAATATATTCTAGTTACGAATATATTTAACCAAGTGATTGAAAGAGACTGAGAAGTACATTCAAGGAATGAACGTACTTTTGAAATGGAGAAATATATTCAGGTCACGAATATATTTAACCAAGTAAGATAGAGAATGAACTGAGAAGTATACTCAAGCGATGAGTATACCATTGAAATGGAGAAATATATTCAAGTGGTGAATATATTTAACCAAGTGATTGAAATAGACTGAGAAGTATACTCAAGTGATGAGCATACATTTGAAATAGAGAAATATATTCTGGTCACGAATATATTTAACCGAGTGATTGAAAAAGACTGAGAAGTATACTCAAGTGATGAGCATACCATTGAAATGGAGAAATATATTCAGGTCACGAATATATTTAACCAAGTAAGATAGAGAATGAACTGAGAAGTATACTCAAGTGATGAGTATACCATTGAAATGGAGAAATATATTCAAGTGATGAATATATTTAACCAAGTGATTGAAATAGACTGAGAAGTATACTTAAGTGATGAGCATACTTTTGAAATGGAGAAATATATTCAGGTCACGAATATATTTAACCAAGTGATTGAAAAAGACTGATAAGTATACTCAAATAATGAGCATACCATTGAAATGGAGAAATATATTCAGGTCACGAATATTTTTAACCAAGTAAGATAGAGAATGAACTGAGAAGTATACTCAAGTGATGAGTATACCATTGAAATGGAGAAATATATTCAGGTCACGAATATATTTAACCAAGTGATGAATATATTTAACAAAGTGATTGAAATAGACTGAGAAGTATACTCAAGTGATGAGCATACCTTTGAAATGGAGAAATATATTCAGGTCACGAATATATTTAACCAAGTAAGATAGAGAATGAACTGAGAAGTATACTCAAGTGATGAGTATACCATTGAAATGGAGAAATATATTCAAGTGATGAATATATTTAACCAAGTAAGTGACAAATAATCTGAGAAGTGTACTCAAGTGATGAACACACCATTGAAATGGAGAAATATATTCAAGTGATGAATATATTTAACCAACTAAGTGACAAATGAACTAAGAAGTATACTCAAGTGATGAGCATACCATTGAAATGGAGAAATATATTCAAGTGATGAATATATTTAACCAAGTAAGTGACAAATGAACTGAGAAGTGTACTCAAGTGATGAACACACCATTGAAATGGAGAAATATATTCAAGTGATGAATATATTTAACCAAGTAAGTGACAATGATCTGAGAAGTATACTCAAGTGATGAGTATACCATTGAAATGGAGAAGTATATCCAAGTGATGAATATACTTAACCAAGTAAGTGACAAATATCTGAGAAGTATACTCAAGTGATGAGTATACCATTGAAATGGAGAAATATATTCAAGTGATGAATATATTTAACCAAGTAAGTGACAAATGATCTGAGAAGTATGTTCAAGTGATGAACACACTATTGAAATGGAGAAATATATTCAAGTGATGAATATATTTAACCAAGTAAGTGACAAATGAACTGAGAAGTATACTCAAGTGATGAGCATACCATTGAAATGGAGAAATATATTCAAGTGATGAATATATTTAACCAAGTAAGTGACAAATGAACTGAGAAGTATACTCAAGGGATGTGCATACCATTGAAATGGAGAAATATATTCAAGTGATGAATATATTTAACCAAGTAAGTGATAAATGAACTGAGAAGTATACTCAAGTGATGAGCATACCATTGAAATGGAGAAATATATTCAAGTGATGAATATATTTAACCAAGTAAGGTAGAGAATAATCTGAGAAGTGTACTCAAGTGATGAGTACACCATTGAAATGGAGAAATATATTCATGTGATGAATATATTTAACCAAGTAAGATAGTGAATGAGGATTTGAAACTGAGGAGCATATTCAAAGGGTGAATACACTTTTGAAATGGAAGAATATATCCAAGTGATAAATATATTCAACCAAGTAAGATAGAGAATGAGGATTTGAAACTGAGGAGCATATTCAAAGGGTGAATACACTTTTGAAATGGAAGAATATATCCAAGTGATGAATATATCCAACCAAGTAAGATAGAGAATGAGGATTTGAAACTGAGGAGCATATTCAAAGGGTGAATACACTTTTGAAATTGAAGAATATATCCAAGTGATAAATATATTCAACCAAGTAGGATAGAAAATGAAGATTTGAAATGAGAGTATGTGATCAATTTATCAAGATTGAACAAGCATGGTGCAAGAGGAAAGTGACTTAACACATTGTCACTTGAGTTGGCATGGCACAGGGGAAATATATTTAACCCTTTCGAACATAAAATCAATTCAAAGAATTGATTTCAAGGTGAAATTTGATTGATTTTAAGCTCAAAAAGTGTTGAATATCTCATTTGGAAGGAGGTTTAATCACGCGCTAAGGCGAGACAAAGCGAGGGAGAAAGCCAAAACAAGGTGGCTTGGGTGACCACCAGGCCTCGGGAGGCTAGCCGCCCAGGCCCTAGTGGCTAGCCGCCCAAGGCTTAGGTGGTCACCCGAGCTTAATGCTGAAAATTCTGGGTTTTTAAAACACAAGGGGCACTATTCACACCCCCCATTCAACCCAACCCGAAAATTGAGAGTTTCTCTTTCTAGGAAGCATACCCCATTTTGCAAAATCACTCCAATACCCAAAAGCAATCAAATTCACACTTCAAGAGGGATTCATACACATGAAATAGCATCATTAACCCCCAATTTCACATCAAAAACAAGAAATTTGCAGCACTTTGCAAATCAAAAACCCATTAAACCCATTTTTGCTCAAAACAAGCTAGTTCATCCACCATGGATCCAAATGAAGACTCCACTTCAAAGTATCCATTCCTTGACTCAAAGAGTAGATACAAGGCACCAATATATGATGTTCCTTAAGGGAAATTGCTCTTAGAACTAAAGAATCATCTCTCCTTTATCCATTCCAAGCAAGAGGTAAGCTTACCCATTTTAAACTTTTCTTTGAAATTTTCATTTTTGTTGATTGAAATGCATTCCCATGAACTCTCTACGAATATTCCTAGCAATGTTTGCAATGCCCATTGATTTTGGCAAGGATTGGATGTGAAAAGAATTCAATTTGAAAACTTGGTGAATAGTGCCCACCAAGTGTTTGATAAAATGCTTGAATGATGAAAATTCATCCAATCTTTGTAAAATTGATGTGTATTGCAAGGCAAAATCATAGGCATTCATTTCTAATTGATTTTAGAAACAAAACCAAGCATTTTCATGAACTTTGAAAAACAAAGTTTGCTATATTTTTGAAAAACCCATGTTTTCATGAACAAGGTTTGCTTATTTTTTCCTCAAAAAACCACTTTGGAAAACAAATTTTGCTTATTATTTTCTTTGAAAAATCCATGTTTCCATGGTCTTGGAATGCATGGTTTACCAATGATCATGAGTTTGAATAATAAAACCAATGTTTTCATAAACTTTCAAAGCATGGTTTACTTGTTCATGAACTAAAAAACTTAGTTTTTGAAAAGCCAATTATCAATGCTCGCATATGATTTTTTACACTAACTAGGTGAATCATCCTTCTTGATTAGCCCAACTTCCAAGACCTATGCACAAGGTCTTCGATAAAGAATCTTATTGGGTGGTGGAAGCATATGGAACACACCCAACCTTCCGCAAGAAACTTCATTAAGAAAGCGGGTTTTAGTTGGTTTCTTGACTCCCTATGGAATGAACAATGGGATAGGCAAGCCCTCCTTGCCTTAGCTGAGCTATGGTGGGATACCACCAATACCTTCCACTTTAGTTTTGGGGAGATGACCATAACTCCCAAGGATTTTTCAATCATCACCGGTTTAAGCCTCAAGAGAAAGAGGTTGGAATTCTATGGAGATGCCAACACGGATAGTGCCTATCTCCTCACTATGTTGGGGATGGACATTGAGGCGGGCTCACGCGGTGTTAGGAGGACATGGCTATTCGAGAATTTTTCCAACCAAGTAGAAGGTGTGGGAGTGGCTCCCGAGTGCATAGCTAGGGCATTCATGATCTATATGCTCTCTTGCACTCTCTTTGTTGGTGCCAATGACATGGCACAACTTGGCTATCTTGCTTCCATGGTGGATGTGAACAAGATAGGGAGGTATAATTGGGGAGGGGCAGCACTAGCCACCATGTACATATCCATGTCAGACATGTCCCGAGGGGTTTCCAAGAACTTTGGTGGGCTTCCATTTGTTTGGGAGGTAAATAAAAATGTTTAACTTTTAAATTCCTCTCAAACTTGACTTGATTTTAACTGCTTTTCTTGAATTTTGACAGATATGGTACTACGAGTATCTGGGACTGTGCCGCCCCACACTGGACAATGAGATACAAGAATGGCCCATACTTGGAAACTATGCTCCCAACAAGATAGTTGTGGGTGCCCCCAATAGGCATGACTATGCCCATGCAAGGGCGTACTTGGCGAGTCTAAATGCTGATACGGTAATCCCCATTCCTCATTTTTCTTTCATTCATTTTTATTATCTTGCTCATCATTTTTTTAAATTCAACAGGTAGAGTAGAGCCCATGGGGACTGTGGGAGGCTAGGTTGCCTAGGAGGTGTGTGTCCTGTTTGGAGTTAACTGGGAGGAGGGTACTCTTTGAGGGTCCCTCAGGGCGATACTGGTATTTGGGGGAGCGCGTCCTTAGGCAGGTGAAAGGATGAGTGGATGCCGCTCGTACCCCTGTCTTGCCTCCCATGAATATGAGGCACACCGACTCTCTGGATGGGGATGAGCTGATGGAAGCTCTGACTGGATGGGATGCTGAGGAGTTCACCTCGCCCAATTCTGATTACATGACTTTCTGCAATCAATTCCTGATGCGTCCTAGAGTCATTGGCTTCCCACCTCAAGGGGTGAGTCTCTATCCCATTCTTTTCAATTATTGATTTATGCAAGCACTCCTCTTAAGCAAATTGTCTATTGCAGGGCTGACAAGCTCGTGGACATAGTTCCACAATAGCGTCCTCCACAGGCATGACTCATGGGGATGAGGATTATGAGATGGGGGGAATGGCACAGCCATCTCTCCCAGTTCTCGACTGGCAAGTGAACCTATGCAATGGGTTGGAGTTCATGAGGACTGACATTACTCACCCTGCTTTTGATGAAGTCCCCAGGATTGACTCGAGCTACGAGCATGTAAGCTCTTAACCTTTGCTTTCCTGAAAACCTCTTTCATCATTTATTAACCATGTTCATCTTTTAGGTTCCCCGAGAGTACGCACAGGAGTGCCTTGAACTCAGCGAGGGATTAAGGCGAGACCTTGTTAGGATGAGTTTAGCAAACTCTGTGCTAGAGGGGCGACTAAATCCCACTGTAAGACATTTCCTTTGTTCATTCCAATCATAGGAGCTAAAGATATAACCCTTTTTAGTAATTGATTATCTTTGCAATAGGTTTCCACACTGCGTCCACCACAGCCAATGCCACCCCAAAGGAATCCTCATGCTGGTCGTGGTAGAGGCGAATCAAGTAGGAAGAGAAGAACCACGGGAGACCATTAGATTAGCTTAACCTCTTGCTTTGTAATTGAATGAAACATTTTTCTTTATGCTTTGTAATCTCTCTTTGAACATTTGCTCGGGTACTTTTTATGAGACTTTTGGAATTCCATTGTGGTGATTTACTCATGTTTTTGTACAAAAATAAGCTCAAAATAAGCTGCCCAAAGTCACATAACCATAGAGGGGTCAAATTGGGTCAAAAATAGGCAAAACTGGGCAAAATAGGAAAACGGCCTCGGGTGACCACCCGGGGCTAGGCGGCTAGCCGCCCAAGCCCAGGTGGCTAACTACCCAGGCCTGGGTGGTCACCCGAGCCCGAAGCAGAAATCCCACTTTGAATAGGAAACTTCCTATTCTGACAGGTTTTTTCCTATTTGAACTTGGATTTGTGACCTTTTCCCTATAAAAACACATCCAAGAGGTTCTTAAACCTACTTGTATTCATTCATTAGAAATTATGTAGGCTCTAGACAAATTTTTAGGAGGGTTTTTGAGAGTTATGAGTGCTGAAGCAAAATCTGAGTTCAAGTGCTTTGGCTTGGAACCATTACTCTTCTTGAGGCATGTAAAGCTTGAAACGAACCTCTTGACTGCTGCTACATATTTTTGGGATCCCCAAATTCATGTGTTCTGCTTCAACTATGAAGAACTTTACCCAACCATGGAGGAATTCTGCGCGTTGTAGGGAGTTTCAATGGTAGGTCCTTTCATCCTCCTTACTCCTCGCCCAAGCTTTCTTACTTCTTTTTCCAACCTCCTTGGGATTCACCAACAATATGCCTCTACATTTGTAAAGGACCATATGGTAGACTTGATGAAATTAGCAACCTCTTTTTTGGCCTATGATAGCAAAGGTATTCTGAAATTTACCTTTCCCATTAAGCATGCACTCGCCTTTTGCCTCATTGGTCGTTTCCTTATTTCAACTGGTACTCCACATGTTCCCATACAAATTTGTGAGTTGATTCCTCTCCTTGCCAAGGGCCATAACTTGATTCCCATGGTACTAGCTGAAACCCTGAATAGCTTAGATAAAGTCCATGAGGACCCAAAAGTTCCTTTAGGAGGTAGCCCCATTCTGCTGCAAATGTGGTTGCTTGAAAGACTGAATTTCTTATCACCCATTGTCATTACACCGTATAAGCCCCAGCATTACTGTCTTCGCCGCATTGAACTGCCTGGAAAGTTCTCATTAAGGGATTGGCTAGGTTACTTCCAAACTCTTTCATGGAGGAATATCAAATGGTTTGTCTTCATATGGGGCTGTAGTGAAAAGGTGCTTCTGCGCACTTCTGGATGTGCCATGGTGAGACTTATAGGACTAAGGTCTACTTCTTTCTATTGGCCTTCAAGGGTTCTTCGTCAAATGGGTGCCATGCAAACCATACCCATTTCCTTGAAAGGTGACTATCCTGTGGTGCCTGCGGGTCTTTTTGTAGTGACTTGGGCGAAGGATCGATGGCCTAGCAAGTTGACACTGATTCAAGTAACGAATACTGATGGTCCATGTATGATGAGCCCCGAGTATAAGGAATGGTTGAAAAGCAATTTAGGTGAGCGAGAGACTACTCGAAGAGAAAGGATTTTTGGACTTATCAAGAATAACGAACTTGGATCTTGTAGAGAAGATATTATGGAAGCAGTGAGAGCAGCTTATGAACATGACTTGAGGAAGAAAAGAAGACACGAAAGAAAGAAGAAGAAAGCTGAAAAGCGAGCTGCGAAGAAGCCCAAGAAAAACTGAAGACTCAATAGAATAGGATATTTATGGCATATTTATAGTTCTTTTTCTTAATACCAATGAATTGCTATGCCAATCAATTTTAGTTTTGAATAAATTGCTAATAATAAATCAAATTTGGGATTTTTGTTGTTTGATTTAGACCGCACCCAAGGTAACTTTATGGGTTGCCTACGTATCTCCTTGATTTTTCTTTTTTTTTTTGTTTCCTTTTTTTTTTTTTGAATGGAGAATCAGGTCTTACGTAGTTCTCATGCCTTAACTTTTACCTAGGCCGCCTTCACGGGTTTTCAACCTAGCAGGCTTTAAACATGATATTTCTTTAATTGATCCAAATTAGTTAGACGAGCGAACTCAATTCCATCTAAGTCCATGAGGCGAACAGCCCCTGCTGGCAATATCTCTTTGATAATGTATGGTCCACCCCAACTTGGCTTGAATTTCTCTCGCGGATCGAACACTGGAGCTCTGATTTCTTTCAGCACTACATCCCCTTTCTTTAGACCTCAATCTTTGACATGCTTGTTGAATGCTCTGGCAACTCTCCGCTGATACCCCTGCACATGATACAGCGCCCTTAGCCGCCTTTCATCGAGTAAAGCTAACTCGTCATAACGGCTCTTAACCCAGTCCACTTCTGTTATCTGGCTCTCCACGGCAACCCTTAATGAAGGAACCTCTAATTCAACAGGCAACACGGCCTCCATTCTATAAACTAGAGAATAAGGGGTAGCCCCTGTTAACGACTTTATTGATGTTCTGTAACCCCATAGAGCCAACGGTAACTTCTCATGCCAGTCTGTGTGTGAGTCCGCAATCTTCTGTAGTATCTTCTTGATGTTCTTGTTAGCCGCTTCCACTGCTCCATTAGTCTGAGGACGGTATGGTGACGACAGATGGTGAACTATGCCGTACTTTTGCAAGAGCTCATGGGTTTCTTTCTGAAAGTGCTGGCCATTGTCTGAGATAACTTCATGCGATACCCCATATCGATAGATGATGCTGTGCTGTATAAACTGTGCTACCTTCTTGGAATTCAAGGTCTTGAAGGACGCTGCTTCCACCCACTTAGTGAAATAATCGATGGCAACAAGGATGTATTCATGCCCATTTGACGCCTTTGGCTTGATTTGTCCGATGATATCTATCCCCCATACTGGGAACGGCCATGGTGACGACATACTTGTTAAAGGCATAGAAGGCGAATGTTGTCCACTAGCGAACAGTTGGCATTTATGGCACCTCTTGACATGTGCGTGGCAATCTCTTTCTATGGTAGACCAATAATAGCCTAGCCTCATGATTTTCTTAGCCAACATATAGCCATTCATGTGCGGAGCCCCTGTCCCTTCATGGATTTCTTTAATCAGATGCTCGGCTTCCTCCTCGGTGACACACAACAAGTGGATCCTGTCGTATGATCTCCGATATAGCTTTCCTCCACAAAGTACATAGTGACTCGCCAACCGTCTTAAGGTTTTTCTGTCGATACAAGATGCTCCTTCTGGGTACTCCCTTTCTTCAATGAACTTCTTTATGTCATGAAACCACGGATGGCCATCATTCACTTCGCCTCGGATTACACAACAGTACACGGGCTTGTCTCGGCATTCTATCACCAACGGCCTCACGTTCCCTCCTTCGGGTATCTCCACCATGGACGCTAGGGTTGCCAAGGCATCGGCAAATTGGTTCTTGTTCCTTGACAGGTAATTGAACTTTATCTCTGAGAACTCCTTGATTAGAGCTTCTAGATAGGCATGGTATGGCAATAGCTTCTCATCTCGAGTTTTCCATTCCCCTTTTATCTGACAAATGATCAACGCCAAGTCCCCGAACACTTCCAATTCTTTAATCCCCAATTCAAGTGCCGCTTCCAATGCTAGGATACAGGCCTCATACTCGGCAATGTTGTTAGTAGCTTCAAACCCCAACTTGACCACCAACGGTGTAAATGTCTCTTCAGGTGAAACCAACAGGACTCCTATCCCATGACCTTTCTTATTGGCTGCCCCATCGAAATAAACTTTCCAAGTCTTTTTATCGATTTCTAGCACGTCCTCGTCTAGAAACTGATCGTTGAATGGAGCGGATGATGACACCGGACAGCTAGCTAGGTAGTCTACGATGACGCTCCCCTTGATAGACTTCTGATTCACATACTTGATGTCAAATTCATTGAGGAGAATTGACCATCGAGCAATTCTGAATGACAATACCGGCCTTTCTACCAGGTACTTCAACGGATCCATGCGACTTATCAAGAACACTTCGAAGGACATCATGTAGTGTCGGAGCTTTTGCGTTGCCCATACTAGTGCCACACAAGCCTTTTCAATTGCATTGTACTTCACTTCATAGTCTGTCATTTTCTTGCTTAAGTAATAAATGGCGTTCTCCTTTGTAGATCCTTCGAGATATTGAGCTAACATAGCTCCCGTCACGGTTTCGGTGACCGTTAAGTATAACAAGAGTGGTGCACCTTGCCGTGGGGGAACTAAGATTGGAGGATTGCTTAAGTATCTCTTAATGGTCTCAAAGGCCTCTTGGCATTCCTCGTTCCACACTTTCGGCACACCTTTCTTAAGCAATTTGAATATTGGTTCCCAAACCATGGTCAAGTTGGCGATAAATCGGCTTATGTATTGAACTCTTCCCAGAAAACCCCGAATCTGCTTCTTAGTACTGGGCGGCTCCATCTCTACAATAGCTTTTATCTTCCCTGGGTCCACTTCTATGCCCCTTTGAGTGATCATGAACCCCAATAGCTTGCCTGCAGTGACACCAAAAGTGCACTTCTGTGGGTTTAGACGGAGATTGTACTTCTTTGCTCGCTCTAAGAACTTCTCTAGCGCCTTGAAATGCCCTTCCCTATTCATGGACTTCACGATCATATCATCGACGTAAACCTCGACTTCCTTATGGATCATATCATGCAATAAGGTCGTAGCTGCTCTTTGGTAAGTAGCCCTAGCGTTTCTTAAGCCAAAAGGCATTACCTTGTAATAGTACGTTCCCTATTGCGTGATAAAGGCTGTTTTCTCCATGTCTTGAGGTGCCATCTTTATCTGGTTATACCCCCGTCCATGAAGGAGAGGAGTGCATGTCCCACTGTGCTGTCCACCAACATGTCGATATGGGGTAAAGGAAAGTCATCCTTAGGGCTCGCGGCGTTGAGATCTCAGAAATTGACACACATTCTCACTTTCCCATCTTTTTTAGACACAGGAACTATGTTTGACAACCACTCGGGATACTCCACAACTTGGAGGAACCCCGCGTCTAGTTGTTTAGTTACCTCTTCTTTTACTTTTAGAGCCCATTCTGGTTTTAATCTTCTGAGTTTCTGCTTTACCGGCTTCTTTAGGGAATTAGTGGGGATATAGTGTTGCACAATATCGGGGTCAATGCCAGGCATATCTTCATAAGACCATGCAAAAGCCATAGTGTTGGCTTTCAGGAGAGAGATCATCTTTTCTTTTTCAACGGGGGAGAGGGTTTTCCCAATTTTAACTATTTTTGGCAATTCATTCGTCCCTAAGTTGATTGATTCCAATTCATCCATATTAGGTTCGGTGACGCCCCTTTTCCTTTGCTCAACGAGCTCCGGGGGGACATCGTTCCTAGGATCTATATCCATGCCATAAATATCCATAGAGGAGAGAAAAGAGACACTGCATATATAGAGAAAGAAAGCACACTTTATTGACTATGAATAGTAGGAATGACACACAAAAGAAAGAAGGAAAACAAACAAATCTGTATCAACACTATGACTCCACAAAGTGAGTTAAGTAGATACATCTTATTGAATTATGGAAATATTACTAAACTAAGACACCTACAAGCTGCTATCAGGTAGGCTAAGGTCTTCTTCTTCATGGATCTCCGTAATGACACCACTTTCAAGGTATCGATTCAGGAGTGGCACGGTAGCATAACTAATGGACAAACCCTGGAGTTCTTCAATGGTCGAGTCTTCCACGGTGAGGATCATATCTTGGAACATTTCAGTCATAGCCCCTACATCAAGGTTCTCTGCCCAGTCCTCCTCTTTCTTTTCCCAGAACTCATCATTGATGGCTTCATCATCCACCATTTCAGCTGTGATTGGATACCATTCGGTGAAGAAGATTTCAAAACCCGGGACTCGGATCTTGGTAGCTTGGTCAAAGGTGGGTTCTGGAAACCCGCAATATAGAAAATCATCCCCTTCTTTGATGAAGTAACCATTCAAAGTAGGTCGATATGGCGAGATCCTCAGGTCTGGCACCCTTCCCTCGGCTTTGGCTCTTACTTTCTCTTTGTTCCTCTTTAGCATTTCCGCATGATCATTTCTGGAGGGCTTATATCCTAGCCCAAAAGTATATGAGGTGACGCGGCTTTGAATAGACATAGGGATCCCTTGTTGGCGACGCCCTAACACTATGTCTGGAAAGAAACTCATTCTTCTCATGATTTCACCGACGTGCAAATTGCCATGGAGGCAAAAGTCCAAGGGAATTAACTCACCCTTTTCAAGCTCTTTCTCAATGCATTAGACATAGTCAAACCCAGATAGTGGTACTGCTGCTGATTCTGGTTGTATCTCACATATAGGCACACCTGCGAGTTTCAATTCGTAGTCCCCTTGAAGTGTTACTATGGCTCCTTCATAAGGAAACTTCACCTTTTGATGGAGTGAAGATGGCACAGCCCCAGCAGGATGGATCCAAGGTCGGCCCAACAGCAAGTTGAAACATAACAGCACATCCAACACTTGGAATTCCACCCTAAATTCAGTGGGTCCCATGATTAGAAGCAAGATAACCACCCCTATAACTTCTCGGCGGGTGTTGTCGTAAGCTCTTACGGTCTGTCCAGATGGTGTGAAATCAGCGGGTCCCAAACCCAAAACAGTGGCAGTTCGGAGAGGACATACATTCAGTGCGGACCCATTGTCAATAAGGACGGTAGGACCCTCTTCCCCATGGTGTCAACGATTACATAGAGAGCTTGAGAATGGCTTGGCCCGCTTTTGGGTAGGTCTACATTGGTGAACACGATGGTTGAGTTCTTGGGAGTTGGATTCACCAAATGTACCAGCCCCTCGGGAGACGTATCAATGGGCACTTGTATCTGATTCAGTAATTTCAGTATGGTCTGTCTATGCTTATGCGAGGCCATGAGTAAGCCCCAAATAGTGATGTTGGCATTGGTCTTCTTCAGCTGCCTAAGCACTTCATCCTCTTCTTCTTGCAAGCTAGGGCGCCTCTGCCCTTCTAAATCTTCCAACGGATTTTCAGATTCTAGGTGGGGAGGCTTGAAATGATGACCCCCTCTGGTTATATGGTCCAACTCATCATCGCTAGCCCATATGTCATGGACTTCCTCGGAGTCATTCATTAAGTCATCCCATTCTATCATGTCAATGCTCTCCATTTCTGTTGGCAAGTCATCCCAACCTGAAGGGACTATCGGCTCATCTGATATTGGACTTGGGCTTGAGTATAGCACATAGTAATCATATTTCCTCGACGATTCACTCAATAGGCCAACCTGAGGATCCCCTGCTTCATATCTTTCTTTCAGCTCTTGTTGGATAGATTTTCTAGGCAACAACAAAACCTTTTGGTCAATGAGGTCTTGAATGATCTTCTTTAGTATAGAACAAGCCTCGGTGTTATGGCCGGGTGCATGATGGTATTGGCAATATTGGTGAGGGGTTGACGGCCTTGGCTTTGGTGGAAGTGGCATGATAAGGCTGTTATTGCGGCAAATGGTGAAAAGACAGGTTAAGGTCATGGGGAGTGGAGTGTATTGTCTTATGGGTCGGCGAGGGTGAGATGATTCAATCCCAATGGCATTTATGGTGTTAGGTGGGGGTGTGTTGTTGTGAGATGGGAGAGGATTACGGGTGACATTTGGACGGGTTGGTAGTGAGATGACTTGCTTGTCAATGAGGTCTTGGACTTGGTGGCGAAGGCGAATACAACGATTGGTGGCATGGCCTTTGGATTGGTGGTACTTGCAGTACTCATTCTCGTTGTAGTTCTTGGGTAAGGGGTTTGGTGGGGGTCTTGGGTCGAGTGACTTCAATAGGTCACGGCTTATGAGCTTTTCAAGGACTCTTGCGAGTGGCATGAATGGGTCAGTGAATTGGCGAGGTGGGTTGACATCATTGAGAGAGAAGGGTTGGATGGGTTGAGTTATGGTGTTGACCTCGGCATTGGTCTTCCCAGTAAAGTTTGTCTTGCGACTCCTCACTTCCTCAGTTTTGATTGTCCCATCATTGATAGCATCTTCAACCTACATGCCAGCCCCTATGAGAGCTTTGAAATTTAGGAAATAGTGGGCAAATAAGTGCTTGTGGTACACGGGCAGCAAGTTCTTAACCACCAACTGAATTTGGTCCTCCTCATTTGGCCTATCCGTCATTCTCGATGCCTTTTGTCTCCACCTTGTAATGTAAGCGGAGAAAGTTTCATGAGCCCCTTGCTTAGTGGTTTCCAGGTCTCTTCGAGTAACGTCCACCTTTGTGTTGTACTTGTAGTGCTCCGAGAACTCATTGCATATGTCTTCCCAAGTCCGAGTTCTGTTTTCATCCAAGAATAAGAACCATTTCAAAGCAGAAGTGGCCAAGGTTTCGTGGAACATTTGAGCTAAAAGCTCATCGGTGGCCCCTCGAGGGTGCATGGTTTGCACATACATCTTTAAATGAGTCTTAGGGCAACCTGTCCCATCGAACTTTTCTAGCTCCGGCATCTTGAATTGCAATGGAATACGAGCCGTTGGAAACAGAGATAAAGTCCGCACATCGACCACGTCATCAGCCCTACGAATCCCTTTTATAGTTCTCTCCAATGCTTCTACCTTGCTAGCTAACACGGAATCACTGCTAGTACCCTTCCCCTTGGCTTCCCCTTCTAGATTGGTGACCAAAGGTTTCGAGCTACTTTCCCCCCTTGTCTTGGTGTTCTCATTGGATTGAGGTCCCTCTTCGGTGCCAGCCCCATGAGGTATACCCGAGGAATGGGCTTTAGAACCATTTTGTTTAAAATCCGCCATCTTCTGTTGGTTCTCTTGAGCCATTTTCAATGCGGTATCGGATGTCTCGGCAGTATGATCAAGCTTGGTCATGATGACTTTTAGGCAAGCCTCAAGGTCAAAATGCCCCTCACTAGTTCTTTCGTCGGCCATGTCCGTCTGATGGGTAGATTCAACACTCACTAGATGCCCTTGCGGATTGCGGATCCAAGCCAGCACGTCTATGGATAAAAAAGTTTTAACCTTTAGCCTAAGGACTTGTCCTAAACCTCCATATTTTCCTTAATGAACTCGGTCTCTACACCATGTTCAATTAATTCATTCCTTTTATCCAATTACCTTTACAAGGGTCATGGATTAAGGGTGTGTTTAAAAGAATAGGGTATAGAGTCCTTCAATTAGGTTTAATTATTCCCCTAGGACTAGCACATCACAAACATAACTTTATATCCTACTTTCTTAATTTATTCCTCCTAACCCATGGCCTTAACGAAGGTTAGGGTTTAAAGGTCTATGTTAAGGGCATAAGATATAAAGCCTCACACCACAAACATGGCATAAGATCATTACAAGCAATTGTGGGTGCATAAAGGTGAGACCATAGTGTCCTATAAGGCCCACTACATGAACTAAAATAGGGTAGGCTAGGGTCCTTCACTTGTTTGAGCAATCCTTATACCTAACCACATGTGGCATCAGGAACGCCGCGTGGGTCTAGCAGTACGTGATTAACTCATTTAATATACCCAAGGGCAAGCCCAAGGGTACTAGGCAAGAGAGGTTGATAGCTTTCGCCCTAACACTTGGAATCAGGAAAACCAATGTTGAAACTAGACCCATCGTTGGCAAGGATACATCGAGGGACATCGATCCTAGCATGCAAGAGTTTGCGCACACAATGCAATAAATGAAAGCACACAATCAAGCGGATGCAATGTGATTGATTTTAATTAAACATAAGAAATTAACTTAGCCCAATTAAACTTTATAGAGTCTAGCCCACAAATCCCCAGTGGAGTCGCCAAACTGTAAACCTCGGAAATTGGGCCCACAAGGGTTGGAAAGAAAAATAAATAGGTTTGAAAAAGAAAAGGGAGTCGCCACCTTATTTTTTAAAGGAAACAAGGAAAACCCTAAAAATAGTTTGTTTTAGGAAAACAATTTGAATGACTCCATGTTTAAAAAGGAAAGACAAAAACAGTCTTTTGGAAACCAAAGAAATCAGGGATTCGGAGGCTAAGTTATGACATGGGAAGGTTCTAAGCAAAGCCTATAGGCACCCATATCACCCTTTCGGTTTCTCAGTTCATTTGGGCTAAATTAAAATCTTTCCATACAAAAATCAGCAAGTATATCGTTACAAGAATTGCATGCATATCATATATTTCATTCATTCATCCATGCATAATAAGCAAATAAAAACAGAAAATAAAAAGAAAAAGAAAAGAAAACAGAAATAAACCTAGGATGCTTGGATCCTAGAACGGACTTGAGCCTCATGAAGAGCGCCTACGTACCATGCAACGAAATACATGGATCAAAGTCCACGTAATTCCATTAGAAATAGGGTTAAGACTTATTACAAACCGATGGTAAAAACCTTAGGTTTCCTTATTTGATCAAAAGAGTTGAATTTGATAGAAAGTTTGATTTTGGAAAGAGTTCCACGAGATGGAAACTTTGATAAAAAAAAAACAGAATTTATTTGACAAGGAAACCTCTAATTATACCATAAACTCATATTAGGAAATAACCCTAAAGAGGGAGAAGAGAAAGAGTTAAGGAAGGGAGGTGAATTGGGGCACCTTCACACCCGCTTACCTGAGCGCAATTGCTCCAAGCATTAGCCATTTCAAGCATTGGCAGCCCTATTTGCCATAGGACAATTACCACACCTATTTGCACCTTTACAAGTGCTCAAAACCATGTAAAAACACTAACATGAAAATCTGGACAGAATAGTATTATGGCCTAAAATCATCCACTAAGCATGCTAACAGCAAAAACAGCAAACTTTCATAAGCCCTAACACAATCCTAGAACCATATCATGCATAAAAACCCTAGAATGAACTAACATGCATGCAAAAATATCATACTTACTCCATATGTAAAACATACACAGCAACTACGAAGAAAAACCAATAAAAAGACCTACTTTAACATACTATATGAAAACTAACATAAAACAAGGACACTAAAACCCTAAACTCACAAATATGCTTAAAAACACACAAAACAAACCTCAATCATGCTAAAATAAACCTAAACAAAACCTAAATCATGCATATTAACTAGCTAAAGCAATAAAACATGATAAAAAACCCTAACACTAACATGCTATAACCCTATCCTAGTACAAGGACAACAGGGGCACAAGAATCATAACTATGCATTGAAACTTATGAACTAACTTTAAAGCATGCAAAACTCATCATGAACATCATCATTATCACATGTATTAACTAATAGAAACCTCAATCCATGGTAGAAATCATAAGCATGGCATGCAATAGAGCTATCCTATATGATACCCTAGTTTAAGCTTGAATAGAAAGGAAAATACCTTAGGGGAAAGCCTTCCTTGCTGTTGTACGAACTCCCTCTTGCTCTTGTGGATGTCTTCAATCAATGTTCTCCAAGGCTACAGCAGGTCCTCTAGCTCCCCTCCAAGTCTCTCTCTCTTACTTTCTCTTAAACACTCAAGTATTAATGTATAAAGTGGCTCCCCTTGTGCTGAAGCATAGGGGGGTATTTATAGACTTCAATTAGGATTAACCAATGGCTGGGATTAAAACCCTAAAAATTAACTCAAGGGCTATTAGAGACCCCCTTGGGGCTTAAGTAACTCAGAAGTTACCAAAAATTAGAAGGAAACTCGTCCAAAAGAGTCCATGTTCGTCAAAATAGGAAAAAGTCCGCTTCAGCAAAGAGTTAGAGTGAAAATAGGAAAGTGGTCTCGGGTGACCACCAGGGCCTGGGCGGCTAGCCACCTGGGCCTAGGCGGCTAGCCGCCCAGGGCTGGGTGGTCACCCAAGCCCACTCCGGATTTTTGCCCTATTTTGACTCCTAATCCTTCTAGAAGTGTTTCAGGAGGCAAATTAACTCTGATTTTGATGAAACAAAAGCCAAAACGACCGTGTTTCGATGAGGAATATGTTTTTGAACATTTTAGGGTGAAAACCACTAACCACGGGGGCATGGTTAGGTTTGAACAAGGCGGTTAACCACTATGCTCTACCTTTGCTAAGCATAGGTATGCACGTAGGGTCAAACCAAATGCTTTCCATATCAAAATTAACCTTCATAAAACACTTTTGGGTGTAAAATGATGACTAATGAAAGTCAATTTGAAAAAATTTGATTGGTAATTGTGAGTCAATTAGAGCTAACCGAAGGAAGGGTCAATTAACCAACTTGAACTGTATTGAGCCATTTTAATCCTGAGCCATTGATTTATCAAATTGAACCTAGAAATACCTCTTATGCATCCATATGAACTCCAATTGACAATTTGGAGATCATTCCAAGGTCAAATGAAAAGTTTGGGACTTAAAAGACGATTATGCCCCTTAAGTCACAAAAGCTCTTATTATCTCTCAAGATCAACTCCAATTTGAACCAAAATTCATATCCATTGTCCTTGTGATCCTAGAAAACTAATGCAAGTGACTAGACTCAAAAACAAAACAAAAACATGCATGAAATGATGAGCCCTAGTAAGATGGTGCAAAAATGGGGTGTGACACTCACATCTTTGTTTAAGATCCACTTTCGCTTTAGGGATTAAACCTAGATCCATCATGTTCTTTAATTTCTTTAAATTCACATGCCCCAATCGTTCATGCCACACAATACTCAATTCAATATTGAAAATACTTGGAGGAATTTTATTAACATCATTAACTGATATTACATTCAACTTGAAAAGACCTTCACTTACATAACCTTTACCAACAAAAATATTATTCTTGGTTATTACAACCTTATTGGACTCTATGACAACTTTATAACCTTGATCAACTAAAGAAGACCCACTAACTAAATTCCTCCTCACTTCAGGGACATACCGCACACCACTAAAAGTCAAGACCTTCCCAGATGTCATCTTTAAGTCCACTTGTCCAATTCCTAACATACGTATGGTGGAATCATTTCCTAACGTCACACATCCTCCACTAGAATTATGATAATTTTTAAAAAATGAACGATCAAAGCAAACATGTACATGAGCTCCAGAGTCTAACCACCAATCATTGATTAAATATGTAATATTAATGGATGGGTTAGGATTATACCTTATGGTAGGTTCACAAGAATTCTCTTATTCCTCATCGACTAACATATTAACTTGGGCATCTATTGGTTTTCCATCTTCCATAACATATTTATTAAAGTTCGAAACATTAAACCTTTCTAAACTGACATCCTCAATTTCATATTCAATTTGACCGTTAAATTTTCCGGGTTTTATTGAATCATCCTCTTCAAACGCCATATATATTATTTTAAGGATGGGCAAATAAATCACACTACACAATTTAAATATTATGTTAATCAAAACAAATTTTCAACAATTAAACTAATGAATCTATTCCATAAACCAATATAAACTAGCAACTGAACTTATGCGAATTGGAACTTTATCAATATTGCTAATTATTGTTTTTTTAGATTTAAAACAATAAACAAAACTTTTCTTTAATTTATATAAAACAGTACAAAAAACTATCCTAAATAGAAAACTGTTTTTTTTTTTTTTTCAAATAACTAAAACAGTAAACAAAACTGTTTTTTTATGTATAAAAGAACAGTAAACTGATTTTATTGTTGTTATAATAACAAAGCTGTTTTTTTTTAAAAAAACAGTACAAAACTGTACTAAAACAGTAAACAAAAACTGTTTTTTTATTTATTTAAAATTTATGTCAAAACAGTAATGGATACAATAAAGATAAAACTGTTACGTTACAGCAAAAGCAAAACTGTTAAACTGTTTATTTATTTATTTAAAATTTATGTCAAAACAGTAATGGATACAATAAAGATAAAATTGCTACGTTAATGCAAAAGCAAAACTGTTAAACTATTTTTTTTTTTAAATTTATTTAAACAGTAAACAAAACTGTTTTATTTTTAATTATATAAACAGTACAGAAAACTGTATTATACAGAAAACAGTAGTTTTTTTTTTTTTTTTTTTCAAAACAGACAGTATATAATAAACAGTTTTTCTTTTATTTTTTAAAAAAACAGTAAATAGAAAACTGTTTTTAAAATCTGTCAAAACGAAACTGTTTTGTGAAGCAATAAATACAAAACTGTTTTTTAAAATCTATTAATACTAAACTATTTATAAAAAAACAGTAAATACAAAACTGTTTTTAAAATCTGTCAAAATGAAACTGTTTTGTGAAACGGTAAATACAAAACTGTTTTTAAAATCTATTAATACTAAACTGTTACAAACTTTTAAAAAGATAACTGTTTTTTGTTTTATTTTATTTTATTTTAATTATTATAAGTTAATATATTTGAATAGCAAACAATCGTAAGTCAGTTTTTTTTCAAGAAAAAATTCTTGATGAACAGTAAACAACTAATGTAAAGTTCTTTATTTTGCTTTGAATAAATAAATATAAAACAATAATTTAAATCTTATAGAATATATACCACAAAATTTCTATCTCCCAATGTTTTTTATTATAAACATAGAATACGTTCAATAACTCCTTTAGATTATTGGGGAAATTTCTTTGTAATTGATCTAAATGTTCAAATAATTAATAGAAATTGAAAATTTTCATAATATAAAATATCAAATCACACAAGTAATAACAATTAAAATTATAAAGCATAATAACATGAGAGAAAATTAAAGAGATAAAGTTAGAATAGCTGGCCTGTGGGAAGGCACGTGTGCTCACGCTGTCCTAAAAGAGTTATCGCCTCCTTACGTACAGGTTCTGGCGGACGACAACACCTCCAAGATACAACCCCAAAAGCTCACAGCTAACTCTTCTATGAGTACATTCACAAGAAGAGTAATATGAACAGTCCTCGATCGGTTGCCCCAAAATATGTGAAAATATAGAGAAAAGATATAGGGAAAATATGCAGTAGAGAGAAGAGAAGAGAAGAACGTATGTGTGTCTGATCTATCTAAAGCCTCTTGATGTATGCCTTTATATAGGCATCTAGGTCTGACCGTTTTTGGGTTTTAATGCCCTAACGGCTGGTGTAATTAAAATTGTAATAGTCAAATCAATTGGGCTTGTAACCCAACAGTCATAAGGTTTAATACCTACACTAAAGTATCATCAAATAAAAGTTTTAAAGCTTTACCCTAATATTTCTAACAATGCATATGATGTAGGGAGTTCATTGATATGCACCACGAGGACGAAGGAGAGAAGTTCATTCATATGGTATTTTGGTCAAAATCGAAAGAAAAAAAAGAGGGCATTACAATAATCAGATGGGTGGCATACTTTCTTTATAACTATGGAAAATGTGGCGATCATTCAATATTGCCACGTCGGTATGGAGATCACTCCTCCACTGAGAGAGCCAAGTATTGCCCAAATAAAATTCCCCGATAGGCATGTGATATCCACATTTGATTATAAAAAAAAAAAAAGAAGGCTGTGTTTTCCTTTGCCACATTCCAAGAATCTGTGAATCGCATGGTTGATCTTTATTCCGGGGAGAGGAGTTAGGAACTGAGAAGATTTTCAATCTTAGACAATGTCATCAATTGTTGATCAATCCTCTCACCCAAATTCTGCCAAAGTCTGTACCATTCAAACAATCAACCAGACCGTCATTCCCACTTGGATCCATCATCTCACCAACGTCCACGAATCAATCCGCCGATCCACACCAGACAACAATACCACCACCACCACCACCACCACCACCACCACCACCACTGGCAGCAGCAGCAGCAACGAGAAGAAAGAAAATGACAACGAGGATGAGGAAAACACCAAACACAACACCGGCTGCTGCGGTGGCAGCAGCAGCAAGAACAAGGAGAAGACCGAGAACAAAACCAGCAACAACAGCAGCAGCAGCGGCGGCAACGATAGTAAGAATTCTGCGCTTCAACATCAACTCGACAAGTTACGGAGAAATCTCAATTTCGTCAAAGACGCTTTTGAGAAGCTCAAGGAATTCGAAGACCATGTAGGCATCTCGATCGATGAGGTGCAAGGCAGCGTCGACGTCATCGTTCAAGAGGTGGGAAAAACCCCTGAAAGTTCCTTCGTCCAAGCCGAATCTCTTCAACCCAAACTTCGCAAAGTCAACGACATCGTCAAGAAATTGAAGCTACAGGTTTGGCCGGCGCACAAAATTTCTCCCGGCAGTGCCGCTGCGGATCCTCATCGAGACACGCGGTCGGACCCTTCCACATCCGGCAGTGGATACAATGCACGCCACATGTTCGATGGATTACCTAACCTACACATGAACGAACAGTTTCGGCGTAGCTCGGCGTTTAAAGATATTCAAGAGATTTACGAGAGCCTCGATATCACATCGAGACATTGTTTGTCGTGCTTCACGGCGTTTCCGGAGAATGAGGTAGTGAAGAAGAGGGTTATGATATACTGGTGGGTAGGAGAGGGCTTAATCGTCCCACCGAGAGCCGGCCAAAGGACGGCTGAGGATATTGCTGAAGATGTTTTCAAGGAGCTTACGGTGAAGGGCTTCATCGAGCCTGTTGAAAAGATGTGTGGATTAGTCGCGGACAGGTTCGAGATGCACCCTTTTATTCGGTCCGCTGTAATTATGCTTGCTCAAGAAGCTGGGTTCTTCGATTTTGACTCTAAGGGGACTCCCACGGCAAACTTTTCGTCGTGCCGGAGGGCTTGTTTGGTAAAATCTGAAGGAGGAGGATCTTCCCAGCAGGTACCCATAAACAGTCCTGATTGGGATCAGGGAAAACTCGAAACATTGTTCAATGTGAGTGAGCCTTACCTTGGTTTCAAAATGGAATGGTTTTCAAAGATGAAGAATGTCAATGTTCTTTATCTGGGAAGGTGGCAGAGCCGGGCGAAGCATCACATGGAAGATGGGGTTAAGCATCACATTGAAGTGGAGGACACTGAGTTCTTGAAAGGGTTGAAGAATATGAAACAACTCAAGTTTTTATGCCTTCAAGGAATCTCTAGAATTACGGAGCTTCATGATTCCATTTGCAGGCTCACCAATCTGAGAATCCTGGATCTTGGGGCCTGTCACAATCTAGAGGTACTGCCCGACGGGATAGGCTTGCTTAAGAACTTGACGCACTTGGACATGTCTGAGTGTTACTTGCTTGACCACATGTCTAAGGGGCTTGCCTCGCTATTAGAACTCCAAGTCCTTAAAGGGTTCGTGATTGGTGATTCGACAAAAAGCCCATGTACTGTTGCCGATTTGGTCAATTTAAAGAGGCTGAGAAAATTGAGCATCAGTGCAGGTTCAGAGTTTCCTTCACCAGTAGAGCTAACCTCTTTCTACCAGTTTTCAGCTCTTCGCAAGCTAACAATAGCTTGGGGAGGGGACTCCTTAAAAGCCAAATCAGACAACAGCGCTAAGCCAGAGGGTGGTGCAGTCGAACAAGCTACAGAAGCCACAAAGAAACCACGACTCAGTAAAATTCTGTCAAAAGTGCCCACTTTCAAGCGAGACAAAACAGCAACTCCTGTGATTCCGGGACTCCCTATATCACTGGAAAAACTGGACCTTCAGTGTGTTCCATGGGTGAAGACACCCGATTGGCTGAGGCTTGGCAAATTGAAGAGCCTTACGAAACTCTACATCAGAGGAGGGAAACTCCGTGGTCTGGGTCAAGCTGAGGACGATAATGGCAGGTGGAAAGTTAAGATATTACGTATGAAGTTCTTGCAGGAATTGAATATGGATTGGGAACGACTGCAGGCGTTATTTCCAGACTTGATTTACTTGGAGAAAGTGGACTGCCCTAACCTCAAAAAAATCCCATGCAATGACAGTGGAGTGTGGCTGAAGGGAACAATGGAACCAAAGCAAGTGAAAGCAGTTGCCCGAAATTGAATTGTGAATGTACTAGGTGTTTCCTCCCAAGTAGGTGCACATTAATGAAAGTAGGTTGAATATTTCTGGCTAATAGTCTGAGTTTCAGTTCTCTTTCTTATTTATTCATGTCTGTATTTTTATGGATTTTACAAAGTGTCAATATCTGACTTACATGGTTTTTGGCTCCGTTGGTATAGAATTAGCTACGTGGGTGTTTTGCTTGCATCAAAGAGATAATTGCATGATTGCATGTAGAAAAAACCTAGAGTAGGGGTTCTTTCCATTATTTTTTATTTCAATTGTTGAGAACAAATATGGATTTTCTGGTAGTGATCTTATGTATTTTCTTAATGGAGTTAGATGGATACGATATGAATTTTTTAGTTGAATAGAATAGAATAGACAACTTTAATTATCGGGTTCAGAGAATGATTCTACTGATCTTAACCGGTTTCAAGTGGTAGAGAAACAATGGGCAACCTGTCAATCTCTCTCTCTCTCTCTCTCTCTCTATAGATATATGTATGTGTGTGTGTGTGTGTGTGTGTGTGTGTATGAACAGGGGCTGTATTTCACATCTTCTTTGTGCTGATGATTCTATTATTTTTTGTGGAGCTAGTAATAGACAGGTAAGGCATTTGGGAGTATTTTTGTTGTGCTTTCAAGCAGTGTCAGGGCTGAAAATTAACTTAGGAAAAAGTGAGATGTTTGCTGTTGGGGATGGTATTGATACGGTCATGTTTGCAGAAAATTTAGGTTGCAAAGTGGGGACTCTTCCCACGTCTCATCTGGGTTTACCTTTGGGGGCCAAGTTCAGAAGCACAACTATGTGAGATCCGGTGGTGGAGAGGTTTGAGAAGCGCCTTACTGGCTGGAAAAGAGGTTATTTGTCCAAGGGAGGAAGGATGACGTTGATCAAGAGTATTCTCTCTAGCCTTCCAACTTATTTTATGTCTTTGTTCCTTATTCCGGCATCGGTGGCAAAGAGATTGGAGAAAATACAGAGGGACTTCCTGTGGGCAGGTTTGGGGGATGTGCAGAAAATGCATTTAGTTAATTAGGAGACCATTTGTTCTTCAAAGCAAAATGGTGGACTGGGTTTTAGATCTTTAAGAGTTTTCAATAAGGCACTTCTTGGGAAATGGATGTGGAGATTTGCCATGGAAAAAGAGGCACTGTGGAGAAGAGTAGTGGAGTGGAATGTGAGGAAGGAGACTGGTGGCCAAAAGTGGTGAGAATTTCTTATGGTACGGGTGTATGGAAAGCAATCACAACTGGGTTGATTTGGTTCAAAAAGGAGAATAGTTTTAAAATAGGAAATGGGCTCACAGTCAGATTTTGGAGTGATGTTTGGTGTGGAAATATGACTTTGAGGGAGGAGTTCCCTAATTTATTATTGTCGCGGTGAATAGAGAAGCCTGGGTGGAAGATATGATTTTTTGGAATGGGAATGCTGTAAATTGGGAAGTAATATTTGAGAGGGATTTTCATGATTGGGAACTTGAAGAAGTCATGTGTTTCTTTGAAAAGATATATTCAACTGAAGTTCATCAAGATGAGGAAGATAAGATCGTTTGGAGGAGTAAGTCGAATGGTAGATTTTCAATGGGATCATTCTTTGCTTCATTGGCATTTAGAGAGAGAATACACTTTCCTTCATGTAGAGTCTGGGTTCCAAAGGCTCCGTCTAAAATTTCTTTCTTTTTGTGGGTAGCTTGCTGGGACAGATGTTTGACGATTGATAATCTTAAAAAACGAGGTTTTCAACTTCCCAATCGTTGCATCATGTGTAAACAAGAGGCAGAATCTGTTGACCACCTATTACTTCATCGTGAGATTGCTAAGAAATTGTGGACTACATGCTTTAAGGTATTTGGAATTCAGTGGGTGATGCCCAGGTCAGTTTGTCAACTCTTAGACTCTTGGTGGTGCAGAAGCAAGAATAAGGAAGCCTTGGTTATTTGGAAATTGGTGCCACATGCTACTTTATCGGCTATTTGGCGAGAGAGAAATAGGAGAACTTTTGAGGGTGGGGAATGGGGTATAGAAAAACTGAGATACTGCATTTTTGAATTCCTTTTTGAGTGGGCTGATCCTGGCCTCTTTTTTCGCCGGATTCCTCCTGATGATTTTTTGGATAGTTTGATTCTTTAGACTCTTTCTTTTTTTCTTTTCCTTTTTGGTATACGCCTTGTATACATGGCTTTTGCCTGCTTTAGTTCTAATACTAATCATTAACCTTTATAAAAAAATTCTAGGGCTTCATACTTTTGGAGCATTATCAAATAATGAACATACTAGGAAAAAAATTTGTTTACAAAAAATATTCATTCCCTGTGGAATTGTTGACTTTATTTTTCAGAAAAGAAGGCCTGAAATAGCTGGAAAAGAATGTGAGGAACTTTTCTTTATTTTTTTTTCTGTGAGAGGTCCTATGACAGCACATGGCTTATTGGCCTGGAATGTTGGTCATACAACTGACGTTTTCTCTCTTCCTTACCAGATACGTAGAAGAAAAAAGTCAGAAAATATAATAAAACAAGGTGTTAAAGATTAATTAACAAAGTATAGGGATAATTTTTTCTCTCCCTTACCAGGTTGTTTCTCTAGATAGATGTATTCTGTTGATGTAGGAATAATTTCATGTTATGCCTCAATCCAAGATGTGTTTCATTGCTGCATTTTGTTTTTTTTTTTTTTGGATGAAGTAAATGTGTATTAATAACAAAAGGCTAAAATCAAATTGTCTTTGCTTAATACAAAAACAATATAACTACATAGGGAAAAGCATGATATTGTGCTTATAACCTAGAGAGAACTACAAGTAGTACTAGAGAGATAAGAAAACTTGAAAAGGAAAAGGTAATTATTAAGCAAAGACCTAAGAGAGATGAAGAAGGCTCTGATACCAAAAAAAGGGGGAGGATAGGTAAGATTGTGTTTCTTGTAGATTTTAGGTTATGTGATTTTGGCATCTCCCAAGATGCTGACTTTGGGAAGAGAATTATGATCTTTAGAAAAAAAGGAGGGATTGGACTTTGCAAATCATGGAATAATGGAGGGATACAACTATTTTTCTAGGCTTCATAGGAATTCCATAATGCTAGATCTGAACTTGGACGGTATAAGAAAGGGTAGGTTTGGTAAGGTGAAATTCGGTTCCACTTGAATTAGAACATGTCCATTGTTCAAGCCAACTTCTACTACAGTGATAAGAGCATCCTTATACTTGTTCAATCTACTATCCAAAAGAGCAATCAGACACGTAACATTCTTGCCTGGCTAAGAAAGTGGATTGAAGGCCTTAATGAATTGCTCCTAAATGAAGTCCTCTATCTTCTTGCTTACAATTTCTTTTCAAATCTGCTTCATCCAGGATTGACAAGTATGTTTTTTTGTATGGAAGTTGAGACAATGGAAGACTTATATATGGATGCAAGAGCTTCAGGTTTAGAAGGTAAGATAAATATTATAGGAGGAACAAGCTTAGAAGCATCATAGAACTTTTAAGGATGAAGGGGGTTCAACTTAAATGACTACAACTCATGGGTGGAAGAACTAGAAGATTGGGGTTCAATCCATTCACTTTCATAGTGAATTTCTGTAGTAATCTGAGTAGAATATGAAATGGCAAGGGCAGAAGGAGTGAGTGATGTGTTGTCAATAATGGTTGCTATGTCTGCCATGTATGGACCCCCTAATTTAGTTACCAAAGGCAAACTCTGGTTTGGAGGTTGAAAGGCTTAAAGAATATGTTGTGGGTCTTACAGCGCTTCCTATGCTTCTGCCCGGCGTCCTTATCTTCTGGACTAGTTTTAGGTTTAGTGTGATCTGGGTGACTGATGTCATCTCTCTTCAAAGAATATCTTAGAAGACCCAAGACTCCAAGACTTGAAGTCCTCAGCAATCGTGCAAAGTTTGTGGAATCTCTACTGAGTATTATACACATGCATGAAAAAGAAAAGAAAGAAATTCATCCCCTCCCTTCCCAAACAAGACCAAGACCAAGACCAAGATGTCCTTTACAACTCTAGACAAGGAGTTGCACAAGTAAAAACCTAGTCCTTTCAGATTAGTGACAAAGAAGAGGGATGAAAGAAAATATAGTTTTTCTGATGTGGAAGGCCAGACTAAGCTTCAACCATGGAGAATACTCAAAATGCAATCCTCCAGACTTGATTACCATTCTTGGTGCATCTCATTATGTATGGCTTCCTCTCAAAGTTGTTCATACATCCTCTGCCTGTTATTTTTTGCAGCCAGTGGAAGGCTAGCACAGTTTCATCTAATTTCTTTTCAGATTTTCCAAGTTTGGAAGATTGAGACCCCCCCCCCCCCCCCCCCCGGGGCTTCTCTTTTTTTTTTTTTTTTTTTTTTTTTTTCGTCTTTCTTGACTGGGTTCCTCTGCAAGTTCCCAACCATCTTCTTGGTACTTCCTTGGTCCTACTTGGTCAATCAATGGGACTCTTAATCGATCGAAAATTAATATGATCAATCAAAACTAGATATGAATTATCGTGGAGTCCAGCTTCCAACACAATTTTAATTAGAGGTCTAAAGAAAGATATGGTCATTTTTTCTGAAGTGTACGGAAAAACTTATTTCAGCTTCCACAACTTAAATAGATTACACTTTATTAAATTAAAGACTAATCACCAAAACATGGATTTAAAGGTCTCCAAGTCACTTGCAATTCTAAAGTGTGAGATCTAGGATTTAGTGAATTACTCTTCTTGCAGAAACCATGCTCGAAGTTTCACTAACATGACCAACGGAGGATAATGAATATTAATGACACAAACAAAAGACAATATTGATACTGTTTTTTATATGGAATTTGCCTCAAACACAATATAAAAAATGGATAGGGTTTTTGTTAGGCACTTTTGCTACCAAATGGGCACTTAATTCCATGACTACCTTTCCCCAGTAACCAAACGTACCTGGTTAAATAGTTGTGTTTGTCTCAAGCGTTTGAGTCTCAATTTTGGGAATCCTATTTTTCATCATTTGGTTGTTTCTTTTTCCTAAACCAAGCAAGCCGCCTATTTTTTTTGTGTAGTGAGTTATGCAATCTTTATTCCTCTTGGCTAACATTCATTCCTGATTTTTGTTGGAAGACAAGGCGGGGGTGAAGGATCACCACCTATTTCAGGCTTTTTATGCAACTGTTCTCGGGGCCCACATGACTGCTCCAGGGAAAAGGGAGAGGAACTACGACAGAAGGGCTGCAGATGCAGATGAAAACCAAGAGAGTCCAAAGAAGCCGCCTTATGCTGCCAATGCCTCTGTATAGATTAGAACATCTTGGGTTAACTGCATTCTTCCCAAGATATGATTTCCATAGGATGATGAAACTGTTATCAATTTGGTTAAAATTGCTATGAAAGAATTTGCAGATATCTGCTTTTCAGCCTATTGAATGGTAGAGTATATTACAGCATTAGATCCTTGAAATTAGGATTGAAAGAAAACGACAGAAATAGTTTGAAATTAGGATTGAAAGAAAATGACAGTCATAACGTATAGGTAGCCAGCATCATGGTATTGCGCAGGGGTTGTCTAGATATGCCAGGAAATGTGTTCCAAATTCTGACACTCTGTTTCTTTGTCAATGTTTCATTGTCTGGGAACAAAATTCGTGGAAAACTATATCAGGAAAAAGGAATGTGTTGCAGTAGATGAGGGTGGTCCCTATTATAAAATTGAAGTTGCATAATCTTAGCTCTACGCTTTTGCCATATATTTTATTTTATTAATGTATTTGGGAGAGTAAGATTGTAGAATCCATTAATATGATTATAACTCTTACCTTTCTAAATACACCATTAGGGCAAAAGTATGGGGCAAAATAACATTATCCTCTTTAAAAATTGACTAGATGACAGGAGAGATCCATCTAAAAGTGGGTCTCAAACTAGTTTTTGCTGACGTGTCAAAATCATAGAGATTGATATTAACCGGACAAAGGTATATATAGTCTCATAAAGAGAGGAAGAACTTAGGAGTGTTAATGGTTTTGGTTAAAACCGAAAACCAAACCGAACCAAACCGAACCGGATGGTTTGGTTTGGTTTTTTTGTCATTAGGTTTGGTTATGGTTTTAATTTTAGAAAACCGAACTCAATTAGTTTGGTTTTGGTTTTCAGTTTTAAAAAACCAAACCAAACCGAAAAAACCGAAAAATATATAATATATATATGTATATATATATAAACTTAAAGTTTGTAAATTCCCAATTCTAATAAGGGTAAAATAGGTAATGGGCTTGTTTTTGTTGATTTTAAGTTTCTTATTGTTTTCCCTTTTTTAGATTGGCATGTATTAAACTAGCTATTAATGTTGTGTGTGATATTGACATATTGATATATGTCAATATGTTTCTATTTTGATATAATGTCTGTATTTTTTAGTTGCTAATGTAATGCTTTTATTAAAAATATTTTTATTTGGAGTTTGGCATGTCATTTTTTTTATTTTCAATTATTTGTTATTACTTGATAGGTTAAAACTGAAACCGAATCGAACCGAACCAAACCGAAATATATTGGTTTGATTTGGTTTGGTTTTTTTATAGTATGGTTTGGGAAGAATAAAACCGAAGTATAATGGTTTGGTTTGGTTTGAAATCTCTCCTAAAACCATACCATTAACACCCCTAGAAGAATTTATCTTTGGGTAGTCCAGTTAGTAAGAGTGAATTTGTACTTATATAGTTAGGTGTACGGTTTTAGGCTCAATTCCCGCCAGAGCAACTTAAGAGGCCGTGGTGGTGGCCGTGGGTTGCTACCCTACTCTCCCTAGGGGTTGGTTGTCTGTAATGAGGAGATGCTGCTGCTGCTATAAGCTGTCTTTTTACTCTCATTTGCTTATCATATATGTGACTGTGTAGGCGTTCTTTGATCGGTCCGTATTTTTACCAGAACGAAAATGCATTATACGTTCGTACATGATTGATCAGATTAGGGTTTGAAAACTCAATTTCGGCTCCAAAAAAGAATCATTTCCATGAAAGAATCGTTTGGATTCTCAGCTATCTTCAATGAAGGGTATGTTAACGTTCTGCTTGTTTTGGTTTTCAGTCATAGTGCTCTGTTTGGTTGCTGAGAAAACTAGGAGAAAAATAGAAGAAAAAGAAAGTTCTGAATCGTTTTGGTTCTGAGTAAACGGAGGAAAATGAAAGAAAACTTAGATAACTGTAAGTCCCGATCTTATAAGGGATCCCTTATCCGTAAGTTACATAGTGATGTGGTGATATTTGTTTTCTCGGGTCCCAAATGATGAAAAATGTGAGATTCAAACTTTGTAGGGCCAGTTTGGTAGCGGAAACGAAAACTTTCTTCTGTTTTTGAAAACGGGAAGAATGAAAATGACGCAGAAAAGGTGTTTGCTGGATTGTTCTGTTAAAAAAAAAAAAAAATTCCTGGGAAACGTTAATATGTCATTTTCCATGTTTTAACCCTTTTGTCACCAAAAAGGACCTTAAAACTATAAAATCTCAATACACACAATTATAGGGTCACCGGTCACGATCGGGGGCAAATATTTTTTTTTGAAACAAGATTTCTTGCAATAGTTTTACATTATTCTCAATAACTTTTTTGTAAGAATTTTATTTTATGAATCCAGCGTTGGATTATATATTCATTTTACACATGTAATGCATGCTAAATATTTAGTTGATCGGAGATTAAAAGATGTTTCATTAAAAACTGTGAGATTTTTCGTTCATAAGAAAAGTGAGTTAGTGGATCAAATGACATAATGGCATGCATGAGGAGGGTATCTAATTCAATGTTGGGTTCAACAAAATGTGGATGACATGAAAAATTACTGAGATGTTACAAAGAAATCTTTTATAAATTTTTTTTCAATGTATTCATATTTGTTTGTGAGAGCAGTTTTTGGATATGAATACTGTTTTCATTTCTACTAACAAACGGGCTACTTTTCTATGACTACCTTTAGCGACCAAAGTAACCTAGTTGGATAGCTGGGTTTGGCTTAATTTTATAAGTCTTTCCTTTTACCTCATCTGATATTTGTATTTATATATATATATTCATTTGTTGTTAGTTTTACAATATATATATATATATATATATAAATTGGTAGCGTACTTTAAAAACTTATAATAATCAGTTGTGAAATCAGAAATATGGCCAATGCTCAGACAAATTTCAATAAAAGTTTTGGAAAAGTTGGGTTTAATATTTTGTTTACCTATGGCTTAAATTTTGAACAAGTTATAAAGTTATACAGATATTTGTAATTGAAATTTTTTTCAAAAATTGAAAATTTGTAAAATTATTTTGGTTCTTTAAAGCCAGGGCAATATGGAGAAAGTTGGGTTCAAGCTCGAGGTAAAAAAATGTCACCCATTTGTGAAGTTTTACAAACATGGATATTATTGAAGAGTCTCAAATTTTTTTGTTTTTTCTAATTCAGTAATGCAATAAGCTTTATTCATGAATATAATATCCCACACCCACACCTACACACATGCATGCGTGTGCGTGCACATACACACACAATATGTATGTGTATATCTGTGTATTAATTTATGTTATATGATTACATTTTTGTTGAACATGTGATATACTTCATCTTCATGGTTAATGGGATATGATTTTTGCAAATTTCAGGCAACATGAACTGCTCAAGTTAGCTAATGTTGGGCGGTTATTTTTTTCTCAGGGAGTCTCAATTATATTTTAATTACTTGTGCTCGATCCTGATGCAACTATAGTTTGGCCATTGTTGTGCACTTCAAATATATTTTTCTCTTTGTGAGAGCTTGGAAGTGTGAGCCAATGAAGCTCTGAGTTTTACTGCTACAATTTGATAAAATGAGCCAATCGAATGATCCTGCCGATGCTGAAAATTTTGTGTTGGTTCTTTTCGACTGAGTTAGTTTGGTGAAATCTGATGAACAAGGAATATGGGACTTGTTCACTGAAAGTTTTGGTTTTTGGTTAGTTCGTCAGGTATATGCCATATTTGGTTTAATGTCTTTGAAATGATTTGGTGAGATCAGATGAGCCGGGTTGGAGGATTCCTCTGCTGGACCCCATTTCCTTTTTTGGTTCATTGGCGTATCTTTTTAGGTTTAATCTCAACTGATTAGTTAGTAAGATTTCAAATGTTTTGAGGTGAACTTGTTTCAGTAACTTGGATCAGTATTGATTTGTGTAGAGAATTTTTGGAAGAATTTGGGTTTGGTTCATTTATCATTGGGATTGACATATAGAACTTTACAAGGCTTGCTTAATCTGACAAGGACATGCCTTAATTCGTTTTGTTATTTTGGGCCTATATTGGATATAGTTAGAATTAAGGAACAATCGTTTAGGATTAATCTTACAGTTTGTTGTGAGACATTTGGATTGAGATTGGTTTGGTAATATAGCACTCGCAGTTTGATTCTTATATTCTCATCATGATTCTCAAATTTCTCTCACGCCTTCTCAATTTATGGACTTCTTCTACATGTAAACTTGATGATTTGAAAGTGTCAGACAGATTAGTTCAGGGTCTTTCAATATCTGAGCAAACAAAACAGTTTGTTTTCGCAATTCATGAACCAGAATCACAGTCTGTGATTTACATATTAGCTGCACAGAATTTATCCAAGCAAGCAGCTGCAGATGCAGAGTGTCTCATTAAGGAAGTTCGGCCTGAAGCTGTTGTGGCTCAGGTTGCTCCTTCAGCCTTGGTTGAGATTCTATCTGAGGAGAGAAAATCAAGGGATGAACTTGTGAACTCAATGCCGACGACTTTCTTTGAGGTACTTAAAGGTTGTATAGTGGATAAAATCAATAAAGAGATGTATGAGAATGTGGCGGGGAATTTGGTTTTGCGAGAGATTTTTGGGATTGGTTTTCATGGGCACTTTTTGGCTGCCAAAAGGGCTGCGGAGGAGGTTGGTTCCTCATTCTTTTTATTTGAATCGCCATTTGTGAATGTAGAGGGGAGTCCCCACGATGAAACTGATATATTGAACAAGTTTCAGGCTCTAGTTCAACAGCGATGTGGCTTGGTTCCACGGAAAGCAGGTTCTGTTTCCCCAAAGAGATTCTGCCTCACTAATGATCTCCAATCCCAGATGGTGGAATCCTTATCTACATATCTTGCTGAGTCAGCCCCAAACTCAGCTCCTCCTTCTGTTTCAGATGTAGGAATTGAAGATTTCCAACCAAGATGCAATTACCAGGCTCCACCATTTGCTCAATCTATTTATCCCTTGCTCACTGATTTACACAAGATCTTTGTTGATATCCCATCAATTGAATGGGCTTTGGCTTATGCACAGAAGATGCTTTTTGATGTGGATAGAGGAGAACCTGTCAATGGCCAACTCCTTTCTGAAGTTCAGACTTTCCAAATTGCAGTGGAGGGGCTGAGAATTGCTCTGAACAATGCCTCTCGGTGCCCCATCAGCAAAATGGAACTCTCAAGCTCAGCCAGAATGGAGTTTTCTGAGCTTCCTGCGGATGATAAGTACCATATTCTTTTAGCACAAGCCCTTCGAAGTGAGACCAAGAATTCTAAGTCCATAGTGGCTATTGTGGAAGCTGGAAGCTTAGCAGGGCTTCGGAAACACTGGAAGACTCCTGTGTCATGGGAGGTTGAGGATTTGGTCAAACAGTTCTTCACAAAGTGTGAAGGTGAGGAGCAGGGCCTAGCTAGTCACAAGGCGGACACGAATAAATTATTAATTGAAAAACCATTGGTGGCAGTTGGGGCTGGAGCAACAGCGGTTTTAGGAGCATCATCCATACCTAAAGTTTCTGCTATATCAACTTTCATGAAGATGCTGACCTTAAAAGTCCCTGTTTCACTTAAACTCTTTTTGACATACGGCCAGAAGGCAGCTACAATTTCCATGGGAAAATTTCTTGGCCCATCAAAAGTTGTAGCTCATGGAATTGCAAGTTATGGAGCCAAAACCACTTCTGTCTTGAAGGCAGCCGACTCTGCCCAGAAAATCCGTGCAGTGGCACACAGTGTTATAGTCTCTGCCGAGCAAAAGAGTTTCTCCATCATGCGAACAGCATTTTATGAAATAATGAGGAAACGGAGGGTCCAGCCAATTGGGTCTATGCTATGGGTAACATTGGGTTGTAGTTTGACCATGTGCACTGGGTTGTTTATGTATGGGGATGGGATTGAATGTGCTGCAGAATCTCTTCCCTCAGCCCCCTCAATTGCTTGCTTGGGCCGTGGAATTCGAAGTCTGCGCAGGGCATCTCAGGAAGTTACACAAGCAAATAGCTCAAATATACAAGAAACCGTATGATCCCTAGTGTATCAGTTCTGAGAAAGCAAAGATTCATGAGGAAGGTTATGGAACTTTTCTTCTCTGCATTTTGATTAAAGACCATGAATTTCTGTTCATTCATTTTTGGGGGCTTTGGGTAGAGTTCCACACTCTCGTGTATGGAATTATGCAGTGTTTAAAACAGAGTGCTTTTTTAAATTTAAAAGAAAAAATATTGAGAAGAAAAAATAATTATGAGTTTTCTGTAAAGAGCAAACTACTTGGGTTGAGGAAGGAAACACAAATACTATGATAAGATGAAACTCATAAGACACTCCCATTAGGAGTTTGGATTCGGTGCTGAGGTGAAAAAGCTTAACACTGTGCTGAGCTCAGCTCGATTGTTGGACGATTGAGATTAAAAGATCAATAAGTTGTCACTGAAGTCATTTTTGTCAGTTCAGTAGCAAATGTTTGATCTTTTAATTTCGACCATCCAAAATCTCATCCAACGGCTGAGATAAGCTCTGCGCAGTGTTGGGTTCATACAGCCCAGTACTGAATCCGTTCACATCCCATTAGATGGAACCTAATGCCAACCAAACAAAGGGTAGTAAATGGGCTTTTTGCACAACGAATATCCTCCCTAGTTTTACCACGACACGCTGGTATCCTTTTTGCTCCCCATCCAGAATGTTGTACACTTAGGCCATGTTTGTTTAGCTGGAATGGAATGGATGGAATGGAATCTCATTCCAATTCATTCCAAACAGCATGTTTGGATGAGGTAATTTGAATGGGAATGGAATCAAATAGTGTGTTTAAACAGCCATTTCAAATCTATTTTCATTCCAGACTACTTCAAGCATGGAATCACATTCCATTCCCATCCATTCCATTCCAGCTAAACAAACATGGCCTTAAGGTTTCAGAACTCCAAATTTTGAGGCCCCAATATTTATTCTCTTAATTTTCCCTTTTTTTTGTGGCAATACAAAATTAGTGAATCAAAACTTAATTAAGTAAAACTTTTGGGGTAAAAATTAAAGGTTCTATGGTTATAACACATCAAGAGACCCATGTATGTAGGAAAGAGATAGTGTTGTCCATCACATGATTAATTCATGTCAAACATCCTTTTAAGAATAAATAAACTGATGCATTTCAAAGATAACATTCTCTTTTCCCCTGAGCATGCTAGTGTTATCCTATTACATTTACATTTCTCTTGTCTAACTTTCAAAATAAGATCTCCAACTGAAATTCATTTCCCTTTAATCTGCAAACAGTGGGCAGAGGAATCTCCTTAATAACCTAAACCTCTAATGATTTGCAACTGGCCAAACATAGCCTGATGAGAAACGAGCAAATTGATATTCATTCTCATAGGAAAATGGACCATATATAGCTTAATTCACAAATTTCTTTTCCAAAGCAAATCCAAGAAACTTGGAGCCAACATAAGACGCAAACAGCTCCTATGAATGCTTCAATTCATTAGTCACCACGTAAACAGGCCCTTCGAAAACCAAACACAATTATGAGAAGGGATAAAGGAACATTTCCAAATTGGATGTAGAGCTACTACTAGGTGAGAAATCCTACGCCTAGTTTAACATTTAAATCCAATGTTTTATAGGGGATCTGCTGTCTGGAAATTTGAAAATTAAAGTGTGACCATGAAACAAACCTCCACAAGCTGCTCACATGCAGACTACATAATGAGCGGAAAAGGAGCCCAGATGGATGGAACATGCCAATATGGTGCATTTTCTTCACGTAGTAGGTTTTGAAAAAAGGATTTGTGCTCAAACCATTCCCAGCTAGATCCTTTTTCTCAGCTAGTGTTAGTAGTCCATATCTAATCTAACACTAAAATAAAAGAGTTAGAAGCTTGTTTACTGTAGATGCACTGTTCATCTTCAGCAAAATGACATTTTTATTTTTATTTATTTATTTTTTTTGCCCACGTATGTGCTTTAAAAAAAGAAAAAGAAAGGGTATTATAGGTATTGCAGTAATACCCAGTTGGTAATCATTTTGTCTCATGTTGGTAGTCAGTTTGTAGCAAGTTGACAAACAATAACGTTATCGTAGATGCCCAGTTCATCCACAATATAATGACGGATTTGCCTTCCTCCTTCTTCTTTTTTTTTTTTTTACTTAAATTATATTTAAATTATTTTATTTTTTATTTTTATTTAAATTTTTTTTATTAAAGGGTATTATAACTATTGCAGTGATACCAAGTTAGTAGTCAATTTGTATCATCTTGATAGTCAGTTTGTAGCAAGTTGACAAACAATAATGTAACATATAGCATTACCTTTGAAAGACTAAATGTCACATGACCAACTAGCAAATAACGTTAAGCACGTGTGTAGCATGTTCCTAACCCTAGTATCACTAAGAAAATGAAACTCATCACTCTTATGAAATTTACTAAACAGAATTCTACAGGGACTGATGTGGGGGCATATCTTATTTCTTCTCACAATCAAATATTGATAACTAGCTCCGATACTAATCCACAATTCTAGACTCTCCACATCCATCGTTTTGCTATTTAACACGGGTGATGTATAAGCGGGGCACACAGCCTGTTAGACACCTTTCGAGCTATTGGATTGCAATGCCTATAGCATATGGCCATGCAGTGCAACTGACGCCCATTCGAATTGGGTTTCTATATGGTCTAAATACTGTACTCCAAAAATCATGTGGTATTACATTTTGCACCAGTATCCTCAAAAACCACCTGACGAATATGAAATTCCCGAACTTGACAACCTACAACTCTACAAGACTTATGAAAACTTAATATTTATCTTAGTGATCAATCTAAAAGTCATATTTTCAGTTGCTCTGGGTCCATCAAGCCCTTTACAGTGCCAAACAGATGGTGTTTTCGAGCATTCCAACAAATAGCTAACAAAGTTCACCTTCAAGGGTTTCAACATGTTTGAAACATGATAGCGTAGATTTCACCTAAAATTGAGACAATCTTGCTGATTCGACAAAAATGTGAAAATTGTAGAGGTAGGGAAGGCAGAAACAAATATAGTAGTATGACTTGTGATCACTGGAAAGATCTTGATGCTGCATTTCTTAGGATACGCCTGTACTTTGTGGGGCTGTCCCACCAAGTTGGGGTATTGATGATCGCCCTTTCTAACCAATCCTTCTGCACCTCCTTCTTACTGGTCAGCCTTTTATAGAAACATCGCCACTTGTACATGGCACGTCTTAAACGAACACTCTTCTTTGCTCCGAATAGATACTTGATGTAGTCCTTTGCCAGCCGAGACATCTCCTCGCCATTGATGATGTAAATGTACTGCAATGAAACCAATGAGCTAGAAAGGTCAACACATATGGGAGGGATAGACCATTAGGAGACCATCAGGACAACCTGTATCCCTAACACTTGGCCCTTTGAGCTTACAACAATATGGTACAAAAAACTCTAGACAGTTGAATGCCACATATTTTAAAATGTAAGTGGTCTACCATCTTAATAAGAATCATGTGATTATGCTGCTTTTTGTAATGCAAGGACCACAGAAATAAAATAAAAATAAGAGAAAAAAAAAGGGGAAATTAACAATAACCCCTATTAGGGGACTGCTTTTAACAAAAAACCCACCATAAGATTTTTTAACTCCAAAACCCCTTTTTTAAAAGATTCTTTAAGCAAAAGGAAATGTTTTTTTTTTAAAATACCTGTTTTAACCTCCTTTTATATTTACAGGGTATGTTAATTTCAAACCAAATCCATTTACGTAGAAGAAGAAGAAGAAGGGAGAGAGCGAGAGAGAGAGAGAGAGAGAGGGAGAGATGAAGAAAAACCAGATCTGAAGAAGAAGAAGAAGAAGAAGAAGAAGAAGAAGAAAAACCAGATCTAGAAAAAAAAACCAAATCTGGAAACGTCGACAGTATCTTCTTCTCCGGTGGCTGTTCATCAAGGCCATGATTAGACCTTCTCCAACGATGGATCTTCCTCTATTTCTTCTTTGTCTTCTTCTTCTTCTTCTCCTTCATCGTCTTCTCTCTCTCACGATGTCAGTGATACCAGAAATTTCATTTTTCTACATTTTTTTGATGTAAGTGTAATTCAGTTTTATATTGATGACAGTATCCTATCATCACAATACTATCATCAGTTTAGTTTATGATTATTTAACTTATGAATAATACACAATACTGTTGAGATTATTTACACATGCTAATATGTGTCTATATATACCTATATGTTTATATGGTTTGATTTCTATGTATATGCTGATTTTTTCTGCATTTTTTCAATGTAGTGTAATTCAATTTTTTTCTGATGACAATAAGACAATAATGTCATAATTTAGTTTTATGCTCATGACAGTAACACAATACTGTCATCAGTTTAGTTTATGATTATTTAACTTATAAATAATAACACGATACTATTGGGATTATTTTATACATGCTAGTATGTTTCTATATATATACCTAACTACATGGTTCTATGGTTTGATTTCTATGTATATGCTGATTTTTTCTGCATTTTTTCAATGTAAGTGTAATTCAATTTTTATTGATGATAGTAACACGATACTGTCATCAGTTTAGTTTATGATTATTTAACTTATGGATAGCAACACGATATGTTGGGATTATTTTACACATACTAGTATGTTTCTATATACCTATATATTTATATGGTTTGATTTTATATATATAGTAAGTTGTTTCTACTTTATACGTTTGGAATGTGATTTTGTGTGTTTTGGAAGGTTGTTTTTATTGGGATTCTATTTCTATATAAGTTGTCGGAAATTATGGTGGTGTTGTTAATAATATCCCTGATTTTTGGGTATAAAGAGTACAATGACATGGTTGTAAATACTTCCAATAGTAAAATAAGGGGTTTTTTGGTCCGTACGGGGTTTGAAAGGGGTTTTTTACAAAATTGATTCTTATTTAGAGCCTATTGTAAAAGGAGTCTTATACATAGGGGTTTTGACCAAAATTCCCTTAAAAAAAGGAAGAGGGGGGGAGGGAACAAGTTTTGTCGCATCATAATCAAACCCTTGCCTACCCATACCTACTAGTGTGCCACCAGATTCGGTTCATTAGGTTTTGGCCAACGTCAAAATGATGGTAAAATAAGCAGAACATTACTAATAGCTCGTCTGTAATAAAGGATTTTCTGTGTCGTTTCCTTGTTCTTACTCTTACCAAAAACAAAATGCTTAAGAGTTTGTTAAAACCATGGACTATGTTCACATAATAACATAGGGCTTATGAACTTTCGGATGCAGAAAACCAAAGAGATCAGTACCAGAAATATGAAACCAATGGTTGCTAAATCACTTGCAAAAATTCATCCAAGATCCCAGCAAGCCTTCATCCTCCGATCCACCAGAATCATCCCCACCACAAGTGGAGGAATTCCACCACTTGCCTCCATCGTCATAGTATTCTTGTTTTTCAATTTGCTGCCGTAATACATTCTCTATCGAATTATCCTTGTTAAAACTCCCCAGGCTTTCTCAAGAGCTTTCCATGGAGATTCCTGATGACAAGTTAAAAGTCCACAAAATGATATATTTGACAAGAAAAATGAAATTAAATGTATTTGCATAGAACGAATTACTTTACAGTCAATGTTTTTGGTAAAGGATAAATTTTCTTTAAAAAAATTGAAATTAATGTATTTTTCGTAGAATGAATAACTTTACAGTCGATGTTCTGGGTAAAGGAGAATTATTCTTTAGAAAGAATTGTTGTAGTCATCCAACAAGGTTGGTCTTTTCACCCCAATGAGGTTGGTCTGAATCCTAGAATGTGCTCAGATAAAGGGCCATGGACCCCATATATCCCCAAAAAGAGTATAAGTATATAACATTCCTTACCAGTTACCATACCATCAAAGATAGAAGCAAGAATCTTTCTTCTGCTTTACTTAGCAAAAACACAACAAAAATAAGAAAATCCTCCCCTCTTGGACTTTTGCAGGAAAAGAACATTACCAAAGGTCAATGGCAAATAAAAGGGTTTCAAACCCTATATGAGAAGAGGGTTATTTGTGAAAAGAAAAAAAAAAAAAAAAAAAAGAGAGAGAGAGAGAGAAAAAGGGGGGGGGGTTGTGTGGGTGGAGGGAAGGGAGGGAATGTACCCAGAAGTGCTCTCACTACCATATAACAACATAATAAGAGGACTTATTCATTATGTTTTGAGCATTTGGAATGAGGTTGAGTGCAGGATGATAGCAAAAATTATAATCAAACTTCTAACAATAATATTCAGACACAGAACACAATGCTTAGCATAAGCAATCGTCAATTAAAACCACCAGTTCTTTAAATCAATATATCCTCCACTGGTCAGAGTAGTGTGCTCTGCTGTCTTGCTTAGTCTAATCAATTAAATGCAAGTTCCGAGCACAAAAGATGGTTGCATTAGGTAGTCAACAAGGTATCAACCTTTGTGAACTTGTATCTTGTGAAGCCCTATAGAGCTAGGTGGCAAAAAACCACTTGTCTAGCTAACTCCAACTAGTATTTATCTTTTTATATTTTTTCTTGAAGGTATCATTAAAGAAAAGGCCTTAGGCCAGTATACAAGGAGCATACAAAAGAAAACTACACAAACCAAAACAAAAACAAAATCTATCCCCAATAACAACAATCCAAAAACTATAATAATAATAAGGGTTAATTACATTTTTGTACCATCAACTTTGGGGGTAATCTCAATTTAGTCCACGAACTTGACATTGACTCAATTTGGGACAATTTTTAACTTTGTGTTTCAATGGGACAGGGGGTGACGGACGTTAAAATTTTTAATGGAGCAGTTACGTGGCCCACACGTGCTGCTGATGTGGATCCCACGTGGCATCACCCTCTCTAGGTTAATTACTTTTTTATACCATCAACTTTGGGGATAGTCTCAATTTAGTCCACGAACTTGACATTGACTCAATTTTGGGACAATTTTTAACTTTATGTTTCAATGTGGGACAGGGATAACGGTAGGGGTGTTCATGGTTTGGTTTTATAGGGAAAAGGTCACAAATCCAAGTTCAAATAGGAAAAAACCCATCGAATAGGAAGTTTCCTATTCAAAGGGATTTCCGCTTCGGGCTCGGGTAACCACCCATGCCTGGGCGCTAGCCCTGAGGCCTGGTGGTCACCAAGCCACTTGTTTTGGCTTTCTCCCTCGCTTTGTCTCGCCTTGACGCGTGATCAAACCTCTTCCAAATGAGATATTCAACACTTTTGAGCTTAAAATCAATCAAATTCCATCTTGAAATCAATTCATTGAATTGATTTTATGTTCAAAAGGGTTGAATATATTTCCCCTGTGTCATGCCAATCAAGTGACAATGTGTTAAGTCACTCCTCTTGCACCATGCCTGTTCATCTTGATAAATGATATTATCCTCATTTCAAATCTTCATTTTTCATCCTACTTGGTTGAAATATTCATCGCTTGAATGTGTTCTTCCATTTCAAAGTGTATTCACCCTTTGAATATGCTTCTCAGTTTCAAATTCTCATTCTCTATCATACTGGTGAATATATTCATCACTTGAATATATTCTTCCATTTCAAAGCATGTTCACCCATTGAATATGCTTCCTAGTTCAGATCCTCATTATCACTTATTGGTAAAATATATTCATCGCTTGGGTATATTTGTCCATTTCAATGTATACTCATCACTCGAGTATACTTCTCAGATCATTTGTCACTTACTTGGTTAAGTATATCCATCACTTGGGTATATTTTTCCATTTCAATGGTATACTCATCACTTTGAGTATACTTCTCAGATATTTTGCCACCTACTTGGTTAAGTATATCCATCGCTTGGGTATATTTCTCCATTTCATGGTATGTTCATCACTTGAACATACTTCTCAGATTATTTGTCACTTACTGGTTAAATATATTCATGACTAGAATATATTTCTCCATTTCAATGGTGTACTCATCACTTGAGTACACTTCTCAGATTATTCTCTATCTTACTTGCTTAAGTATATCCATCGCTTGGATATATTTCTCTATTTCAATGGTATGTTTATCACTAAACATACTTGTCACTTACTTGGTTAAGTATATCCATCACTTGGATATATTTCTCTATTTCATGGCATGTTTATCCACTTAAACATATTGTCACTTACTTGGTTAAGTATATTCGTGACTAGAATATATTTCTCCATTTCAATGGTGTACTCATCACTTGAGTACACTTCTCAGATTATTCTTATCTTACTTGGTTAATATATCCGTCGTTTGGATATATTCTCCATCTCAATGGTATGCTCAGCACTTGAGTTTACTTCTCAGCTTACTTGGTTAAATATATCCATCACTTGGATACATTTCTCCATTTCAAAAGTAAGTATGTTCATCACTTGAACGTACTTCTCAGTCTTTTTCAATCATTAAGTATACTCATCACTTGAGTATATTTCTCAGCATCTTTTTCATCACTTGGTTAAATATGTTCGTGACCTGAATATATTTCTCCATTTCAAAAGTACACTCATCACTTGAATACACCTCTCAGATTATTCTTATCCTACTTGGTTAAAGATATCCATCGCTTGGATATATCAATGGTATGCTCACCACTTGAGTATACTTCTCAGATTTTCTCAGATTACTTGGTTAATATATTCGTGACCTGAATATATTTCTCCATTTCAGTGGTATACTCATCACTTGAGTATACTTCTCAGATATTTTGTCACTTACTTGGTTAATATCCATCGCTTGGATATATTTCTCCATTTCAAAGGTATGTTCATCACTTGAATGTGCTTCTCAGATTTCATTCTCATCACTTGGTAAATATATTCGTGACTAGAATATATCTTTCCATTTCAAAGTATGTTCATTCGTAGTGGCTTGAATATGCTTCTCTTATCAATTCTCAACCCTCAGTGGTTTAAGTATACTCATGACTTGAGTACACTTCCTTATTTCAGTCTCAGGTTTTCAACCTCCCATCATTGTTGGTATCAGTGTGTGATTTCTCCGGGTTTTTGGCCAAAATGGGTTGTTCTTTATCATTGGTTCACAAGTGTAACTTGTTCGCCAATGAGGGGCTTCTGTCACACCCCATTTTTGCACCACCTTACTAGGGCTCATCATTTCATGCATGTTTTTGTTTTTTTTTTTAGTCTAGTCACTTGCATTAGTTTTCTAGAGTCACAAGGACAATGGATATGAATTTTGGTTCAAATTGGAGTTGATCTTGAGGGTAATAAGAGCTTTTGTGACTTGAGGGGCATAATCGTCTTTTAGTCCCAAACTTTTCATTTGACCTTGGAATGATCTCCAAATTGTCAATTGGAGTTCATATGGATGCATATGAGGTATTCTAGGTCAATTTGGTAAGTCAATGGCTCGGGATTGAAATGGCTCGATGTAGTTCAAGTTGGTTAATTGACCTTCCTTGGGTTAGCTCTAATTGACTCACAATTACCAACCAAATCTTTTCAAATTGACTTTCATTAGTCATCATTTTACCCTCAAAAGTGTTTCATGAAGTTCAATTTTGATATGGCCTAATGATGAGTTTAGTGTGGTTATTTACGGATTATCCTTGAAGAATTAGTGCGAATCACAGCATGAGATTTTTGGTTAAAATGAAAGAAAATTATTTTATTAAATTAGCCATTTTTATCATGACACTAACACGTGTACGTATGTGATGAGTGTGTGTACGCACATACGATACATGTGCATGCGTGTTAGCGGTCAGTCTCCCAATTTTTATAAAAGACAATTTCCTTTTCCTATTCAGATTAGAAGTTTTATCATTATAAAATACCTTTTGATTATTCTCCAAAGAAACCTAGTCCAGGAAGGAAAGGGAAACTCCAGATTTCAGCTATAAATACTCTCTTAATGTCTTTAAACAAAGGAGGAGGAGAAGAGGGTTTGGAGGGAGTGAAATTCGTCATAATTCAGCAGCAGATTTTCTGAAAACCAGCAGTCGTATTTTCATGTTAGATTAGGATTTTCATCATGTTATATTGCTTTAGTTAGTTAATATGCATGATTTAATTTCTGTTTAGTTTGGTTTTAGCATGATTAAAGTATGTCTTGTGAGTTTTTAAGCATATTGTGAGTTTAGGGTTTTAGAGTCATTGTTTCGTGTTTGTTTTCATATAGAGCATGTAAAGTAGACTTTTTTATTGGTTTTTCTTCGTGTTTGCTGTATATGTTTTTCATATGGAGTAAACATGATAGTTTTGCATGCATGTTAGTATGTTTTAGGGTTTTTATGCATGATATGGTTCTAGGAATGTTAGGACTTATTATTGTTCGCTGTTTTTGCTATTGGCATGCTTAGGGATGATTTTAGGTCATAATACTATTCTGTCCAGATTTGCATGTTAGTGTTTTCGCATGGTTTTGAGCACTTGTAAGGGTGCAAATAGGTGTGGTATTTGTCCTATGGCAAATAGGGCTGCTTATGTCTGAAATAGCTAATGTTTGGAGTAATTGCGCTCAGGTAAGTGGGTGTGAAGGTGCCCCAATTCACCTTTCTTCCTTATCCCTTCTCTTCTCCCTATTTAGGGTTATTTTTAATATGATCCTATGGTTAATTAGAGGTTTCCTGCATAAACAAAATTCTGGTTTTTATTAAGGTTTCCATTTTGTGGATTTCTTTCCTAAAATCAAACTTTCTATCAATTCTCTTTTGATCAAATAAGGAAACCTAGGGTTTTACCATAGGTTTGTATTAGGATTTAACCTTAGTTCTAATCGAACTACGTGGACTTTGATCCATGTATTTCGTTGCATGGTACGTAGGCGCTCTTCGTGAGGCTCAAGTCCGTTCTAGGATCCAAGCATCCTAGGTTTATTTATGTTTTCTTTTTTCTTTTATTTTCTGTTTTTATGTGCTTATTATGCATGGATGGATGAATGAAATATATGATATGCATGCAATTCTTGTGATGATATACTTGCTGATTTTTTGTATAGAAAGATCTTGATTTAGCCCAAATGAACTGAGAGACCGAAAGGGTGACATGGGTGCCTATAGGCTTTGCCTAGAACCTTCCCATGTCATAACTTAGCCTCCGAATCCCCGATTTCTTTGGTTTTCAAAAGTGGTTTTTGCCTTTCCTTTTTTATGGAGTCATTCAAATTGTTTTCTTAAAACAAACTATTTTTAGGGTTTTCCTTGTTTCCTTTAAAAAATAAGGTGCGACTCCTTTCCTTTTTCTTTTTCAAACCCATTTTCTTTCAATCCCTTGTGGGCCCAATTTCCGGGGTTCACAGATGGCTACCACATCAGTTTGACAAAAATTTAAGCTTTTTGGCATTTTTCTTTATACATATATAATTTTAGTTGTTTATCAATAAATAAATAATCAATCAAATATACTGGATGAATGTGTTGGACTGATGAGTTATATGCATTTAACATGGAGTTGTCATCCAATAAGGGTAAATAGGGTTTTTGAAAAAAATTGAAAGTGATTTAACGGATTATGGACGGAAGTTAGAGGGAGGGGGTCTTAATGTAATTTTAGAAACATGAGGGGGTTTATTTGTAATTGTTAGATTTTAGAGGGGTCTTAATGTAATTTACCCTTTTCATAATATAAATTCCCTCCTTCTGGAGAGAGTATTATATTAGGGTTTTGCCCTGCGATAGATCTTAACCAGAGACCTCGTCATGGTATCTCTCTTTCTCTCTCTATTTGGGTGTGTTCATATATTATCTGCATATTTTGTCTTCAACACACACTCCTGTATGTCTATGGCTATATTCAAGAGTTTCTTCGTTGCGTTTTGATCCTTTTCAAGAGTTTCTTTCAATTTTATGTTGGTTGTCGCGCTTGATTTTCCCAGTTTGATTTTTGTGTTATTTATTTTTGCTTGTTATTAGGTTTTCTGCAACCAGACCCGTTTCTCAATGAACTCACAGTTGTTTGAGCAAAGCACGGAGAAAGGCTCTGTCTGGGTTACTCTCAAACGCTATAATTTTTCTTTTTCTCTTCCACTTTTATTTTGTACTTGGGCTGATGAATTTGAAGGGTATCCAATAAAGGATATTGGTTAATGCTTTTTACGTATTGTATTGTGTCTTTAGCATCCATGAAGTCTAAAGTGAAGAGGAATAAAATGGCGACGGCTGGTACAGATGCCTTGTCAGGCGACTGATGGCGGAAAGAAAATTTCTACTTCGGTAATTTTTTTTTCAATTCTTTAGTTCCCTCATATACTTGGTTAGTTTAATAGCAAATTTTCTTTTCCCGTTTTTTTTTATTTTTATTTTTATTTTTTATTTTTGATTTTTGGCAACTTTATTGAAAACTCACATGTTTTGCAAGTAAACATAAGCTTGTATAGTTGTATGTACATACGGATAATGTTTTTGTAGTAGGAATTGTCTCAAGATAAGGTGCCTTAAATAAAACTGTGCCAAGATTAGGTTTCAGGAGGATATTTGTACAGAGAATGTTCATACTTGGGTATTATCCGTCTTTACTAAATTGAAGTACACAGACATGCTCGGTAACAAATTTTGATACAATATGACCTCTCATATCTGGAAAAATAGGATTGGGAAAGTCAATCCTCTTGAAAGATGACTAGGAATGTATTGTAGAGTTCATGGAGGTGAGAAGGAGAGCAGTAAGAGATGGTTGCATTAGTGCATAACTATGCAGTTAGCCCTTTTCCTAATTTATTATTCATGAGTGATGGAAAACTCCTTCCCTGAAAATCATAGTTGGGGGTTTAGCCTTGGGAAATATTAAGAAGAGGAATGTTGCTCTGACTGCTAAATGGGTTTTGGCGGTTTCCCTTGGAGAGAGATTCGCTATGGCATTCTATTATTAAAAGTAAATATGGATTGCAAAATAATGGATGGGATGCTTTGGCAAGTTCTAGGGTTTCGGCTAGGTGCCCTTGGAAATTCATTTCCCAAGGACTGGTGGGTTGTGTGGATTTCACTTATTTTTCTGTTGGGAATGGGAGTTCAGTTCGGTTTTGGGAATATCTTTGGATTGGGGAAGTTCCTCTCATTTTTTCTTTTCCTCGTTTGTATAGACTGTCTTTGGCGCATAATGCTCTATTTCTTCCATGGTGTCATCAATTTCTCCCTCCCTTAGTTAGAATTTTAAATTTTCAGAGATCTCAATGATAGGGAGTGTATTGAGCTTGTGTCACTATTGTCTCGTTTGGAAAGTTTTTCTCTTAGGGTGTCATCCCTGATAGGAGGGTTTGGTCGGTTGATTCCTCTGGTATTTTTTCTTGTAAGTTTTTTTTTGAAAAGTTGATTGAATGTCCTAATCTCCCCTGTTTTCCTCCCTCTGCTATGATTTGGAAGTCGAATGTACCTCTCAAAGTTAGATTTTTCACGTGGACTGTGGTTCACAAGAGACTTAATACCAATGAGATGATTCAAAGGAGGAGGCCTACTTTGTTCCATTCTCCTTAGTGGTGTATTATGTGTAAAGGAGAGCTCGAGACCATTGACCATCTCTTTCTTCATTGCACTGTGGCAAGGTGGTTGTGGCATAGACTTTTCAGCATTGGCGGCGAATCTTGGGTAGTGCGGGATGGTGTTTATAGGATGTTTTTGATCCATTTTTGGGGTCTTGGTAGAGGCAAGAAGGCAGGGATCATCTGGTCATTTGCTTTTTTGGCAGTTTTTTGGGTATTATGGCTTGAAAGGAATTCTAGGATTTTGATGACAAGGAATTCTCCTTGATTGAGTCATGGGACAAAGTATCTTTTTGGGTTCTTTTTGGGCTCATTCTTCTAAGGAGCTTAGGCATATTCCTTTCTTTTTGTTAAAATCCGATTGGATAGCTGTTTGCTGTTAGCATTTCATGTCTTTCCTTTTTGTTTGGTGGACTTCTTGTCCCCTCTGTTTTCTTTTCATTTTCATTAATAAAATTTCTTCTTTGTTGCTGATCAAAAAGAAAAAAAAAAAAAATCAATTATATATATATATAGAGGATGATGATCAGGTAAGCACAAAGCTGATATAACTTGTATCAACACCTGCATTGGGAGTTATACCTTGTGCATTAGTGGGATATGAGGTACATTAGACTAATGCAAGAGTTACAACCTCCAATGCATGATGCTAATATAACTTATATCAACACGTGCAGATGGGAACATAACCGTATATATACATACATACATACAAATATATGAACATATCCTTGCCTTGCCTTATCGTATCGTATTTTTTTTTCATGATTTTTGTATTATTGTATCCATATCATATTGTATCCTTGTATCTGTATCCATATTCATGCTTCGTAGGTGGCAAACCAAATTAAAATTAACATTGACCAAATAACATTTTCTTTCTAAATGCCTTTTTTAGAAGTCCTCAGGAATCACTTCGAAGGCCTTTTCTATTTTAGGTATGCCAAACACAATGTAATATTTGTACTCTAGATCTCCTAGATGGAACTTATATTGTATTTAGTCCCTCCTGAGTCTACATTTCTCCCATTTCAATGTAATATTGTATAGATGGCTATTCCTCATGGCAATTTAACAAATGGGTATTTAGATATCTACCTGTCTAAGTTACTTTTGTGGCTGTATTTAGTGTCCAGCACATGAAGCTTTTGTTGCAGGCCCTTGCATCCAGATTTGTTTTCTTTTTTTACTTTATGCTAGTAATTTGGTTACCCCATATACATTTTGGGGATGGGCGGGTACCTTTTATTTATAGAGGGCAATGAAAAAACTATGGCCTTCTGTACATTGATGATATTAAGGTTTTGGAGGAACCTTTATTTTATTTTATTTTTTTGACAAGTAAAAATGTCATTAAGAAAAAAAAATATAAAAAAGAAAAAAAAAGAAGAAAAAGAAAGTGCCTTAGGCTGGTTGGTATATAGGGGGGGTATACGAACAGAAAATTAAAAATCAAACCCAAGTTTAACAATCCGAAAACTTCAAAAAAAGAAACTCTCCATGAACCCTTGGAGGAAAGATATTGTTTTTGTACTATGAGGAAGCATCCTATTCATCGCAATTGGGTTCCCCCCCCCCCCCCCCCCCCCAAAAAAAAAAAAGTGACCTTATTTTTCAGTTCTAATGAAGCTGCTCATCTTTCAAAACAACCATGATAATTTTTAGAAGGATTCATGCTGCACTCCCTGTGTTCAATAGTTCTCCAGCTTATTTTTTTCCATGTTTTAGTATGGCAGCATAAAAGTCCCCTTCCCTTGTTATCCAATAGCTTTATGTTTGCAATGCCATTGTATAAGTATTTTCTTCTTTGGATTTCAAAACTGGCATGAAATTAAGCTGTACGCCACTCAGGTGAGTTACCAACTCTTCTTTCTTCCATGATACTAATGCCAAGTGCGGCCACCCCTTCAGCGTTTCAATAAAATCTTTGTGTTGTAAATTATTGAAAAAAATGAAAACGAAATCTTTTTTTCCCCCACTCTCTAGACACTTGCATATTGAAACTATGCTATTGAATCTTGTTGCATTAGAACACCAATGAGTGGTGAGCCTTAGCTCAGTTGGTACCAGGTGGGTTGGGATTTGGGTAGATCTACGGTTCAAGTTCTATTGTAACGAAAATAAATTAATAATAATATTCCCCTTAGCTTTCTGCTTATCCTTTTGTTCCCCCCCCCCCCCCCCCCCCCCCCCTCTCACTCTGCCCCCTCTTTCCCTCTTCTTCTCTTTCCTCCTCATTTTGCTAGGATATCTTTTCGTGTAGTAAGTTAGCTGTCTTTGTTCCTCTTGGCTACTAACACTCATACCTGATTTTTGTTGGAATATAAGGTGGGAGCGAAGGATCACCAGCGATTTCAGGCTTCTTATGCAACTGTTCTTAAGGCTCACATGACTGCTCTAAAGAAGAGGGAGAGGAAGGAAAAGAGGAAGGCTGCACATGCAGATAAGAAACAAAAGAGTTCGAAGAAGCGCCCTTCTGCTGCCAAGGCCTCTGTATAGACTGGATCATATTGGTTTCTATATTAGGATGCTAAGCATTTTTTTAGGTTTTATTAATATCTTGAAATTTTTTTTCCTACTTTGAGCACTCACCAGGATTGAAGAGAGATGGATTTAATTAAAAAAATTTCCATTTTTTAGCAATTACAGGAATTGAAGAAGGATGGGTTAACTGCATTTCTTCCCTTGATATGATTTACACTTGATGATGAGACCTGTGATCAATTTGGTTGGAATTGCTTAGAAAATTTGCAGATATCTGTTTTTTTCCAGCCTATTGCATGGTAGAGTAAATAGCGACAGCTTTAAGTCCCTTAAATTTTGCATTGAAAGAAAACAGCAGAGCTAGTTGTTTGTTTGGTAAAAATGTGATTACGGTTATAACCTTTAGGTAGCCTGCATCATATATGGTATTCCTCAGAGGTTGTCTGTACATGCGAGTATATGTACATGTTCTAAATTGTGTCTTCATCAATGTTAATAAGCTGGCATCAAAATCGTTGGAAAACCAAATCAGGAAAATGTGTTTATATAACAGACGAGGGTCCTCATCATTGAGATTGAAAAATTACCAAGTCATATGATTGAAGAATTTATGAAACATATATGAGCTGAATGAAGGCAGTGAGTCCTAGACTATTTTTGGGGATGAGATGGTTTTCTGAAAATAGGGATGCCATTTTCTGTCATGTTGAAGAAGTGTAGAACTTTTGTTGTGCCACAAGATTAATAATAGTGTTCGGGGTTTTATACGTAGTTTATAGCATTTACATTTGGCAAATGCGAAACAGATCTGTTTCTTTGATGTTTTTTGAGGTTGAAGAAATCTTAAGTTGGCTTAGCTTTTGTAACGTCAATTGATCAGTCTGCCTAACATTTTTCCATGATTCCCATGGCCTTTTGAACTTTGTCGATATGCATTTTAATTCAAACACTTAAAATGCCACCAAACATATCTGTGAAGAATATCCGAGTCTGGGCTACACATACCAATGGAATGGTTTTTGTGAAGAATTTCCAAGAGGTGGGCTAACAAACCAATTAATAGAATGGTATTATCCACTTAAATCATAATTTAAATAACTAGGCACATCAAGGAGCAACTCATAATCCAAACCTGATTTGTCTGGCCAAATTTGATATATATATATTTTTTTATAAGCAATTGAATATGTATATGTCAAGGGGCCACTAGGGCACCCCATCCCCCACTATCAGATCCGCTGACAAAACTGAAGGAAGAATCTGAGAGGTGGGGATGGAGCCAAAAAAATTACAATTTGCTGCCCAAAGAGCAAGCTCATGAGCTATGGTTTTTCATATGTTTCGGTTTATACCAAACAAAGTTTGTTTAGTGCAATTATAAAAGTCTTCACAATTCTCTGGCTTTTTCTTAAAAGAGCCAGAGATATGCAATACGATATGAAGAATGGATTATATGCCTTCTTATTTTTAACCATAAATTGAGGACTTTTTTAAAGTAACGAATAAAAGAATGGATTATATGGTAGAAAACCACCTGTACAATTTTTTTTTTATTATAGCAATGCTAAACAATCTGTGATACGAGAATCCGATGTGAGGGACGAGATTCCCTACTATAGGACCTTCAACAGTTTTTTAAATGAGATACTATTTGCACACCAAAGGAAGCTTCCCATACTCCTCTTTTTTGATAGGCGTTCCCATACTTCTCCTAACTCACATTTTAGAGGTCTGTCCTTATTATTATTATTATTATTATTATTTTTAAAAGGGTAAATTACAAAAACCTATCTTGAACTTTAAGTTAGTTTTCACTTTAATATCTTCAATTTCAAAACCAGTTAGAATGATTGCAGACTATTCACCTTTGACACTTAGTCTCTTCGGCAATCATCCCTCGGTTAAATACCTTTAGCTTGACTCATTGAGTTACTATTTTGCCTTTAATGTAAATTAAAAAAAACACCCTTAAACTCTGGACTCAATTGATCAGTTTTGAACTTCAGGATGCTAAAGTTTAAAATACCCCAAAGCTTAGGGATGTTTTTTATTTTTATTTTTTTCTATCCATATATATTATTTTAATTATAAAAAAAAAAAACCTTCCATATTCAATTGCTAATACTTTTTAATATAATATTTTATGTAAGTGCGTGATATTTTCAAATTGTAATATAAAAAATACCTTTTAATGTAATTTATATAGTATTTTATTCAAATAATTATAAGAGTGCTAGTGTCGTTTTGCATTTTCTGTTGACGGTGTTGTGGATTGTAAGTCTCTGGAATAGTTTAAACTTTAAAGACTATTTTGATCAGTTTTAACGTTGAGGGTACTAAAATGAAAACCAACATAAAGTTTAAGATGGTTTTATACTTTTATGTGATTTACCATTTTTTTAATTTAATTTTATTGAGGGATTGTACTGATGGGGATCGACCAACCAACCACACCTACAAAATTAAACTCTTCATGGACGCACATTATTTTAATTATTTTCTTTTAGCTTGTTAGTTTTTAGAAGAGCCTTGCTACACAAGACGATTTTGTCAAACAAAGTCGTCAGTACGACTGACGTAGATTACATATTTTAAAACATTCTTCATCAAAACTAACGGAACATAAAAATCAATTTGACGAAGTCTTCCTTTTCATTTGCCCAAGCCCCATAATAACACTCACTCTCCTACTACAAAGAAGAGGAAGGCACAAGCATGCCCTAATCAAATAACTTCATTTTGTGAGAAAAACTACTTTGATCTAATCAACAACACATTAAAAAACAAAAAAAAAAAAAAAAAAAAAAAAAAAAAAAAAGGAAGAAGAAGAAGAAGAGTAGATTTTAAATTGAAAAATCTAGTTTTTTATATAAAAAACTTAGTTAAGTTTACAAAAAAATCTAGCTAAGTTTACAAAAAAAATCTAGCTAAGTTTGCAAAAAACCTAGCTAAGTTTACAAAAATCAACTAAATTTACAAAAAAATCTAGCTAAGTTTGCAAAAAACCTAGCTAAGTTTACAAAAATCAAGCTAAGTTTGCAAAAAATCTAGCTAAGTTTGTAAAAAATCTAGCTAAGTTTACAAAAACCTTACAGATCTTGTGATTACATCTTCACCACCAGAGGTAAGACTTGACCTTTTTGGGGTCACCTTCTTTCAACTGCATCTTCACTAACGTTCGTCTATGTTAGAAGAAGAAGACCATACCCGTGTTCAGCCATGAACGGTGCTTTAAAACCGAGCTCCATGAAACGACGCGTTATTTTCTCTAATTTCTCTTCTCATTTTTTAAAACGCCATTGATGGCTAATCCACCAAGCTTCAGATTGACAAAATTGGTGGAGATGGAGTTTGAAATAACCCACTTTCTCACATCATTTGTGTTGCATTTTCATATTGCAGAGAGAAGAGAGAGAGATATCTAGGAAGGGTAAATTGCAGAGAGAGAGAGAAAGAGAGAGAGACGTGGGTAGAGAGAGAGGAAAAGTAAATTTTTTTTGGAAAAGAAGTGTCATTCTGTATCAATGAGGTAGGGGGGAAATAGAGAAGAAAGAGAAAGTGAGGGAGAAAAGATTACTGACAAGGAGAAATAAATGTAGGCAGAGAGAAGATAAAGAGCGAACAAAAAAAAAAGGGAGAGGAGAGAGATAACAAAAAACAAAGTATACTAATGCTTCAGGAGAGATGAGAGAGAAAAAGTAGGTTGACAAGAGAAATAAATGAGAAAAAAGATAGAGAGAGAGTGAGTAGAGGCCATTTGGATAGAGTATATGGCGTGAGAGAGAGAAAGAGAGAATGGGTATATTCAAATTTCAAAAGGAAAGGTGATGTGTTGTAAGAGGCAAGTCGGGCTTTTTATTGGAAAGAGTGTGTTGGTGTCAGCCTTTGTTTATAGAGAGAAAAGCAAAAAGTAAATGTGTGTATATTTTTGCCAACTTCTTATTTTTAACATCGTTTATTATTCTTCAAAGGCATGTATATTTTTTTACGGTCGACTCATGGTCACACAACATGAGTTTGGCTTGGATATCTTTATCCTTTTTAGAAAGAGTAATGAAAATGAAAGGAAACGAATAAAATTCAAGGGAAATGTCCAAAACCTCCCTTAAAAATAAAATTATATCTAAAAACCCTATTAAATATTTTTCCTATCTATCTAATCCAAATAAAAAAGAATCATATCTATTAACTCCAACTAGTTAACTTTTTATTTACTGCTGTTAAAAAAAAAAGGGTAATCCGACTAAAATACCCTTATTTGACATTAAAATGTTTAATGAAAAAAATGCCTATTTAAGTAAATTTCTACTTTTATTCTTTTACTGTAATTAGAATAAAATTAACTATCATTAATTAATTCTTCTCCAGTGTGCATGTGGAGAGAAGGGGGGAAGAAAGAGAGAGAGAAAGAGAGAGAGTGAGAGATTTGGATAAAGTAGGAGCGAAAGAGAAATTTTTTTTAAATGTGCATTTTTGTTATTAAACTTATTAATATAAAAGAAGGGTATTTTAGTCGGATCACCATTTTTTTAATATTAGTAAACAAAAAGTTAACTAGTTAGAGCTAATGGATATGATTATTTTTTATTTGGATTAGATGAATATGAAAAATATTTAATGGAGTTTTTAGATATAATTTTATTTTTTAGGGAGGTTTTTGATATTTCTCTTAAAATTAATTAGAAAAAAAAAAATTCATAAGTAATTTTAAATATTTTTCTTTTCATCCCATGACGGTAACATAGATAATAAAGATTGTGAATTAAAAAGAAGAGGTCTTAGATTTCGAATCTTCACTTCTTTTGGATGCATAATTCTACATTGTAGATGTAACGCCCCAAAATTTATAAACCTCAACACGTACAATTTTTTTATGAGCTCCGTACAAATAAATATTTTCAAAAATACATTCCTTTCAAAATACATAGTATCGCGCAGCTGCGGGTAGCCATGGTTAACCCAAAACTCATCATCAATATACATTGGCCAATCAAATAAATAAAATTACATCAGCTTTAAATAAAAATAAATGTACGTGATAACTTCTCCAAATCTCGACCCCAATTCTACTACGTGCCGCCAACAATTATCACCTGAAAATATATTGGGGTGAGCGAACAACTGCCCAGTAGGAAATCAAATTCCTATACAATAAATAATGTTTCAAAATCACATGCAAGCATTTATATATTCAAAATAATATATAAATCAAATAATACGAACTCCAAATCATCAACCTCAAATATAATCCAAGTGTCAATGAAATCAACCATCATAAACCTCAAATATATCATCATCAATAATTATCACCTTGCATAAATAAAATCTTAACATATGCTTCAAAATAATCATCATTCACTGTACAAGAATTAAACCCCCTACCTCAAAAATAAGTGAATAAAATAAGTCGGATTAAAACTTCCCATGCTCCGACCGATGGACCGTTCGGCCACTGCCTCTCTCGGCTTCTCCCTTCCTCTTTCTCCCTTTCTTATTTCTTTCCTTCTCTTCTCTATTTATTTCTTCTCTTCCGTCCTTTCCTCCTTCTCTCTCTCTCTCTCTTCATCATTTCTTCTTTTCTTTCTCCTACACCTACCTCCCACCTTTTTTTCTTTTCTTCCTTCTTTTCCTATGTTCCCACGCCACTAGCTACTTTTCTTTTTTTTTTTATTTCTTCTTTTGACTTTTTTATCCTCTTTTTCTTCTTTCTTCTTTCTTTCTCTCTTTTCACGTGCTCTCTCTCTTTTTTCCCAATTCTTTTCTTCTTTTATCTTTCCTTCCTTCACCTATATATATATATATATATATATCTCACAAATTAATTATCTTTTCCATCCAAAGCAATTTAATGCAATGTATCCCAACATTCAACTAACCTCAACAATATTTAAAATTATCCTCCTGTGTACAATTCCACTAAGTATACACGTAAAATAAATTAATAAATATTCAGGATATTACAGTAGAGATGAATTTGAACTCAAACTTATAGGCCCAAACTTGACAGGATAGGCACACGATAATTTTTGATTAATCAGATTATAAGAAAATAATTATATTTAGTCAATGACTACCAACTTAACTAACAATGACTACTAATTATAATTATTTTCGGTAGCCAGACGAATCTAAAATTCCCCCCGATAGGCATGTGATATCCACATTTGATTAAAAAACGAAAAAAAAAGAAAAGAAAAAATGGCTGTGTTTTCCCTTCGCCACATTCCAAGAATCTGTGAATCGCATGGTTGATCTTTATTCCGGGGAGAGGAGTTACGAACCGAGAAGATTTTCAATCTTGGACAATGTCTTCAATTGTTGATCAGTCCTCTCATCCAAATTATGCCAAAATCTGTACCATTCAAACAATCAACCAGACCGTCATTCCCACTTTGATCGATCATCTCACCAAGGTCCACGAATCAATCCGCCTATCCACACCAGACAACATTACCACCACCGGCAGCGGCAGCAGCAGCAGCAACGTGAAGGAAAAAAATGACAACGAGGATGAGGAAAACACCAAAGACAACACCGGCTGCTGCGGTGGCAGCAGCAGCAAGGACAAGGAGAAGACCGGGAACAAAACCAGCAACAACAGCAGCGGCAACGATAGTAAGAATTCTGCGCTTCAGCATCAACTCGACAAGTTACGGAGAAATCTCAATTTCGTCAAAGACGCTTTTGAGAAGCTCAAGGAATTCGAAGACCATGTAGGCATCCCGATCGATGAGCTGCAGAGCAGCGTCGACGTCATCTTTCAAGAGGTGGAAGAAACCCCTGAAAGTTCCTTCGTCAAAGCCGAATCTCTTCAACCCAAACTTCGCAAAGTCAACGACATCGTCAAGAAATTGAAGCTTCAGGTTTGGCCGGCGCACAAAATTTCTCCCGGCAGTGCCGCTGCGGATCCTCATCGAGACACGCGGTCGGACCCTTCCACATCCGGCAGTGGATACAATGCACGCCACATGTTCGACGGATTACCTAACCTACACATGAACGAACAGTTTCGGCGTAGCTCGGCGTTTAAAGATATTCAGGAGATTTACGAAAGCCTCGATATCACATCGAGACATTGTTTGTCGTGCTTCACGGTGTTTCCAGAGAATGAGGTAGTGAAGAAGAGGGTTATGATATACTGGTGGGTAGGAGAGGGCTTAATCGTCCCGCCGAGAGCCGGCCAAAGGACGGCTGAGGATATTGCTGAAGATGTTTTCAAGGAGCTTATGGTGAAGGGCTTCATCGAGCCTGTTGAAAAGATGTGTGGATTAGTCGCGGACAGGTTCGAGATGCACCCTTTTATTCGGTCCGCTGTAATTATGCTTGCTCAAGAAGCTGGGTTCTTCGATTTTGACTCTAAGGGGACTCCCACGGCAAACTTTTCGTCGTGCCGGAGGGCTTGTTTGGTAAAATCTGAAGGAGGAGGATCTTCCCAGCAGGTACCCATAAACAGTCCTAATTGGGATCAGGGAAAACTCGAAACATTGTTCAATGTGAGTGAACCTTACCTTGGTTTCAAAATGGAATGGTTTTCAAAGATGAAGAATGTCAATGTTCTTTATCTGGGAAGGTGGCAGAGCCGGGCTAAGCATCACATGGAAGATGGGGTTAAGCATCACATTGAAGTGGAGGACACTGAGTTCTTGAAAGGGTTGAAGAATATGAAACAACTCAAGTTTTTATGCCTTCAAGGAATCTCTAGAATTACGGAGCTTCATGATTCCATTTGCAGGCTCACCAATCTGAGAATCCTGGATCTTGGGGCCTGTCACAATCTAGAGGTACTGCCCGACGGGATAGGCTTGCTTAAGAACTTGACGCACTTGGACATGTCTGAGTGTTACTTGGTTGACCACATGCCTAAGGGGCTTGCCTCGCTATTAGAACTCCAAGTCCTTAAAGGGTTCGTGATTGGTGATTCGACAAAAAGCCCATGTACTGTTGCCGATTTGGTCAATTTAAAGAGGCTGAGAAAATTGAGCATCAGTGCAGGTTCAGAGTTTCCTTCACTGGTAGAGCTAACCTCTTTCTACCAGTTTACAGCTCTTCGCAAGCTAACAATAGCTTGGGGAGGGGACTCCTTAAAAGCCGAATCAGACAACAGCGCTAAGCCAGAGGGTGGTGCAGTTGAACAAGCTACAGAGGCCACAAAGAAACCACGACGCGGTATGTCAAAGTTGTCCACTTTCAAGCGAGACAAAACAGCAACTCCTGTGATTCGGGGACTCCCTATGTCACTGGAAAAACTGGACCTTCAGTGTGTTCCATGGATGAAGACACCCGATTGGCTGAGGCCTGGCAAATTGAAGAGCCTTAAGAAACTCTACATCAGAGGAGGGAAACTCCATGGTCTGGGTCAAGTTGAGGACGATAATAATGACAGGTGGAAAGTTGAGATATTACGTATGAAGTTCTTGCAGGAATTGAATATGGATTGGGAAGGACTGCAGGCGTTATTTCCAGACTTGATTTACTTGGAGAAAGTGGCCTGCCCTAACCTCAAAAAAATCCCATGCAATGACAGTGGAGTGTGGTGGAAGGAAACAATGGAACCAAAGCAGTTGCCCGAAATTGAATTGTGAATGTACTAGGTGTTTCCTCCCAAGTAGGTGCACATTAATGAAAGTGGGTTGAATATTTCTTGCTAATAGTCTGAGTTGCAGTTCTCTTTCTTATTTATTCATGTCTGTATTTTTATGGATTTTACAAAGTGTCAATATCTCACTTACATGGTTTTTGGCTCCCTTGGAATAGAATTAGCTACGTGGGTGTTTTGCTTGCATCAAAGAGATAATTGCATGATTGCATGTAGAAAAAACCTAGAGTAGGGGTTCTTTCCATTATTTTTTATTTTAATTGTTGAGAACAAATATGGATTTTCTGGTAATGATCTTATGTATTTTCTTAATGGAGTTATATGGATACTATATGAATTTTTTAGTTGAATAGAATAGAATAGACAACTTTAATTATCGGGTTCAGAGAATGATTCTACTGATCTTAACCGGTTTCAAGTGGTAGAGAAACAATGGGCAACCTGTCAATCTCTTTCTCTCTATAGATATATGTGTGTGTGTGTGTGTGTGTGTATGTGTGAACAGGGGCTGTATTTCACATCTTCTTTATGCTGATGATTCTATTATTTTTTGCGGAGCTAGTAATAGACAGGTAAGGCATTTGAGAGTATTTTTGTTGTGCTTTCAAGCAGTGTCAGGGCTGAAAATTAACTTAGGAAAAAGTGAGATGTTTGCTGTTGGGGATGGTATTGATATGGTCATGTTTGCAGAAAATTTAGGTTGTAAAGTGGGGACTCTTCCCATGTCTCATTTGGGTTTACCTTTGGGGGCCAAGTTCAGAAGCACAACTATGTGGGATCCGGTGGTGGAGAGGTTTGAGAAGCGCCTTACTGGCTGGAAAAGAGGTTATTTGTCCAAGGGAGGAAGGATGACGTTGATCAAGAGTACTCTCTCTAGCCTTCCAACTTATTTTATGTCTTTGTTGCTTATTCCAGCATCGGTGGCAAAGAGATTGGAGAAAATATAGAGGGACTTCCTGTGGGCAGGTTTGGGGGATGAGCAGAAAATGCATTTAGTTAATTAGGAGACCATTTGTTCTTCAAAGCAAAATGGTGGACTGGGTTTTAGACCTTTAAGAGTTTTCAATAAGGCACTTCTTGGGAAATGGATGTGGAGATTTGCCACGGAAAAAGAGGCACTGTAGAGAAGAGTAGTGGAGTGGAAATATGGCAGTGAGGAAGGAGACTAGTGGCCAAAAGTGGTGAGAATTTCTTATGGTACGGGTGTATGGATAGTAATCACGGCTGGGTTGATTTGGTTCAAAAAGGAGAATAGTTTTAAAATAGGAAATGGGCACACAATCAGATTTTGGAGTGATGTTTGGTGTTGAAATATGACTTTGAGGGAGGAGTTCCCTAATTTATTTAATGTCACGGTTAATAGAGAAGCCTGGGTGGGAGATATGATTTTTTGGAACGGGAATGCTGTAAATTGGGAAGTACTATTTGGGAGGGATTTTCATGATTGGGAACTTGAAGAAGTCATGTGATTCTTTGAAAATATATATTCAACTGAAGTTCATCGAGATGAGGAAGATAAGATCGTTTGGAGGAGTAAATTGAATGGTAGATTTTCAGTGGGATCATTCTTTGCTTCATTAGCATTTAGAGAGAGAATACACTTTCGTTCATATAGAGTCTAGGTTCCAAAGGCTCCGTCTAAAATTTCTTTCTTTTTGTGGGTAGCTTGTTGGGACAGATGTTTGACGATTGATAATCTTAAAAAACGAGGTTTTCAACTTTCAACTTCCCAATCGTTGCATCATGTGTAAACTAGAGGCAGAATCTGTTGACCACCTATTACTTCATTGTGAGATTGCTAAGAAATTGTGGACTACATGCTTTAAGGTGTTTGGAATTCAGTGGGTGATGCCCAGGTCAGTTCATCAACTCTTAGACTCCTGGTGGTGCAGAAGCAAGAATAAGGATGCCTTGGTTGTTTGGAAATTGGTGCCGCATGCTACTTTATGGGCTATTTGGAGAGAGAGAAATAGGAGAACTTTTGAGGTTGGGGTATGGGGTATAGAAAAACTGAGATACTGCATTTTTGAATTCCTTTTTGAGTGAGGTGATCCTGGCCGCTTTTTTCGCCGGATTCCTCTTGATGATTTTTTGGATAGTTTGATTCTTTAGACCCTTTCTTTTTTTCTTTTCCTTTTTGGTAAACGCCCTGTATACATGGCTTTTGCCTGCTTCAGTTCTAATACTAATCATTAACCTTTATCAAAAAATTCTAGGGCTTCATACTTTTGGAGCATTATCAAATAATGAACATACTAGGAAAAAATTTTGTTAACAAAAAATATTCATTCCCTGTGGAATTGTTGACTTTGTTTTTTAGAAAAGAAGACCTGAATTGAGAGTTGGTGTTGCCCTAGGTCATACATCTGTTTTGTTCCTGATTTTTTTTATTTTTTTTATTTTCTCTCTTATAAAATAGCTGGAAAAGAATGCGAGGGACTTTTCTTTATTTTTTTTTCTGTGAGAGGTCCTATGACAGCACATGGCTTATTGGCCTGGAAATGTTGGTCATACAACTGACGTTTTCTCTCTTCCTTACCAGATAGGTAGAAGAAAAATGTCAGAAAATATAATAAAACAAGGTGTTAAAGATTAATTAACAAAGTATAGGGATAATTTTTTTCTCTTCCTTACCAGGTTGTTTCTCTAGATAGATGTATTCTGTTAATGTAGGAATAATTTCATCTTCTGCCTCAATCCAAGATGTGTTTCATTGCTGCATTTTTTTTTTTTGGATGAAGTAAATGTGTATTAATAACAAAAGGCTAAAATCAAATTGTCTTTTCTTAATACAAAAACAATATAACTACATAGGGAAAAGCATGATGTTGTGCTTATAACCTAGAGAGAACTACAAGTAGTACTAGAGAGATAAGAAAACTTGAAAAGGAAAAGGTAATTATTAAGCAAAGACCTAAGAGAGATGAAAAAGGCTCTGATACCAAAAAAAGGGGGAGGATAGGTAAGATTGTGTTTCTTGTAGATTTTAGGTTATGTGATGTTGGCATCTCCCAAGATGCTGACTTTGGGAAGAGAATTATGATCTTTAGAAAAAAAAGGAGGGATTGGACTTTGCAAATCATGGAATGATGGAGGGTTACAACTATTTTTCTAGGCTTCATAGGAATTCCATAATGCTAGATCTGAACTTGGACAGTATAAGAAAGGGTAGGTTTGGTAAGGTCTAAGGTGAAATTCTGTTCCACTTGAATTAGAACATGTCCATTGTTCAAGCCAACTTTTACTACAGTGATAAGAGCATCCTTATACTTGTTCAATCTACTATCCAAAAGAGCAATCAGACATGTAACATTCTTGCCTGGCTAAGAAAGTGGATTGAAGGCCTTAATGAATTGCTCCTAAATGAAGTCCTCTTTATTCTTGCTTACGATATCTTTTCAAAGCTGCTTCGTCCAGGATTGACAAGTACGTTTTTTTGTATGGAAGTTGAGACAATGGAAGACTTCTATATGGATGCAAGAGCTTCAGGTTTAGAAGGTAAGATAACTATTATACGAGGAACAAGCTTAGAAGCATCATAGAACTTTAAGGATGAAGGGGGTTCAACTTAAATGGCTACAACTCATGGTTGGAAGAACTAGAAGATTGGGGTTCAATCCATTCACTTTCATAGTGAATTTCTGTAGTAATCTGAGTAGAATATGAAATGGCAAGGGCAGAAGGAGTGAGTGATGTGTTGTCAATAATGGTTGCTATGTCTGCCATGTATGGACCCCCTAATTTAGTTACCAAAGGCAAACTCTGGTTCGGGGGTTGAAAGGCTTAAAGAATATGTTGTGGGTCTTACAGCGCTTCCTATGCTTCTGCCTGGCATCCTTATCTTCGGGACTAGTTTTAGGTTTAGTGTGATCAGGGTTACTGATGTCATCTCTCTTCAAAGAATATCTTAGAAGACCCAAGACTCCAAGACTTGAAGTCCTCAGCATTCGTGCAAAGTTTGTGGAATCTCTACTGAGTATTATACACACGCATTAAAAGAAAAGAAAGAGAAAGTCATCCCCTCCCTTCCCAAACAAGACCAAGACGTCCTTTACAACTCTAGACAAGGAGTTGCACAAGTGAAAACCTAGTCCTTTCAAATTAGTGACAAAAAAGAGGGATGAAACAAAATATAGTTTTTCTGATGTGGAAGGCCAGACTTGATTACCATGGAGAATACTCAAAATGCAATCCTCCAGACTTGATTACCATGCTTGGTGGATCTCATTATGTATGGCTTCCTCTCGAACTTGTTCACACATCCTCTGCCTGTTATTTTTTGCAGCCAGTGGAAGGCTAGCACAGTTTCATCTAATTTCTTTTTTCTGATTTTCCAAGTTTGGAAGATTGAAACCAACCCCCCCCCCCTTCTTCTTTTTTTTTTTCGTCTTTCTTGACTGGGTTCCTTGGCAAGTTCCCAACCATCTTCTTGGCACTTCCTTGGTCCTACTTGGTCAATCAATTAATATGATCAATCAAAACTAGATATGAATTATCATGGAGTCTAGCTTCCAACACAATTTTAATTAGAGGTCTAAAGAAAGATGGTCATTTTTCTGTAGTGTATGGAAAAACTGTTTTCAGCTTCCACAACTTAAATAGATTACACTTTATTAAATTAAAGACTAATCACCAAAACATGGATTTAAAGGTCTCCCAGTCACTCGCAATTCTGAAGTGTGAGATCTAGGATTTAGTGAATTACTCTTCTTGCAGAAACCATGCTCGAAGTTTCGCTAACATGACCAACAAAGGATAATGAATATTAATGACAAACAAAAGACAATATTGATACTGTTTTTTATATGGAATTTGCCTACAAACACAATATAAAAAATGGATAGGGTTTTTGTTACGCACTTTTGCTACCAAATGGGCACTTAATTCCATGACTACCTTTCCCCAGTAACCAAACGTACCTGGTTAAATAGTTGTGTTTGTCTCAAGCGTTTGAGTCTCAATTTTGGGAATCCTATTTTTCATCTTTTGGTTGTTCCTTTTCCTAAACCAAGCAAGCCGCCTATGTTTTTTTGTGTAGTGAGTTATGCAATCTTTATTCCTCTTGGCTAACATTCATTCCTGATTTTTGTTGGAAGATAAGGTAGGGGCGAAGGATCACCACCTATTTCAGGCTTTTTATGCAACTGTTCTCGGGGCCCACATGACTGCTCCAAGGAAAAGGGTGAGGAACTACAACAGAAGGGCTGCAGATGCAGATGAAAACCAAGAGAGTCCAAAGAAGCCACCTTATGCTGCCAATGCCTCTGTATAGATTAGAACATCTTCGGTTAACTGCATTCTTCCCAAGATATGATTTCCATTGGATGATGAAACTGTTATCAATTTGGTTAAAATTGCTATGAAAGAATTTGCAGATATCTGCCTTTCAGCCTATTGAATGGTAGAGTATATTACAGCATTAGATCCTTGAAATTAGGATTGAAAGAAAACGACAGAAAATAGTTTGAAATTAGGATTGAAAGAAAATGACAGTCATAACGTATAGGTTGCCAGCATCATGGTATGGCGCAGGGGTTGTCTAGATATGCCAGGAAATGTGTTCCAAATTCTGACACTGTTTCTTTGTCAATGTTTCATTATCTGGGAACAAAATTCGTGGAAAACTATATCAGGAAAAAGGAATGTGTTGCAGTAGATGAGGGTGGTCATCATTGAGATTGTAGAATTACTGAAGCTATATGTTGAAAATTCTATGAAACATATGTGATCTGAAAGAAGCAGGTTAAGTCTAGACTATTTCGTGGGAAAAGATATGCCAATGAAAATAAAAATCAAGAGATGCCATTTTCTGTTATGTTGGGTTTCTGTCTGTCTGTCCAGGAGAAATGCTTCCATGTCTCATCCTACCTGGATTTCTGCTAAACTTTGATGGTTGTTCTTTGGGTAATCTAGGTTAGATGGGGAGGGGAGGGAGGGATTTTGAGGGATTCTAGTGAAAACATGGCCTTTCCTTTTCCATGCTAGTAGGAGTTAGGAAATTCTCTTGAATATGATCTCTTGGCTATTGTACAGGGTCTGAGGGAGGCCTTTAGGTTGGGGTTTTCGGATTTAATGGTGAAGGACAACTCTTTGTTATAGGATTAGATGATCATGATCTAAATCAGAGTTGTTTTAATAGGTTTGATATGATTTTTCATGTAATCTTTTATCTTTTTTTTTTTTTTTTGGGTAGTCTTTATTAAGTAATCTCCACTCCTACAGTAGCATATTCCAACTAGTTTGGGCGTGGAATGTGGACACCCCTATTGTTCACTGAACATATAAACCACATTTGAAAAATAAAAAATAAAAAAAATTGCTTGGTTGAAAATATCCGTACAAATTTCATCAGAATCATCACAAAAACCTAAAGCCAAATTAAATCAGGTTTGGGTCCTCCATAGTACGCCATCTTGGTTTCCCTCAGCAAAGTTTGGGAATATGCACTACACTTACACTCCTCAAATATGATAGGTGGGATGGATCATATGCCTCCTTATTTTTTAGTCGTAAAAGAGACATAACATGCATCCATGGCTTTAACTAGACATTTTGGCACCGTTTGGTTGGATAGATTTATTTTGGTTCTTCACCAGCTTTCTCGACGCTTCGTTGGTTTCACTTTTTACTTAAAACAAATTCGTTCTTTACAAAGGAAAATAAAAAGAGAAAAAAGGACAACGATTTACTTTTAAAAATGTACATATAATTTTGTAACCAAACAAATTTTTTTTGCTTTTTTATTTTTATTTTCAAAAGTAAAAAATCATTTTTAAAAATTCAATCAAATAGCATTGTTTAGGAATTAAATGTAGTGGGTAGGAGAATAAGCCACATTAAGAGATGGATTAATGATTTTTAAGATATATATATGTCTTGAGAATCAGAAGGTCTTGAGTTTGACTATTTTATTTTCTCTCAGAATTAGTCATAAGACGAGTTTATTATGAATATTGAGAGATGAGAATAAATAATAATCTTACTCCAATAAAGTGAATAAAAAAAAAAAGTTACGCGATAAGTCGGTTTAAAAAAAAAACAGAAGAAGTTAAAAAATGTTGCATGGGTTTTGGATAGAGTGTTGTTGACTTGTTGGGGTGAGGGGAATGGGGCACGGTTGTTTCTCTATGGTCGAATCCCTTAAGAAGTTTTATAATCTTAGCTCCACACTTTTGCCATATATTTTATTTTATTAATGTATTTGGGAGGGTAAGATTGTAGAATTCATTGATATGATTACAACTATTACCTTCCTAAATACGCGATAGGGCAAAAGTGTGAGGCAAAGTAACATTATTTTCTTTGAAAATTGACTAGATGACAAGAGAGATCCATCTAAGAGTGGATCTTAAACTAGTTTTTATTGACGTGTCAAAATCATAGATACTGATATTAACCGGACGAAGGTATATAGTCTAAGAAAGAGAGGAAAAACTTATCCTTAGGTAGCCCAGTTAGTAAGGACGAATTTGTAATTGTATGATTAGGCGTATGATTTTAAGTTCGATTATCTGCTAGAACAACTTAAGAGGCCGTCGCCGTGGCCGTGGGTTGCTACCCTAGTCTCACTAGGGGTGGGTTGCTACCCTAGTCTCACTAGGGGTTGGTTGTCTGTAAAGAGGAGATGCTGCTGCTGCTATAAGCTCTCTTTTTACTCTCATTTGCCTATCATCTATGTGACAGTGTAGGCGTTCTTTGATCGGTCCGGATTTTTACCAGAACGAAAATGCATTATACGTTCGTACATGATTGATCAGATTAGGGTTTGAAAACTCAATTTCGGCTCCAAAAAAGAATCATTTCCATGAAAGAATTGTTTGGATTCTCAGCTATCTTCAATGAAGGGTATGTTAACGTTCTGCTTGTTTTGGTTTTCAGTCATAGTGCTCTGTTTGGTTGCTGAGAAAACTAGGAGAAAAATAGAAGAAAAAGAAAGTTCTGAATCGTTTTGGTTCTGAGTAAACGGAGGAAAATGAAAGAAAACTTAGATAACTGTAAGTCCCGATCTTATAAGGGATCCCTTATCCGTAAGTTACATAGTGATGTGGTGATATTTGTTTTCTCGGGTCCCAAATGATGAAAAATGTGAGATTCAAACTTTATAGGGTCAGATTGGTAGAGGAAACGAAAACCTTTTTCTGTTTTTGAAAACGGGAAGAATGAAAATGACGCAGAAAAGGTGTTTGCTGGATTGTTCTGTTAAAAAAAAAAAAAAAAAAATCCTGGGAAACGTTAAAATGTCATTTTCCATGTTTTAACCCTTTTGTCACCAAAAAGGACCTTAAAACTATAAAATCTCAATACACACAATTATAGGGTCACCGGTCACGATCGGGGGCAAATTTTTTTTTTTTTTTAAACAAGATTTCTTGCAATAGTTTTACATTATTCTCAATAACTTTTTTGTAAGAATTTTATTTTATGAATCCAGCGTTGGATTATATATTCATTTTACACACGTCATGCATGCTAAATATTTAGTTGATTGGGGAGATGTTTCATTAAAACCGTGAGATTTTTCGTTCATAAGAAATGTGAGTTAGTGGATCAAATGACATAATGGCATGCATGCGGAGGGTATCTAATTCAATGTTGGGTTCAACAAAATGTGGATGACACGAAAAATTACTCAGATGTTACAAAGAAATCTTTTATAAATTTTTTTTCAATGTATTCATATTTGTTTGTGAGAGCAGTTTTTGGATATGAATACTGTTTTCATTTCTACTAACAAACGGGCTACTTTTCTATGACTACCTTTAGCGACCAAAGTAACCTTGTTGGATAGCTGGGTTTGGCTTAATTTTATAAGTCTTTCCTTTTACCTCATCTGATATTTGTCTTTATAGATATATATATATATATATTCATTTGTTGTTAGTTTTACAATATATATATATATATATATATATATATATATATATATATATATATATATATATATATATAAATTGGTAGCGTACTTTAAAAACTTATAATAATCAGTTGTGAAATGAGAAATATGGCCAATGCTCAGACAAATTTCAATAAAAGTTTTGGAAAAGTTCGGTTTAATATTTTGTTTATCTATGGCTTAAATTTTGAACAAGTTATAAAGTTATACAGATATTCGTAATTGAAATTTTTTTCAAAAATTGAAAATTTGTAAAATTATTTTGGTTTTTTAAAGCCGGGGCAATATGGAGAAAGTTGGGTTCAAGCTCGAGGTAAAAAAATGTCACCCATTTGTGAAGTTTTACAAACATGGATATTATTGAAGAGTCTCAAATTTTTTTGTTTTTTCTAATTCAGTAATGCAATAAGCTTTATTCATGAATATAATATCCCACGCCCACACCTACACACATGCATGCGTGCGCGTGCACATACACACACAATATGTATGTGTATATCTGTGTATTAATTTATGTTATATGATTACATTTTTGTTGAACATGTGATATACTTCATCTTCATGGTTAATGGGATATGATTTTTCCAAATTTCAGGCAACATGAACTGCTCAAGTTAGCTAATGTTGGGCGGTTATTTTTTTCTCAGGGAGTCTCAATTATATTTTAATTACTTGTGCTCGATCCTGATGCGACTATAGTTTGGCCATTGTTGTGCACTTCAAATATATTTTTTTCTTTGTGAGAGCTTGGAAGTGTGAGCCAATGAAGCTCTGAGTTTTACTGCTACAATTTGATAAAATGAGCCAATCGAATGATCCTGCCGATGCTGAAAATTTTGTGTTGGTTCTTTTCAACTGAGTTAGTTTGGTGAAATCTGATGAACAAGGAATATGGGACTTGTTCACTGAAAGTTTTGGTTTTTGGTTAGTTCGTCAGGTATATGCCATATTTGGTTTAATGTCTTTGAAATGATTTGGTGAGATCAGATGAGCTGGGTTGGAGGATTCCTTTGCTGGACCCCATTTCCTTTTTTGGTTCATTGGCGTATCTTTTTAGGTTTAATCTCAACTGATTAGTTAGTAAGATTTCAAATGTTTTGAGGTGAACTTGTTTCAGTAACTCGGATCAGTATTGATTTATGTAGAGAATTTTTGGAAGAATTTGGGTTTGGTTCATTTATCATTGGGATTGACATATGGAACTTTACAAGGCTTGCTTAATCTGACAAGGACATGCCTTAATTCGTTTTGTTATTTTGGGCCTATATTGGATATAGTTAGAATTAAGAAACAATCGTTTAGGATTAATCTTACAGTTTGTTGTGAGACATTTGGATTGAGATTGGTTTGGTAATATAGCACTCGCAGTTTGATTCTTCTATTCTCATCATGATTCTCAAATTTCTCTCACGCCTTCTCAATTTATGGACTTATTCTACATGTAAACTTGATGATTTGAAAGTGTCAGACAGATTAGTTCAGGGTCTTTCAATATCTGAGCAAACAAAACAGTTTGTTTTCGCATTTCATGAACCAGAATCACAGTCTGTGGTTTACATATTAGCTGCACAGAATTTATCCAAGCAAGCAGCTGCAGATGCAGAGTGTCTCATTAAGGAAGTTCGGCCTGAAGCTGTTGTGGCTCAGGTTGCTCCTTCAGCCTTGGTTGAGATTCTATCTGAGGAGAGCAAATCAAGGGATGAACTTGTGAACTCAATGCCGACAACTTTCTTTGAGGTACTTAAAGGTTGTATAGTGGATAAAATCAATAAAGAGATGTATGAGAATGTGGCGGGGAATTTGGTTTTGCGAGAGATTTTTGGGATTGGTTTTCATGGGCACTTTTTGGCTGCCAAAAGGGCTGCTGAGGAGGTTGGTTCCTCGTTCTTTTTATTTGAATCGCCATTTGTGAATGTAGAGGGGAGTCCCCACGATGAAACTGATATATTGAACAAGTTTCAGGCTCTAGTTCAACAGCGATGTGGCTTGGTTCCACAGAAAGCAGGTTCTGTTTCCCCAAAGAGATTCTGCCTCACTAATGATCTCCAATCCCAGATGGTGGAATCCTTATTTACATATCTTGCTGAGTCAGCCCCAAACTCAGCTCCTCCTTCTGTTTCAGATGTAGGAGTTGAAGATTTGCAACCAAGATGCAATTACCAGGCTCCACCATTTGCTCAATCTATTTATCCCTTGCTCACTGATTTACACAAGATCTTTGTTGATATCCCATCAATTGAATGGGCTTTGGTTTATGCACAGAAGATGCTTTTTGATGTGGATAGAGGAGAACCTGTCAATGGCCAACTCCTTTCTGAAGTTCAGACTTTCCAAATTGCAGTGGAGGGGCTGAGAATTGCTCTGAACAATGCCTCTCGGTGCCCCATCAGCAAAATGGAACTCCCAAGCTCAGCCAGAATGGAGTTTTCTGAGCTTCCTGCGGATGATAAGTACCATATTCTTTTAGCACAAGCCCTTCGAAGTGAGACCAAGAATTCTAAGTCCATAGTGGCTATTGTGGAAGCTGGAAGCTTAGCAGGGCTTCGGAAACACTGGAAGACTCCTGTGTCATGGGAGGTTGAGGATTTGGTCAAACAGTTCTTCACAAAGTGTGAAGGTGAGGAGCAGGGCCTAGCTAGTCACAAGGCGGACAGGAATAAATTATTAATTGAAAAACCATTGGTGGCAGTTGGGGCTGGAGCAACAGCGGTTTTAGGAGCATCATCCATACCTAAAGTTTCTGCTATATCAACTTTCATGAAGATGCTGACCTTAAAAGTCCCTGTTTCACTTAAACTCTTTTTGACATACGGCCAGAAGGCAGCTACAATTTCCATGGGAAAATTTCTTGGCCCATCAAAAGTTGTAGCTCATGGAATTGCAAGTTATGGAGCCAAAACCACTTCTGTCTTGAAGGCAGCCGACTCTGCCCAGAAAATCCGTGCAGTGGCACACAGTGTTATAGTCTCTGCCGAGCAAAAGAGTTTCTCCATCTTGCGAACAGCATTTTATGAAATAATGAGGAAACGGAGGGTCCAGCCAATTGGGTCTATGCTATGGGTAACATTGGGTTGTAGTTTGACCATGTGCACTGGGTTGTTTATGTATGGGGATGGGATTGAATGTGCTGCAGAATCTCTTCCCTCAGCCCCCTCAATTGCTTGCTTGGGCCGTGGAATTCGAAGTCTGCGCAGGGCATCTCAGGAAGTTACACAAGCAAATAGCTCAAATATACAAGAAACCGTATGATCCCTAGTGTATCAGTTCTGAGAAAGCAAAGATTCATGAGGAAGGTTATGGAACTTTTCTTCTCTGCATTTTGATTAAAGACCATGAATTTCTGTTCATTCATTTTTGGGGGCTTTGGGTAGAGTTCCACACTCTTGTGTATGGAATTATGCAGTGTTTAAAACAGAGTGCTTTTTTAAATTTAAAAGAAAAAATATTGAGAAGAAAAAATAATTATGAGTTTTCTGTAAAGAGCAAACTACTTGGGGTTGAGGATGGAAACACAAATACTATGATAAGATGAAACTCATAAGACACTCCCATTAGGAGTTTGGATTCGGTGCTGAGGTGAAAAAGCTTAGCACTGTGTTGAGCTCAGCTCGATTGTTGGACGATTGAGATTAAAAGATCAATAAGTTGTCACTGAAGTCATTTTTGTCAGTTCAGTAGCAAATGTTTGATCTTTTAATTTCGACCATCCAAAATCTCATCCAACGGCTGAGATCAGCTCTGCGCAGTGTTGGGTTCATACAGCCCAGTACTGAATCCGTTCACATCCCATTATAGATGGAACCTAATGCCAACCAAACAAAGGGTAGTAAATGGGCTTTTTGCACAACGAATATCCTCCCTAGTTTTACCACGACACGCTGGTAGCCTTTTTGCTCCCCATCCAGAATGTTGTACACTTAAGGTTTCAGAACTCCAAATTTTGAGGCCCCAATATTTATTCTCTTAATTTTCCCTTTTTGTGTGGCAATACAAAATTAGTGAATCAAAACTTAATTAAGTAGAACTTTTGGGGTAAAAATTAAAGGTTCTATGGTTATAACACATCAAGAGACCCATGTATGTAGGAAAGAGATAGTGTTGTCCATCACATGATTAATTCATATCAAACATCCTTTTAAGAATAAATAAACTGATGCATTTCAAAGATAACATTCTCTTTTCCCCTGAGCATGCTAGTGTTATCCTATTACATTTACATTTCTCTTGTCTAACTTTCAAAATAAGATCTCCAACTGAAATTTATTTCCCTTTAATCTGCAAACAGTGGGCAGAGGAATCTCCTTAATAACCTAAACCTCTAATGATTTGCAACTGGCCAAACATAGCCTGATGAGAAACGAGCAAATTGATATTCATTCTCATAGGAAAATGGACCATATATAGCTTAGTTCACAAATTTCTTTTCCAAAGCGAATCCAAGAAACTTGGAGCCAACATAAGACGCAAACAGCTCCTATGAATGCTTCAATTCATTAGTCACCACGTAAACAGGCCCTTCGAAAACCAAACACAATTATGAGAAAGGATAAAGGAACATTTCCAAATTGGCTGTAGAGCTACTACTAGGTGAGAAATCCTACGCCTAGTTTAACATTTAAATTCAATGTTTTATAGGGGATCTGCTGTCTGGAAATTTGAAAATTAAAGTGTGACCATGAAACAAACCTCCACAAGCTGCTCACATGCAGACTACATAATGAGCGGAAAAGGAGCCCAGATGGATGGAACATGCCAATATGGTGCATTTTCTTCACGTAGTAGGTTTTGAAAAAAGGATTTGTGCTCAAACCATTCCCAGCTAGATCCTTTTTCTCAGCTAGTGTTAGTAGTCCATATCTAATCTAACACTAAAATAAAAGAGTTAGAAGCTTGTTTACTGTAGATGCACTGTTCATCTTCAGCAAAATGACATTTTTATTTTTATTTATTTATTTTTTTTGCCCACGTATGTGCTTTAAAAAAAGAAAAAGAAAGGGTATTATAGGTATTGCAGTAATACCCAGTTGGTAATCATTTTGTCTCATGTTGGTAGTCAGTTTGTAGCAAGTTGACAAACAGTAACGTTATCGTAGATGCCCAGTTCATCCACAATATAATGACGGATTTGCCTTCCTCCTTCTTTTTTTTTTTTTTACTTAAATTATATTTAAATTATTTTATTTTTTATTTTTATTTAAATTTTTTTTATTAAAGGGTATTATAACTATTGCAGTGATACCAAGTTAGTAGTCAATTTGTATCATCTTGATAGTCAGTTTGTAGCAAGTTGACAAACAATAATGTAACATATAGCATTACCTTTGAAAGACTAAATGTCACATGACCAACTAGCAAATAACGTTAAGCACGTGTGTAGCATGTTCCTAACCCTAGTATCACTAAGAAAATGAAACTCATCACTCTTATGAAATTTACTAAACAGAATTCTACAGGGACTGATGTGGGGGCATATCTTATTTCTTCTCACAATCAAATATTGATAACTAGCTCCGATACTAATCCACAATTCTAGACTCTCCACATCCATCGTTTTGCTATTTAACACGGGTGATGTATAAGCGGGGCACACAGCCTGTTAGACACCTTTCGAGCTATTGGATTGCAATGCCTATAGCATATGGCCATGCAGTGCAACTGACGCCCATTCGAATTGAGTTTCTATATGGTCTAAATACTGTACTCCAAAAATCATGTGGTATTACATTTTGCACCAGTATCCTCAAAAACCACCTGACGAATATGAAATTCCCGAACTTGACAACCTACAACTCTACAAGACTTATGAAAACTTAATATTTATCTTAGTGATCAATCTAAAAGTCATATTTTCAGTTGCTCTGGGTCCATCAAGCCCTTTACAGTGCCAAACAGATGGTGTTTTCGAGCATTCCAACAAATAGCTAACAAAGTTCACCTTCAAGGGTTTCAACATGTTTGAAACATGATAGTGTAGATTTCACCTAAAATTGAGACAATCTTGCTGATTCGACAAAAATGTGAAAATTGTAGAGGTAGGGAAGGCAGAAACAAATATAGTAGTATGACTTGTGATCACTGGAAAGATCTTGATGCTGCATTTCTTAGGATACGCCTGTACTTTGTGGGGCTGTCCCACCAAGTTGGGGTATTGATGATCGCCCTTTCTAACCAATCCTTCTGCACCTCCTTCTTACTGGTCAGCCTTTTATAGAAACATCGCCACTTGTACATGGCACGTCTTAAACGAACACTCTTCTTTGCTCCGAATAGATACTTGATGTAGTCCTTTGCCAGCCGAGACATCTCCTCGCCATTGATGATGTAAATGTACTGCAATGAAACCAATGAGCTAGAAAGGTCAACACATATGGGAGGGATAGACCATTAGGAGACCATCAGGACAACCTGTATCCCTAACACTTGGCCCTTTGAGCTGCTTACAACAATATGGTACAAAAAACTCTAGACAGTTGAATGCCACATATTTTAAAATGTAAGTGGTCTACCATCTTAATAAGAATCATGTGATTATGCTGCTTTTTGTAATGCAAGGACCACAGAAATAAAAATAAAAATAAGAGAAAAAAAAAGGGGAAATTAACAATAACCCCTATTAGGGGACTGCTTTTAACAAAAAACCCACCATAAGATTTTTTAACTCCAAAACCCCTTTTTTAAAAGATTCTTTAAGCAAAAGGAAATGTTTTTTTTTAAAAATACCTGTTTTAACCTCCTTTTATATTTACAGGGTATGTTAATTTCAAACCAAATCCATTTACGTAGAAGAAGAAGAAGAAGGGAGAGAGCGAGAGAGAGAGAGAGAGAGAGAGGGAGAGATGAAGAAAAACCAGATCTGAAGAAGAAGAAGAAGAAGAAGAAGAAGAAGAAGAAAAACCAGATCTAGAAAAAAAAACCAAATCTGGAAACGTCGACAGTATCTTCTTCTCCGGTGGCTGTTCATCAAGGCCATGATTAGACCTTCTCCAACGATGGATCTTCCTCTATTTCTTCTTTGTCTTCTTCTTCTTCTTCTCCTTCAACGTCTTCTCTCTCTCACGATGTCAGTGATACCAGAAATTTCATTTTTCTACATTTTTTTGATGTAAGTGTAATTCAGTTTTATATTGATGACAGTATCCTATCATCACAATACTATCATCAGTTTAGTTTATGATTATTTAACTTATGAATAATAACACAATACTGTTGAGATTATTTTACACATGCTAATATGTGTCTATATATACCTATATGTTTATATGGTTTGATTTCTATGTATATGCTGATTTTTTCTGCATTTTTTCAATGTAAGTGTAATTCAATTTTTTTCTGATGACAATAAGACAATAATGTCATAATTTAGTTTTATGCTGATGACAGTAACACAATACTGTCATCAATTTAGTTTATGATTATTTAACTTATAAATAATAACACGATACTATTGGGATTATTTTATACATGCTAGTATGTTTCTATATATATACCTAACTACATGGTTCTATGGTTTGATTTCTATGTATATGCTGATTTTTTCTGCATTTTTCAATGTAAGTGTAATTCAATTTTTTATTGATGATAGTAACACGATACTGTCATCAGTTTAGTTTATGATTATTTAACTTATGGATAGCAACATGATACTGTTGGGATTATTTTACACATACTAGTATGTTTCTATATACCTATATATTTATATGGTTTGATTTTTATATATATAGTAAGTTGTTTCTACTTTATACGTTTAGAATGTGATTTTGTGTGTTTGGAAGGTTGTTTTTTATTGGGATTCTATTTCTATATAAGTCGTCAGAAATTATGGTGGGTTTGTTAATGATATCCCTGATTTTTGGGTATAAAGAGTACAATGGCATGGTTGTAAATACTTCCAATAGTAAAATAAGGGGTTTTTTGGTCCGTACGGGGTTGAAAGGGGTTTTTACAAAATTGATTCTTATTTAGAGCCTATTGTAAAAGGAGTCTTATACATAGGGGTTTTGACCAAAATTCCCTTAAAAAAAGGAAGAGGGGGGGAGGGAACAAGTTTTGTCGCATCATAATCAAACCCTTGCCTACCCCATACCTACTAGTGTGCCACCAGATTCGGTTCATTAGGTTTTGGCCAACGTCAAAATGATGGTAAAATGAGCAGAACATTACTAATAGCTCGTCTGTAATAAAGGATTTTCTGTGTCGTTTCCTTGTTCTTACTCTTACCAAAAACAAAATGCTTAAGAGTTTGTAAAACCATGGACTATGTTCACATAATAACATAGGGCTTATGAACTTTCGGATGCAGAAAACCAAAGAGATCATTACCAGAAATATGAAACCAATGGTTGCTAAAATCACTTGCAAAAATTCATCCAAGATCCCAGCAAAGCCTTCATCCTCCGATCCACTAGAATCATCCCCACCACCAAGTGGAGGAATTCCACCACTGCCTCCATCGTCATAGTATTCTTGTTTTTCAATTTGCTGCCGTAATACATTCTCTATCGAATTATCCTTGTTAAAACTCCCCATGGCTTTCTCAAGAGCTTTCCATGGAGATTCCTGATGACAAGTTAAAAGTCCACAAAATGAATATATTTGACAAGAAAAAATGAAATTAAATGTATTTTGCATAGAACGAATTACTTTACAGTCAATGTTTTTGGTAAAGGATAAATTTTCTTTAAAAAAAATTGAAATTAATGTATTTTTCGTAGAATGAATAACTTTACAGTCGATGTTCTGGGTAAAGGAGAATTATTCTTTAGAAAGAATTGTTGTAGTCATCCAACAAGGTTGGTCTTTTCACCCCAATGAGGTTGGTCTGAATCCTAGAATGTGCTCAGATAAAGGGCCATGGACCCCATATATCCCCAAAAAAGAGTATAAGTATATAACATTCCTTACCAGTTACCATACCATCAACAGATAGAAGCAAGAATCTTTCTTCTGCTTTACTTAGCAAAAACAACAACAAAAATAAGAAAATCCTCCCCTCTTGGACTTTTGCAGGAAAAAGAACATTACCAAAGGTCAATGGCAAATAAAAGGGTTTCAAACCCTATATGAGAAGAAGGGTTATTTGTGAAAAAAAAAAAAAAAAAAAAAAAAAAAAGAGAGAGAGAGAGAGAGAGAGAGAAAAAGGGGGGGGGGTTGTGTGGGGTGGAGGGAAGGGAGGGGAATGTACCCAGGAAGTGCTCTCACTACCATATAACAACATAATAAGAGGACTTAATTCATTATGTTTTGAGCATTTGGAATGAGGTTGAGTGCAGGATGATAGCAAAAATTATAATCAAACTTTCTAACAATAATATTCAGACACAGAAACACAATGCTTAGACTCATAAGCAATCGTCAATTAAAACCACCAGTTCTTTAAATCAATATATCCTCCACTGGTCAGAGTAGTGTGCTCTGCTGTCTTGCTTAGTCTAATCAATTAAAATGCAAGTTCCGAGCACAAAAGATGGTTGCATTAGGTAGTCAACAAGGTATCAACCTTTGTGAACTTGTATCTTGTGAAGCCCTATAGAGCTAGGTGGCAAAAAACCACTTGTCTAGCTAACTCCAACTAGTATTTATCTTTTTATATTTTTAATTCTTGAAAGTATCATTAAAGAAAAGGCCTTAGGCCAGTATACAAGGAGCATACAAAAGAAAACTACACAAACCAAAAGAACAAAAATCTATCCCCAATAACAACAATCCAAAAACTATAATAATAATAAGGGTTAATTACATTTTTGTACCATCAACTTTGGGGGTAATCTCAATTTAGTCCACGAACTTGACATTGACTCAATTTTGGGACAATTTTTAACTTTGTGTCTCAATATGGGACAGGGGGTGACGGACGTTAAAATTTTTAATGGAGCAGTTACGTGGCCCACACGCAAGGACTTTAATATCGATATCGATGGATATATCGAGGGTCCAAAAATGTGGATATATCGGATATATCGTTGGATATATCGACAATATCGATATCGTTTTAAAGATATAGTGGATATTATGAGTTAAACATGGATATTTTTATTGAAACTCTGGGAAACAATGATTTAAACTCTAATACACAATCTAGCATCAAAATATTGCAATTTAAATATGTATAATACAAGTATGTGTTGCGTAAGGTATAAAAAATATACCGCGCTAAGCAAATAAATAATAGAAAATTTTGCAAATTCAACATTTAGATGTTATATAACATTGAAATAGATTTTTGTAACATTTAAATATAGAGTGCTATTAGACCAAAGGCCATTGGTTTGAAATAATATTTTAAATCATGTGAAATAATAAGCATAGTAAAATGTACATATATATGTGAATCCTAACCTATTCTAATGTGTAAAAATTTCACCAGAAATCAGCAAAAGGGCATTTAAACATGGCAGTGTCGATATCTTGAACGATATCAGCGATATATCTTCGATATCAACGATATATCTTCGATATCTTCGATATATCTTCGATATTTTCGATATATCCTCGATATCTTCGATATATCTTCGATATATCGCTGATATCGTTCGATATTTTGTTTTTTGAAAATTTTTCAATTTCGCAACAATATATCGTTTCGTTACCCTCCGATATGGCGATATATCGCGATATATCGTCGATATATCGCGATTTTTAAGTCCCTGGTCTAGCACGTGCTGCTGATGTGGATCCCACGTGGCATCACCCTCTCTAGGTTAATTACTTTTTTATACCATCAACTTTGGGGATAGTCTCAATTTAGTCCACGAACTTGACATTGACTCAATTTTGGGACAATTTTTAACTTTATGTTTCAATGTGGGACAGGGGTAACGGTAGGGGTGTTCGTGGTTTGGTTTTAGGGTAGATTTCAAACCAAACCATTATACTTCGGTTTTGTTCTTATCAAACCAAAACCAAAACCAAACCATACTATAAAAAAACCAAACCAAACCAAACAAAAAAAATTCCGGTTCGGTTTTCGGTTTTAACCTATAAAGTAGCAACAAATCATCATGAATAATTGTTTACCCCTTACAAAATGGAAAAAATGACAATCCAAACTTCAAATAAAAACAGTTTTAATAAAAGCATTACATTAGCAACTAAAAAAACAGTAAACATTGTATCAAAACAGAAACAAAGAGCGAGAGGCGGGGGCGGGGAGGGGGGGGGCGGGCAGAGAGCGAGAGGCCGAGCACAAAGTAGCAAACTTTAGTTTGATTATTAACTCAATAGGTTTTGTATTCCTACTATGGTACTACCTATTTTACCCTTGTTTGAATAGGAAATTTACAAACTGAACTTTAATATATAATATATAATTAATATATATATAATATTTTTTGGTTTTCCGGTTTGGTTTGGTTTTTTAAAAATGAAAACCAAAACCAAACCAATTTAATTCGGTTTTCTAAAATTAGAACCAAAACCAAACCTAAGGAAAGAAAAACCAAACCAAACCGGCCGGTTTGGTTTGGTTCTCGGTTTTAACCTAAACCATGAACACCTCTAGGTAACGGATGTTAGGAATTGATTTTAAATTTTGAAAAAATCCAGAAAATTATTAAAATTTAGAAATTGATTTTAAATATTGATTTTTAGGAAATAATTGTTCAAATAATCATTTTCCTAATTTTTAATTTTTTTCTTTAAAAAAAGGCATAAAATTCTTAAAATATTGAAATAATTGTTCAAATAATCACTTCTCTCTTTGATATCTCATTTGTTTCTCAATGAAATGAGGTGATTCAAAAGCTGTTTTGAAGATTATTCAAAAATCTACAAGTTTATATACATCAAACATGAAAAATCTTTCAAAACAAGTTCTGATTTAATGGTTACACATTGGGTATATATCCTATGGGCCATTGCAGGTACCCAAGATGGCAACCATGCGCTCAGAGTGAGAATTAGGGACAAAGGGGATAGGAGGATGTTATCATGTGCATGGAAAAGATGCTCTTCATGCACGTGTGTATGCTCTTTATTTTTACTTTTATTTTTTATTTTTTCAGTAGAGAGAGAATGCAATAGAAACAAGAGGGATAGAGACTAGAGAGAGTTTGATGCCATGTAGAATCCACATCAGCAGCACGTGCGGGGCACGTGACTGCTCTGTTAAAATTCCTAACGTGTGACCTGTCCCATATTGAAACACAAAGTAAAAATTGTCCCAAAATTGACTCAATGTCAAGTTCGTGGACTAAATTGAGGCTACCCCCAAAGTTGAGGGTACAAAAAAGTAATTAACCATGAGTTTTTTATGCCATGTGGATCCACATCAGCAGCACGTGCAAGGTACATGATTGCTTCGTTAAAAATCCTAACGTCCATCACCCCTTGTCCCACATTGAAACATCAAGTTTAAAATTATCCCAAAATTGAGTCAATGTCAAATTCGTGGACTAAATAGAGATTACCCCCAAAGTTGATGGTACAAAAATGTAATTAACCCTAATAATAATAACAATAATAATAAAAGACAATTGCAACATTGGAAGCCCCAAACCATTGGAACATGGTCTTAAGAAGAAGTTATTTAGTCTTTCCTAAAGAAAGCTTTTCATATTCAATTCTTCTGTTTCTCTCCTTCCACACAACCCACAAGAAACTAAGTGGCCCCAAGTCCCAATTCACAAATCCCTTTTTCCTTCTCTCCACATTGAATCCACCAACCACAAAAAAACCATATCACCGAATTAGGAAGCACCCAATTAACTCCCAACAAAGAGGAAAGGAAGTTTGACGACTATCTTGAAAAAAGGAAAATGGATTAAAATATGATTCATTGACTCTTCTTCTCTTGGGGAGAAACCAACCTCTTGTAATAAAATTGTCTACTGTTAAGCATTTATCCACCACAGCTGACCAAGCAAAAAAGGCCACTTTTAAAGGGGCATGAGAACCCCACACCCTTTTAGTAGGGAAAAGTCCCTATTGTTTTTACTACCACAGTACCACTAGAACTAAAAACAGAGAAAAATGACACCCTGCATGAAATTACCACAAGTCATCTCTCTCTCTCTCTCTCTCTCTTGCTTGTGCGCGCGCACTAGACACACCATAAAGTTTATTCAAGAAAATGGAAGCACTTCCCAATTCTCAATATTGAAAATTTTTAACAAAAATCAGATTCCAATGCGCACTTTCCTCTGACCACGTCATATACTCGCTTACCCAATCCTCTTTATAAGACACAATAGCATACAAATCTGGAAACAAATCCATGAACAGCTCCTCACCATACCATAAATCCCACCAAAACCTCACCCTTTTTACCATCCCACCTTTAGAAGCCACACCTTCAAAGAGATCTTCAAAGCCCATCATGATAGCTTTCCAAAGACCCACTCTATAAGAGTCTCTCATCTTCTTAGACCACCATTCCACATCCTCACACCCATATTTCCAAGAGATTATACTCATCCACAAACACTCTATTTGAGGCAAACCTCCAAATCCATTTACAAAGCGAAGCATCATTGAAACAAGAAATGCGCCTAAGCCCAAGCCCCCAAAACTCCTTCAGCATCCAAATCAACTCCCAATTAACTAAGTGGAACTTGAACTCCTCTTCAATCCTGGCCCAAAGAAAATCTCTTTGAAAATTTTCAAGCCTTTTTGCAACAAAGATAAGAATTTAAAAGCAACAAGAAATAAGTTAGAATATTGGATAGAGTGCCTTTAATCAAAGTCACCCTTCCAGCTTTTGAAAGATATAGCTTTTCCCACCAAGAAATTGTTTTCCCCACTTTCTCAATCACTCCGTCCCAGATCTTCATGGACTTAAACACCAAGAGGCAAACCAAAATAAGAAGATAGAACACTACCACTCTACAACCAGGATTTTCTGCAAGCCTACAAGCATTCTCAATACTTCCCACTGGAATTATCTTGCTCTTCCTCAAATCAATATTCAAACTAGAAAATGCTTCAAAGCAAAGAAGAATAGCCTGAAGTACTGAATTTGATCTTCAACCACATGACATAAGACCATCATCTCATCAACATTAAGGAGATGAGGAACAATAATCCTATGCACACCTGAGCCAATCTGGAAACCACTCAACAAATTCCCTTACACCAATTTCGTCAAAAGCTTTGACAAAACTTCCACAACCAAAATAAATATGAAAGGGGAAAGCAGGTCGCCTTGCCTCAAACCTCTAGAGCTCTAGAAAAAGCCACTAGGAGCACCATTCACTAAAAATAAAAAATATAAAAAAAGGTAAGGACATGCACGCCTATACTTTGGGGTACAAGGCTCTGTTTGGTTGAGTTGAATAGTGGACTAGTCTCCTCCGACTGTCAGAGACTCTAAAAGTAGAAGATAGGAAGGCTGTTAAGATTCATGGAACTAATGTGCTCACCAAAGGCTAAATAATTGGAAGGCACTCACACTACATCTTGCACAAGACCACCAACATACAGGTCTCAGATGGGACATCTGATAAGCACAAACGGTCGACACCAAAGTGGAACATCTCCTTGGAACAATATTAAACCCAGCACTCCAGCAGGATGGTCCTATCTATTCAACCTATCCATTTTCTAATGTGGTTGAAAACAAAGGGCACCAAAAACCTTACCAGGTTTGTTTGTTTATTATTTCTTCTTTAAAAAGTAAAACAAAAATAAAAAATAAAAGTTGATTATTATAGAATTTGACTAGAAAGAGTCTTCAGGAGGGGATGAAAAAATGTGACTATTATAGCATTTGGATGCATGTCAATATGTTTAGGCAGAAATTTGAGATTCTTCTCCAATCTTTTCCTAAATTTATTCAAAATTGATTGAAGCATTTATCATCTAGTCAATTAACATGCCCAAAAATAGAAAGAGTTTCAGAATTCTTCTTACCTCATTTTCATTTTCCGAATTTCCTTTGCCCCCAAATAAGCAAATGGGCGTGCATCGTTTATATGCTGATGCATTAGTTGCTTGTCTCAAGGAAGTCCTAGGGACACAAATAGCATGGGTCAGCGAAATACATGGAAGAGAAGGTAGGCACCTGCGATGGAGATGAATTGGTGACATTGATGCTACGCCAGCAGGCAGTGATTTGAGTGGAGCTCATTCTTCGCCAAAGAACTCAGTTGCCTTGTAAATCATACATTAAGCTCCAACACCTTTAATCTCCACCGTTTATATGTCACTGTATTAATTAGAGTGATGAAACTATTCAAACTCCTAATCACAAAGAAAATTATATCGATAAACAAGTATCCAATTCTATATAGAGTAATTTCTTTCAGAGGATTTATTTATTTATTTATTTTTTCCCTTTGGAATCGATGTTTCCAATGAACTGATCGCATTTTTAAACAATAAAATGCTCATTCTCTATTCCATGGAAAAATAAGTGAATAAGCACTAACCCTCTGCTCGATTACCGAGAAAATTGAGGAAAAAAAAAATCGGTTAGCCTTTCCATTTTCTGCGGTTTAATTTATAAGAAAACAAAATACACAAACTCAACACAGCCAAATAAATGTGTACAACTACAAGACTTATTTGAGTCCATTTATATTTCTTTCCTTTCATTTTCCTCCGGTTTCTCAGAAACCAAACAGCATAGATAATAAGAGAAACAGCATACAAGTACAAACCCATCTCAAATCCTAGGAGGAGAAATGAAAGAGAGAATGGTATCGAATACTCACCGTCCGATCTCCGCCTTCGGCAGTGGCAAAAGCGTCGCTGTCCGAATGCCGGTTGAAGCTCAAGCAGACCAGGAAGAAGAAGAAGAAGAAGATAGAGATTTATGGAGAACAAGCCAGTCTGCTTAGCTAAAAAAGGGTAAGAATCGAATTACCGAAAATGCCATTAATGTTTAAATAAAATGACGAGGGTGCCCTCCCTACACAACAATTTCATCTTTCAAAATAGGTCCATACAAGGTTGGGAGCGGCGTCGTCGGCGGTCATGGATTTCGAATCATATTACGAAATTGCCCCCACCGCCGATTTCATTCGCAGTAGAAGCTTCACCAGAGTCGCGTTGCAGGTAAAAACCCTAGAAACACTTCTTTTTCTTCTGTTTGGTTTCCGGGAAAAGGACTTGTAAAAATATTTCAGTTTTGTTGGCTATCAAACAGAGGCTTATGCTGCCTTTGCTTCGTAAACCTCTTTGGCACCTGAGAATTCGTGAAGTCTCCAACTAAAACAAAACAACATGAGACCACATAGTTGCAAAATTTTATTTTCGTTTTCCTTTCTACATTTTTCTCATCAATCAGGCAGAATTAAGCTCCGTTTGGTTGCCGAGAAAGTCTAGTATTTGGATTTTAGATATTAAAACGAACATCAGATTTTTTGAATTCTCTTTTCATTTCTTGCGGTAAGCAAACATAGGTTTAGGGTTTCTAATTGGCTATTTAAACTGAATCCAATTCATTCTGGTTTGAATTTTAGTTCCCAGATGAGCTCTTGAAGGATTCAGTAAGGGTCGTGAGGGCTCTGAGGGACGAACTTCAGTCACTCGAATATGATACTGAAGGAAATGGAGGTGACAGAGAGGTTCGATTTTTTGTAATGGCAGATACAACATATGGTAGTTGTTGTGTTGATGAGGTTGGAGCTTCACATGCTAGCGCCGAATGTGTTATTCATTACGGACATACATGTCTGAGCCCGTGAGTATTGTCTTCGAATTTGATAAATCTTTATACTTCCATTAGAAGATCTTTCGGGGTTTTTAATGTTTGAACTTTGAAGCATGATAATTTTGCATGAACATTAGGGTGTTGTTGAAAATTAATTAACTGCCTAAGCTAAGTAAGTAGTCTTATGCCTATTAGGTTCTAAAATTTGCAACTAAATCTTAAGCATGCAGGCCATCTTCAATATAGACTATAAATTGATGTTTCAATCATGGTATGCATACACTGGCAGAGTCAGGATTTTACTCTAATGGGGGAGGTCCACCTTTGGTTAGTTTGTTAGCATTCTATTTTTATTTCATAAATTAAATAGGCCTTTTTTCCTTTTTCAATTGACGATAAAAAGATCAAAAGAAAATTTTGAGGGTTCATTGTTAGATCTCACACAAGAAACCAATTTTTTTGTTTGGTTTTTGGCAAAGCAATTTTAAAAGTAATGAATTTATTTTTATTAAACATGAGTTCAATAGGGTCTGTTTGGTCTGCTGCAAAGTAAAAAAATTATAGCTTTAACAACTTACATATAAAAAAATAATATTACAAAAAAGTCACTGGGTCTGTTGCCCCCTCTTGTCTCTTTTTGGCTCCTCCAGTGTGTGCATAATGTTGAGTTCAAAGTACATCACTGGGTAACGTGGAGGTTGCCAATGGATAAAGACAAGAACTAGCACAAAAAGGGTATTATCGAACTATAATATAATATTCAACAATTGAGTATACATGGTGATTCCCTAGGTTGACTCTCGAGGTAGGCTGGTGTGACCTATTACTTTTTTTTCTCCATTCAGTTGGGATGAATAGTGTTGATACATGAATTTTGTTGAACGGGTCAAACCAATGAGAAGGTGACACATGTCCACTACAATAATGACGTAGCCTCATTCCCTTGTCACATTAAGTCGCCAACCTCACTCGTTACCTCGCCCCACGAGGTCATCGCTATTGCTCGTTACCTTTGCCTCGCCTCGCGATGGTACTAAGGTCGGTTCTCACATTACCCTACCTAGTCGCCATTTGCCTAGGGCATATCTCACCCATCTCCGGATGGTTACCTCCCTTGTCGGAGATACCCTTCTCCGGAAGGATGCTTAACTCGCCATCTTAAGTCGCTATTAGCCTATGGCATAGCTCGCCAACCATAAGTCGCCAATGGCCTTCGGCATAGCTCTTGCTTAGCGCCTTCTTCGGCCTAAGTACCCTTGATGAGTATGTCACAGCTCATCGAGGCTGCCCATCTCCGGATGGATGCCTCCTTTGACAGGTTGCCCGAGCTATCTCGGGTGGGTCCTCGTGCCCCCTCGGGTCGGATGCCTGTTGCATCGCGCAGCGGGAGCCAAGTTGTCGACCTGACACGATCTACTTGGAGTGCCACAGGGGCACTACACCCTAGCGCCATGCCTGCCTAGGTCGGGCAGTACCTGAGGAGCTCAATCTTGAGCTTGGTGTTTGGGCAAGGTCGTCGACCTTGACCCGGGTTCTCATTGGGATGGTTAGAGGATCTTGGTTTGGTGGCTAGAGAGAAGGTTCTCTAAGGTACGGATCGCTCCCATGGCATTGGGAATTAGCGAACCTGCCTTAGTCAGTCTGATGGCAGTTGAGGGAACGCGACCGGTCACATCACCGCCTGACACGGCATGGTCGCCTGGCTTGACACGGTATGGGCGACCATGCACACGGCACCGCTGCAGCAGGCCTATTCTGAGCCTAGACCTGCTACCCTATTACCCTACCTACCTACCTACCCTACTCACCCTGCTAGGCTACCCTAGACTCCACCACTATAAAAGGCCATCTTTGCCCTCATCCTCGAGAGGGAGAGGAATGGACGATCAGACCAAGAGAGGGATAAGGGGACGAGAACAAGTGAAACCTGGTGAGCCAACACACCAACTCGGCAACCCACCACTAAAGCCTTCTGCCCCAACATTCCAATACTCCACCATAACCAACATTCACTATCCAACACCACCACCATTATCAGTACCATCCAACATACCATTATACCATCGCAACATCCAAAACCCCACAACGGGATCGGATCACCACCAAGGAAGGAAGGTGGGTCGACCCCACTTCCTTACCTTTTCTCAAAATATATCTCCAAGGTTCTATTGGACTAGAACCCTCCGGCTGCAATTACGCCTCGAGGTCGTGGACCTCACTGCCCTCTCATTTCCCTCACACTGCTATCAGGCTGCTTCTCTCTCTCCTCGACTTGGTCGCTCCAACCATCCCCTCACTTTACACAGTTAAGGACGAAGTTTCTCTCTGGAGAACCTCCTACTATCAACAGCCTTCCTCCGTGTCGACCCACCAACGATCCCTCTCAAGGGGTCCTATGTCGACGACTGCCCCCTTGGGGCGGCCCACTATGATTCCAACAGCTATCTAGCCACTTCGCATGGCCAACCTCTATGGACTACGACCTATGTGGGCCCCGTTGACTCCACGTCGATACTCTCCCACGAACATTTTGGCGACTCTGCTGGGGAGGTGGTACATGTGATATGGCTACCCAACATTGCAACTGAAGTTCCAACTTCCTTCTGAAGGAAACCAACGAGTCCTAACCTCAGCAACGGTCTCCTCAGAACCAATAGCCTCAACAACTATGGTTAATGGACGTCCCTCGCGTTTATGGGGCAACGTTGACTGCCCTCCATGATGGCTCGATATTGGGGGTCCTTCCAGAAAAACTTGCTAAGGGTTCCATCCATTTCGAGCTCAACCAAAACATCCGTTCTTTACAAAGCTATCCGACATAACATACCTTCGAGGTATTTGTACATTATTGATATGGCGATTTGCGCCATCCATGCCCTCCGGGGCTACCAAGACCAACAACTTTCCCATCTTTAATGAGAATACCACTCAGGATGGAAGCCTCCCATGTCGGAGATGCCCTTCTTCGGAAGGATGCTCAACTCGCCCAGTTCCATATGGCTACTAAGCTCACCTATCCTGGATGGCTGCTTAGCATACCCAACTCTAGTTGGTAGTTTAACATGCCCATTCTCGAATGGCTTCTTGGTTGGTCCATCTCCAAATGGCTACCTAGCACACCCGATTTCGGACGGCCACTTAGCATGCCCATCTCCGGATGGCTTCTTAGTTTGCCTAGCTCTGGATGGTTGCTTGGTACGCCCAGCTCTGGAAAGGTCATCTAGCATAGCCCGTCCCTGAATGGCTATTTAAACTTGCCTAAATCTAGATAGGTTGCTTAGCTTAGCCCAACTCTGGATGGTCGCTTAGCATGCCTATGGCTGCCAGGCATGCAGAATTACTGCTTGGTCTCCCAAATTCTGGATGACTTTTCCATCAGTTTATCTAAGGTGATCGTTGAAGTCTATCACCACATAACTCTCATAGAAAGAAGGACGAAAAGCATTCAAAAGACGTATTCTATTTCCATCTCAAAAAGTTACAACTGTCGGCTCGGCATTCCTTTTGGGGTACATATATCAACAAATATAGCAAAAAGTCTTACATATCCCTTTTGGGGAATATTGCAAAATAAAAGGTGGAAGATGGCTAGAAGAGGCCGTTCCCCAACAAAGTATCCACTGATAGGTCCTTCGGGATCTGATACTGGCACTCTTTGATTGCTGTTTCTATTTGAGATTTTTTCACCTCATATCTCGCAATCAGGACATCAACTTCATTACGTTGCTTATAGTAAGATTCTAGCTTCTTACAATAATCAGCGTGCTCTACTGCGATGTCAGCAAGGGACAACACGGACTTAGCCTGCTCATATCGATCTTGAAGCCAATCAACCTTAAACGGGGCAGTTTCTAGGTCCTTCAAACCATTGGAGATATAAACTCGATCCTTAGAAGTCAAGGCCCCGACGGTCTTATAACAAAAGAGTTGGGCAATGCGTACTAAACAGGCTAAGTAACTACTACGAAGGTGGGAAGACTTAATCTGACATCGAGCTCCCACATCTCCGTACTTGGCAAAAATCTGGTTCACTTAGGGGAAGGTCGACTCCTCGAACCGCATAGCCATGAGCGTCCACGACATCATTCGGATTAAGGATCTCCTGTCTGCAACTTCCAAGCGGCAGCTGCACTGCAAGAGCAGCTCCGATAACTCTAGGACCAGTCGAACTCCAAGGAGTTCGCGGGACACTCATGGGAATAAAGATCGGCACTGATCCAAACAAAGAACTTGCACAAGATAAGCATCAGTAAAAGCTAACACAAGACATTAATGTAACTAAGAAAGTCGCACTACCTGAGGAAGGTGTTTCCTCACGATCACTAGCCGCGATCTCGTCCTCGACATCCATCGGCTCGCTTTCTCCATTGCATAAGTCTCCTTCAAGTCCAACAGGCTCATCCCTCCCATTCTGATGTTGGAATATCCCTTTCCGAGTAAAAGGAACCTCAATGTCGGCATTTTCTTCTATCTCCATTAAAATTCTCGTCTACATAGCCTCTCAATCGAAACCTTAGTAGAGGAACTACTAGTACTTTCCTCTGTCCTTTCATTAGAACTCTCAGGTGGGCTTGGCAGATGGGGAGAGGGAAGAGCCCAACCATCATCTCCCGTTATTCTCGAGACAATAGCTGTGTCGCCCTCTCTAACATTGGCTGTGTCGCCCTCTCTAACATTGGCCGCGTCGCCCTTTTCGACATTGGTCGCGTCGTCCCTTCCAACATTGGCTGCATCGCCTTTTCCAACACTGGCCGTGTCGCCTGTTCCAATAAGAGCTGCGTCGCCCTTCCCAATGCTAGCTGCATCGCTTCCCACAACATTGGCCATCCTGTTTTCCCCAATCTCCTGAAAAGACAGAACCGGGACTTCTATACCAAAAGGCAAATGACCTGAATCAAGGATAGCAGGGACTACGACTGATCGAGACGATCTAGTCACCCTCTTAAAGTGTGTATCGCTATCCACCTCCGCGTAGATTGACGGGTTGATTCTTATGGATACCTTTCTTTTCTTACAAGCTAAGGATGAACCAATTGACTGATCTTTCTCTTGAGGTTGTCCCACGTAAAGTGGATTTGGTTCTGGAAAAGCAGATGCTTCAATGGCGACTTGATCGGCAAGTGGATCGGAGATACTCGTAGGAGCTTGGGTCAATACGACACCCGTGGGAAAGACGGCCTGCCCTTTCGCTATCATCCTAAAAGAATGGTCACCTTTAAAGATCTCAGGCACTTGCAATTGTCGAGCAGGAGACTTCACCATTTCACGAAGATCCGTAAGAGTCTGCATCCAAAATTTAGCACCCTCGTCGTTGTATACCCCGATGCGCCCTCGCTCGGGAAAAACTATCTCGACAATATCTAGACGGAAGTTGGAGAAACTTGAAGATAGGAAGTCTTGAGACGCTTCCCAAGGAAGAGGTTCATTCCTTGGCATCACAGGAGGCCCCTGGTCATAACCAAATTGGCGAACCACCCTATTGGGGCTATATAAGGCGATGTGTTGAACCCCGTCCAGTATAGCAGGAAGATGAGTCGCGAAGGCAGCAACAAGAATCCGACAGTAAATTGGCTTTAACTCGCCTACTGCTGGTTTCCACCCGACGGCTTCGTCCAAAAAGAATTCACGATACTTGATCGCAGTAGGACGGTCTATGTACGGTTGCGCAACAAAACAGGATTCTTTATCAACATAGTCATAAAGTCGTCTGGACGTCGCCTTCCCCCATCACCACGATCGAGGAATCTCTTGTGCGACCTCCTTCTCTACCCGGACACCATCGACTAGATCCACCTTTCTTCTAGTAGCTTGGAACACCTTCGGAGACGGGCCATAGCCTTGGAATCTTTCATACATAAACATCTGGAGGAAAGCAGCCCCCACAAAGGAATTCACCGAATATCGTCCCATTGATTGCTCCATATTCCATTTTATCATATCAAGGCGACGATACAGCGAGCCAAGATACACCGGGGCTAGCGCAAACTGCTCTTTCTTTGCAATCTTGATGGCTATGGGAAATACATACTAGCTTATTGCGTCCTTTGGATTGCTTTCAAAGACATACCGGCTCAACCAATAGCTCAAGAACGCCACAAAGCTGTAATCATGGCTAATATATGCTCCGTCGATTGGGGCTTCTCCTTTCTTTGAGTAGTCCCTCCACCATAGTCGCATCCAACTAGCAAAGTTGGACTTACAAGCTGGGTCAGAACTTCTCCCCTTGGCAGATTTCAACCTCGATGACACGGAAAAAGCATTTCGGATAAATTCCTCCACACCTTCTCATCGTCATCAAGCTTTATTTGAAATAGATTTTTCTCCCCAAAAAGCTCGAGGCGTGTCAACACCACGACATCTTCCAAAGTGGGGGTGAATTCCCCCCACGCTGCAACAAAAGTATGTGTAGTCGAGCACCACCTAGAGATTAAAGACGTAAGAGCTTTCCTATCTCTATGCAAAAATCCACCAGTACTAAGACGGATAGCATTTAGTATGGCTGCCTCCTTCAAAACAGATCGAGAAACTGGGTCCCTCAAAACCATTGCAACCCAATCTGCCCAACCTACAGCAGGAATTGAATAAGAAGCATATTCAACTGGTGACTCTGGGAAATCCCCTCTCTCTACACAAAAACGCATGATGGCGTCGCCTGAAACTTTAACACCTTCTTCAGCCAAAGTGGGGCATTGAGGCTCCAACAGATCATGATTCGTCGCAGCAATTAATTTGAGTTGGTTCAAGTCAGCAACCTCCCAAAAAGAATCTTGTAATAAAGGCGAGCTCGCCCAAATATCGGAAGGTGGAACCTTAGGCACCGATCTGTCACCTCGACAAAGCACTTGGTGCGCCATGATCCAGCAACAAAATGACAACTCGGTCGATCTAGCAAAGACGATTTTCGATCCAGCGGCTTTAATTAATTGCTCGAGACAAAAAAAAAAAACTAGAAGCTCGACTAGAGAATTTGCAGGAACTAAGGGTCCTATTTATGGTCCAAAAACTATCATTGCTCTGCAAAGACGTAACCATCTCCATCACATCGTATTCAATGCAATTCACCAGCTTAGGAAGCCAGAGGACGAAATGTCAAACAATCACACTGGAGGTCGATTCACAATAAATGCCGCAATTAATGCAAGCATACCAAAAAACGGTTCAGCTAGCAGAATAGCTGGAAATCAAAGCAAGGACAAACCTGCATCACTACATCTCAAAAAAGAAAGAGATAAGTCTGCTAGCACTGCTCCTTTTTATTTATTGCTTACCGGCTTTGTCGTATGTCACTTTTCTTACTGAAGTTCGCCACATGCTGATAGCACCATTCATATTTCTATGATTATTTTAAAGGCGCATAGACTACTTGTTATCACGAAATGAGAAAAAATACACCATACTTTCATCAACTTTTCAAAAAAAAAAAAAAATATAATAATAGATTTTATAATATAAAAAATTAATATAAAAGTCATGATAACCTACTTTTACTCATGTCAGTTGTAAAAGTCCTTTACTTTTGTTATTATCTAAACATGTCCATTAAAGTAAATAAATAAAAAGTACTTTTTTTTATAATAAAAAAAGTGCTACTCATGACTTTATGTGTACTACGTACCCAACACCCACATCTCATTCCAACCTTTTTTTTATTACATATATATTAATTTATTTGGGTACTTATTGCAAAAATGCCTTAAACAATATATTTGTATTTATTATGTCACTTCTGGGTTGGAAACCAAGGATTGGAATATTTATTCAAATGATTAAGAGTATTTATTTATTACATTTAATTATTGCTTTAATATACATGGCATGGGCATCAGTCAAGCTATTTGCATGTAGCTTAATTATTCTCATTATATGCAATTAAGTCTCCACCATAATTATAATATATTTTGTATATGCTACTTTGTTTATTACTCTCACGTAATACTAGCCCACAATATTTCACATACCACCATCAACTCACTTTTACCTATTATTTATAATGTCTATTGGTTTGTTTTTTTTTGATAAAGAATTGTCTATTGGTTTGTGACCAAGGTTCCATCACAAAAAGTAGCTATACACACTGCCCATGTATGGGTTAAAACCCAACATTAAGGACTACACGACTGAAATTTCTCTGCCAAGTCACATCGACCCCTCTCTTTATTTCAATTTTTATTATCAAAATATTTAAAGTAACCCAGTCCATGCTCCAGCTTCTATTTTTTTTGCAGCCTTTCATGTAATTGCCTAGGCAAGTGAAGGCCACGTGTCTCAATATGCACTACTCTAGCTCGCAAGATTATTAGTCTGTGTTACAGGTCGATGGTGGCACACAGACTACCACGTGATGGCACAAAGGTTACTTTTTCTACAATGTGACATAGCAGCTCATGCAATACAAGTTTTCACACTTGTTAAAGCCACCAAATTTTCAAGGATTGGTTTATGTGGGACCCTTGACCCATGCAAAGTCTAGCAGGGAATTCATTACTTGCTCCATTTGAACACTCCAGCTAGTACAATCATACCCATATCAATTGAGGGGCAGCTCGCCTATAGAGCTAGCAAGCAGCTGGGGCATTACCTTAAGCACGGTATATGCGCGAGCCATCATAGCCGCGGGCGGCACACTAGCATTGAATCTTGACTATAGCAGAAAGGTCACCTTCCCAAGGCAGACACAAATTACGTTGCTATGTGTGGCCCACTAATTCACAGCCACAGGTGTAACTCCTTTACTTAATTCGACCACCCTTACTGAGATCAGAACTGTCACTCCTACACCCATTAAACGGAGCGCGACCTCAACAAAGGAAGGGAGACCTAACATTATATATTCACATGGGGCCCTCGCCTCATGTCAATACGACCTATATCGACATCCCAGTGATGATCATATCGGTTAAACTTCGAAATCGGTCTCTATTTACTACAGCATGCTATTCTAAAGATGTCGCTGATATGTGGTTTGGTGTGGGGTCCACTTCCATGCTCAAAACTCTCTTGACGCTGCCACAAGCTTCCAAGAGCGACATGAGCCAACATAATTAATATCTAAAGATCGTTCAAGCAATGGTGGACTAATTCCAAACAGCTCCCAAGCTTGTTATCACACACACCTTCATTTGAGGATTAGACATTTTCCACCTCAGCAAATTCTTCACCATCATCTGCTATTTCAAAATAACCCACAAAGATGACTGCGCGGACATAGCCACAATTTGGAGAACATTAATTGATCCAACACTAAGGCATGCTCACACGAAATCCTCATGATCGGCTCCCGTGTGTGCATGGGGGCAAATGTTGATACATGAATTTTGTTGAACGGGTCAAACCAATGAGAAGGCGACACGTGTCCACTACAATAATGACGTAGCCTCATTCCCTTGTCACATTAAGTCGCCAACCTCACTCGTTACCTCGCCCCATGAGGTCGCCACTATTGCTCGTTACCTTTGCCTCGCCTCACGATGGTACTAAGGTCGGTTCTCATATTACCCTACCTAGTCGCCATTTGCCTAGGGCATATCTCACCCATCTCCGGATGGTTACTTCCCTTGTCGGAGATGCCCTTCTCCAGAAGGATGCTTAACTCGCCATCTTAAGTCGCTATTAGCCTATGGCATAGCTCGCCAACCATAAGTCGCCAATGGCCTTCGGCATAGCTCTTGCTTAGCGCCTTCTTCGGCCTAAGTACCCTCAATGAGTACGTCACAGCTCATCGAGGCTGCCCATCTCCGGATGGATGCCTCCTTTGACGGGTTGCCCGAGCTATCTCGGGTGGGTCCTCGTGCCCCCTCGGGTCGGATGCCTGTTGCATTGCGCAGCGGGAGCCAAGTTGTCGACCTGACACGGTCCACTTGGAGTGCCACAGGGGCACTACACCCTGGCGCCATGCCTGCCCAGGTCGGGCAGTACCTGGGGAGCTCAATCTTGAGCTTGGTGTTTGGGCAAGGTCGTCGACCTTGACCCGGGGTCTCATTGGGATGGTTGGAGGATCTTGGTTTGGTAGCTAGAGAGAAGGTTCTCTAAGGTACGGATCGCTCCCATGGCATTGGGAATTAGCGAACCTGCCTTAGTCAGTCTGATGGCAGTTGAGGGAATGCGACCGGTCACATCACCGCCTGACACGGCATGGTCGCCTGGCCTGACACGGTATGGGCGACCATGCACACGGCACCGCTGCAGCAGGCCTATTCTGAGCTTAGACCTGCTGCCCCATTACCCTACCTACCTACCTACCCTACTCACCCTGCTAGGCTACCCTAGACTCCACCACTATAAAAGGCCATCTTTGCCCTCATCCTCGGGAGGGAGAGGAATGGACGATCAGACCAAGAGAGGGATAAGGGGACGAGACCAAGTGAAACCTGGTGAGCCAACACACCAACTCGGCAACCCACCACTAAGGCCTTCTGCCCCAACATTCCAATACTCCACCGTAACCAACATTCACTATCCAACACCACCACCATTATCAGTACCATCCAATATACCATTATACCATCGCAACATCCAAAACCCCACAACGGGATCGGATCACCACCAAGGAAGGAAGGCGGGTCGACCCCACTTCCTTACCTTTTCTCAAAATATATCTCCAAGGTTCTATTGGACTAGAACCCTCCGGCTGCAATTACGCCTCGAGGTCGCGGACCTCACTGCCCTCTCATTTCCCTCACACTGCTATCAGGCTGCTTCTCTCTCTCCTCCGACTTGGTCGCTCCAACCATCCCCTCACTTTACACAGTTAAGGACGAAGTTCCTCTTGGAGAACCTCCTACTATCAACAGCCTTCCTCCGTGTCGACCCACCAACGATCCCTCTCAAGGGGTCCTATGTCGACGACTGCCCCCTTGGGGCGGCCCACTATGATTCCAACAGCTATCTAGCCACTTCGCATGGCCAACCTCTATGGACTACGACCCATGTGGGCCCCGTTGACTCCACGTCGATACTCTCCCACGAACAAATAGCATTTTTCTTAGGATTATGATGTGATGGATATATTTTTTCTTAGAAGTAAAAATCTATCAATATGCACATGTTGTGAGGTTTTCGTGGGGGGAATGGGTTGATCATTCATCACTGGGGCTGCTTGCTTGATGTTTGTGTCATTACATTAGGAAATTAAAGATGTGAGTGAGCATCATAATTGTCTTGAACAAAGAAGTGAAGCTGAAAAAGAGAAACAGTGGTGTCCACTTGTGGCAAATTTATAGTTGAAGGAAAATAGAAGGTAAATGGAGAAATTAATTGTGTTGTAGGATGATTCATTGCATTTAATAGTGTTTAGGGTTTCTCTCAAGTGCCTAAATAAACTTCAGTGGCATTGAAATATGTTTATGGATCCCAGAGTTAGAAACACCAAATAAATAAATTGGAATTGATTTCGAAAGAACTAAAAAGGAGTAAAAATTTTGTAAAGGTTTTGAAATTGAAGAGGGAAAGTATAAAGTACTGATGCCAAGTTGAAGGCCTCAGAAGAAGGGAGAGTGTGAAAGGTATAACAAAGTTGTGATTAGAGAAATGAAGAGGAAGCATGCAGACATATAGAATATTATTATATGTGGTAGGCTTAAGACTAAAAGGTTAAGGAGATAGTAACATTATTAATGAATACAAACTGAAGATTATGCAAGTGATATAAAAAAAAAGAAAAAAAAGAAAAAAAGAAGGATATGATACCTTTTGGAAGACCTGATGGAGTTTTTACCTACCATCTTAAAACTAATGGTATTAAATATGAAAACATTGTAGGTAAAGTAGAATATACAAGCACCTAGTAACCTCATGGGTAAAATTGTTTATTGTTTGTTCATGTTGATGATAAGTCTAACAGAGAGGCTCTGTTTAAGGTTAAATAGCCACACATAAATGTTTTCAGCCATTAGTTTCTCTCTCATAGAAGTTGCTAATTGATTGTGATAAATTTGATTGTGAAAGCTTTTTTGGAAGTATGCCATCATGGATTTGAACTTAGTACTTTTCTTGGGTTGTCTTTGCTTTTCAATCTTCCCCTCAATCACTTCTGCATGGTTTAAGTGAGTTAGACTTTTGTAATTGCAATAATAGATTTTAGTTTTTGAGTTCTTTGTGCTGTTGTAATGGTTCAAATCTAGTCCTTTTATATTATTTCTATTCAATGCCTTCTTTTTGTTTGCAGGACATCTACTCTTCCAGCATTTTTTGTTTTTGGAAAGGCTTCCATCAATATATCTCGTTGTGCTGATAATATATCTAATTATGCATGGACCAATGGCAAGCCTATTGTGGTATGAATGATAAATGACCTAGAATATCTTCCTTCTTACTTCTGGATTGATTCACTGTTTTAAATTATATTGAAAACTTTGACATCTGTTTGGCAGTTGCTGATTATTAAAATAAGCATGAGTTAATGGTTCATCTTGAAAATTTCTTTATGCAATGACCTTTAATACTATTTTTATACAAAGAAGAAAATTTTTAAAGGATTCACTTAGATGGCTTGCTGATGTTGTTGGAAACTGCACTAACAAAGCGAATACTAAGATGGCTTGCTCATTTTGTTGGAAGTGGCACAAACTCTGCTAATGAAGAAAATATTAGCTGGAATCCATTGCAGATTGCTTCAGAAGCATGGGATTTGTTCTTGCCTTTTTTTTTTCCTAACTTCATTTAGAGGGCTAGCAAATATCTCAAGTCTTCATATTATTTTTGGTCATTGGGAGTTGGGACCCAAGCAATCTTTCATGCCATAGGGTTTCCCATTGCAGGAACTAAGTTCAAAATTTTATTTTATTTTTTAATTTAATTTCTGGGGGAATTTTGACTATTTTGGGATATCTCATGTCTACTTGAGATCATTTTCCTTTGTCAGTTTTGTTTGACTCATTCGAAGGAAAACAGAAAAAGACAATGATTGTTGAAAGGGGTTGGCTTGGCTTGATTTTGATCTGAATGCTGCTATTATACAAACATATTAGCATAATTATACACATTCTCCGCAAAGATGCTGAGGTTTTTTTGAATGTTTTTAGCTGGAGACTTGGAGAATCAAATCTATAAAAGCAAAGGGAAAGGAAATGGGCTTCAATATTTGGCAGTATTATGGTTGGAGCACTTGGAGACAGTTTACGTTAATGTTCATTGGCTTTGATGGAAGTAAAAGGAAAACTAGAGGGTTTCCAGTGAGGTTAGGTTTGTTTTGCCTCTGGATAACTCCTTAGAAGAATTTGAAGACAAGTCTAGTGCTCCAACCCGTAAAACTTTCTTGCTATCGACAAAAAACGAAAGCTAATTTTAGCTCTGATTCAACTGTTAGATAAGTCTTACTTTTACTCAATAATTTTATAGTAAGACATCTTTAGGCAGTATTTGATTTTAAATTTTAGACAATTATTTGTATGCTTTCGGTTTGAGGTTTCTAGGGTTTGTGACAAGGATAACATTTCTCTCTGTCAACCAAATAAATCTGGGACTACATTTTCATGTTCATTCTTTCCTATATGTTTGTGTATGAGCATCTATAAAAGGTAGTGGCTATTATCTGACATTGGTCTAATTTGTGGACCTTTAGCAATTAGCAGTGTGGACTCACTGATTCATGTGTATAATGAATACACACACATACCGGAAACTAAAAGGTCAGTGATATGTATAACAATAAAAATTGCTGTTTTATGTGTGCAAGACATGGTTGATTTAACCAGCATAAAAGAATTATAAATGCCTAAAATTTTTTTTAAAAAAAACATCTATAATTTTATTTCTAGCACAAACAGTAGTCCAGAAAATGTATGATAACAAAATGTTTCAATTCCTTTTTTGTCAACCAGTCCATGACTCTAAGAGCATATGAACATACATTACCCAGAATAATAAAAAACTAAAAAAATACAAAAAAAGAATGTGTGATTCCTGAAGGTGATTTATGCACCATTACAAATGTTTATTTTTTTATTTACCTTGTATGCTATATTGTCTTCTGGACATCAACAAACACATATAGCTGCACTTATACATATATGGAGATGAGGCAGGAATGCAGGATCAACTTAAACCTGGTGTAAAAAACTTTATATTCTTACTTTCTTAGAACCCTCAATTTTTATATGATCTACAATTTGTTGAGTCCACTGTTGGATTATTTATTGTGCTTGTCCATTATGCTCGCCAAAAAATAGGTTGAGCTGATATTAGAAGCTACCTCCATCCATAAAGAGCTCCAAAATATAGTTTTATTTACAAAAAAATTAAAATGAATATGAGTTTATTTATCAATTGCCAATTGATATCTGATCAGTGAGATATTTGGTATGCATGACATGGATGGAAACTTGGAAAGCATATCTAATCCAATGTGGGACTGGTGAAATGTGAATTCTAACAAAAGGATATTAAGTGGTATAAGAATTAGAAGTCTTACACTAGGTGTAAGTTGATCCTGCCTCTTTAGATATATGCTGTAGTTGTGTGGTATAACTAATAATAACAAGCAAATGTAATATTACATTAGTAGATACGCAGGTTGTTAGTTAAACTTTAGGTACAAGCTAATTTAATAGCATCTGGGTAGCTATGTAGGTCCCAAAAATGATAATGGCTCTTTCAGAGGTTTCAGTGCATTGATAACCTAGATGCCAAGGTTCCAGAATTTTACCTTGTAAAAGAGCCTCTCAGTGGAGTTTATGGATGTTTTAGTTAAATGTCTACTTGCATTTGGATTAAGGACAGTAATTAGAAGAGTTGAATATTTTGGATCAAATGGCCAATTTGTATGATTGGTAATGACAGCAAGCATTTGACATGATTCAACTCAGAAACTTAAGTTGAATTGTGTTCTGGCTATGTGGTGGATTGGTTTAACTTTGTGCATACTAAAGTATTAGTAACTGTAGTCTATGTTGCGCCAACACATGAAAATGTATGAAGGATTGTTCTGTACATGCCACAAAATGGTTATGTTGATAATTGATATGTGATGCATTTGATATGTTCCATTGGACATGTATCCAACTGGTTTGTTTGAGCTATGAAGGGAGAAGAAACTTCTTAGTTTGGTAGAAGTGTTAATAGGATAATTTCTTAATTGGTTCTTCTATGACATAACTACATAAGTATCTATAAATGAATGAAATCTCGTACATGCAATGTTGCATATGCACTTCATTTTGCCTTGAAGTAGTGAAGAAGACGGATTGGACACTTCTATAATCAACCGTTGTCCTCCTGTCCAAAGCTGTTAGAGTATCTGACACCTAAAGAGCCTTACTATTATTGAATACATGCACTATGTCGTTTTGGATTTGAAGTGAATAAACTGTTTTCTATTGCATTAAAATGAGCCCATTTGTTTATATAAACACTAGCATAAATAAATGTGTTAGGCTTTCAACCTCATTTATATTTTTGTTTGATGAAAGGTGATGTTTCCACATTACAATACCAAATTGTAATGCTAAGAAAAGCACAATAAACTGCTTTAAATTTTATAGGATGTCCAAATGTTCTCAAGCCTTTGCATCTTTCTTTTAAATACCTTTGATGTAAGGTGATGTTTCCAAATAACAGTACTAAAGAGCTAGTAAATATTTTTGCTGGATTGGTTAACATGTCTTTCGTGAAGTGCAGGTCCTTTTTGGGCTGGAATATGCACATGCAATGCAGGATATCAAAGAAGCACTAGTAGTTGAATCATCAAGGTTATGTGGGTCCAGATCCAGACTAGAACTTTATTGCGCTGAGGTTATGTGTTCAGATATGAATCCATCCGGAGATGATAAAACTTCCAATGGGCACCTGGGACCAGTTGAAAGCTGTGCTGCTGACGAAGGTTGTGGTGTTGCAACTGGTGCTAGATATAGCATTGGAGGCTTGGTCTGGAATTTACCTGCCGGACACAGATTGGAAGAATACATTCTCTTTTGGATTGGTTCTGACAATTCAGCATTTGCAAATGTTGTATTGACATTCAATGGTTGTGACATAGGTAGAAATGCTTCGTTTCTTGTGAAATTCATTTTGAAATTTTCCCACGATCAATGCTGTAGTACCTTCTATATATATGCATATGCATGTGCATATTATATATATATTTATGTGTGTGTGCGTATGTATCATTTCAGATTGTTGTTTTGCGCCTCTGCCCAAATTTGGCTGACTAACTTTTATGATAGGAAAAATTGGTGTTAATATATATAGGGCTAGGATCAACATACACAATTTTTTACACAAATTCTTACACAAATTTTTAGATAACCCATCTCCAATTCATATTTCATGAAACCCACCGTTGGATTAGATAGTCTTCCCACATAGGTCATGCATACCAAAAACCAAGTTGATCCGAGACTAATAACCACTTCATCCATAAAAAGATAAGTTTTTGGATTGAAGGGCAACAAGTCTTGGATCAACTTGGTTTTTTGTGTGCATGACTTATGTGGGAAGACTATCTAATCCAACGGTGGGTTTCCCAAAATTTGAATTGGAAATAGGTTATCTAAAAAATTGTGTATGTTGATCTTGACCCATATCCATATATATATATATATATATATATATATATAGTCTTTTGAAGCAACAAGGTTTTTCCTTTGTATTTAACTTATAATGTGCCATAGATGTTGTGCGCACACAATTTTGCCCCTCCATTTGGGCAATTAACTGTTGGATTGCATAATTTTGATAGCGATCAAGGATCACCCCAGATTGTATCTATCGCTCTCCAGTCCAGGTTCTCAGGAGTTTAAAGCAACCCGATTGTTTGATTTCTGACACCAGCTATGAAATTTCATTTATTAAAATATATATATATATATTTATCTGTGCATGTCCATGTACCATAGTGGGCACCTGGGTATAATTTATTATATTGCTTCTAGTTTGTAAGAGTAGTTTGTTTGTTGTTTTTCTTTATTCTTAGTGCAAAATTAATGTTCTAGGGGGAAAATAATAGTCACTAGTCATAATCCTAATGAAATATTTCTGGTGTTTTAAAGTTATTTTGTAATTTTTCTAAAGTTTCTGTCCTGGGTATATTTCCACTATTCCAGTTGTACAACTTCTTTTCTAGTTTCTTCTTTTTTCTTCTATTTATAAAATAACTTGACCTTATTTTAATTTTGTTGGTGTTGCGTTTAGTCAGATATGATGCAACAGAAAAATGCTTGGTGACAGACTTATCTCAACAGAGAAGGATTCTGAAGCGTAGGTATCACTTTTGACATATACCTCGTCTCCCCAATTTATTTATTTATTTAATTATATTTTTTTTAAAGAAGAAAAAGAAAAAGAAAAATTTATCTATTTCCAGTTCCTTTGTTGATCAATTTACCATGTTAGTGACGTTTCTACAGATACTACCTTGTGGAGAAAGCGAAGGATGCAAACATTATTGGAATTTTGGTGGGAACTCTTGGTGTAGGTATGTTTCCTTGTGAGTTCTAGTTGTAGTTTACTGTTTTATCTGGTTAGGACTTATGATCCTCAAGCCTTTTTGTGGCACATCAATAGTCAATACCTCATTATTTTAATGTTGAACAATCTCCTTGTGTAAGCCCATAATGTAGACTGTTTTTTAACACAGTTCAAACTGTTCCAATGGAGTGTTTATGCACTATACATCTATTGCTTAGGATTACAAAGAGTAAAAAAATAGTATGCTTATTGCTTATTTGATGATTTTTATGCCTTGTTATCTTTCTCTTTTACCACTTATTAATATTTAACACTAAATGAAGTAGTATTGTTATTTTGCATACTATTGATTGTAGTGGCCCCTTTTTTTTCCCCCTCCATTTACCCATTGACTATGATTATATATTCTTATAAATTGTTACACGGACTTGGGTATGGGTGTTGGGTGTATGTGTGCAGGTGTTGGGTGTATCCATGCCCATGTCACGTGTTTGACATGGGTACTTCATACATTTTGAAGTGTCCACATGTAACATAGCTTATAAATTGCTAGATTTTGATATTCTCTTGATGGGGAAATCATATGCAGACTTGTGTCTTTCCTTTGTTGTTCCTGTCATTTTTATTTTATTTTCTGTAATAAAAAGAAAAAAAAAGATAATAATAATATCTGTTCATTTTATATGTTATGTTCAATTTAGGACACTAAGGGGCTGTTTGGGAATCCTAGAATTTGGTTCAGACTGGTTCAAAACCAGTTTCACCTGTCTAGTTCTTGTTGAACCAAATTTATATCTGAACTGTTTTTAGTTTGTAGGCTGTTTATCAAAACTGGGTTCTGCACTAGTTCATCTTTTGATACTGTTTTGTTTCACATAATCCTGTAATTGATAGAAGAAATAAAAAGAAAAAAAGAAAGAGAAAAAGAGGAGCTCTGTTGGAAGAAGGCATTGCTCGACGATGAGGGCATTTGGTTTAAGCTTAGCTTCAAATCTGATTGGCCATCAAAGCCCAACACAGAAGAAGAAGAAGAAGAAGCATGAAAAACCACAAATCTGTTTCAAATCATGCCTTTGGAAAAATGAAGGTTGCCCACATCACCACTGCTCGCCGTTTCCCCACTGCCGTTCAGATTTGATGCTCTCCATTCAGATTTGTATGGCCGGAATCCCCCACCTCGCCGTTCATCATTACCCTGCTGCCATTCCTTCCTCAAGATCTGCAACTCCGATGAACTCCCATCCATTGTGATTATGGGGTTTTGGGGTGGTTATTGGTTTTTTTTTTTTTTTTTCTTGAAAGATAGAAGGACAACAAATAAGCTAAAACCTTGGGTATGGAGATCAGCCAGAAGGGGGTTCATCAATCACCACCATGAAGGCGGTTGTTGGGGTTTCAGGCATAGAGAAGAGAAGAAAAAAAAGGACGAATAGAGGAAGGGAAAAGTAATCGATGATGTCTTGTTGGGTGACTCTCCATCTGGTTTTTATGAAAACCAGCTATAAATTAAAACAATTAAAAACCGGATAAGTGGTTTGAATGGAGTTACCAAACACTTGGCCTATAAATTCGGATTGTTCTTGTACCCAGAAAAACCAGTTTTCAAGGTTTCCAAACACTCACTAACACAGTCATAATCTCTTTACATATCGGAATTGAATCTTGCTTCCCTCACCCGCCCCCCCCCCCCCCCCCCCAAAAAAAAAAAAAAAAAAAAAAGAAAAAGAAATTATAAGTGATTGATGTAGGTCTCCTTGACCGTGATACTTCCTGGGAATTCTTGGAAATAGCTTTGCTTGCATGCTTCTCCATTATGATTTCAATACACTTCTAATAGCCCCACGAGAACTTTCTAGACTCAATTCGAGTTTCCATGGCTTTGACTTGTTGTGGCCTTAGACGCCTTCCTAAGCTCCATTATGATCTCAACAAGCTTTCTTGTTCACAATGTGTGATTTCTCTGTATTAAAATTCTAAGTATATTTGTAACGGAAAGAACATATGTGTACAATATGCATCCTTTAGCTAGTAGAAGATGAAGGTTAATGTTGCGACTATTGATGCAGCTGGTTATCTTCGTATGATTCGTCTGATGAAAGAGTTGATCGTAGGAGCAGGGAAAAAGGCATATACTCTTGTGATGGGAAAACCAAACCCTGCAAAACTTGCTAACTTTCCTGAGGTAAACTTTGACATACATGCATGTAGATTGTTTTCTGCTTATTTGCATGGGGCGATGAGAATATTTAAGATCTTATAACAGTTTTCCAATGTGGTCAGTGTGATGTCTTCATTTATGTCTCTTGTGCCCAAACTGCTCTTTTGGATAGCAAAGAGTTCTTAGCTCCAGTGATTACTCCATTTGAAGCCATGCTGGCTTTTAACAGGTACTGACCTTTTATCTTAAGTTCCTCATGATGGACTTGATTTTAACCTTTACATTTTTTTTTTGTGAGTCTGTATCATCACTTTATTCCATTACTTCTTTGGCATTGCTGCCTCATTCTCTGGTTTTTCTGATAGGTTGTAGCATTGGACTGATATCAAACTATGTGAAAGCCAATGTACAGATTTGGTTTCCATATGGCAACTTAGCCTCTCATTAGGAAAATAGTTCAGTCTATGCTAAATAGGAATATAGAAGTTCCAGGTTATGTTAACACTTCTAATGAATTTCTTGACACACTTGGACTGCTTTAAGGTGTTTCTGTTTTGTATAATTATTTAAGGCATTGTTATCTAAATTTTGTCCAGTTGAGTGCTTACTTCCCCCCCCTTTCCTTTCTCTTCTTCTCTTGAGTGCTTCTGCCTAAGAAGGAATTGGTTACTTTAGGTACTTCTGGATATCTATGGTCAGAGTTGTCCTTCAGAAAGGCAGAAGAACCTGCCTTTAAAACATATCTTTGGGAGTTGTTTCTTCATTTCATCCTATTTTATTATCCTTCAGATAAGGGACCTCAATTACCTTTGCCTTCTGCCTCTTGACTGGTCAGATATTGATCATTGTGGACCCAATGTTGATAATATTTAATAGCATTGGGAGTTTCATTTGTCTTATGAAGTGATTTGGATGGTGTTGAACCTTTTCCTTCCATTGTCTGAAAATTATTAGCATTTGAAATTCAGATTTTCATTATGGTTGAATACTGTAAGTTGGCTGTTTATAATGAATACATGAACATACAAAAAGCAATCAGGGACTGGCCTTGACATGGAAATCTACAGCTCTCTTGTCTAATGTTGGGAAATGTTAAGGTTGGTTCAGCTAATGTGCTTTAAGTGAACAAGCATGATTTGCTGAAAGAAATTTTCTTCTTAGTATCTCTATTGTTTCTTTCTGCCTCTTTATATGTTACCACTTTAAAGAACTTTCCTTATGTTTTCTCCTTAATGAAATTTCGTGGTTATTGATAAAGGATTTTCTGTACTAATGCAACTCAGCTTCATTAAATTCCATAGGGTCCTAGTGCCTAAATACAGCTATATGGCTTAAAAGGATTTGTGTAGCTCACCCCAAGGAGTTGGGACTGAAGGCTTAGTTGAGTTGAGTTCAGTCTAGTTCTCGCCCCCAACGAAACTTACTTCTTCTTCTTCTTCTTCTTCTTCTTCTTTTTTTTTTTTTTTTCTTTCTCATATGTTGGGCTATGAAATATCATGATTACACTTCTGAAATCTGTAAATACAAAATGCAATAGGATGAGTAAAGTAAAATTTTGGGGATTGAAGTATAAAACCTAAATGAGAAGATGAATAGTATAGCACTATATCGGCATAATGTTTTCTAAAAGTCTTATTTATAGAACCAATCAATTTTTATTTGATTGGTTGAAGGAAAGAAATCAAAGTCATAATTGATTGTTTGAAGTTTTGTTTTATCTCATTCCCCAGAGGAAGTGAATGGACAGGAGCATATATGATGGAATTCCGGGATTTAATTACTTCATCTTTAGTAGAAGTAAAGAAGCAGTCCGGAGAAGCACGTTTTTCATTCCTTCAAGGTGGATATATAGAAGATGTTGATCTGCAAGGTAGTTTCTCTCTTCTGGATTCATTTTACTGAAATGGGAATGAAATCTTTCGGGGGAAAAAATGAACTTTAGATAGTGACTAGTAAGTGGTGACTGTTATGTTTTGGAATGCATTTCTCTTTTCATTGATGATTGAACAAAAGAGTTTGAAACTACTTCCAACTGTGTTTCTTTAATTGATAAAAAATTTCTGCGAGATTATCACAAAACATGACATAATTCGGAAAAGATCTCCTTTGAAATTTTTTTAGCTGCCTTCAAATACGCTCAAAGACCTACAATTACTTAAAGAGGCCGGCAAAAAAAAATTTAAAGAGGGTAGGCAACCAACTGAGAAAAATAGTTTTCTATAAGCGAATGACTTTATTTATTTATTCATTTATTTCTATGAAAAATCGTCCCCACATTAATAGCTGTATTCTTTACTCTTTTGTAGTTGCTTGCTGCTTTGAGAAGGATAAATAAACACAAGCAGTTAATCGGTGTTATGATGCCCAATTTTGTCTTTTACTTTTGTTTTAAAAAATTAAATGGGAGAGCCCAAGATTATATATGTTGGTTTCAAAGGATAACATTTGGGAGTAGAGTTTTCTTGGGACATATAGATCAAATTATTTCGTGGATTGGATTTCACTTGACAATCAATCTGGAATTATATTTTCTAGTTTTTGGGTGTATAAGAAAATTTGGAAAAATTACTAAGATATCCATTCTGTCAAATATAGGAAATGTTAAAAAGGACCTGCTTATCCTCTTGATCCATGTCTTACATGGATTACCAAGTGTCGGAAGACTATATTATCAGGAAAAACTGCTCTGCTTGCATATATCATGGATATGATAATTTGACAACCAAAACACACTTTAGTTGAGAACATGTGATAACATAACAGATAACTATGTCGTCAAACATGTACATCTATAGTCTCCTACATGTGGGTTACTCAATACAGCAGTTAGTCATAGGCTGTACCCTTGGGGTCAATGTAAATGTCCAATTTGATCATATTCAACTATACAGTGTGATTGTAAGATTAATTATTTCTATTTAATGAAAGTAATAATTCGTCAAGCTTGAAAACTGTTAAGAAGAATTCTAGGTTTGTCACTGGCATGTTGTCTTGTAAATTCGATACACAAATTGAATTGGGGTTACAGTTTGTGACTTCTATGGGTCTATTTATATGAAATGATAGGTATGGAAAGTTGACTGAAATTGATAGGGATCTTCTTATGATGAAATTTATTTGACAGGATAGAAATAGCAGAAGCTTGGCATACCATTCTATTTGTTCCGGTAATAAGAGGTTCCACAATTAAATTTTATTAATAACGTACAAAACCACGCATTATTTGTATGACTTTTATGGATGACGGTCAGGTAAGAACGTGTTGATATATAATATCAGCACCTGCATTACGAGTTATACCCCGTGCATCGGTGGGTTACCCCGGGGGGGGGGGGGGGGGTACATGGGGTAACGCACAAGGTACATGGGGTAATGCATGATGTTAATATAATTTATATAAGCACGTTCTTACCTGACCGGGACTGACTTTTATATTCTTTACCATCTACAATGTTTAGTAGTTAAAAATCTTCCTGAAAGCAAAATACTACCGTGAAATGTTGAACTTGTTTCTTTGCCCACCATTTTTCTTGCTGTATTGATACACCTAATAGACATTCCCTTATATGTGGATATGTGGCAACTGTTGATACTTTGATGAATATTTGCACTTGTTGCACAACCAGAGGATGTTGAGAAAGATGAGGGAGGAGCTCTTGCTTTAGCATATGCTACGGAGAGGGCTCTGCAAGTGCGTGACAAATTCCCTAATTTCCTAATTAAGGGAACAGCTAAATCTGGGGCTGAGTTTTTTGCAACCAGATCTTATCAAGGTCTTGACATGCATAGCAACAATACATTACCAGAGCCGTATTTGATTGGTAGAACTGGGAAGGCATCAGGGTATGAGGATGAGAAAGGCAAGCAGGAGAATGTGTGATTGACCTGCCGAAAGGAGAGAAGTACGGAAGGAGAAACATACAGAAGTAGATCGCTTTGCTGCTGGTATTTTTGGACAGGCCAGCTTGGCCAAGCAGGATTTTTCGTACGTGGGATCTACGTCCGGGGGCTGTTCTAAAAAAATTTGAAGAAGTGCTGTCTTATCTTCAAGGCCATGGATTCATAGATTTTTCTCCCATTTCAGTATTATCTGAATTCCTTTAATGCAATGGTTCATGTTGTGGATAGTTTTTGTTTTTAATTTGTATTTGTTTGGTTGGAATAATATATGCTATTAGATCACTTACATATATGAACCCAAGTAATGGACAAGCTTATATCTTTGATTTAATGTAAAAATTTAAAATTGCTTTAGCCTTTTCTTTGTTCCCATTTGTTTCGTTTGGTTTAGTCGTTTAGGGTGTTTTCGGTGCAATTTCGAGGAAGAATGAATGGGTTTCAATGATCGAGTAGAATGACTTCCACGGTGTAACGAGGCCCCGCTTGGCACCCCGTGCCACAGTACTCATCGCCGAGGCCACAAAAACCATATTGACTGCAGCATTGGTCCGAGGCACAACCACAGTTCTGAGCCGCAACGGACCATGGCAGGGCTGCGCCCAGGATCCCGGCTAAGACGATTGTCAGCAAGGTTTTTCTCATAGTGAGGGGTAACATTTTAATTCGGACGAGGAGCGGATGGAGAATTGGGAGAGAGATTGTGACTGGAAGCTTTGGAGACAGATTTATAGTGTAGGCTGGGCCGGGCTGATCCTGAGTTTTTTGGGGCCTTAGGCTACTGAACTCCTAAAATGGGACCCTCTATACATATTCCCACGCACCAACAAAATTTATATCCAACAATTTTTTTTTCCTAGTCCACACAAAATTTGCATGCATATATATGATTACTAAAATTTTCTTATATAAACTAATATAAAAAATAAATCTTTATAAGAACTAAAAATAAATAAAATTTGATCTTCTTCCTTTATAATTTAATAAAATTCACATATATAAAAAGAAAAGAAAAAAAAAATCAAAATGTAGGGTTATAATACTAAGAAGAAATGAACCAACTGTATCAAAAGAATCATTTAAACATTACTCTTCTCGCATTTTAGCTGTAGAATCACTAATTAAGCTAGCATAATCAAGTTTTTTTACCACATCAATTTCAATGGATAATATAGCTAAGAGGAAGGCTATTGCCACCACATAAAGCACTATATGCCCTCCACTACCGGCTCAAAGGCAAGGCAACTTAGGCCATTGCCTAAGGCCCCACACCAAATTACTGAAAAAAAGGCCTCACACCAAAAAAGGTATTCTATTTTTTGTCCATTACGTAAGGCCTCACACTCTCCTCATTTAATTCAATTCTTTTTGTCATTCCTTGACAAAGCAATCTTTTTTTTTTCTCTTATTTTTGTTTTTCATTTCCAAAAGTAAGAGGAATTATTCTTTTTAAACTAATACAGAGAGCTTATATCTCTCTCTCACACACACACACACATTTAAACTAATACAGAGAGCTTATATCTCACACACACATACACACACACACACATTTAAACTAATACAAAGAGCTTATATCACACACACACACACACACACACACACGCACACATTTAAACTAATACAGAGAGCTTATATCTCACACACACACACACACACACATTTAAACTAATACAGAGCACACACACACACACACACACACAATACAGAGAGCTTATATCTCACACACACACACACACACACACACATTTAAACTAATACAGAGAGCACACACACACACACACACAATACAGAGAGCTTATATCTCACACACACACACACACACACACATTTAACACACACACTAAAAATAGCACGCGCGCACACACACACACACACACACACACACACACACACACACATTTAAACTAATACAGAGAGCGCACACACACACACACACACAATACAGAGAGCTTATATCTCACACACACACACACACACATTTAAACTAATACAGAGAGCGCAAGCGCACGCACGCACACACACACACACACAAACTAAAAATACACACACACACACTAAAAATAGCGCGCGCGCACGCACACACACACTCAAACTAAAAATAGCATTTTTTGACACACACACACACTAAAAATAGTGCGCGCGCGCACACACACACACACAAACTAAAAATAGCATTTTTTGGTAACACTAAAAATAGCGCGCGCGCACACACACACACACAAACTAAAAATAGCATTTTTTGGTAATTAGTGATTGGTTAATTAGTTGAGAGCATATGTGATTTGACTTGGTAAAAAAAAAAAGTGGGGAAGTGCTGATTTTTATTTATCACATGTGTTTTATATGATTTTAGTGGTAACTAACCATTCCAGCAAAAAAGAAGGAAGGAGAGATCATGGAAGATGTAACTATCCACTAACTTGCCACAAGTGGGGAAGTGCTGATTTTTATTTATCACATGTGTTTTATATGATTTTAGTGGTAACTAACCATTCCAGCAAAAAAGAAGGAAGGAGAGATCATGGAAGATGTAACTATCCACTATCTTGCCACATGTCATCGTAGGAGCAAGAGTTGCAAGCATAAAGATATCTACTACTTTTTATCTGATGATAACCACCCACTACTACTTTCAACATGGCACCACTCAAGTAAAGAACAAGGAAGTGGAGCAGCCCACTAATTCAAGCATGTGCAGTAGAACTTTAGCAATTATTGAAGCACTCCCAATATCTATAAATAGCACAAGAGAAGACCAAACAAATGGTTCCACAACTAACACAAATCCTTCTCAGGAAATCATCTTTCACAGGATTCTATCTAAATTAGGACTAGTTTAGATTACTTTCAAATCTCTCTCTATTTTACAATCCTTATTGTAATTTGCTTTTAAGCTATGTTCATGAACTCTTGTTGCTCGTCGTAATTCGTGAAGTTTGCTTTCAATGATCCTTGGTGTTTGTAAGTTTACTTTCAATCACTACTCTTGTTCATTTTATATTTCTTTTAGACATCCATACTAGACCCAAGAGAGAGGAACACCTATCTCTCGTCAATCACTTAATATTTTTAATTTCTCAATTTCAATTACAATCAGTGACTAAATAGGCATTTGGGGCCGATGGCCTTAGATTTAGCGGCCTAGGAGGTGCCGAGGGGTTGTGGATACACGATCTTTAAGATTTCGAGCCTTGGCACGCCCGCACAACATTTTAGTGTGAACAAATATTGACAAATTTTTTTTTTTTTTTTTCGTTCACTAAAGGGTAAGATGGTAGAAGGGGGAAAGCCATAGGACTATACGTTGGCATAAATGAATAGAGGCGATAAAATGGCATTCAAGACTAACAAGTATGCCAAATACAAGTGACTCTTAATCATTGGTCAGTACGTAATTTAATACAATTTCATGGACTAAGATAAATCCCAAAATTTAATCCCCATCTTTCAAAACTTTCCAAAATTTCCATTAAAACTATGCATTTCATTTAGCCTACTGGCCTTCACCTTTCATTCAAAGAAGCGTTTTAAATTTTTTTCGAGTATTTATTTAATCATCGAATTGGTATAAAGTATATCAATCAGTCAAGTCAACTAGGTCTCAAACTATTAGTTTTTTTAGTTGACAATGATATATATATATATATATATATATATATATATATATATATATACACCTTATATTTTATCAGTAGTTAATAATGATATGTTGTGTTGTTATTGTTGTTTTTCTCTCTTCTTTTTTTTTTTTTGTTTTTTTAAATATCTATTTTACGTTATTTAATTAAATTTACATACACAAAAAGTCACAATCTATAATAATGTCATTAGTCATAATTATAAAATATCTTATATTGTTTTCACTGCCGGCTCAAAGGCAATGCAACTTATGCTACCGAATAACTGAAAAAAAGGCTTCACACCAAAAAGGTATTGTGTTTTTTGTACATTACTTGAGGCTTCACGCTCTCATCATTTAATTCAATTCGTTTTTTTGTCCTTCCATGAAAAAGCAATTTTTTTTTTTCTCTTTATTTTGTTTTTCATTTCTAACAGTAAGAGGAATGATTATTTTTAAACTATATAGGGAGCTTCCTGATATAATGTGTATTTATACTATTATATATATATATATAAAGAGTATGGTATATAACAAGGCTCTATGGCCTTTCCTCTAAAATATTGACACTATTTTTTTTTTTTTTTTTTTTGGTTCACAGAAGGTAAGATGGTAGAAGGGGGAAAGCCATAGGACCATACATCGACATGAATGAATAGATGCGATGAAATAGCACACAAGACTAACAAGCATGCCAACTACAAGTGACTCTTAATCATTGTTCAATAATTTAATACAATTTCACAAACTAAGATAAATCCCAAAATTTAATCCCCATCTTTTAGAACTTTCCAAAATTACCATTAAAACTATACACCTTCACCTTTCATTCAAAGAAGCATTTTAAATTTTTTTTGAGTATTTATTTAATCATTGGATTGGTGTAAAGAGTATTAATTAGTCAAGTCAATTAGGTCTCAAACTATTAGTTTTTTAGTTGATAATGATATATATTTTATTAGCAGTTGATAATGATATGTTATGTTGTTATTGTTGTTTTTCTCTCTCTGTTTTTTTTTTTAATATCTATTTTATGTTATTTAATTAAATTTACATATAATAATGATATGTTATTTAAGTTAAAATCTATAATAATGTTATTAGGCATAATTAAAAAAAAACAGAGAGAGAAAAACAACAATAACAACATAACATATCATTATCAACTGCTAATACTATATATATATAGATATATATATATAGTATTAGCAGTTGATAATGATATGTTATGTTGTTATTGTTGTTTTTCTCTCTCTGTTTTTTTTAAAAAATATTTATTTTATGTTATTTAATTAAATTTACATATAATAATGATATGTTATTTTAAGTTAAAATCTATAATAATGTTATTAGGCATAATTATAAAATATCTTATATTGTTTTGTGCATCACACAAGTGACTCTAGTTAATATATTAATATTAAATATTGAAGAGGCCTCACTTAGGATTTTTGCCTTAGGCCTCAAAGTGTATTGAGCCGGCCTTGATGCCCTTCACTTAGTTTACACGTTTTAAGGTTTTATAAAAAAAAAATAAAATAAAAGGTTTGTACAAAAACTAGTCACATCATCCACTAGAAAACATCATTATGAACGACTTTGTAGAAGAAAATTTTTCCAAAATCGTTTAAGTAGACTTTTTGGTTATTTACAATCTTTGTTTCATATTTATAAAATGTTCCATGAAAAATGGCCAAAAACTCTATTTAAACTATAGATTTTGGAAAAACTTTCTTTCTTCTACAAAGTTGTTTAGAATGATGTTTTCTAGTAGACTATGCAACTAGTTTTCGGAAGAACTTTTATATTTTTCATAAAACCTCAAACAATATAAATCAAGTGGGAGTTTAGAGTACTTTATATGGTAGCAATAGCCTAGCACTATAGCTAATCCAGTCAATCATTTTCAATGGGCATTTGTCGATGGACTTGAGTTAGGAACTATTTGGGCACTTAGATGGATTGGGGCCTTTACTAATCTAGGCATTAAAATAAAGGGGGCCTCTATTGGCACCCCAAGATTGACTTTTCATCCCCACTTATTTTATATTTTAAGGTTTTATGAAAAATATAAAATTTTTTCATAAAAATTGATAGCGAATTATATTAGAAAACATCATTTTGAACAACTTTTTAGATTAAATTTTTTCCAAAATCTATTATTTAAGTAGACTTTTTTTCCTATTTATAGTCTTCGCTTCATAAATGACTAAAAAGTTCACTTAAATGATAAATTTTGGAAAAACTTTCTCCCAAAAAGTTGTTCAAAATGATGTTTTCTAATGACAGCTCATTCAGTTTTTATGAAAACCTTATATATTTTTTTATAAAATCTTAAAGTGTAAAATAAGTGAGGGGTGAAAAGCAAGTCTTTAGGTGCCAATAAAGGTCTCCTAAAATAAATGTGTTTATTTATTTTTTTTTTTTGGGACCTACTACAAGGACAACAACTAAATTGGGGTCTTATTTTTTATTAAAATTTGAGGGGTCTCAAACAGCTGCCTGTGTAACCTGACCCTAGGGCCGGGCCAGACTTTCAATGGCCTATTTAAAATCTTTCTTTAATTCTACGTTATCATCTGCAATATGCTTTTATTAAACTGGCCAAAATTTGATCCGACCCAACTTTTTCGGACTCAACTGCATGATCAGCTCCATTTTAGAAATTAAAGGGTATAGAGGACCGAGTCACCTAAAAGAATACATAGGTTCCCTCCTGAAAGAATACTCAATTTGAGGAATATTTCCAAACTATAATGAAATCACGGTAACGCTCCAAACTTGTTTATAGAAAGGTGTAAGTGGTAAGAAAGTCTAAGAAGGCTTCGACTTGGCAACTAGGTGGAACCACATGCACATGCTTTGCTTGAGCTGGTCTTGTTGACTCCAGAGTAATCCAAAGTCTTCTTCATGGTAAGCCGATCAAGAATCTTCATTTCCAAATTTCTTAAAGACTTTTTGAAACCAAGGACGTAATACATACATCCTCCTGTGGGAAATGAAAGAAAAAAAAAAAGAAAGAAAGAAGATGAATCTTGCTATTGTCAAAGTCAATTTAAGTCATGCCATTCAGCCGCGTAATACGCGCATAGAAATTTTTGAATGTTCACATTGAGTTTCAAAGACCTATAAGTAGATCTCCACAGCCTAGTTTCCAATCACACATGCATTTTCCTCTCAATTGTCCCAAAATGTTGTCCCTCCATTTGAGCAAGAAAAACTTCGTGACATTAAACATTCTGGCCGGAATCCTTGCCGCGGCCCTGCCGGTGTCCGTAGTGGGTCAGAACTGTGGTTGTGCCTCGGACGAATGTTGTAGCACATATGGCTATTGTGGCACCGGCGATGACTACTGTGGCACGGGGTGCCAAGCCGGGCCTTGTTACACGTCGCCTAGCAGTGGTGTTTCGGTGGCTGATACGGTGACGGACGATTTCTTTAATGGGATAATTGGTCAGGCCGATGCTAGTTGTGCTGGCAAGAGCTTCTACACAAGAGCCGCGTTTCTTGACGCTCTCAGTTTGTCTCCCCAATTTGGTACGGTTGGTTCTGTCGACGACTCTAAGCGTGAGATCGCAGCTTTCTTCGCTCATGCCACGCATGAAACTGGACGTAAGTTTTATTTTATATGTTGCTCTCTTTCTCATATATTTATACCTTCGCAATCCCTATTGATTCACTAGAACGGCATAACTTGATGGTGAATGAAGGGGTGAGATTGATGTCATCTACATCAGGGTGCTTTAGAATTTGAGCCTTTTTGTAATTATAAGAAATACAAGTTCGTTTAACATGAAATTTTTGTGCACTTGCAGACTTCTGCCATATAGAGGAAATAGGTGGTCCATCAATGCCCTTGACGAAGTATTGTAACCCAACATACACACAATATCCATGCAACCAAAACCAAGGTTACTATGGGCGAGGACCGCTTCAGCTATCGTGGAACTACAACTATGGAGCGGCAGGTCAGGCCTTGGGATTCGACGGATTGAACTCTCCCGAAACTGTTGCAAATGATGTAGGTGTGTCGTTCAAGGCGGCGCTTTGGTTTTGGATGACCAATTGCCACTCCATAATGAACCAAGGTTTTGGAGCAACCATTCGAGCCATTAACAGTGGAGAGTGTAATGGGGGAGACTCCGGTGCTGTACAGTCCCGGATTGGGTTCTACACGGATTACTGTAGCCAACTTGGTGTTTCGCCGGGTGATAATCTCAGTTGCTAATTAATTAAACTAGTTTTTGAAGTTTATTTTTGCAAGTATACTATATGTCCTAGGTAAAAATAAAGTACAATAAAGTATGAACAACCTACTTAGGGTTTTCTTGATGTTATAGTGTTTGGAATATTTGTAATTGCATTTTCTAATCAATGGATAAAATATATCTTATTAAAAGAAGATGCCAAATGTGCAGGCTTAATTCTATTCCACAAACAAGGGAAACATATATGATTTTAATTGCAAAGACCCTCAATGACTAGCGTGATATCTAAGTATAGTGAGACACTTTGAGAATGAGATGACTAAAGGAAGGCATGATATGATATGATATGATATGATATGGTTTCTTAATTCTTTTGCCTGGGCAGAAATTTTACTTTTGACAGGCAAACCCTTTGTTTGGCATTACATTGCCTGTCAACTTGCTACACATTGACTGTCAACATGATACAATTTGACTACTAATTTACTAATTTCCTTTTGTTTGGTATTACATTGGGAAGTGGTCACTAGAAGGTCATTTCCCCTTCTTTGCCACAAACTCAACCTAAGGTATTGGGTGATTGAGATAGGTGTTGAATTTTAATTAATGACCGAAAATTAATAAAACCCAAAAATTTGTCCTTATGATATCGTCCCAATAGGAATGTGAAACCCTGCCGCAACTCTGCTTTCAAGGATGCCAATTTCGAACCATGGTGACAGTGAACATTTTAATTATTTGGTTTGAATTTCCGAACTCTTTGTCCAAGTTTTCAGATGAATTAATAAATACTCAAGAAGATTGTTCGATCTCCTAAGAGTTTTCCCCATCTTGGACATTATATAATATATATCGTCCTTCGTTTGATTATGGCACACTTTAATTTCTAAGTCTATAATTAGTCAACTTTGTGTGGTTGATCAACAGGTAAATTGTTATTATTATTTTTATATCAACAGGTTTTAGATACTTTGCACCAGACCAATTTTTCTGGACACATGCACCGGGCAATTAAAGAAGGCTAGGGCAACTAATTCGTGACTCAAAGGACACATAGGCCATGTTTGTTTGGTTGGAATGGAATGAGTTGAAATGGAATCTGATTCCTTGTTCAAAATTGTCACGCCCCGACTCGGAGAGTCGACACGTGGATAAAAGTCAAAGTAAAAAGGTGTACACGTGGATAAGTCAGAGTATAAAAGTTGCGGAAGACTTAGTCAAATCCACGTGTATTTTTTTTTAAATATTTTTAATAATAATGGTGCCAGCTCATCAATAATACCCAAATAATTAATATAAAATGTTATGCTCACACATCATGCCCATAATAATATATGGTCCCAAAATAATGCCAACATCCCTGGCACATAGGTTGGATTCAAACTATTCAAGGTTCATTAAGTAATAATGGTAATAACAATAATAATAATAGAAATGTCCATACATCAACATAACATAGTCTCTATGTAATGCACGTGCATCTATCCTCATCCATGACTATGTTAGTATGCCACCTTCAAGTTCCAACCTCAGATTATGCCACTAGGCATCCGCCATCGGCAAACCCTCACTCATCACCTGATCATCTGAAATAATAATAGGATGAACTGCAAAGCCCAATAGGAAATATGTGTGGATTCTATGCAATTAATATATGTGCAGATACATGGTATATGAATTAAAATTATTTAATAACTCAAAATCAAATATCAGTCACAAATCAATACTTTATGTGGGTTTTGAGTTAATTTCCCAAAATTCTCATAGTATCTCCAATTCCCAAGACTATGGGATCAAACCATGCATCAACCGTCGCTAATCACAGGTTACGTCGTCACGTCAACCCCCGGCTCAGCCAAGCACGAAAATAACCAACACCTACGCGGCGTTCTTCCTCGAGGGCTTCAGGGTCTTTCACCCAAGGGCACTTTACCCTGCTTGCTATTCGCGGAGTATTCTCAACGCAGGACACCACTTCATTGTGATGCCCCCACCCGTTTGATGCATACCAAGACCCAAGGTCCATATATCCAAAACATTTTCCATCATTCAAATAAATATCCGAGTGTCCAAAAGTATCCATAAACATGTTTGATAAATTTCTAGAATTTCAGTAACATTTCTAAAGCATTTCCAAGTAAACAACATTTATAAAGCATTTTTCCAAGATCCAAGTATTATGAAAATTCCACACATTTAACAGATATTTCACAACAACATTTAAACGAGTATATATCCATGTATCTTTAAGGAACAATATAAAACAGTCATATCAAATGATATATTGAAGGATTCCCTAAATTTTGAACAAGTAATAAAAATATTTGGTTAAAAATCAGTGGGAAAATCCAAAAATATCATTAAAGCATTTAAAATCACATTTATAGAACAACACCATATTAAATGTAAAGAAGCCACATTTTCTACCTCAATTGCGAGCAATACCAACCCAAAACCACGTGATAGACACTGACAATGCGAGTGCAGCGTTAATGCTCCCTAGGGTCCTCCCGAGGACCGATAAAATCTGATAATTATGCATACGTAATCTTTAGGTAAATTTAAAAATAAATATAACGCACTAAAAAATTACTATTGGCCTTCTAACAGTAAACTATGGTCCCAAAATCATCAAAATAATTTTTAAAACACTCTCTATAATTTCTGGGAATTTTCTGTAATTTTTGGAATTTTCTGATATTTTCTGGAATTTTTAATAAATATTAATTTGGCCAAAAAGTCAAACTACAGTCAAACTTGGTCAAAATGGTCAACTAAGGGTCCCACATGGTAGGGCCCTCCAAGACGAGTCCAACGGTCAAATTTGGGGTTCATATGATTATCGTATGGCTTTTAAATGCGTGAGAACACGGTAAGGTACACAGATGCACCCACACAGGATCATAGACCTATGGGGTCATCTTCAACCTCCCGCGGGTTGAATTGTGTAACCGGGTTACACCGTGTGTTCAACGGGCCAACTTCGGCGATTAATATCTCCCTTGTTTCTTAACCGTTTTCAGTGATTCAAGTGTCGAATCGAAGCTCATGCGGAGTACTACGTGCGACTATAAATTGTTCATTCAGAATCCTATAAAATCATATTCGTTTTTAAGCCTAAAGTTTCGGGTTATCATGATCCAAAATTCTAAAATTTCTAAAACTTCAACCTACAGTCAATTTCTCTAAAATTTGACACTACCATGGTGTTCCTTGGTCCCAAAAACATAAAATATGATCATCCTTTCTAAGAATAACATAAGAAAATAAAATTGCATATACATATATATATACACAGTACGTGATATATATATATATATATATATATGAAATCAACGATAGAGGAGGTGAGGATTTTACCTCACTAAGAGAGCTCCACGAACTCAGCCAAAAACCTCTACCAGACCACTCTGTTTTTTTCTCCTATGTTCTTCCTCAATTTCTCTCTCTCTGTTGCTCTTTCTCTAACTCTCTGTCTCGATCCCTCTATACATATAAATATAACCAAAGCAGATGCCAGTGGTAGGTGCAGCTAATGATTCCTCTATATATATATATATATATATATATATATATATATCCAAAGCAAACGCAAGTGGTGGGTGCGGCTATGGGTGCGGCTAATGATCCCTCTAACATATATATATATATCCAAAGCAAATTGAAGTGGTGGGTTCAGCTAATGATCCCTCTATATATATAAATAATTCAGGTCATCACAAAAATAGTTTGGAATGGAATGAGATTGAAATAAACATTGCGAAATGAATATCATTATAATTCACTACTACTGTTTGATTCCATTCCAATTTAATTACCTTATCCAAACATGTTGTTTGGAATGAATTGGAATGGGATTCCATTCCATCCATTCCATTCCAACCAAACAAACATGGCCATAGTGTAATAAGCACAATTTTTAACCACATGCAAGCAAAGGGTTCTCACATTTTTTGCACACAAAAATTGAATTGGGTTAACAGTTTATGACTTCTATCGACTATATGATGAAATAAACTCTTATGATGAAATTTATTTGATCATAAGAGTTGAAACTTGGCATACCATTCTATTTGTTCTAGTAATAAAAGGTTCCACAGTAATTTTTATTAGTTATTTAACCACGTATTATTTGTATGGCTTTTATATTCTTTACAATCTCCAATTTTTATTACTTAAAACTCTTCCTGAAAGCAAAATATGACCATGATGGATGTTGAGGAAGATTTGCACAACCAGAGAAAATGTTGAGGAAGATGAAGGAGGAGCTCCTGCTTTAGCATATGCTACGAAGAAGGCTCTGCAAGTGCGTGAAAAAATCCCCTAGTTCCCTAATCAAGGTCTTGACGTGCATAGCAACAATACATTATCGAAGCCGTATTTGATCAATAGAACTGGGAAGGCATTAGGGTATGAGGATGAGAAAAGCAAGCTGAAGAATTTGTGATTGACCTGCCAAATGGAGAAAAATATAGAATCTTTAACAATCAATATATATATATATTAATCACATTTCATATATCTTATATTAAATATTAAATAAAATAGAAATTCTTTTCTTATGATAATGGACGCTAAATACAATAAGTTAAACTTTCTTCCATGATGAAGAGTCATGGTAAGAATAGGAAGTTAGTTAGGAGACATGTATAGTAATAGAGACTGTATAGAATTCATGAAGTGAACGTCATTATCTTTCTTTTTTTTTTTTTTTTTTTTTTTCTTTTTTAATATTTTTTTTCCTTTCTTTTTTGCTGGAAAATAAACATTTTTAATTGTTTAAATATGGGGGGCAAATGAGTATTTAAAATTTAAAATAAAGGTGTAATGGTCAATCAAAAGTTTTTATGAGATACAAACTTTTATAGGTACGTAGTATATAATATAATACTCCCTCTCAGTGACAGATGCAGGAATTTATCCTAGGGACGGCGACTTTGTTTAGACTGAAATAATGTATATATTAAACCAAAAAGGAGCATAGCCCAAGGACAGGAGACATAACTTGAGTAAAACATGGGTAAGATTTATTTATATAAAGGGGAAAAAAAGGAAAGAGAGAAGAGTAGGGGGTCAATTATAAAATCAAAGGGGTCAAAAATATATTTTGGAGGGGACAAAAATATATTTTAGAGGGGGCATATTTAAAAATATAAGCAAATATGTATACTAAAAATAAATAAATTCCAATGAGTGAGGGGGTCAACTGCCCCCTGGCACCCCCCTCCTTCCACCCCTACTCCCTCCGTCTCAGAATTGGATTCTGAGTTGATAAAACTCAAGTACCATGCCAAGTTAATCCACACCCTTGAATAACAGATTGGATGGTTTGGATTAAAGGTTGAAAATGTGCTACTGAAATTACCAAAATGACATCATTGGGCAATTTTTTCAACTTTTAATTCAAGCCATCCAATCTCTCATTCAAAGGTGTAGATTAGCTTAGCATAGTACTGAGTTTTATCAACTTAGCACTAAATCAAATTTCTTCTGTCCCACAAAGATAGGCAATATTCGACTAGACACGCAGTATAAAAAAAACCATCATTTTATTGACTTGTTATTAAATTCTATTTTTCCTAAAGTACCCTTACCTACTTTTTATTGGGTTTTGTGTTGAAAGTAATTATTGAAATAACAAGGGATAGTATAGGAAGTTCAACAAAATTATAACTTGACTTTTCAAAATGTATAAATATTTTGGGACAAAAAAAAGTTGCAAATATGGTCTATCTTGGTGGGATGGAGAATATAATATACTTTATCTGTTCCTAAATAAGTGTCCTATTTTTTTTTTAAGAATGTTTCAAAATAATTGTCCTATTTCAAAAGTCATTAATTCTTTTTTATTCATTTCCTAAAATACTCTTAAAAAGGTAATCTTACTTTTTCTAATGTTTTACACACTTGAGGTCAAAATTGGAATGTCAAAATATATGCATTAATGTGAAAACATTTAATAATATTTTCTTAAAAAACCTATTTTTTCAAAAGGAACACTTAATTTGAAACAGGAGAGAGTAATATAATATAAATAAATAAATATTATTATGATATGGCTATCTTACTACTTAATCCCTACTATGTTTTTAATTTTATTTCTATTTTTAATTCTTTTTATCTTTTTTACTTACAAATAATCCGATCTCCAATGACGAATTTGGTTTTCACAATGGGAGATTGTTGGTCCCATTGTTTACGCATTGAAAGCGTCTGTCAAATGAAGGCATTTCAGACACTTTATTCTTTCCGTTAACATCCGTTACCTCACAAACGGATTCGGATTTGCTGCAGTTTGTTACTTTAACTGCAGCATGCAGTTACCGTAGGATTCGTGACACGTGGAGGAGGCTTGGGTTGAACGGCTACGATTTGGGCTGTGAATTTGCCGTTAGAAGGAAACGGCGCTTGTTGTGCAGGTGAGTAAACGGAGCCAAAACGTTGCCGTTTTTTGCGTTTTGAGATTTCAGAAGGGAGCCCAAAACCGATTTTGCGATTTTGAATGCCATTTCAGCTCTCGCACACTCTCTCTTCTCTCAGCTTCCACTCTTCTCTCCTCTCGTCTGCTACTCTCTCTCTTCTCGGCCTCCGGCTACGGCACCGGCGACGGGAGTACTGTCGGTCTCCTCCTTCCCCTTCGTCGGCACCCACTGTCATTGACCCTACTTGATCTCTCTCTCTTTCTGCCCCGATCTCTCTCATCCACCCTCAGATCCACTCACTGGTGGCAACGGCAAGCCCCCCTCATCGTCAGCACCTCCCGTTGCCTGCTCCTGCTCGTTACCGGCCGTCAGAACCTTCCGCCGTTGCCCGTCGTCGTGTGCACCCCCCAAAACCCAGGTATGTTCAATTTTTTTATTATTTTTTGTAACCCTTAACCGCAAATTATGCGATGGACTGAAAACCGTTTAGCATAACCAATAGAATTATGTATTGTTATTATTATTTATGGGGAATTTCCAGAAATTGGGTATTTGTTTTCCCTTCCAGAAATTAGGAATTTCAGATACTTGCCCTTATGGTGTCTTGTGTATTCATTCTTGTTAGCTTGTGTTGATTTTAAGGTGTCTTGTATATTGGGAATTCCAGAAATTTTCTCTTTAATCTTTGTTGCTTGTGTTGATTTTACATGGTTTTTGTTTTTGGTTTTTTCCTTTCTTGGAAACAGTTCGAGTGTGTAGCAACATTGTCTTCTCCCTTAGAAATTCCTGCACGATATTTCGAGGCCATTAAAGAATAAGCATGCACGAGATTTCCCAAAAAATTTGACTCTGAAGTCTAAACACACGCGAAATCAGTTTTGGGCTCCCTTCTGAAATCTCAAAACGCACAAAACGGCAGCGTTTGGGCTCCATTTACTCACCTGCACAGCAAGCGCCGTTTCCTTCTAACGGCAGATTCACAGCCCAAATCGTAGCCGTTCAACCGAAGCCTCCTCCACGTGTCACGAATCCTGCTTGCAGCGAATCCGAATCCATGAGGAGAGGTAACGCTGAGGCTAACCCACTCTACACGCAAGTGCTCACAAACGTTTTTGGATAAATTTTATTTTGTAATTTAGCATCAAGAGGAGAGAGAGAGAGAGAGAGAGAGAGAGAGAGAGGAAGGTGAAAAAACAGGAGAGTGTATAAAAGAGGAGAGATCCGGGAAATTAAGGTAGTGGAGTTGAAGAAGGTGGTTTCCAATTCTATGTCGATGGCGACCAAAGCAAGCTCCGCTACCCTTCCAAAATCGGGAGCTATTTCCAAAGGCTACAACTTCGCTTCCACTTGGGAACAGGTTCATTTCTCTATTCCATTCCCCCCCCTTTCTCCCTCCTTTATTGTTTTTGTAGATCCAAAATACCCCTCCTCTACCACTGTCGGATCGGAGGTTCAAAATTTCCCATTCCACTCAACCGATGTATCTCAGGAACCGCAGCTCTGCCTAATTCACATACATTTTTTTATTTACTTTTCAGTCTTCATAATTCTCCATTTGTGTTTGGAAATTCATTTCGCAACTCTCGCTGGATGCACAATCCCTTTCATTACGATATGGATCCGTTGTTTTATTATTAATTCTCATGTTTGTGGTAAGGATTGCCACCCTACCATGGTACAATGCTTTCTTTTTTCCTATGTATTTCGCATTGCCAACCAATAGCCAGTAGCGAGCGCTCTTTTTTGCTCAATAATAATAGCCCTCGCTCTTACTTCATCAAAAAAAAAAAAATAGCCCTCGCTCTTATGTACTTTTTATATGTTGTGCCAGTTCAATCTTTTTGTGTCAGCTTCAATAAAGATCTCTCTGTTTCCACTGTTACCAATACTTGGTTTTACAATTCTTTCAGCTATTTCTATGAGTTTCAATTTTCCTACATGCTGACATTATTGCAAAACCACTCCTGGTAGAATTCTTTTTTTTTTGGTGGATCCTTACCATCTTATTGGATTATGTATTACAGAATGCTCCGTTAACAGAGCAACAACAAGCTGCAATAGTAACACTGTCTCACGCAGTTGCTGAGCGACCATTTCCTGTCAATCTGGTGAGAGTTTTGCTGCTTCTATTTACCATGCAGTTCTAATGATGAGTGCCATTCTATTCATAATACTACACATGTTTAAAGTAGCACTTTCATCATTTATTTGTCATTATAATTTGTGTTTTCTGTTGCAGTCCCAAGAGCATGTCTCAGCTCAGGATAATGCTTTGTCTGTTTCCACCAAGGACAACACTGTTGAAGAATCAGAGGCTATAGAAGCGGTTTTGGTCAACACAAATCAGGTAGGCCATTTGGATTCTCTACTCGTATCTCCAAACTTTATTTTGCAAACCTTGACAATGGCTTGTGTTTCTTATGATAGCAGTAATGGCTTTGTGAAAATAGGCCATATATTCTTTGAAGCTCATCTTCATCATCATCCTATTTTTCTTATTCATTCTTTTCCTCATATGTCTAAACTTGATATTTCAGACCTTGACTAATGGCACGTCTCCCCCCACCTGAGGGGGAGGTCTTTGTTTCAAGTAGTGGTAGAATAGATTTAGTAATGTTCTTACTAAGGAATCAGTAGCAGCCTTGAGATCATCTATTAAGTTTGGTGCTGTGAGCATAAATGATTCTTGCACCCTGATATTATATGGCATGTCTAAAGCTTAGGGCAGGGCTTAGTGCTTTGCATCAGCACAGTATGCTTTCTGGCAATGATGATATGTTTTGACATTGTGCAAGAAAAACCAGTACTGCCATTGAAGGAGTTATGTTTAATTAGTAAAGGGGAAAGCCAAAAAGAATGTGTACTGAGCAAGTGAGAAAAAGATCTTATGTATAATGAAGCAATATCAAAAGGGATATGGCCCTCGATAGATCAATATAGGGATACAAGATTCTTGCACCTGACCTTTAATAGTTTGGTAAGATGTAGCTATGTTGATTTATTGGTGCATTCGGCTGGGTGAGATGTAGTTGAGTTAATTTATCAGTGCATTTGCTCTCTGTTGTCATGCTTCTTTTCCTTAGTGCTTCCCCCCTCTCCTTTCTTTTTTGTTTTTCTAACGGAAATTCCTTGGGTTAATTGCTATTCATGTTTGGTTCTTACATTGGAATGATTGTAGAACCTGTGATAAAAAGTATAGCTTAGTATGGGTATCCTCAGTTCTTTCTTTATCAGTGATCCAATTACAAATATTGCTACTGGTTTAATTCTTTTAAAGTTTCATGAAACTTATAGGCTAAATCCTTTGCTTCTCTGTATCTGTGTTGTCTTTGGTGCAGTTCTACAAATGGTTCACAGATCTTGAATCAGCCATGAAGTCAGAGGTTAGTGGTGATTTCTTTTTGAGACATGCAGTCATGGATTTTTTGTGAATATGGCATATGGGACCTGATTTCTCTATTTCCTTAGACAGAGGAGAAGTATCAGCACTATGTAAACACTTTAACAGAGCGCATACAGACATGTGATGATATACTTCATCAGGTAATTTATGTTTTCTCTTATGTCAGTGCCATTTTAACTTGTCTTTTAATTTTACTGCCATAATGATATTTTTATTAGATTAATTAGTTTTACCCTTTGTGCCTACTAAGATAGCTGAACTTCCTTATACGCAGGTGGATGACACCCTCGACTTATTTAATGCACTACAGCTGCAGCATGAAGCAGTAGCTACAAAGACTAAAACTCTTCATGATGCATGTGACCGACTGGTGTGATCTCTCTCTTTCTCTCACTCTCATCATTGGTATTTGGTGTTTCAGTTTGCATAGACTATTAGATGCAACATACTTTGGTTCAGATAACATATCACAGTTTCTGGTGCCTGTCTTGGTAGCTTTAATGTCAATCTCATATTTTATAGCATTACCCATGTCTCTTTTGACATGATAGGACATGGGTAATGCTATAGAATATCTTTGCTCAAATTAGAATTAAAATATCTAAAGCAATGTTACTAATTGATTGAATAACTGATGAAATCATTTATTTTGTGTATATTCTACTGCTGCCTATTTTGGAGAAAACATGGCCAAATATAGCCTTTAGATGGTACCTTGCATTTGAGGCTGATAAATTCCAGTTTTAGATCTTTAACTTACCAGTGTACCTTCCAACTGTTTTAGATAGTAATGCTTTATATTACTTAGCTTCTTCTTCTTCTTCCTTTTTTTATTTTTTATTTTTGTGGGGGGGGGGCTTTAAATAATGGGAATGATTTTGACATGATTTATGCTTTAAATAAAGAGAACGTCTCTTCTTCTTTTGCTTCATTTCCTTGCTCTTGTTGCAGTTAATAGAGAAGCAAAGACTGATTGAGTTCGCAGAAGCACTTCGCAGTAAGCTCAACTACTTTGATGAATTGGAGAATGTAAGGTTTGAATGCTATCTTACCTAGAGTTTTGGTTTGCTTCAAAATTTATATTTGCGGAGATGTACTTTCTACCCAGTGTTTTTTTTTTTTTTTTTTTGTGTGGGAAGCCTTGTACTTTGATATACAACATGGATGATATAATGTGTTAGAATCTCTGAAGTGATGCACTGCGCATAAACTGTAATTCAGTATTTTCTCTTAAATGGGGTCACTTTGTCGCATCAAGAAGTGACAATTTGTATGGACAACTGACTCCCCCTATGCAAAACTTAAGAGCACTGCTTCGAAGGTTGAAGGTCACAGTCGGCCAGGAATGAAGTTGGAGAACAAAATCATGCCTTTGGTCATTGTTGGTTTGGTTCATAATTTTGTATGCTCCTCGCATAACTTTTTAAAAAAATGTAGTGTACCCCATGTAGTTGGGACTAAGGCATAGTTGAGTTGATTAGATTCATGGATTGTCTAATTGTGCAACTGTGTCGAGGTTGAGTCTCATCTGTTTTATATTTCTGAATGAATTTTATATTTGTTCTATTTTGATTTCTTAAAGTTTTGGCTGAAATTTCTTCCCTAGGTTGTTTTATTATTGATGAACAAACTTCCTGTAATACAATGAGAGTACCATACCTATTCATATGTACACTGTTGTGCAGGTTTCTACCAATTTTTATTCTCAAAACATGAACGTTGGAAATGGGAACTTTCTCCCACTGCTCAAAAGGCTTGATGAATGCATATCGTAAGTGAATAAATTTTCAAGTCAGTCATTGTGCATAACCCTCTGCTTCTATCTTTACTCAGTTCAAACCTTGGTGGTTTATTAATGATACCGGAAATTATTGGTTTTGTTGAGAATATGGTAATTGAAGTTTGAACTAGTATATATATATATGGATGATGATCAGGTAAGCACGTGCTGATATAACTTATATCAATACCTGCATTGGGAGATGTACCTTGTGCATTAGTGGGATATGAGGTATATTGGACCAATGCAAGGGGTACAACCCCCAATGCATGGTGCTGATATAAGTTATAACTTATATTAACATGTGCTGATGGGAACGTAACTATATAACTATCTATATATATATATATATATAAAAAAAATATTTGTTTATTTACGTATTTATTCTTTATTTTCGTGCCAATTTTAGGTATGTTGAAAGCAATCCACAATATGCAGAGTCGAGTGTTTATCTGGTCAAATTTAGACAACTCCAGGTACTCAAATGACTATAATGTTAAAATTTTATAAATTGGTTGTCAATTATAATACAAGGTAGCGATTTTCATCCTTTATACCTGGATGGGACTTCTTCTGCCAATTAGTTTTTGTTTTGAATCCCATAAATCTATAAAAAAATTATTTATACGTTCTTTTGACAGTCTCGAGCCCTGGGTATGATTCGTTCTCATGTACTTTCCGTTCTCAAAAGTACTTCTTCTCAGGTGAAGTGCCCTTATAGAGTTGTAAACTCTCTCTTTCTGTATGTGTGTGTGTGTGTGTGTGTGTCTGTGTATGTGCCCACACGGGTGTGTGAGCTGGCTTCGTTTTATGCTCTTTTTGTTTCCATCATCAGGTCCAGGCAGCTATTCGGAGCAGTGGGGGCAGTAAAGCAGCTGTTTCTGAGGGTGTAGAAGCATCTGTTATTTATGTCCGCTTCAAGGCAGCAGCAAGTGAGGTAACAGTAACCTTTCTCCCTTTGCATTCAAATAAAGCTATTATATGAGTGGGAGATGGAATTACAAATTACTGGCTACAGCATTGTGTGGAGTGGGTTCATTAAGACAGCATAAATGGAAACCTTGTGACAGGGAATCCTTGGATGGGAATTATATGTTACGACAAGATCTCTTTTAAATAGAGACTTAACAGTTGTAAGTATTTGCAGCTTAAGCCAGTGTTGGAGGAAATTGAAAGCAGATCATCAAGGAAAGAATATGTTCAGATTCTTGCAGAATGCCACAGATTGTACTGTGAACAGCGGCTTTCCTTGGTGAGATGATGATTGGTTGTTTTGTATAATTATGTTCTTCCATTCTTGTTCGTTAGTTGGATGTAAATATATGCTCGGTTTTATGCTTTCTAGGTAAGAGGCATAGTGCATCAACGGGTATCTGAATTCGCCAAGAAGGAGGTTTTGCCGTCATTGACTAGATCTGGATGTGCATACCTAATGCAGGTAGTGTTGAAATTACTAATTTTGTTTTATTAAACAGAGGTTGTTGTTAGTCATGGTTGATTGAAAAGATTTCCACCTTTTCATCTTTGAGGCATGAATTTCCTGGGCTGTTGGATTTACTTGGTGCTGTTTATAGAACTCTATTTGAACATCTGTACTTATTTATCTTGTTGGGACTGATTTTTTAAAGATTCTCAATTGGGGTATGGTCATAAGTTTTTTTTCCCTATACTTCATTCTCAGGAAATAAGATTCATATCCTTTTTTTAAAGGATTTGTAGACCATGTTTTAAAGTTTTTATTCTTCGTTTAATACACAAGGGTGATTGAAGCATTCAAAAGTTTAAACAAAATTTTGGCCAGTATTTGGTTTTGGTCAAACCCTGCTAATGATTTTTGGACCATGTTATCTGACATCACTGTTCACCCATCCATTGATGCATATGCTGTTTTGTCAAGAAAGGATAAAATATTGATTTTTCTGTATATACATTGTTATGAGGGACATTCCTCTATGGGAATTATAGATACTGTTTTTCCTGTCTGCATGGTATTTGTAAGTTAAATCCGTGGTGTATCCACCTGTTTTGATGGTTGCCCCTATATCTTTTTTTCCAACAGATCTATATGAGCTATTTACTTTAATTTTTTAAAAAGGAGGCACTAAGTAGTTTGTGTAGCTCGTTCAGAGTTTATGATTTCAATTTTCAATTGATCTGCAAAATTGAGATTTTTTTAAGAAGATTTCCTAGCTCTAAGTTATTAAAAGGTGGGCCTGCACATTTTATGGATAGGAAAACATCAATATCATTTGGAAGATGATTGTGTGCTTTTTGATCGAAATTATCATAAATTGCAGGTCTGTCAGCTTGAACACCAGCTCTTCGACCATTTTTTCCCATCTTCTTCGGAAGATATTTCGAGTTTGGCTCCATTAATAGATCCTTTGTAAGTTTTCGTTCCTGCTATTGTAGGCCACTACTTGTTTTTAGTTAGGTTCGTATGGTCATTTGAAGCTCCTTTTGGAGTCAAGGCATTAAATTAAGTGCTTGTTTCAAATAGTGTTGATACTTTTTTTTTTTTTAATGGTAAAGAAGAAAAGGGAGCACAATTTGCCTTTATACGTGGAGTTCGTGTGGTGGATTCAATTCCTGTAGTTAATTTAGTTTTAGATTGTTGATGAATATATTCCCTTTTTTTCTTTGAGGAGATCACTTTTTTACATTCTTATCCTTCCTTAATAGATTTCTTTTCTTATGAAAGTCGTTAAAAGTATTGGTTTCTGTTAAGTTGTAAAATGATTGTTTCACAAATACAATGTTTTTTGTGTACTAGATTTCATCCTTCCCAACTCATTCTTTCTTTACCTTAGAACTTTTTTAAGGGAAGTTTCATCAGTTCACTCTCACCTGCAATATCTTACTCTCACGATGTGTTTAATTTTTTGCAGGTGTACTTACTTGTATGATACACTGCGCCCTAAACTTATTCATGAAACAAATCTTGATTTTCTTTGTGAACTTATTGAAATTCTTAAAGTTGAAGTTTTGGGAGAACATATCAGTAGACGGAGTGAGTCGTTAGCTGGGTTACGTCCTACATTACATAGAATTCTAGCAGATGTTCACGAGCGATTGACTTTCCGTGCTCGAACACACATTCGTGATGAGGTAGGTATTCCACTTCTAAAGTAATTTGTGGAAGGCATTTCAGCTTTTACTTATTGATGGGGAAACGAATGGATGGTTGGGATTAAGGCTTGGTTGAGTTGAGTATGGGGAAACAAATGGAAATGGAAATGTGTGAAAAAATGAAATGATAGAAATTTATTGATCAATATGGTATATTACATAGCACTGGTCTTAATTAGAATATTTAGGAAAGGTTTTTTTTTGTTTTTTTGCCCCACTGGTTATTGTACCTGGAATACTATTTTATTTTATTTTGTTATCGTGTATTTGGGATGCTATTCATTATGAGGAAGTTATTGGAATGATCAATTACCAGAATCATCTGAATCAGCCACAATGGTGTACATATAAATAGCTTATGGAACATTGTGTGAAGGGGTCATAATAACAGAATTGCGCTTCTGGAGTAGCCTACTTCACTGTCATTTGATCTGCATAATCTGTAACTTTATGAATTTCTAGTGAATTTCTCTATACCTTCAAGAGTTTGCAAAATCAGTCTATTGTCCAGTAGGAGCCTAATGAAGCTTTAAAATGACATTTGATCACACATGATCATCAATGGAAAGGGGAATCCATACACAATCCTAACGCATCTACTAAAATAAATTCACGAGGAACTATTTTGTGGTGTTTTGCTCCTTTTTTATATCCGTTTTAGTAGTATAACTGGGATATTTATATGCTAGCTCCCTATGTTTTTCTGAGGAAGCTACTGTTTCTTCCAAACATGTTGATTTTGTTTTGAAGATTTCTCATATCTTTTGTAGATAGCAAATTATCTTCCTTTAGATGAAGACTTGGATTATCCTGCAAAGCTGGAGCAATCTGCTGCAAAATCAGGAACTACTTCAGTAAAGTGTCATACCCCCTTTTTTTTTTGCAGCTTATGTATACATACATGTTTATGTTGTTTGATTAATACTCATTTGGGTAGTTACTGTTTTCCTAGATACAGTTTTATCCAAGAGCTAATGGTTAATTTCAAGGTTCTTTGCATTCCAATTGAAGGATTTCATTAGATCTCTACGATTTGTGCAAGTTTAGTTGCACCAATCTATATATTGGTAGTGGTCACCAATCTATATATTGGTATGGTCTGAGTGGAGGGAGTAATATTAGTTCTACTTCTGTGGTTGCTGCTTGTTGATGTCAGTTTATAATAATTTTTTTCAGAAAATGTTGTTGCCTGCTGTTCTGTATTCTTCTGATTTCTATAGTGAAGACATATACTCTGAAGTTTAATATCTTTTCTTCCTAATGTTTGACAAATTGCAGGCTGACGAAAACCAAGATGTATTTAAAACTTGGTACCCACCCCTGGAGAAAACTCTATCATGTCTATCAAAGTTGTATCGTTGCTTAGAACCTGCAGTTTTCACTGGTTTAGCACAGGTATTGGAGTCTTTGGACAATTATTCTTGCTAAACTTCTTGCCTTGTGAATTTTAGAAATTTATCGTTTTCTTTGCCTATTTTGTTCTTCTGACTGGTTTGCTTGTTGTCTCTGTCAGGAAGCAGTGGAAGTTTGCTCAATATCTATCCAAGTAAGTGAACTAAAAAATTATCATCAATAGTATAGTCTGCAATAATTGGAAGTTCTTAGTGCATTGATAGAAAAAGTTGAACAATATATCATACCATTTTAATGGATAATAGGGATTTGATCAGTGACCTTGATAAATTTACGTGAGTTCAATTTTAGCATATCCCCAAACAGTGACATGCTGTGGTTGGTCATTTGTATGTGCTTTTTCATAATTGGTGCTTCCTTTTATTTGCAATAGAAAGCAAGCAAACTCATTGCAAAGAGATCATCACCGATGGATGGGCAGCTTTTCCTTATAAAGCATCTCCTCATCTTAAGGGAGCAGGTTATGTCACCCTGCTTTTTTAATAGATGTTTTGTTTACTAATAGTTATTTTAACAAGTAAAACTATATCACTAATAACTGTAAGGTTTGGCCTTCCAGATCGCTCCATTTGATATAGAATTTTCGGTCACACACAAAGAACTTGATTTCTCTCATTTGCTGGTTAGTACCTCTTAAACTGAAGCTCTCCTTGAGTTGAGTGCATTATAGAATGTCATACGATTTCTGTGTTGCAAGCTAGATACAGTTTCCGAAGCTGAAGCACTTTTGATTTGACTGAGATATTTTGGGTTTCATTGTTACTTCGTTTAAAACAGATCACATTCTTATGTTCATCTTATTCTTAGTTTCTTACCTGTAGTAAATGCAATTCTATATTTTTTTGTGGACTGCAAATCATTTCTAGGGAGAGTGAAAGTAAATTTCTGTTATTTGACTCGAGTTGATGGGACCTGAAATCTGTTTTGTTCGCAGATCTATTTGATTTTTTTAGCTTGTACAATTTTTTAATCCTTTGTGTTTTGAGAAAACCTGATGCTACTACATTTCTATTGAGATTGTTCTTAACAAAATTGGTATCATATTTAGTGTGAAATAAAAAGAAACTGGATAATACAATGTGTTACTCCAATTAAACCATTGGGGGAAAAAAATGCGTTCAGAAATGTATTTTTGGGTTAGTTTTCTAGGTTATCTTGAAATGGATGTTTTTCCAACCAACTGGGTAGGGGCAAGTCAATTCAATTTGTTGCAAACAATGTAGAAATTTGTTTCTTGACAATTGACACTCAGAGCACTGTTAAATTATGATATTTTGAACAAGGAGACACCCTAAGTAAAATATTCTATAGGATATTTGAGCTGGTCCGCATAATGAAGAATATAGTCCCTTAATACTAGAAGTAGTGTAAAATTTATGAGATTCTGAAATAGTTATCGGTCTCCTAACGGAGACGTTCCTCATAAGTAGAGAAATAGTTTTATCTCATTTATAAAATATAAAGTCTTATTTTGGTTATAAATTCCATTGCTAGGAGCATCTAAGACGGATTCTTAGAGGTCAGGCCTCACTTTTCGACTGGTCAAGATCAACTTCACTGGCAAGGACATTATCTCCTCGAGTTTTAGAAAGTCAAATAGATGCCAAGAAGGTTTGTAACTTTGCCTTTCTATCAATAATCTTATGTCTTTTAAGATGAGATTTCATGCATTTTCCTTGGTTAAAATTTTGATGTTGGCTGCTTTGGTGGTATGGAAAAGTTGGTGCAGGTTTTAGATGATTACCCCTATACTCATATTTGGAGCACATTAAAATGGATACTTCATTACCCAAAAAAGGGAGTTATTGTAAAATGAAGGGAAATGATCTATGCATGTCTTGTAAATTTATCTCGTGAAATATAGGACACCATATGCACCTTACTCATGTATTATGGGCCTTATGGCACTACCAAATTGACAATAACATGCCATCAGAATCTTAATAATGGTAGACATCATTCAACAACATCGATTTATTACTTTTAATATTTTGCAAGCTACCCTAAATTTGTGTTTTTTCTTTCTTTCCGATTTTTTTTTTTTCCTGTGAAAGGGAAAAAAAAAATCTTAAATAGTACAGATTGATGCATCTTATATGTTAATTTGAATTACAAGCTATATATCTGCATCAGTGGCTTCTTTTGTTTTTTCTTGTTAAAAAGGAAACCCTTGGGGCAAACTTGTGCCCATGTAAGACCCCATAACCCATATGGACCAGGCAATTCCAAGGCCCATGAGAAGCATGAAACCTTGTGTGGGTGGCCCGTGGCCCGTGAGGTTTGGCAAGAGTTGAACTCAGGACCCCTGCTTCCTAAGGCGTGATCCCTTTCCAAATGAGCAACCCCTTGGGGTTTGTGGCTTCTTCTTGAATATCTTATCAATATGTACTGATTGTATCATATCGTATGAATATTGATGTTCTAGATGCAACTTAAACTCGTGTACTCCCTCCGCCCCACAAAGACTGTCCATTTTGAAAAAGCACACATATTAAGGAGATGCAATTAATGCATTGACATTTCACTTATTCAGTTTATCTTTAGTTCTTTACAATATGACCTATCAAATGTCTCAATTAAAATATGAAGACGTACTTTTTCAAAACGGAAGAGGGTATTGTGAAGAAGTAAAACAAAATTCTTGCCTTAACTTTTTGACACGGGGAAACATTTTGGGACTTCCAAAAAAGGAAAAATGGCCAATCTCCATGGGACAGAGGGAGTATAATATTTTGCATTTTTGATTTCTCAATATGCCTTGCAAAAACATATATGATTTGGGTTTTATTTTTTTGATAAAGATGATTTGGATTTTATTACATGATAATTAACCGTGCTATGAAATCTGGGAGGAAGCTTTAAATGATGATGGTGACGACTTTGTTCCTTTTGGCCATTTCTGAAAGTGTAGGTACCGCACTGAAAAATGGGCACCTTTATTAAATATTATACCTCTTCTCCCGTTAGGCTTTTACCTATCCATATTTATGCGCACGCTGCAGAGCTGAATCATCCAATTTCTTTTTTTCATATTATATTCTCAAAAAGTGAACCCATGGTGATCACTCTGTTATCTTTCCATTGATGGTGCTGATTGCACATTTGCACCAATTAGTTAGATATGATAGGTAAGGATCAAAATTTCAGTAAACTGCCGGTACACGCAGTGTATAGAAAAACTTAAGAAGTCAACAAAGATTAATAAGTCAAGGGGAAAAAAAAACCTATTGTCACAATATAAGAGGAACCATAATACCTATTTTTCAAAGAGTCAAGTTAGCTAGGATAGGTATTCTGAGAAAGACTGATTTTGTTGGTAACTTGTTGGTTAGTTTCAATTTCTAGTTACTGTTGAAGCAATTTGATATATATACTAGTCCGTCCTGTTCGTGTGGTGACACATGGGTGAACATTAACATTTACTTGCAGGAACTGGAGAAAAGCCTTAAAGCTACTTGTGAGGAATTCATTATGTCTGTAACTAAGCTAGTTGTGGATCCCATGCTTTCATTTGTTACGAAGGTTGGTCTTCTTCCTATCTCATTATACTGTTATGCGGAAACTACTACCTAACAATCCATATGCATAATGCTTCTGTAGTAAGACCAAACCCATGATTTAACTACCAAGCATGGTTCAAAGTCTCGGCAATCTCGGACGAGATCTCGCCGAGACAAAACGGTCTCGCCCTCAACCGATCCGAGATTTCCCTCCGGTACAAGAATATAAAGGGGATTACCATTCTCGGCCGAGAATGCTGATCTCGTACGAGACGAGACGATATCGACGAGAAATCGACATCTCGGTGCGAATCGGATAGGATATCGTCTGGAACGATCGAGACATGCTTTTGCCCAAGTGATGTTGCAGAAAGATGCCTGAATTTGACAAAAAAATCCTACGAAACATACGGCCTACCTCGATTTCTCGTCGACAGTGGATACCCAGCTCTGAGGCTTCCTATATTTCTCTCTCTTGCCTTTATTTTACCTTCGATTGGTTCTCCATTCTCAGCTGAGTGTCATTGTCTCCATTGGAGGAATCCAGATCAGGTGGTGTTGCCGGCATCGTCTTCGTCTCAGGTGGGTTGTAGCAGCGGCGGTAGCAACAGCAGCTAAGGTCGACGTTTCCGGCAACGGCGACTGAGGTCGGCGGCGGGAGTTGAGGTTGACTGTGCCGGCGGTCAAGGCTCTCGAACAAGGGAACCTCCCTCCTTCCCTCCATCGCACTCTCCCTCTCTGCCTCTCAGTCTACCTCTCTTCTCTTTTCTCTCCTCTTTTCTCTCGTGGGTGGGTCGACGACAAGTCGGGTTTAGGGCCACCGACTTTTAAAAGGTAAGAAATATATATATTTTTTTATTATTTGTTTTTGTTTTTGGTTTTAGGCTTTTTTTTTTTAATTTCTTTTTTTAACTGATCTTTCTTTTTTTTTTTAAGACTTGAGACTATTGGTTGTTTTTTTTTTTTTTTTTTTTTTTTTTTTTTTTTCATTTTTTAAAATGTTATTGATAATTTGATATGGACATAGGAGTATAGACCTATAATCTCTTATTTTATTTTTTTTTATTATCATGAATTTATAAATTTGAATTTTTTTTAATAAATGCTAAATATTTTTTATAAATGATAAAAAAAAATTACGAAATTTTTTTTTTTTTAAATTTAGAAAATTGTTACACATTTTTTAACGCATCATCAACTTATAAATATCCTTAAATAATTTGGAACTTATAGATTTGAATTTTTTTCTTTTTATAAATGTTAAATCTTTTTTTATAAAATACAGATTTTTAAAAAAAAAATCTACGAAAATCCATATTTTTAAATTTGAAAAATTGTTACACACTTTTTTAATTATCATGAACTTATAAATATAGTATTCTTTCATGATAGATGATATTTATTCTACTTCTTTGGGTGTATATTAGATATCTACAACATAAATATAGTGTTCTTTCATGATATATTAGTGCGCTATCGCCTATTTTTATATTTTTCACTATATGATGTGCATTAAGCTCATTATTTTGCTTATTTGATGGTTCCAATGTAATCATTATATTTTTTACAAATTTTCTATAATTTTTTTGAATTTTTTCGAACTTTTTTTCATGCGTAAAGTTGCATCTCGTCCGAAACGCGACGGGTTGGGCGAGACCGAGATGAACGAAACCGAAACGAGACGGGGACCGAGACCGAGACTTTGAACCATGGTACCAAGGCCGTAAAGATTTAAACAAACAGCTCAAGCACAACAAGATTTATGTCCTTTTGCATTATGCCTATGCCCATGGAGGAGATGAGAAGAATTGACAATCTCTGAGAGTAGGGTTACAATGCCTCTCTTATCTAATCTCTCTCAAATCTGAAATCCAAATGTTCTATATAACCCAGAAAAAGGATTCCCTCCAATATTGAGTGTTGAGTGGTAAATTTATAGCAGGGTGAAGAGTATGACTGGATGCCAGGCACATATCTCATATTCATAGTAAAAAAAATTTAGATCATTGAACTTCCTTTGGAGAGAATCTCTTTGGCATTTTAGAATAACTGGGTCTGCAAGCATGAAATCTCCAATTTGTTTTTGTAGGTGACAGCTGTGAAAGTTGCACTGTCCTCAGGCACTCAGAATCAAAAGCTGGATTCAGTAATGGCAAAACCACTCAAGGAGCAAGCTTTTGCTACTCCAGACAAGGTGGCTGAACTTGTTCAGAGGGTAAGTCATGCATATGATTATTTTGATACTGAAGCTGTCCATCAATATTTTTGACTTGCTTGGGTCAATCATGTCTACCACATTACTTTTGACATTGTCCTAGTTATAGTAAAACATGGACAATTGAATAACTTGTATACATTTCCGGAGCAGGTAAGTGCTGCTATTCAGCAAGAGTTGCCAATTGTTATGGCAAAAATGAAGCTCTATCTGCAGAACCCATCAACACGAACAATACTTTTCAAGCCAATAAAGTAAGTTGCTGATTAACACTTAGAATATGCAATGTGATGTTCATCTCTGAGAATTTGACTGATTAAGTTTTCTTTTTTCTGGGTAAGTAAATTTGGTTGATTAAGTTAACATTTCCTAAAGTTTCTACTAAGCACACAAATCAATGAATGCCCTTTGTGCTGTGAATTTTGTCATATTGTATTCGTTGTTTTGACAGTGTAATTGATGGTTATAATGTTATATTACTTCGATGTGTGCATGCTTACTAATCCAGACTTTTCAATCCTCTAGCTCGTCCGAGTTGGTTTCGAATCTTCAAGCTCATCATACTTTTTTCCTCTTATATAACACAAATTAAACACATAAAGAATAAACACAACAAGGCTTTAACCCATATAATCTGTAATGCAGTGTATTTTATGGATGTCAATTTTTTTTTCTTTTGGTCCCTTTTTTGATAATGCTACTAAAAATTAACTCGAAGAAATATTTCAATTATTCAGAGTGCAATATATATTTTATGCAGGACAAATATTGTGGAAGCTCATATTCAAGTACAATCCTTGCTGAAATCGGAGTACTCCCCTGAAGAGATAAAAAGCATCATCAATATGGTGTCCATACAGGATCTGCAAGCACAACTTGACAACCTTTTGTAGGGTGATCATAAAGCCCCTGAAATCTTCTCCTCCGAACCTTTTCCCATCCCTTTCAATGACCTTGACCATACAGAAAGAGGGTTTTATATTTGCCATTGGAAATTGGAATCCTTATGTTAGACTAGTTTGGAAACTATGAGAACAAAATGAAATCTTTAATGCCGCTTTTACATTATATTAAAGAGAATGCGAAACCAACGTTTTTTTTGTACACAAACAGATATTTAATTGCTTGTTCCATTTATTAGAGGCCATATCAACTTATTGAAGGAAAAAAAATGAAAAACCATATCTGTATTTGTACATTATCTCCACTATGAATCATGCTGGATACTTGGATGGTTTGTTCCCAAGACGAAAGATGCCATGCCTTGGCTGGCAACTGACGCAACACAACTAGCCTAATAAATAATAATGATCCAGCTGTTCTAGTGTATGGGCTGGGGGCCTTGGCAATATATATAGATATATATATATATATATATCTATACTACCTATAAAAAGATGAATATGAGAAAAACTTTTGATTGACTTAATATACCCTTATTTTAATTTTTAAATACACAATTATCCTTCTGCATATATAAGAAATATAGTAATATAAAACACATACCTTAATAAGAATTTTAAGGAAACTATAATTTGTATAATAATTAAATAAAACAAAACCCAAATAGGAATTCTAAAGAAACGGAAACTATAATTCGTAAAACCCTAACAATGTTAACATATAAATACAAATAGAAATACATTATAAAAATCATAAAACCCTAATCTATACTACCTATAAAAAGATGAATATGAGAAAAACTTTTGATCGACTAATATACCCTTATTTTAATTTTTAAATACACAACTATCCTTCTGCATATATAAGAAATATAGTAATATAAAACACATACTTTAATAAGAATTTTAAGGAAACTATAATTCATATAATAATTAAATAAAACAAAACCCAAATAGGAATTCTAAAAAAACGGAAACTATAATTCGTAAAACCCTAACAATGTTAACATATAAATACAAATAGAAATACATTATAAAAATCATAAAACCCTAACACAGGAAATAACGACTACTGCTTCTTTCTTTTGCGTCTTCTATGTACCTTCATTGCGTCTCCTTTCTTCTGGTGCTTTGTCTGGTATGTAGTTTTTAATAAACTTGACTCATATATACAAATTATGTTTAAACATTTAAATCTCTGCCTGCGTTACATGATTAGACTTTTAAATCTCTATTTGAATTGCAAAATTAGCAAGAAAAAGAAGAAAATAAAAGACGAATCAGTTGAATGAAAATAAAAAGACGCATGCTTGAACAAAAACAAATGAAAACTCATATTAAGAGGCCAAAAAAAAAAAAAAAAAAAAATCTTGAATTGCATAAGTAAAGTTTTGAATAACACATATAATCTTTGATTATTTTATAAGGATTTGCATATTGGAAAACACTTGAATTGCATTATTGAACTTTTAAATTACTACTGTTGCATAATTTTCATATTTTGTTGAGAATTCATATATAATCTCTGATTTTGAAAAATAATCAAGTCAAATTACCAAGAAAAATAAGATAATCAAAGACGATTCAATTAAAGGAAAATTAAAAACGAAGTAGGCTTGAATAAAAACAAAACAAAACCCCAAAAAAAAAAAAAAAACCATTAATGAATGCACGAGAAAAAAAGAAAATAAAAAGGGAAGGTCTAATAAACCACCAAAAAAAGTTCCTATCAAATCGTGACATTCATGAAATTTTGCAATATTTACGTGCAAACCCAAAATACCAAACAAAACAAAACAAAACCAAAAAGAACAAAAAGAAAAGAAAATAACTTAGATCACACCCTCTTCCCCCCCCCCCCCCCCCCAAAAAAAAGTTCAAAATCATTTTTTTTAAAAAATGCACAAGCATAAAAAAATAAAATCACAAGCAGTAATCCACTACGCATTGACGAAAATAAATAAATAATATATATATATATATATATATATATATATATATGTATATATATCAAAATCAAATCAAATAGTAATCATATCAAAAGAAGTTAAGGATTCAGTGATCAAAGTGCTTTCATCTTATGCAAAGGCACGATAAAATTATTAAATTAAAAAATTATTATCATTATTGAAAAAAATAATTTAACTCAAAAAAATTCACGTGCAACGCACGTGTGTACCAACTAGTATATATATATATATATATATCTATATATATAATAAGAGCCCAGACTTCAGTGTTAATCTTGCGACAGAGAGAACGCCATCCATCGTGTTACCCTTTCGTCCTCTCTTGTTGGGGGAAGGTATACAAATGGAGTACTGACTTCTGCATGATGATTATCAGTCAGTCGGAACGGTGGGACATTGCATTGCTACATAGACAGTGTCCTCTTTGTTCTTTGGCAGCATTGGGTGTACGCTGTATGCAACTAGAAGCAAACTACCATTTCATAACCAAACTCGGGTTTCATGTCAAATATTTTGCTGCCATTCATCTCCAAGTATTTCCTTTGAGACACTATTTTAGATAGAGTGTTTCACTAATGCAGTCTGTCAACTTGAAGGCTCCTCCTATGCCCCTATACAAGTCTTCCTATGCTTCCAAATTAGACCTTATTCTATTCTTCCTATGCCCAAGCTATCCCCCATGCGCACATATAAAACATGACCTACCTAAACATCCTCAATTCAGAAAAGCGCATTGAACTCGCTTTGCTGGTCTCGGTTTCCCTCAGAAAGACGTGGAGCCAAGAGCTGGAATCTCATGTGAGAATTAAAGATGCACCTGTCTGAGAAATTGCATTGATCTCAGACTATCAATGAGGATCGTCCATAATCAACAAGTTGTACGCATTGAATAATGAGAGGAAGTGACATCATTGTGTTTTAAGTTAATGGTGGTAGAAATTAGTTTGACAGGAATACAGAGAGAAGCCATTTCTGAGCTCATCGCCCAAGTCTATAATCAATGGCGGAACAGATCTGAGGATCCAGAGGCTCCAATCTTACATCGAAAGACATGGAACACCCACACCACCACCAACCCCCTTCTTTAATTTACTTAGTTCTTTCTTAATTTACAAGACGTGTTGACAATCAAGCCACTCCACTCCATTAAAAAGGCCCTTGAGCAGGGTTCCCATGCTTCATTACTGTCAAATCAATCTAGGTCTTTCGCCTCTGATTTGAAACATAAATCTCTGGCTTCATAAAGCTATATATATATATATATATATATATGTAGAAGCGTAAGTACATAACAGAAATTAAAAAATCTACAAGCATTAGGTCATGAAACGTTTTGATGACGTATTCTATTTACAAGACGAAAAGCCGAAGCTCCCAGGGAGTGTACAGCAAAAACCTGGATGTAAACCTATCCAAAAAGTCTTGGAAGGCCATCCGGTTACAAAAATTGTCCGGATCGCCCCAAGCAAAAAGAAATTCAACAACATGAATCCTTAGTCTGAACTGGGACCTCCATCCCTCAAAGGTCCTCCTGTTTCTTTCCTTCCACAAAGGCCAAAAACAACATGGGGGACGAGCTTCCAACAATCCAAAGCATCTTGTTTACGACTCTTACAGTGCCAAGCCTCCATCACTTGATAACCCTTCTTTCCATCACCCATTGAACGCCAAAAAGATGCAAACAGTATCCCCATAGATCCATGGCGGCCTCACAATGAAGTAAAATGTGGTCCACTCTACAATCCGCTCTTACATAACACACCAATTAGCAAGGTTGAATCCCCTTTTCTACATGTTATCGATGGTGGAACATTAACCCGAACAAGCTACCCAAGTGAAGAAGGCCACTTTAAAACGGACTGACAGAACCCCAAACTTTGGATGCTGGAAGCTTCTTCCTCTCGAGTAGACCAACAACTTGAAGTAGAATTTAACCGAGAAGACCTCATCGCTGTCTCCTCCAAACCACCCCATCACCCCCTTATCTATCAATATTACTTGAATAAATCTTCTAAAAGAAAAGTCCAACATCCTCCAACTCCCAATCATGAAAGTTCCCACCGAAAAGTCACATCCCAAGTACAAGCATCATGTACCCATGACAAGTGGTCTACAACCCAGGCCTCTCTGTTAATCGCCAACTAAAAGAGAAGAAGGAACTCATCTCTAAGGGACCTATCACCAGACCAGACCAGACATCCTCCCAAAACCTAACTGAAACCCCTTCTCCCACTTTGAATCCTATACCCTTCCAAAAATCTTCCACTCCTTTGCAGATAGATCTCCATAAGCCAACTCCATAAGAGCCCCTACCCACCTTGGTCTCCAACCACCTTCCTCACATCCAAACTTGCACTCAACCACCTTTCTCCATAAAGCTTCCTTTTCATTGTCAATCCTCCACAACCACTTACCCATGCAACAGAGCCTTTCTCCATAAAACTTCCTTATGTAGTTATGTCTAACATAGTAAGCAGCACGACAAAAGTTAGAATCTATCAGCATAAATAGTTTGTGGAATCAAAATTAATGAAGGGTGATGAAAAAATAATTACTTGAACACTTGAGATACACTTGCTAGATAACAGAATCCGAACGAGCATATTTGAAGTCATGCAAAGTACCTCAGTCAATCAATCAATCCAGCTTTATTTGGGCAGCATTCATCTCCTTCAGTTACAAGAGGCTCCAACTGAAGGAAATAAAGTAATTTGCAAGGTTAAAAGGTCAGCCTTCCACATGTAAGTGAGAGATTATAGTAGCTATCTAATAACTTAATGAAATTATATGCACATAAGGCAGAAAGTCTGTAAAATACCAAAGGCATAGAAATTTGCATATAGACGATAATATAAAAACATCCTTTTAAATTCTAATCATAATCATATGCAAAATGGTAGCAGCATCATTTTCTGGTAATTTTATATACAATAAATACATGAAGATATTGTACAACCAATCCAAAAATGTCATCCACCACTAAACCCCTGATATAAAAATTTCTGGGCATTAAAAGAGCCTTTTCCTGCTTTATATAAAGAACAATTAGCATATCCATTTATCAAGAGAATACCACGAGGCAGCCAATCAAAGAATTACAATAGGAAGGGAAAAAAAAAAAAAAAAAAACAGGTGGGAAAAAAACATTGGGAATTGATCTTCAATTTACATTTTGACATATACAGGGAGAAAGGTTTCACAGTATCAATCAAAGGTTCCACCTTGCGAGTTTTCTTCACAAAGGTCTGATTGGGACCCACTTGGAATTATCATTGAGCAGGACCACTGATCTGGCACCATAAGAAAATAAGCAGACATTGCTTTTCTGGACCGTTTCTCGTACTGCTTGGGCGAGATCACAGTTGGAGATGCATTCTTAGGACCACCAAGGACGCCCGAGGCCTTCACCCAAGTTTCAAGATGCTTGTCCCATGTATATTGCCTCACAAAATCAATAATCCCGAGAACCAGCTCGTGCTTTTCTTCATCCATGCCAACTAGTAATGAGTAGTCCATTACATCAATTGACTGTAGCAACAGAATAGATAAAAAATTAAAAAGAATATATGACGAGAATACGATGCATTTTAACCAAGCATATGCAAATGCTTTAAAGGTGGACAAGAACACAAGATGTCAAGGCTACCCTCAGTGAACAGAGTACACAAACATGTCCATGTGGTATATTAGATTATATAATATACATAAACAGAAAATATGAGAAGTAGCAGCAGTACAATGACCAGTGGCAGATACAGTGCATAATAGGGAGAACCTTGTCTTTTGGACATCCAAATGGATACTGATAGATGGGTAACAATCATCTGAGGTAGATATTTTATCACAATAATATCAAGCTGCTTCTCCAGCATCATAATTACCGAAAAGCAAGCTCAAAACAAATACGTCAGGTCTCCTCCTTATATGGCTTAATACAAAACCAATACGGGGAAATACCAATTTGTGCACATTAGAGTCCATGAACATTATGACAAGCAGTCAGTTTCAAAGCTTACAGCAAGAAATGAAGTATCATTCCAGACAGCTCTCTCTAAAAGCCGCTTCGCCTTGTTCCCCACAAAAATTGGAGAAGTTAGCATTGCTTCAATCAGGTTCTGATCCAGCAGAACTTTATTGCTCCCACTTGAATCCGAGTTATACCGTGATCGAGAAGATCCTTTAAGGTCGTAAAGCCGTGTAACATTACGCTTAAATAGAAGATTCTCCATTACCAAAACATTCATCCTCGATTCTTTCCCTCCTTTGAGGTGTTTTGATGTAACCTTCAAGACAACCACCCAACAAAAGGAAAATTTTAATTACAAATTAACAATTGTTAAGTCAAAACAATCAGAAATGTTTTGGATTATATTTTGGAACTCCGATGGGATGAAAATTAAATAGGAAACAAGTGGAAGAACTTCTCCTTAATTGATCAATAAGTTCGCATTTGGGCTTGAATTATTAGACAACATCTTAGACCATCCTTAAATCCAAATATTTTTATATGGAAAAAAAAAAATTAAAAAAATATATATACCTGATAGATGCCCAGGATTTTTGCCAGGCAAGTCGGGCTTCCTGTACCGATGGATTCAGACAAATACTTAAAATAAGCTGGTGCAAACTTGATAAAGGACTCCAGCTCCGTCTTGGTAACCTGTTTGATGACAAATCGATCATCTAAGGTTTTTGCGAAAAAGACATTGCTCTTGCCACCCTGGGCCCCCCACTTTCTACAACGACTCAGAAGGGCAACAAGTCCTCCTTAAAGCCTCAAACCGCTTTGCATAGTAACAGGTCACTGTATACTTCACCTTCCCAAGTGGCCCGTCATCCGTGAAGGAAACTCTGGGATGCAAATCCTTTGTGTACAAGAGTGGGTCCAAAACCTGGGAGCCACGGGACCCAGACATGGATAATATGCTCTCATCGGTATACCCAAGACTTCTGTAGGAATCAGAAGCTCTCTCGTCAAAAGAGTGAAGTGAGAGTAGATTCACTGAATCAAAAAGCGGCAATGAGACCGAAGATTCCCAACCATCTTTTGGTTTCTCAAGCTCAGACATGTGGACGTGATAATCAGGCGAGACAAGCGCATATCATATAATACTAGTGGGTTCATCATCATAAACTGGCACAACGGTGTCATTAACACCCACAGGCAGAAGCAGCCTGGCACCACCTTGACGTTCCAACTCCCGAAATGATAAGACATGCACAGGGTTGTACTCCGCAACTGTGCCAAGCTTTTGAGCATTTAATGAAGAATTCTTGTTTAATGAAGCATAAAAATTTAGAAAAGGCATCCCCACCCAGCCTGTGGAGTTCTCCACATTGTCAGGCCCCTTGGTAGGTAACGCAGGGACAAAAGAACGAGCTACCTCAATCCCACCTCCCTCTTTAGCATAGTTTTCCAGATCTGAGTCCAATGAAACTGATTGTACCAAGGTTGAAGAATCTTCCACAGCTGAATCAGGAACTACATAGCCATTCTCTTTAATACTTCCGGGGTGACTCTCACCAGTCCATGCCGCCTCAAGGGTATCAGATAAACTTGACATAATTGGGAACTGCCCCTCGGAGAGGGCCCTTCGTACAACTTTTCCAGATTCCAAAAGATCAGAATGATTACTAATATTTGTGCTTGAAGAAAAACCAACCCCAGCCTCCTTCCTATAATTATTCAGGTCCTGGTCCATGTCTCTTCCTTTATGAACTTTGCCAGGCTGGCTGAAATGGCCAACATTTCCTCCTTGATTAAGGTTTATATCAGGCTTTCTATACAGAAGAAAGGAGTCGCAACTATTACAGCCTTGACCTGGCTTGGAGGAGATCGCACTCATTTCAACAGGCTTCTCGACAGAACTAAGAAGTTTCTCCTTGAGTTTCATTACAGAATTGCTCAAACCTTCCTGGAGATTCTTTCTTCTTAAACTGGCTGCATATATCAAGCGTTGATCCCAGATATAAGATTGCTAGAGCAACTGCCTCCGAAATCGATTAATCTCGAGAATGTCGATTGCAGGTTGACCAACTTTCACCTCCTTATTTAATGCTTTCTGTAGTGACTCCTAAAACAAATATCAAATTTTAAATCAGAAACCAGATAACACAAGTTGTGATAGACCCTTCATTCCAAACGGTCAGTAAGTCAGGTTATGTTCTTTTCAACAAGAAACAAATTGTTACTCGCTTCTGCTTTGCCAAATGATAGGCCTACTTTTACATCAATAAGTACCACCCAAAACAGTGGGTTGTGCCTTAGATATAGATGAACCAGAAAGCATATTAGTTGGACAAGAATTTGGATGGGAGCATATAATCGAGTAACTTCTTTTCCCCTTAATTGGTTGAATAATTGAAGTTAGACAACAACTTAAAGCCTGTGGTTTATCTATAAATTAGAGCACTAAAGGCTCCCCCAGACATCCTATGGAAATCAAATGGCCCCATTATGTTTTTGCATTGCATTTGAAGGTTCAAATCCAACATCCAAAAATAGGTCAATTAAAAGAAAATTGGGTCCATCACACACTAATGGTGCACGATCATTTTAAGGAGTCAAAAAAAATGACACCACTTATTTTACCATGAATTCTGATGAGGGATGCCACTTTCTAATGGCCCCGTTCATGACGATGGGTTTGCACTAAAAACGATATTTAAAATACATGGAATTTTCAATCCATACACAGATCTAACTAAGAAATGGGATTATATATATATATATATATATATATAGAGAGAGAGAGAGAGAGAGAGAGAGAGAGAGAGATGATCGGCACCTCAGCTCGATCTGGAATCATGCAATAACCAAGAAGACCACGAATATTAATTCTTCAAATTAATGTTCATATTTGTAATTAATCAACCGGCGAGCTTTCCTTAATTAGCGCACGCTAAGACCTTTTGTACTTGTTTATATATGTTTAATTGTTCCAAAGTAAAAGTTCTTTTAATTTGGGGGTTTTTTCACATATTGATGGAAGTTGGGCGTTACTGACTAGATTGTTCAAATGGTCTCAAGACGTACTCTTGAAAAACTCTGCCTCTTTCTTTTCCCTTTCTATTTTAAAAAGTTTACAAATGTAGAATATACAACGGAGATCCAAAAAATATTCAAACATACCAAAAAAAAAAAAAAAAAAAAAATTTTTTTTGCCATCTGTAGAGCAAGAAAATTACAAAAATTGTTATGAATATTAAACATTGAGTGGACATTGAGTGGATGTCCACACCCCCTCCACTTTGTGATAATGGGAACACCATCATAAGTGGGTTAGGTAATCCCATCATGTGGACCTAATTCAAACAAAGATAAAAGGGGAAGGGGAGAAAGAAGAGAAATGTAGAAGTGTGTATTCGGAGAGAAAGAAGATGAATGAGAAATTTTATTCTCCTCATAACTTGTTCTAAATTCTTGGTTTTACAACACGTTATCAGCACGAATTGCTCAAGGAATTTGGGAGCAATATCATACTACCACCATCTTCTTTCTTAACCAATTTGGTTGTGGTAAGTTGGTAAGTTGGTACGTTCTAAACCAATTTGATTGTGGTAAGTTGGTATGCTTTTAACCAATTTGGTTGTAGATTGGTTTTTACTCTAAATTATATACTTGAATGGATGAATCCATCTTCTCTTCCTGAAGCAAGAGAAGATTTAAAAATAAAACTTGAAGTTTTAGAAATAAATAAAAGGAGTGATGATTCATTTTCTCTTTTTGAAGTAAGAGAAAGATTTGAAAACTTGAAGTTTTCTATATGAAAAGTTATTATTTACATGTTATCTTCATGAAGGAAGAAACAAATTTCAATCTCCAAAATTTTCTATAAGAAAAGTTGTTGTTCATATATTCTCTTCCTAAAGCAAGAGAAAATTTAAAATAAAACCTGAAGTTTTATAATTAAAAAGGAAAAAGGGTAACAATTCATCTTCTCTTCCTGAAGTAAGAGAAAGATCTGAAAACCAGAAGTTTTCTATAAAAAAAAAAAAAAAAAATGTTATTATTCATCTGTTCTCTTCCTGAAGCAAGAGACAAATTTCAAAACCTGAAGTTTTAGAAATAATGAATAAAGTCTCAATTTAATTGAATAAAGTGATGGTCAATGATGACCAAATTAAATTGAGTAATATATTTCTCTATTATGTGTTATGCAACTTCTTTAGATGCTTGTAAAATTTTGGTGAAAATTCGTGGGTGCACCTTAACTTTTGCTTTAGTTAGCATAGAAGAACACACAAAAATCTGCTCTTGTTTTACTACGAATTGACTGTCAACGTCACCTCTGTTGTCAGTCAACTTCTCTCAGATTTACTGGTAACTTCACTGTGTCAGCTTAAAGTATGTCATTTTATGATAAAAACCACCAGAAGTGGAATAATGGAATACCAAACCACCAGAAGTGGATTGATGAAATACTAAACCACTAGAAGTGGAGCAATAAAATATCAAACCACCAGAAGTGGAATGAATATATTTGGTGTGGAAAAATAAAATACCAAACCATTAGAAGTGGAATGACATTGAAGAAATAAGCATCGGTTTATAGAATAAACCTACGATATAAGTGTTTTAAGTAAATACATGGTTGAGGTTTTGTGTGTTATACTGTGTTGACAGCACGAACCCATTTTACCATTTAATTCATAACTTTAGTTCTAGTTATGATTTTGAGATGAAACGAATTGGATTTTGTCACTGACTTGTTGGGCTAACATCCTACCAATTTTCGTGTCATTGGGTGACCATTTGATATTTTTTGCGTAATTATTTCGTGATACACTTGAATCTGGGATTTCTGCTAGACAGCACTAACTCAATATTGAAAAATATTTTTGAATGGGTTTTGCTAGGTATTTCTCTACCAAATTTTGGGGTTACAAAGTACATTTGATATACTTTTAAGTGATATAAACCCCAAAGCCCATTTCTTTTTGGATTGAACATATAAAAATTCATTTATACGCATCACAAATTGTTTTCACTAAAATTTCAGATTTGGTCATTGTACTTGGAGCAGATTACAGATTTTTTGCTACTTATTAGTAGCATTTTGAGAACTAGAGAGACCAACTGGAGATTGTCTCTGCAGCCCATTAAGAATACTCCCCCTGTTGTAATAAAAAAAAAAAAAAATAGGACTTTTCTATAAATATCATGGCTATTCCTCCCCAAAACCCTCATCTCTGCCATGATGAATGGGTTTTTCACTTTCATGCTCCCATGGTACCTAGTTGTCATTCCACTCATCTTCTGGATATTGGACTATTGTGTACATGAGGAGATTCCAATTATGCCAGTGGTCCCATTTCTGGTCTTTCTTGAAATTTTTCCATGTTATTTGTTGCTAATGTACGTTTTGTATTTTCGATAATTATTATTTTTATTTTATTTTGATTCGTCTGTTTAGAAGTTGTGCTAAATATTCCAATGTGTTATCTATTTATGAATAGTATTTTGTTGTGTTCATTCATTTTGTGTGCTATTTTATCTGTTTGTTCTTTGAGTTTAGCAAATAAAACCATCTTCATTCTAGTAGCAGCAACAAAAAAAAAAAAAAAAAAAAAAAAGTGAGAGCTACTCAATAGTAGCATTTTGGGTAGAACTAGAAGGATCAGTTGGGGGTTGCCTTTGTGGGCCTTGGGTAGAACTGGAGGGATCAGCTGGAGGTTGCCTCTGTGGGCTACCCGGAACCCTTTCTTGATCAATGATTTGATCAGTGAGCCTCTCCAGTGCCTCGACCCTTGGTGTGAGTCTGTTAGAATAGGAGTCCACCATTCTTTGTAACTCTCTATTCTCCGCTCTCAAAGCCCTCATCCTTCGATAGGCTCCGTCGAGCAACCCCTGGAGACGAGTGACCTGGTCACTTAGACTTTGCATGTGCACATTTCTGGTGTGCAAACGCCGAGCCATGTTAGCAGTAAATGTTGTGGCCTGAGCGCTGAGAGCCATGGAGTCTCTTATTATGTCCAGGTCGGACCGTCCAACCAGTATTCTCTCATCACGAGGAGTGATGAGTCCCTCCGCTACTGCCGTGGCGTTCGCAAGATTGTAAATTACAGAATCCTCAACTGTAAGGGGTTGGTTGTGAACATTTAGGAACCTTGGGTGCCAGACCTCTGGTTGTGTTACTGGTGTTGTGTTTAAGTCAGGACGGTTTTGTGGGGCAGAGGAGGAAGAGGCCATGAGTTCGTAAGAGAGGATTTAGAAGAAGAGAGTTTTCTCTGAGGGTTGAATGGTTGGGGAAGAGTGTTTAAGCACCTATAATCAAACTCTGGTTTTTAAAGAAAAACCGCCCTCACTCAAGTCAAGAATAGATCGCAAAACCAATGCATTGTTGGGAATCCAATGCTATTAAGGATTAATTAATCTTCTCGAGATCTGCAACCGTCTGCCAATAATGTTGCCTTTTGATAAAATACTGCTGCTTTTAATCACATCTTGATACTGTAGTTCCCTCATCATGCTAATTGTGTCGGTTAGCAGATAAGGGTCCTGGGCTAATGGGTTAGGCGTGCCATGGCTTGGACATACCAGGTACTGGGCACTAGTGTGGGTTTGTTTGGATAGGCCCGACAAGTGTTATTAGGCAAAAAGTATACCAGCCCATTGTTCTCACACCAACAAGAATAGGAAACCCAAATGGTTTGAGCCCAGAAAAATATAATGTGAAATAAATGGTAATATCACAGTAAGGTAAGAATTCACACCCCCAAACTAACAAAGTGATGTTTTTACAGCAAGATTTGCAGATTGTCATTTTGATGAAACACAGTTCCCGTCGTTAGGAGGAGGACATCCACTGATAGAAGAACGACATGAACTTTCTTGGAATGTACCATCTTTGTCCCATCTTGATCCACGTACTGCTCAATGTGAAACTGAAGTACAGAGGATCACTCATCTTCAGAAGATTGCTAATCAAATGCCTGATGCATTTACAGACGCAGCAAAAATAACTAAGTCTTATATACCGGCTGCAAACACACCAGCAAAGATCAATGTACCAATTGGTAAGTCTACTATTATTGCAGCAAATGAATTATCTACTACACGCCTGAAGCGTGCTAGACCCTTGGGTTCAAAAGATTTAGTTCCCCGGAAGAGGAAAATAAAAAGGGCAACAAAATATAGAAAATAGTACTCCGGAAGAGGCTATTGAACAAGAAATAAATATTCCCACAAATTCTGATTTAATAACTCCTGAGGAGGAAAATGTCCCTAAAGAGACAGAAAACAATAAAGAGGCATATGTACATGGAAATGAAGAAATTTCCATAAACTATACATGTACAAAAGAATTGTGGGATTGCTCAGAAGTGGTTATTAATGAATCATCTATTGGTACACCAGCAAAGATCAATGTACCAATTGGTAAGTCTACTATTATTGCAGCAAATGAATCATCTACTACATGCCTGAAGCGTGGTAGACCCTTGAGTTCAAAAGATTTAGTTCCCCGGAAGAGGAAAATAAAAGGGCAACAAAATATAGAAAATAGTACTCCGGAAGAGGTTATTGAATAAGAAATAAATATTCCCACAAATTCTGATTTAATAACTCCTGAAGAGGAAAATGTCCCTGAAGAGACAGAAAACAATAAAGAGGCATATGTACATGGAAATGAAGAAATTTCCATAAACTATACATGTACAAAAGAATTGTGGGATCGCTCAGAAGTGGTTATGTATTTTCTTTCGCAGTAGCTATTGAAATTTCGAAAGATGATGATGATCTCGAACCACGCACTGTAGACGAATGTCACAGTAGACCTGATTGGTTAAAGTGGTAAGAAGCAATCCAAGCAGAATTGGATTCGCTAGAAAAAACGTAAAGTATTTGGACCTGTAGTCCTAACACCCAATGATGTGAAACCCGTGAGTTACAAATGGGTGTTTGTAAGAAAGCGTAATGATAAAAATGAGATCGTCAGATATAAAGCTCGTTTAGTAGCACAAGGTTTCTTACAGAGACCTGGGATTGATTATGAAGAAACATATTCACCTGTAATGGATGCTATTACATTTCGATATTTAATTAGTCTGTCAGTCTCAAAAAGACTTGACATGCGTCTTATGGACGTAGTTACTGCATATTTATATGGAAAGTTAGATGCAGATATATATATGAAAATCCCTGAAGGATTCAAATTGCTTGAAGCAAATACATCACAACCACAAAATATGTACTCAATTAAACTGAGACGATCCTTGTATGGATTAAAACAATCTGGAAGAATGTGGTATAATCGTCTCAGTGAGTACTTAGTTAAAGAAGGATATATTAATAATCCTATATGCCCTTGTGTATTTATAAAGAAATCAGAATCTAGATTCGCCATCATTGCAGTCTATGTTGATGATATTGGGACTCCTGAAGAGCTCATAAAAGCTGTTGAATATTTGAAAAGAGAATTTGAGATGAAAGATTTAGGGAGAACAAAATATTGTCTCGGCCTGCAGATCGAGCATAAATCAAATGGAATTCTTATCCATCAATCAGCTTATACCGAAAAGGTATTGAAACGTTTTAATATGGATAAAGCGCATCCACTAAGTTCTCCCATGGTGGTTCGATCTCTTGATATTAAGAAAGATCCATTTCGCCCCAAAGAAGATAATGAAATGCTACTTGGTCCTGAAGTACCATATCTTAGTGCAATAGGTGCTTTGTTATATTTAGCACAATGCACTAGGCCTGATATAGCATTTTCAGTCAACTTGTTAGCAAGATTCAGTTCTGCTCCAACTCAACGACACTGGAATGGTATTAAAGATATTTTACGCTACCTTCGTGGAACTACAGATATGGGTTTGTTTTACTTAAAGGAATTAGCCCATGGTCCTTGTTTAGAAGGATATGCAGATTTTGGATACCTTTCTGATCCTCACAAAGCTCGCTCACAAACAGGGTATGTATTTACATGTGGCAATACAGCGATCTCTTGGCGATCTACAAAGCAGACTTTAAGTGCTACATCTTCTAATCACTCTGAGATACTTGCACTCTATGAAGTAAGTCGTGAATGTGTATGGTTAAGATCTGTAGTCCATCACATTCGAGACACATGTGGGTTACCTTTGATTAAAGGTATGCCAACAACAATTTATGAAGATAATGCTGCATGTATTGCATAAATTCAAGGAGGGTACATCAAAGGTGATAGAACCAAACACATTTCACCAAAGTTCTTCTACACTCATGAACTCCAGCAGAGGCATGAAATTGATGTGAAGCAAATACGTTCCACTGATAATCTTGCGGATTTATTCACCAAGGCCTTACCATCGTCAACATTCAAGAAATTGGTATATGGCATTGGAATGCGTCGGGTTTGCGATCAGTTAAGTTGATACTTATCTTCTTATCAGGGGGAGTATTCATTTTTGGACATATGCACGCTGTACTCTTTTTCCTTCGCCTAGGTTTTGTCCCATTGGGTTTTCCTGGCAAGGTTTTAATGAGGCAGGTTCTTTAGTGCGTCCAACACCACTCTAAGATTTACAAAAATGTTGTACTCTTTTTCCTTCACTAGTTTTTTCCCACTTGGTTTTTCTAGTAAGGTTTTAACGAGGCACATTATCTTAGTGTGGTGGACATCCAAGGGGGAGTGTTATGAATATTAAACATTGAGTGGACATTGAGTGGATGTCCACACCCCCTCCACTTTGTGATAATGGGAACACCATCATAAGTGGGTTAGGTAATCCCATCATGCGGAATAAATACAAACAAAGATAAAAGGGGAAGGGGAGAAAGAAGAGAAATGTAGAAGTGTGTATTCGGAGAGAAAGAAGAGAAAGAAGATGAATGAGAAATTTTATTCTCCTCATAACTTGTTCTAAATTCTTGGTTTTACAACAAAAATATATATATATAAATAAATAAAGGGAATTTTGGCCAAAGCCCTTATGTATAAGACCCCTCTTATAATAGACCCTAAATCAAAATGGGTTTTATGAAAAACCCTTTTGATACTGTATAGACTAAAACACCCCTTATTTTAAAACTTCAACTAATTTACTACCGTGCCATTTTACTATACAACTCGAAAATCAGGGATTACTACTCCATAGTTTTCGGCGAAAATATAGAAGCACAAATCAAATCAAAATGAAACTTCCCAAAACGTCACAACCCTTCAGTTGCACAGTAAGTTGAAACGATTCTAGGGTTTTTTTGTGCTGTTCCAATGTCCCAAAAAACTACTCGAAGACCAGTCGAAGATTTGCAGATTGACTTTCACGACAAACATGCCAAAGAGAGGTCAATGAACCATTCGAACGTGTTTTCCTTGCTTATTATCATGTCCGAAATAGTACATCGGTGCATTTGTAGTTGTTATTGTTACTGTTGTTTGATGTTTTATGAATAAAACATAGCAAAATAACCTAAACAATGAATCAATCGTACAGGAACTTAGTTGTTCCGTGTTGGCTGTTTAGCCCGAACTGTTTGTCGATTTACATTCTCTATAGGGTAAAGTAATAGGATACTATTTGTCGATTAAAACTCTAAAATTTGTAATGCAAATATTTGCCCGTGAAAACCTCGATTGATTTGCTTATTTCAGGGTTATGAATTTCTCGAATGTAAGTTTCGTAAAATCATGCTTTAATAGTAAATCGGTACTATTGGTGTGTATAATATAACCAATTGTAAGCACAACAGTATTATTGCTCGTACTGTGTTATAATTTATATTTTACATAGTACCACGATACTCCGTATTGTGTTTCTATTTTCGATTTGAACAAATGATTTGGGGTTTTTGAAATTTTATACCAATAATATAATTTTCACATGTCCAACAGTAATGTAATCCTATTGGACTTTATAATACCAAAAAAAAAAAAAAAAAAACAGTATTCAATCCATTTTTATTAAGCCCCAAACAGTAATGTGATGTTGTTTCACACTTTATTTGTAACATTGAGTGTTCAAAACATGTGTAATGTTTGTATATGATAAGGTTTTTAAACATTTTGGCATTTTGTGTTAAGTATTAACAGTATGTTATTACTGACAAACACTATATTTGTATGAGTCATATAAATATATATATATATATATATATATATATTTCGTTTTTTGTCTTTTTACAACATATAGTTCTATGATTTTACTGTGCATTATTAAAAACATTAATTTGCTGATGTCATCGTTGCTAGAATTTAAAATGGAAACAGTGTGATGATACTATTTGATATTATATTTGTAACTGTCCAACAATAATCGTGGTTTTTTCAATGCTTAATAGTATGCTGATACTGTCAACAATATTTATTTCAATACATTATTCTTCAGGGAAAATAGGAGAGGGTGAAGCCTCAACCACACCCAAATCATCTAAGAAATTAAAAGTTGAAGATGAACCACCAAAGAAGGTACAACAACAAAAGCAAATGCGCTCTAACCTGCAAGCAATAACAAGATTGATATCAGAGTTGAACTTGCAAGAAAAGCATGTACATGAGCTATAGAGAACTTCTTTTTGGGATTTCTTCCGTCCTTTTGTTGAAGGGAAAGTTAAACTAAAGTGTGAAAAAATTTGACGAAGATGTTGTGAAAATTTTGAAAACATACACACCTACATACAAAGGTTTCCAAATTAGTGATAAACTACTCAGCTTGAGGAGTAGTGACTTCGCACTCATTTTTGGCATACACACGGGCGCTGAAGATATTACTTTGGGTGTTGTCAAAAAACCCAACCAACAACTAGTTAACCAGATGTGTGCGAGTGAAAAGAGATTAAATCCTCCTGCCATAGAGAGGCTGCTTTTGCAGTCACTACAAAAAACAGAAAAAGATGTTGCAAGATTGCTATGTTTGTATGCCTTTGTCACAGTATTCTTCCCCACATCGGGCACTCAACTCAGTTGGAGTTATGTTCCTTATGTGGAAAACTTGGATGACATGAAAAAATACAACTGGCCCTCCACAATCAAGAGTTACTTGGAAGCATCAATTCAAAAATTGCACAACACACCAAATAATGTCACTGGTTGTGTTATTGTTTTGTTGGTAAGCAAAAATACTAACTACAATTGCATTATACTTGTGATATTTTGTACAAACATATCCAATGAACTAACATGTTTTTTTTTCATATGTTACAGTATTGGCTATGCGAGCATAGCTTATTGATGAAACTTACAAGGAAAAAGTACATACTAAGGTTCATGAAATGGGACTTTGGTAAGTTAACCAAAGTTTTTAAGGATATTTCACTCCGTTCATTAGAAAGTGACAAGGTAAATGACTTATTTGCAAAAACTTAACAACCTTTTTTTCTCAAACAATATTATGTTGATACTACTAAACAAATACTTTGAAAAATATGTTAATAAACTGAACAGTATGTTGGTACTATTGCAAATTGTGATGGTGAACAATATGTTGTAGGAATGGCAATGGGGCGGGTCGACTATATACCATCCCCGACCCTAACATTAAAACCGTAGTACCAAACCCGCCTCTAAACCCGACGGGTTTCAGAAACTCAAACCCATCCCCGACCCTATGGTTTCCTGAGAAAACCCGCCCCGCCCTGCCTTGCCCCGCCCAAGCAAAAAAAAAATTTTTCCAGCATAATTTTTACAAATAGAAGAATATCAAATAAATATAGGAAAAATAAAAAAAAAATGTAAAAACACTAACTCCTGCAAGGTAACAATCATAGATTTCAAATATTCATACTGCCATACACAACCACCTACATTTCAAATATCCATACTGCCATACACAACCACCTACATCTAACAAGGCAACAACCACATTTCAAATATCCATATTCCATAATGCCATACACAACCACCTGCCATACACAACCACCTAGATCTAACAAGGCAACAACCACATTTCAAATATCCATACTGCCATACACAACCACCTACATTTCAAATATTCGTACAACCATATTCCATCAAGGCAACAACATCTAACATAAGTTCATCAGTTTCAAGTTTAATAATCTACTAAAAAAAAAAAAAAAATAGCAATAGTTAAATATCATTCTCAAGCCAATTAGCCAAGCCATTCACTATTTCCATGATTCCATCAGCACAGGTCCCTCACTCCTCCACAAGATCACAACCTATTCCTATTAAAACAAAAAAAAAAAAAAAACAAAACAAATAGAAGGCTTTCAATTAGTAATAGGATTATTACTTTATTATAACCATTCAAAAATAAGTTGTAATAAATTTAAGATAGTGCTATGAACATGATACATGAAGCAAATATTATTCTAATTGTTATTAAATTCAAATATATGAACCAAACAAATAATGTATACCACAGTCCACATACCACAGTAGTAATACAAGATGGTTCATCTATATCCATATCATCATATATTGTAGCATAACCATGGGATTCCGCTGTTGAATTATCTAGAAACAAAACCAACACAAAATAAATATTAGAATTGCTAAAAAATGAAGTAATCCAAAAAAATGAAAATTAAAGTATTTATATTATTGTTACCTTGCATCTCGACAGTTCACAACCAATTTTGAGCACACATCAATGCTTCCAATGTCTTTGGATGGAGTCTATTACGATGTGGACTCACCAATCTACCACTAGTACTAAAGGCAGACTCTGAAGCAACAATGGATACAGGAATGGCTAATACATCCTTAGCAATTGCTTGCAAGGTTGGATACTTGAGCCCATTTGATTTCCACCAAGACAGTATATCAAAATCTGGGGTTCTAGGTAAGACATCTTTATCCAAATAGTGATCCAACTCTGATTTTACATTCATAGATCTCTTTATTTTTTTCCTACTGATAAACAAATCATAGTCACTTAGAGTATCCTGATCAACACAATCAGTAGGGCCTGAGTGGCATGAATATGAACTATGTGTAGACTCACCCTCTACTCCTCTATCCAAACTCTGTTTCTGTCTAGTTTGGTACTCAATAAGCAAATCATAACAAAGTTGGCGCACTCTCTCAACCTCTTCTAAATACTCATCTCCATAAAGTTTAGGAAAATAGAACTCTAATAGATCCATCTTATATCGTGGATCCAACACAGCAGCAACTCCCATGATTCCATGAATCACCAACCAATATTTGTCAAACTTGGCCACCATATTTATAGCCATCTGTTGAATTACATCAATTGAACACGCACACCAATGAGACAATGCCATTCTGATCTCACAAATTTTTGGGAAGTACAAATTGGCAGTGGGATATTTAGTCCCAGAGAACAACTCTGTGACATTATAAAACAATTTTAACCTCCCACAAATTTCTTTTGCAAAATCCCATTCTTGTTCAGATGGCAAAGTCTTATATTGGTTATCACGTTGTCTCAAGCGAAAGAAAACTTCTTTGTACAAGATGGCAGTTTGAAGCATCAAATAGGTGGAGTTCCACCTAGTTGCACAATCAAGTCCCAATTTCTTGGTACTTTGAATGCGCAATTGGGTGGCCGTTTCCCTAAATTTTTCCCCCCTCTTTGGAGTTGCTGTCCAATACACCACACTATCACAAATTTTCTCAATGCCTTCTTTAATCACATCCATGCCATCCTTCACAATCAAATTCAAAATATGGGCACAACAACGCATGTGAAGCAACTTGCCATCCAACAAAAGTGAATTATGATCTAACTTATCCACAAGAGATAGAGCCATTGCATTATTGGTAGAGCAATTATCAAGAGTGACAGTAGATAGTTTTCTATCTATATTCCAATCCAACATGCATTCAAGCAATACCTCAAGTAAAACTTCCTTTGTATGTGGACATGGCACATAAACAAACCTATAATGAAATTATGAAACATGACACATAATTATCTATCAATGATAATAAACAAATACAAATATAATTTTTGTTAAGAAAGAATAAACATACAAATCTAATAAACATACCTTAAAATACGACTTTGCATTTTCCAAGCATCGCCAATGAAATGTGTTGTGATAACCATAAATCCTCTCTTCTGATTGCTCGAAGTCCACATATCAGTTGTTATTGCAAATCTACTTTGATTTTTCTCCACCAACTTCATTGTTTTAACCCTCTCATAATCATATATTTTGATTATATCATTCTTATGGTGTTTCTTGACACCATCTTGAACAAAGGTTGTAAGGCGGCTGAATACCTCCGAAATCCAACATGCTCAACCATAGAGAGAGGGTATTCATGCATTATTATCATATGGGAAAGCTCTCTCCTAGCAATGTCTTGGTCAACTGAATATGCATTAAGTTTAATTTTGCCTTCCCCTTTGTTAAAGCAATTTGTCAAAACCTTTTGTTTAATGTCCACATTTCGAAGCTTTGGACACCTTACTAAATGAGTTCGTAAGTGAGAAGTTCCATTTATAGGAGCAGCCCCAAGACTCTTATTACAATGATTACAAGTTGCTTTCCACTCTCCTTTTTCAAATTTCCTTACAAAATGCTGCCACACTTCATTCTTTAGTTTACTATTATCTGCATTAGAATTAGAACTGTCTTCATTTGGGATGGGAGTGGGCTGTGAAGAGTTATCATTTGGAGTTGATGATGGGTGAGAACACTCAGTCGGTTCAACCGGTTGTGAGCTTTCAACCGGAGTTGATAATCGAGAGTTACCATCACAACTGGACATTATTAACCTAACATATTACATATATGAAAATTTATAAGAGATTAAGAATAGGTCTTAAACACATAATTTTTAAGATTAATATGATATGAATAAAAAAAATATTCACCGTCAATAACAAGAATTTTCATTTGTGCCAATCAAGAAGCTGGTTTAAAATTTCAAAACAAAAATAGATTGTTATAAGAATCCAAAACAAAAAAAAGAAAAAAAAAATTTTCTAATCTTCTCGGCAATAAATGGAGCACCTAAAAACAAAACCAAAAAAAGAAAAAAAAGAAAAAAGAAAAGAAGGTGAAATTCTTGTTCCAATTTTCTTGCCAAGAAAACGACATGAAATAAAAGAAAAAAAATATATTTTGTATCAAATTAAATAACCCAATTCAACAAATCAACTCACAAATATATTATTGTTCCATTAAACCTTGGTTTTATGAGGGTTATGTAAGTATATGTACACAGATAACACAAAAAATAAAAAATAAAAAAATTCGGCCATGGCCCCCTTTGGCCCTAACATAGTTCGGTAATTTCATCCCTGAGTAGTGAGTTTATGTAAAATATATATTGATTATTGAATTTGAAAGAGAATAAAATTATAAAAGTTTAATTGAGTGGCTTACAGTGGTGAGAGGAGAGAGACAGAGAGCTAAATCACGCGTAAGAGATAGCGAGATCTGGTGTAGATCCGTCAGATTTGGTGTATGTCTGCTGTAGATCGGCAGATCTAGTGTAGATCTGTTGCAGATCTGGCGACGAACCACGGCGAGAGACGGCAAGGGGTGATTGCTGAAACCGTGACTCCGTAAGGGTGAATAGGTGATATCCTGATTACTTGGGTCGCGGAGGCCGTGAGGGTGAAGGCGGAGACTGGCGTCGGCGTCGGCATCGGCGGACAACTGTCGCACCGTCGCGTGATTTGCGTGACTGTCGGAATGAGGGTCGAGGGAGGAAGAGAGAATGACTGGAGAGTAGGAGAGGAGAAGAGAGGCAGACGCGGGTTAGGCACTTGGGTGGCAGATCTGAAGGCGGAGACCGGCGTCGGTGTCAGTCGTCTTCGAGATTCGCGTGACTAGAGAGCAGGAGAGGAGAGGAGGGGCAGACGCGGGTTAGGCTTAGGCACTTGGGCGGCAGATGAGCAGATCTGATGTAGGTTAAGCTAAAATCCACTTAAGGTTATATATATATATAAGGGTAAAAGTGTAAAACCACATGCGGAGTGGGGCGGGTCTATGGTGCAGGTCGGTTCTGTGGGTCGGGACTTGTAAATACCATCCCCGAACCGAACCCGATGAAAATTTCAAAAAAAAACCCACACCCGAACCGAGAACCGAAAATTTTCAAAAAAACCCGCCCCTATGAGTGAGGGACGAGGCGGGTCCAAATTGCCATCTCTAGTATGTTGGTTCTATTGCATATTATATACAGTGAACAGTATATTGGTACTGTTGCATAATAACTCATATGGTAGACAGTAAAAAGATACTGTCAACTGTTGCATAACATCTGTGTTGTGACTTTCAGGTGTACGGTGGTGAAATTGAATTCACCAAAAATAAGGCTAGAAGGTTCAACATAAAGATAGAAACACCGGAATTGGGCGTGAATGTGTATCCACTAATGGTGAGAGTAGCAGCTACGACAATGACAGTTCACTTAATGAGCACAATGGAACTGATGATGACATCCCTACCAAGGAGGAAGGTGCTACAAAAGAGGAGGGTGGTGATGCCCATCATGAGGAAGAAATCTTTGAAGAAAAGGATGAGGAAGTAAGTGAACAAGAACTTAAATGGGCAATGGACAACATTCAAAAACTTGCACATGCTGCCATCGATGAGGATGCTAATAAAGACCAAGAACCAGGAAAGCATGATGACAAAGATGAATTCATAAACCAACTGAAGTCAAAGATACAGACACTAGAGAAAGGAGGGGCTGCCAAAGAGGCTCAAATCAAAACCTTGGAGTTGCAAAATTCAAATCTTTCGAATAAGCTAAAGGAAGTGAGTAAAGAGCTGGCTGCTAAGCAAAAAGAGTACAACCAACTCCACCAAATGTACGAAGAAGCATTGCACAAGATGCAAAAACAAACAAATCTGGAGAAGGATTTGGATGAGGAAACTGTCGAGTTCAATGTCCATAACATCACACAAGATTTTCAAAAGGTAATTGGTAACTTTCTAAGTTATTGAAAAAATTTGAATAATATTTCAATTCGTACATTAACAATTGATCAATTAATTGATTTGTTTGCTAATGTTTAATACCCTTTTAAATCATTCAACAGCATACTGATGCTATTACACAATATTATTACTATAACAGTATGTTGTTACTGTCGTACTCTATATTAAGAATACTGAGATGATTTTTTAATGTTTTACATTCCTAACAGTATGCTTTTAATGTTCCACAAATAACAACATGAATCTAAAACCGTCATAATTGTTGAAATATACATTACAACAGTATGTTGATATTGTTTCACACTGTTTCTGTAATTATGCATACACACTCACATTTTTGTTAGTGTAAATAGTATAATGATACTGTCAGCTGATATCATCTTGTTTCGCAGGAAAAAAAGGAGAGGACCCCGCCTGTTGCAAAGCAAAGCAAAAAACCATCACGTGCAAACAAAAAACAGCCTACTCCATTATCTCTTGCAAAACGTGTAAAGTCTAAACAAGGGACTTGTAAGGATAATTAAAAACCGGAATACACATATGAGATAGGCAAGAAGGGGAAAGGAGTAAAAAAGGCAGCTGCAAAGAAAGACAAAGGTGAGGGAATAGAGCTTGTTGATGAGGAAATGCTTGATGTCGATGACTTTGTTGACAAGATACCATCTTAGGCTGATGGCATAAAGCTAGCATTCTCAGCTCAATCTCCCATTGCAAAGTTGCTGACTATGGATGAGAGAAGAACAGTGAAACAAATGTTTGAGACAGAATTCTCCAAGTAAATTTATTACACCAAAATTTCTTATACATTCCATAATATCACCTCACTAAAAAATATAATGCTACTAATAGTTTGACATATATGCAGTGCAACGGTTTGGCGATCAAAAGATGGTTCCAACCTTGTGCAGCTAAAGGATATCAGACAGCTGCTGATACAAGGAGACATAAGCGGTAATGTAAGAATGAAATCCTTTACCTAGTTTAAAAGTTGTTTATGAGTACTTATAATCTTTTTCATTTAGAAAAACACAACCCTGCTGTTTCTTTACAATATTTTCAATAGGAACATTGTACTGTTGTCTGTCTACTGTACTGGCGAGGGTAGCAACATACTGTTGTGAGATTAGTTTAGAATCACCACATTTATGTTGTTTAAAAGTACCACTTTACTGTTAGTAGTTACTTTGTCTAATATAATATTCCTACTTTCCCAACAACTTAGTAAAACTCATTTGGCTTAACAATCTGCAGGTTCTCGACACATTTGGGGATATAATGACGCGACCAAGAGATAATAGACGCACATATTACATTCCAACTACTTGCATGGTAATCATGACACAAATATGTACTTGGTACCACCATGTCATGCTATAATCTATTTGGCCTAATTATATCTGATGATACTACAGGTACATTTCGACAGCCCAGATGCCGAGTTGAGATCAAAGTGGTTTGACGAAAAAATAATTAAAGCAACCATATCAGGAGCCCAATACCACCTTTACCCACTCATTGCAGCTGCTTAGACTAGGTAGTGCTGAAAACTACTAGGACTTTGCTCGTACACGAGACTCACAGTGGGACATGGAGACATTACAACTCCATGCGCCCACGTGATGGCGTAGAGGACAACCATTACAATAAAGGAAAAAGAGTGGTAATAACATCCACATAACCAAACCAACTTTCATGCATAAATGTTATTACTTATAACAATAACATTTTCTAATAATGACAGATGGAGTACGTGCGCAAAATGGGCCTACAAGACAATAAAAATGAGCAAACAGAGGTTGAATCAGTGCCAAATTCACCCCAGCAAAGCGAATACTCGTGAGTATTTCAAATATTATTTCTCAGCTTCACACTAGATCTAGTATCATGTTACAATGAAAGAAATCTTTTTTCAATTCTCATTCAAAATGCAACAGTATAATGGTACTGTTTCACCTTATATTTACAATGTTATATTTTCTTTTCACTTTTTTGTCTCAGCACAGTATGATGTTACTGTGAGGTCCAGCGTTCGATCATCCGCTTGTGAAAAACACCCCCTAGGGAGAGCTTTACCGTACAGTTCCCAGCTCGGAGTGGTTACTCACTTATATACCAAAAAAAAAAAAAAAAAAAAATGCTTCATAACACATATTCATCAAACACTACACAACAACATGTAAAAAACGTGAATGCATGAATTTGTTTTTTGCAGCCTCGACTGTGGAATCATTGTATGCCACCTCATTTTTATTACTCCTATAGATATCTAATAACTGAGACCATGACAACAACAGATGTTCAAAGCTTCATACGAGACATCCTACAAGAAATCATTGGTGACCATCCCCGTTCATGGACACCACAATAGGCAAAGCAAACGACTACTCCAAATGAGAGCGATGCAATTACAGTGAAGCCATTGTCTGTCGCATATCCAAAAACAAAAACAACCAAGAGAAAGTAGTCAATTTGGATAATATGTAAAAAAAAAATAGTATAATTACTCTTGACTTGTGGACATGGGTTTTACTAGTTTTATGATTGATTATAGTACAGGTTTTACTATTTTAGATTTATGAATGCAAATACAAATTTAACTGTTCCCAACATAGCACTTGCAACTATTACATATTCTAACAGGTGTAAATATATCATTCACTTGTAATATAATGTAATACCTTTCCCCATTTACAACAGTACCATCATACTATTGACAGCACAAAAGGCAAACAATATGGTTCTTGACAGTACCATCATACTATTAACAACACAAAATGCGAACGATATGGTTCTTGGTAGTACCATCATATAACCCATACTCAAAAATTAATAACTACTCATCATACAATTACATGAAACAACTTGGTTAAAATGCCACCCAAACCTATTACATCACTACTATATTTAAACCCTAACAGTATGATTTAACATTTGGATCGTTTTTACTTGTTCAACACAATGTCATTATTGTCCAAACCACACCAATGGTTTTAATATGATATCACATTTCAGTATCTCATATGTACAATTCCCATATACTGTCAAAAAACATAGAACAATAACAAAATATTTCACCATGTAATGGAACCAAATCAAAATTACAAATTCAACACTAATGTCAATAACATCTAATAAATCAACTAAAATATCACAAAACAAAAATTAAATTGGTTCTTGGCATGTCTTCTTGTTATGTGTACCAAGCCGTCCACACCTACTACATTTTATTTGTCTAATCTTCTCTCCTCTAGACGGTATCCTTTTCCTTTTGGGCCTCCCTGATGGTCGTCTCGTGTTGAGTGGGAGTACAATATTACCATTTTCCTCGCTAACAGCTACTTTTAGTGCCGTCGATATAGGATGGATTGGTTGTGAATAAGATGCCATGAAGAAACAAGTGTAAAAATACTCCTCCACATAATCATTAATGTCACCACCAGACGACTGTATTGCTACTGTAGCATGTGAACATGGGAAGCCATTCAGCTACTATTGATAACATGTGCAAGTGCGCCTTCCTATATCAACCATAACAGAAAGGTAAGAGTGCACCTCAAACACAACATCACTCGACATGCTTACCCTCCATGTCCTCCCCTTGTCCAACTCATCACCCAACCTCGCATCCATCTTCAGGCATAACACAGTATTCCATGAACCTACTTCCATTCTTCTAGAGCACATCTGCCCCATAAGTTGCGATCTAATCATATTAACCAAGTTCGTAATTGGGAGGAACCGAGCTTCTTTGATCCAAGCATTAAATGATTCAACTGCATTGGAGCACATCTCGCCATACTGCTAACCTTCAAAATACGCATTGGCCCAACATTAGAACGGACAATCATTCAGAAAATATTCCACTTGCTCTTTTCCTTCATCCAACAAATCAGACAACTTCTCATAAAACTTATACTCAGTTGGAGCATAGGCACACTCACGAAACAAAAAAACCATGCGATCTTTGAAAAACTTGTGGCCCCTAACCTTATCTCTTAAATTCATTTTTAAATGATGTAGACAATATGCATGGTATGTGTTTGGAAATACTTTTGGCAATGCAGATTTCAAACCATTATTCCGATCTGAAATAAATGTTATTTGTCTCTCATTACCTACTACTTCAAGCAAATTCTCGAAAAACCATTTCTAATTCTCCTCCGATTCTGAATCAACAACAGCAAAAGCCAAAGAGAATAACCCTGCATACAAACAAATAAAAACCATTTCTAATTAGTTATGAAACACTTAGTGGCCAAATATTCAATTAAACATTACCAAGGTACTGTCACTTCTCACATTGCACAAAAAGACATCATGCTGATCTTATTACATCTGTACACAATATCAACTAACTGTTCAATTTCAACAATTTATAATTTACAATACAACAAATCATCAATAGTATCAACTAACCCCGTTTGTTAATTCACAATTAAACACAACATAATTGTACAAATAAGAAAATAGTACCAACATACTGTCACAAACCATATAAACCCAACGTTACAGCAGCAACATTCAACTATATGACATTACCAACATAGTTACTTATTATATCTGTAAACAGTATCACATAACTATTGAAATTTAATCATTACTTCTTAATAATAACAAAACAGCAATAACATCAAATAACACACTTTAGTTCCCATCCTTAGCCGTAGCAGCTAGAAGTTGACCTTTGTATCTACTCTTCAAAAAAGTACCATCAACAAACAACATCGGCCGACAATACTTAAAACCGTGGATGCATGCTGAGAAAGAGGCAAAAAACCTCTTAAACTGGTTACTATCTTCATCTACGTCAAGAACAAAGATACTACCCGGATTTGTTCTCGTTGCTTCCTCAATAAACCATCGAAGTTGTTCAAATGATTCAGAGTTATCGCCATACAAACTAATCCGAGCTTTCTCAATTCCTATCCACGCATTACTATAAGCAATATCCAACCCATACTTGGTTTTAAAATCTTGTCAAACTTCAATTAGGACTAATAAGCGGCTTTCCTACGCAAAACCTCTACAAATTTAGACAACACAATGTCAGATCCCATTCTTTTATGCTTAGTTGTACGGACTAGCTGCTCTACACGTGTGCACATTGTTCAATTCATGTATGTAGAAACAACCATTTGAACGCTCCATCCTTGCATGCACTCGCCACATGCAGCCCTTCTCTCTTTCATCTTACATTCAGCCGTTACTCTGCCTGGTTCATTCCTCACATAATCATAATCAAACCAATCTCAACAGAATACTTGCATAATGACTCATGAAACTCAACAACACCATCTTTGAAACACTGTCCCAACCTTCTTAATCAAATCCACCCAACTGACACTAAGCAAAGTCTTTTCTTTGTGGAAACAATAAGACGGCAACAAATCTGTCTCTGCTTCATAAAACTCTTGTCCTACCAAACTTCTAGAGTTTTCCGTTCCACCATTGTCCAAATCCGTATCGCAATTGTTTACCACTTTAATGTCAAATTGAAGAATATCGTAACGACTCCCAATGCATAACATGTTCTTCAAATCTTTGTTATTGTCCAGCATAATCTTCGTATGACCAAGAAGAGAGTAAAAAAGATCAAACCTCCCCAACCTCAAACTCCTCCACTTTGCAAGAACAAAACGTTGTACATAAACAAAAGAGGTGTACAAATCTGTCCGCATCACACCTGTACTCCGACCAAAACTACACATCAAGACAAATGTTGTCCTCCATTTTTTACTCCACCTACATAGAACCTGCAGTACATACAAACAGTCTCGTGTTACTACATACAAATGAATTACAACAAAATACCAGCACATATCACCTAACCCAACAGTACCGTTTTACTATTCACTATACTTAACACCGTTGCATATATTGATGATAGCACCATAGTACTGTCATCATCGTAAATCCACTACTGTGCAAATCATATAACACACTGTTGACAGAACCGTGATACTGTCAAAAGTCTAAATCGGAATTCACATAATTACACTGTAAAGAACAACCTCCAATATACATACCAAACCAATTAAGACTCATCAACAAAACACGTAATGATCAATATACTCGTCAAACAATTATCAATGCTCAACCCAAACTAATCAATCCACTCAAAATAAACCCTAGTCCGCTGATATGTCTTCGTACCCAGCAAAAATTGAAAACATGTAAGGACATAAAAAAATCTTACCTACGTGCAAAATCTCTCAGTTGATGCTCAAAAAATACACTTCAAACCGTCGCTTCATTGTTACCAAACTCAACAGTACAAAAAAACCCAGCACTGTATTGCGTCCAGCTTTGAGAAATGCCACATAAATGGTGGAAAGGTTGAGGCAACCGATAGAAGAGAGAAAGAGGCAGCCGATATAAGAGAGAAAGTGGCACAAAGTAAAAAACGACGAAGTAGGGCTGATCTGAGGAGAGAGAAATCAATCTCCCAACAAAATCTCCCCCACGAAAGGAAACACCCCTCAAAACCGTTACATTTCTTACGTGAAAGCTGCACTATCCTAAAAATCTGGTATACGAAAATATAAAAAGTCAATAAAAAGGGTAAAACCGGTACAATACATTTGCTACTTACCTTATCACTAAAAACATTTAAAAAACAGGGGTTATGGACTTAACAAAACCCAATGTGGGGTTTTGGTCAAAAACAGTCCCCTAATAGGGGTTATTTCTAATTTCCCATAAATAAATAATCAATTTCCAATAAGTACATGATGTGACAATAGAAAAGGCGAAGATATTCTATCAAACCTTGATTTGACTCCAAACCTTGTAGTCGTCTATGATTTTGCTATATGATAGTTCAAGAATAACTAGATTCTTAAGATGAAAATTGGTTGGCGTAAAATTCCCTAGGCATCTATGCCAATGAAGCTATCTTAACTTTGAAAGAAGATGATTAAAATCTCCAGCAAGGTTTGTGTAATCCACTTGGAGAAACACACTAGGCCACGTAATACATAGAGCTAGAACAAGAGATACTGGGAAGCTAATTATAAACCCAATAACTTTATTAATTTCTTCTAGTGTAATTGTGTAAGTCTGATGTTGAAACAGTAATTCCATTTTTCCACCTTGAAATAAAGGGGATTTAGGAATATTGGCATTAACTAGGTGAAAGATATACACCCATATTTAGTACTTGGGAAATGTTATGTACAGCGCCTTATGTGTAGCACCAATTAAAATAAAGTACCTTATGTGGCACAATGTTTATAGATCAAAACTCCCTAAATTTATTTAATAGATCTTTTTAAGAAATTTTGGCCATAGCCTCCTAGTATAAGATACCTTTTAGAATAGAACCCACTTTTAAAGAATGTCACAACTTGGCTCAAATTCACCCATTGATTGGAAATCTAAAAAATTTGAAAGTGCTTGACATTGCGTGTTCTGAGATAACAGAGTTACCTGATGCTATTGGAAATTTAGAGAAGCTTGAAGGGATAAATGCCACAGATTGTTATTATTTGCAAGGGGAAATTCCTACTGATATTGGGAGACTATCCTCTTTGAGAATCTTGAGATTAGATTATACCAAGATTTGTAGCTTACCAATGAGCATTTATGGTCTTTCTCACCTCCAAACCCTTGATTTAATCAGCTGCAAAGAGCTTCAATCGCAGCCAGAGCTTCCCCCTAGTTTAACGAGTCTATATGTCACATGTGAATTCATGGAGACATTCCCAACTCTTTCCAACCTAATAAATTTAAAGGAGTTGATCTTTAATGAGTGCATGAATCTTGCTGAAATTCCTAGAGATACTGGGAAATTATCCAAATTGGAGACCTTGATCTTGTACAAAGCCAACATTAGAACCTTACCAGAGATTGATGCCCTTACTCAGCTTAAGGAACTCTAAGTAAAACTCTGCATAAATCTTCATTGTATCCTAGGGCTTCCCTCAAGTTTATTCTAACTACGTCTTAACGGTTGTGAATCATTGGAAAGATTGCCAGATCTATCAAATTTGAAAAACTTATCGGAATTAAATCTTTTTCATTGCTCTAAGCTAATGGAGATTCAAGGCCTTGGCAAATTGGAATTGTTGATGAGTTTGGACGTGTCTGAGTGTGAATCCCTAGAAAGATTGCCCGATCTATCAAACTTAAAGAAGTTACAAAAATTATTTACCAAGGACTGTAAGAAGCTAATCGAGATCCAAGGCCTAGACGGTTTGGAATCCTTAGAACATTTGAATATGGATCAGTGCATATCCCTAGAGAGATTACCTGATCTATTAAACTTGGGAATGTTAAAAGAATTAACGCTTTGTGGATGCGTGAAGTTGCCTAAGATTGAGGGCCTTAGGGTTTTGAAAGCTTTGGAGAGATTGGACCTGTTATGGTGCATATCACAGGAAAGGTTATTGGATCTGTCAAACCTGAAAAATTTAAAGGAGTTAAAAATTTTTGACTTAGAGAATTTAACTGAGATCCGAGGACTTGAGGAACTGGAATCCTTAGAATTGCTACACATTTTTGGATGCGAGTTGATTGAAAAATTACCGGATTTGTCAAAACTAAAAAAATTAAAAGAATTAAAAGTTACTTGGTGTGAGGAACTAACTGAGATCCTAGGACTTGAAGAACTGGAATCATTAGGATTGTTGAGCATTGCTGGATGCAAGTTGATTGAAAAATTATTGGATTTGTCAAACCTAAAAAAATTAAAAGAATTAGGTGTTGCTTGGTGTGAGAAACTAACTGAGTTTGTGGTTGCCTTAGGTCTTTTTGTTGATGGAACAGATCTGGTTATGGGGTGCTCTGGCAGCAAACCCCCATCCCACCCTCCCTCTGCACCCACGAATGCCGACTATGCCAAACGCCATCGTTTTGGCTTCACTAGGGCTAAAATGGGTATTTTTAGCCCATTTTTACATGACATCAGCAACCAACGTTAACGCTTCCCAACGGCTGGTTAACGGAGGGGGGAAAGTATAGATTGTTTTCCAAAGTAAAGGAGGGTAGTGTATTTTCAAAAAGGATAGGGGGTGTCAGTGTAATAGTCAATAAACACAGGGGGGTGTAAATGTATTTTACCCTTCTTTCTTTTTTCATTTTTTTTTTGGCTGGAAAATAAACATTTTTAATTGTTTAAATATGGGGGGGCAAATGAATATTTAAAATTAAAAATAAAAGTGTAATGGTCAATCAAAAGTTTTTATGAGATACAAACTCTTATAAGTAATATATAATATAATACTCCATTCGTCCTACAAAGACAGGCCAGCTTGCGCGCACTTTGACTAAATCATTCTCTAAGCAATCTTAAGGGCGCACTCTCCTACATCGGCTTGATGCATTCCTAGAGTACTCTCCAAAGGAATCGAACCCAAATTGATAAAATAGAAGGGCTTAATTGGCTTTCACAATTGGAGATTGTTGGTCCCATTGTTTAAGTGTATGTCTAATGAGGGTATTTCAGACATTTTATTCACTCCGTTAACATGACAAACTTGATGGGGGTGTATTCGTTATTATCGGAATCTAGAGGGAGGTGTTACTGTAGTTTACCCTCAAAATTAAAAACACGAAAGGAATCCAAGGCAAAGCCTGACGACAGGTTTTGAGTTTCTTCAGACGAGAGAGAGGGAGCTCTGATCTGCTTGTATTGTGGAAATGGATTACGAGGGCTGGTTCTGGTTACCATGTCTTGTGACAATCGCTGTAATTCTCACTTCCTTGTTTCTGAACAAGAGTGGAATACGAAGCGCATCTGCCAGCACTGCCGGGAACACTTCCTCCGCCTCCGCCTTCGCCTCCGCCTCTGCCTCCGCCTCTGCTCCAGGAGGAGAATATGAAGTCTTCTTGAGTTTTAGAGGCAAAGACACTCGTAAGGGTTTCACCGATTTTCTCTACGAAGATTTGGTCAACGCGGGAATTCGCACCTTCAGGGATGATAATGAGCTTCGCGTAGGAGAAGAGATCGGCCCGGAGCTTCTTAAAGCAATCAATGAATCGAAAATCTCCATCCCAATCTTTTCCAAAGACTACGCTTCTAGTAAATGGTGCCTACGTGAGCTCGCTCAGATGGTCGAGTGCCAGAGAACTATGGGACAACATATATTTCCTATTTTCTACGATGTCGAGCCGTCCGATGTACGGCATCAAGCTGGGAGTTACCGGAAGGCCTTTCGCGAACACGACAAGCGTGTTGATGCAAAGACTGTCCAGGGATGGAAGGACGCTCTGGAAAAGGTGGGAGAATTGAAGGGATTGGAATTGGAAAAAGAAACTAGTGGGTAATATTTTAACCAATTTAAGTTTTAACTTATTGCTTCAGTTCTTTATATATGTACATATATAGTAATTTGTTCATTCTCTAATTTGATTCTTCATGGAAGCATAGAATTTGTTGAACGTATAAATGGCTCAATGTTGATTGAAAGACTAGTTCAAAAGCAAATTATTTTGGTAATTTTTTTTGGCCCAAATTTCCAGAGTTCAACTAGATTTGAAAAGTTCAGAACTTATAAAGAAAAGTAGGAGATAGGAATAAAGGAGGGGGGAAAAAAACACTAACGGAGGGAGCATTCAATCGGCATTATAGGCTACATTCATTTGTACTGAATTTAAGGACTATAGTGAAACATCCGAGAAGAAGAGGGGAAGTTTTATATCTCGGTTGTTAGTACAAGGCCCTAGAGGCGAAGAAGCAATATATACTCGCAAGGAGGGGGGAAGGTAAGTTTTTTTTTCTAGCACTTGGTTCTGTTGAGTCAGGAAATGGTTCTGTTGAGTCAGGAAACTCTGTTCATTTCTGATTTTCATATTGTATGGAGATGTTCTAATTGATAATGAAGGCTGAATATATACTTGCAAGACGGCTAATATTGGTATATTCCTCATAGATGGTCTAATTGGGACCACTACTGCAGGGTATGCATGAAATAGTAGTTGTTTAAAGTTAAATTAAATAGGAGATGAGTCTAAATTTTTAAATTTTCAGGTTATTTTGCAAACTTTTGAGTTGGTTTCGGGGCTTAAAGTAAATTTGGGTAAGTGTGCCATAGTTGGGATCAATTGTGAGGGTGTTAAAGTTCAGAGTTTAGCCGAGAGGATTGGTTGTTCTGTTGGAGAATGGTCCTTAAGCTATTTGGGCTTGCCATTGGGAGGGAATCCTTATTCGGAGTCTTTTTGGAGTCCGGTTGTGAATAGAGTTAGGAAAAGATTGGATGGGTGGAAAAAAGCCTTAATCTCTAAGGGAGGTAGGTTCGTTTTAATTCAGTCAGTCTTATCTAGTATTTCTACCTATTTTTTGACCCTTTTTAGGGTTCCTGTTAAGGTGGCGGGTTGTTTAGAAAAGTTGATGAGGGATTTTTTGTGGGAAGGGAGTGGGGAGGGTAAGAGAGATCATTTGGTTAAGTGGGAAGTGGTGTCTAAATCCAAGTATCAAGGAGGTTTGGCTATAGGAAACATTGTGAAAAGGAATATTGCTTTAACTAGTAAATGGCTTTGGAGGTTTCCTTTTGAGAGTGAGTCTTTATGGCATGCTGTTATTAAAAGTACGTATGGAGTGCTAGCTAATGGATGGGATGCTCAACCAAATTCTTGAATTTCGGCCAGATGCCCTTGGAAGTTTATTGCACAGGGCTTGGAGGGTTTTTTGGGTTTTATTTCTTTGTCGGTGGGGAAAGGAGATAGGGTGCGCTTTTGGGAAGATCATTGGAGGGGCGATTCCCCTTTTTGTACATTGTTTCCTCGTTTGTATCGTCTCTCCTTATCTCATTATGTTTCCATTTCTTCCATGGCTTCTTCAGACGCTCTTTCTTTTAGGTGGGATTTCAATTTCATTCGGAATCTCAATGATAGGGAGAGTCTAGAGCTTGCATCCTTGTTGGTTTTATTGGAAGGGTTTTCTTTGAGTTCATTTATTCCAGATAGAAGGGTTTGGACAGGCGATTCTTTTGGAGTTTTTTCGTGCAAATCTTACTTTGATAAACTGATTGAAGTCATTCTATCCATCCTTTTATCCCTGCTGATGCAGTTTGGAAGGCGAGTGTGCCCCTCAAAGTAAAGTTTTTCGCTTGGACAGTTGTTTTAAAGAGAATTAATACCAATGAATTGTTGCAAAAGAGGAGGCCTTCCGTTTATTTGTGACCTCAGTGGTGTGTTATGTGCAAACAAGCTGAAGAGAGCATAAACCACCTTTTTGTGCATTGTTATGTGGCTCGTTGGCTATGGAATAAATTGTTTTCTTGTGGAGAGGAGCTTTGGGTGGAGCCGGTGGGTGTTAGGGAGGTTTTTGAGATTGATTTTTGGGGTTTTGGGAAGAGTAGAAAGGCTGCAATTCTATGGAGGTGTGCTTTTTTGGCTCTGTTTTGGGTTATTTGGATTGAAAGAAATGTGAGGATCTTTGAAGATAAGGAATCTTCTTTGTCTTTTATATGGGATAGAGTGCATTTTTTGGGTGCTTTTTGGGCTCGTTTCGCTAAGGAATTTCGAGATATTCCTTTGTTCCTATTGAAGGCTGACTGGAGGGCAGTTTGTTCTTAGTGCTGTTTCTATTTTCTTCTGTTTATTTTTTCTATTTTTTTTATTTTTTGTGTTTCTTGATGGCTGTTTAATCCTTGGTGGACATCTTGTCCTCCTCTTGTAATTTTCTTAGCTTTGCTTTTTTAATAAAATTTTTTCTTCTTGCTGTCGATCAAAAAAAAAAAAAAAAAAAAAAAAAATAGTGAAAATGATTGATGGGTACTGCAAAAAAAAAGGCTTGACTAATGCAGTGTCTTTCATACTGGTAATTTTATTTCAGACTCAAAAAATTGGAAAAAAAAAAAAAAAAAAAAGAAGAAGAAATTTTTGTTCTTGAGAATTTATTAGAATAGTAATATTGTGTATTACAAGTAAACAGGGCCTGATCCATATATAGAAACACTTATCTCTTCTCCAATAAGCATGAGAATAAAATCCTTCCCCGAAAAGCTGATTATATCTGTATAAGTGATATTCTAATCGCATACTTTAAGCGAGAAAATTGTGGGCTGGTCCTAGTGTACAGTACTACGATCTTTTCCCATTACAGTAATTCTATTTGCTTCTACTTATCCACACTAAACCGAATAAAAAAAAAAAAATTCATTATTCTTTTGCCATAATGTTTATTTTTCCTTCTAGGAATTAATTTTTTGTTGTGTTTTCCCCTTTGATATCAATTATATTTGGCAGGCATCAAGGAGAACTAGTAAAGATGATTGTTTCAAAGGTTTTGTTAGAGTTAAAGAAGAATTACATGGTTGTAACTAACAACTTGGTTGGAATTGATCATCACGTAGAAAATATAATGGGATTATTAAATGTTGACTCCAATGATGTAAGGATTGTCGGAATTCATGGCATGGGTGGTATTGGCAAGACAACTATTGCCAAGGTCATCTACAACCAACTCTTTGAGCGCCTCAAATATTGTTGCTTCATTGCAGATGTTCGAGAAACGTCACAACAACACAAGGGTCTTGTTAATTTGCAAAGTCAGCTTATCAATAAGGTCCTAAAAAGGAAATACCTGGACATTGTTGATGTTGATGAAGGAATCAACATGATCAAAGACATGTTTCGTGGAAAGAAAATTCTCATTGTTCTTGACGATGTGGATAAAAAGTATCAATTTGATAAGCTTGTGGGAAATTGTGATTGCTTTGGTTCAGGAAGTAGGATCATAGTTACAACAAGAAACAAAGATGTTCTAGATGAGCTTGAATTAGATAAGACTTATGAACCCGAGCCAATGGAACCTGATCATTCTCTTCAACTATTTAGCAAGCATGCCTTTAGGAGGGACTTCCCTCCAGAAGACTATGATATTCTCTCTAGAAAAGTTGTATCCACTACTGCAGGGCTTCCTTTGGCTCTTGAGATTATAGGGTCATTTTTATTTGGCAAGGGAAAAGCAATATGGGAAGATACATTGATGAAGCTGAAAAAAATACCGAATAATGAAGTCCAGAAAAAGTTGAGAATAAGTTACGAAGCATTAAATTATGAGCAACAACAGATATTCCTTGATATTGCGTGTCTCTTCATTGGAGTGGATAAAAATATTGCTTTTTACATGTGGGATGATTGTAACTTTTATCCAACAACTGGTATTGAAGTCCTTGTTCTCAGATCTCTTGTCAAAATTGGAGATGATAATGAGTTAAGGATGCACGATCAGCTTAGAGACCTTGGTAGGGAAATTGTCCGTGAGGAAAATTACAAGGAACCGGGAGAGCGTAGTAGGTTGTGGTCACATGAGGACGCCTTGGAAGTATTGGAGGGACGGGTGGTAAGATCCATGCACATCATGAATTTTTCCCTCTATATTTAGAATTTTTCTTATTTCCTCATTAATGTATTTATGAAATAAAATGTTTTACAAACAAAAGCCGTTTACAAAAGGGCTTTACAAACTGATGTGGCTGCTCGTGTAGATAACCACATCAGCGTCATAAAAGTTGCATTTTAAGGTTAGAAGCCCTCTTTGCAAACAAGAAGATAGAAAATAAAAAAAATAAAAATGAAGAGAAGAAAAAAGGAAAACAAATACAAAAATGGTGGGGTGGGGTTAGGTTAGGTTAGGGTTCTACTCTTCTTGATGTTTTTCGAATGTCCCCCAAAAAAAAAAAGAGAAAAAAGAAATAAAAAGAAAGAAATATTCATTAAAATTATTTCATAAAATGGTGAAAAATAGTCTTTAATATTCATACTTTGCTTGGACTCCATAAACCTTCTTAATTTATTTTAATGTTTTCTATTGTCAGGGAACAAAAATGGTTGAAGCCCTTTGTCTTCACTTAAAACAAGGGTCTCATAACCATTGTTTTACAAATGAAGAATTTGGGCAACTACGCAATTTAAGGTTTCTCCAAGTGGATTACACAGACCTTGCTGGAGATTTTAATCATCTTCTTTCAAAGTTAAGATGGCTTCATTGGCACAGATGCCCAGGGAATTTTGCGCCAACCAATTTTCATCTTAAGAATCTAGTTATTCTTGAACTATCGTATAGCAAAATCACAGATGACTGGGAGGTTTGGAGTGAAATCAAGGTTTGATAGAATATTTTTTCCTTTTCTATTGTCACATCATATACTTGTTGGAAATTGATTATTTATTTATTTATATATATATTTTTTTTGTAATTTTCTTGTTCTACAGATGGCAAAAAAATTGAGAGTTTTAGATCTCTCAAATTGCTCTGGCTTAAGCAGAACTCCTGACTTTTCCACGTTTTCAACTTTAGAGAGATTGATTCTTAAAGGATGTCACAACTTGGTTCAAATTCACCCATCGATTGGAAATCTAATAAATTTGAAAGTGCTTGACATTGCGTGTTCTGAGATAACAGAGTTTTACCTGATGCTATTGGAAATTTAGAGAAGCTTGAAGAGATAAATGCCACAGATTGTTATTATTTGCAAGGGGAAATTCCTACTAATATTGGGAGACTATCCTCTTTGAGAATCTTGAGATTAGATTATACCAAGATTTGTAGCTTACCAATGAGCATTTATGGTCTTTCTCACCTCCAAACCCTTGATTTAATCAGCTGCAAAGAGCTTCAATCGCTGCCAGAGCTTCCCCCTAGTTTAACGAGTCTATATGTCACATGTGAATTCATGGAGACATTCCCAACTCTTTCCAACCTAATAAATTTAAAGGAGCTGATCTTTAATGAGTGCTTGAATCTTGTTGAAATTCCTAGAGATACTGGGAAATTATCCAAATTGGAGACCTTGATCTTGTACAAAGCCAACATTAGAACCTTACCAGAGATTGGTGCCCTTACTCAGCTCAAGGAACTCCAAGTAAAACTCTGCATAAATCTTCATTGTATCCTAGGGCTTCCCTCAAGTTTATTCCAACTACGTCTTGACGGTTGTGAATCATTGGAAAGATTGCCAGATCTATCAAATTTGAAAAACTTATCGGAATTAAATCTTTTTCATTGCTCTAAGCTAATGGAGATTCAAGGCCTTGGCAAATTGGAATTGTTGATAAGTTTGGACGTGTCTGAGTGTGAATCCCTTGAAAGATTGCCGGATCTATCAAACTTAAAGAAGTTACAAAAATTAGTTACCAAGGACTGCAAGAAGCTAATCGAGATCCAAGGCCTAGGCGGTTTGGAGTCCTTAGAACATTTGAATATGGATCAGTGCATATCCATAGAGAGATTACCTGATCTATCAAAGTTGGGAATGCTAAAAGAATTAACGCTTTGTGGATGCGTGAAGTTGCCTAAGATTGAGGGCCTTAGGGTTTTGAAAGCTTTGGAGAGACTGGACCTGTCATGGTGCATATCACAGGAAAGGTTATTGGATCTGTCAAACCTGAAAAATTTAAAGGAGTTAAAAATTTTTGACTTAGAGAATTTAACTGAGATCCGGGGACTTGAGGAACTGGAATCCTTAGAATTGCTGCACATTTTTGGATGCGAGTTGATTGAAAAATTACCGGATTTGTCAAACCTAAAAAAATTAAAAGAATTAAAAGTTACTTGGTGTGAGGAACTAACTGAGATCCGGGGACTTGAGGAACTGGAATCGTTAGAATTGTTGAGCATTGCTGGATGCAAGTTCATTGAAAAATTGCCGGATTTGTCAAACCTAAAAAAATTAAAAGAACTAGGTGTTGCTTGGTGTGAGAAACTAACTGAGATCAGGGGTCTTGAGGAATTGAGATCCTTAGCGAAGTTAGACATTTCTGGATGCAAGTCAATTGAGAAATTACAGGATTTGCCAAACACAGATATAAAGAAAGAACTTTGAGATGGAACATCTTTCTGAACAAGCTACCTGATAGCATGGTATATCTCAATTTTCTGTTGAATTATTGTTTTCTTTTTGCAAGAGGGATTTTCTTGATTGCTCGGTAATTATCTTTTCTTTCTATATTTGCAGTTCAGGTTATGGTTTGAGTGGTTGATGAAACTTCCCAATATCAATTATCATTGATTATAGCAAGAATAAAATTTGTTTCTACTAATAAAAAGGTCAGAAGGTTGTCTTGGTACATTGTTATCATCAAGTCAAAGACCAAAACAAATATATTTGCCCTCTTGGGGATCACCTAACGAGCATGGGTCATTTGGAACATGGTAAGTCTCTCTATACTCTGTTTGTTTACTTTCTTTTGTTCCACTAATTTCACATAACTGTGAAAGTATGAAGTAGTGAAAGGAAAATGGCTGCTGTATGCATGGCTATCTTGTTTATTGAAAGCACATAGTGAATAAAATAAAGGGCTTACAGCTACACAAAACAATATACGCAGTTTGCCTCTGTACTCATGCTTAATTACAACTTTTCCAACCTATCCAAGCAAAATACAAGTAGTCACTTGCTTTCATTAGGTTTCTCAATGTCTTCGTTAATTGCCATCAAAACCCTTTCCCTCAATACCATAGCTTCTGCTATAGTAAATTTTATGCTTTCCTACATACATTGAAAGACCGTCATAAACAAACCATCTCCATTTCTTAGAGCAGCAAATTCCTGCCTCACACAAATTACCAGCCCGGACTCGCTCAAAATTAAGCTTGGCCCATTGGGTAGCTGTTTTCATTTGATATGAATTTCTGTTTTATTGGTAGTTGCGTGGTTATTTTTTATTATTTCTAATGCTCTATAATTGTAAGGAAGATAAAATTCAATGCACTTTGAGATAATTCTGTCAGCTAAAATAATACTAAGAGAGTGAGTGTTCCATATCTTTATTGAACATAATATTATAATATTGAAGCCATAGGTTCTGATTACCAAAGGCAAAGTTAAAAAGAGAAATGTACTTATTAATTATCCTCACTAATCAATGTTTTTAAATCACACCCAGGTGACTATGCGACAAGCATGGCTGATAGTCTAAGCAGTCAACCGTGAACTTGCTGGACCAAATTGTATCAGAGGTCCGATACCCCCTAGTTGTTTTGTTATGTGTTTGACACAGAACAAAGTCATGCAGATGAAAAAAGGGGAAGAGAGAAAACACAAAGTATCAATATAGGACAAGAAGAATCTACTATTGTTGATGTTGACAACAGAATCCCAGGTGGTGCAAATTCTCTAGTAGAAGTTATTGTCAAAGAGGGGCATCCAAGATAGATAGATAGATTATTATGTATGACCTTTTCGTTGCACTCACTTGCACCTTAAGCTTGTGAGCTTGGTTTTATTGGTTTTTGTTTGTGTGATTCTGTCTATACAGGTTGATGGATATATTCTTTTGTTACTACTGTTTTCAGTTTACTCACGTGCGCGCATTCTTTTTGTTGATAAAAAAAGAAAGAATCTACTATCATTGAAAGTATATCACAAAAAAATAGAACAAATAGAGAAAGGAACCCATGCCTGCTGTCCTCTTCTAAACCCAAAGTTTCTTGATTGCGAAAATTATATCTCCCCCTTGTGCGCATTCTTATAAAGGAAAGTTAGGTTACCCTCAATTCCCCTTTGCTTAAGGACCAAGAAAACAAGTGTACCCAATGTCCCTTGGGAATTCAGAAAGCATAAAGTGGTTGCACCCTCTGATCATGAATTCCTAGAGGCATGGCGGGGCTTGCACTTTGCGTGTGCGCCTCACCTTATATTATCTTTGTTCTCTCCTCTTACATTAATTTTTTCTTATCTTACCCCAGCATGAGAACTTAATGGGTAGGGGGATACTAGTCAGTGACTTGGCAAAGTTTGAGCTGGATTTTTCAGTGCTCTAAAAGCTATTAAAATGAAAAAACAAGATTGCAGGTGATCATATTTTTCAGCCCTCTGCTTTTATATTCTATCTTTCAATATCTGAAGTCTGAACACTCGGTAAGAGCATGTTGTACTTCCCTTCTGTTTTTGATCGGCTACTTCCCTTCTGTTCTCATTACTCTTTTCATTGTCCCTCTCTAACATATTGGAACTTTTCTTCAATCTTTACGGACATAGCACTTTTTTCCCCTGAATTAAACCTAGCCCTCTACTAATTCCCTTTCTGTATCTATAATTTGAAGTATTGAAACACTAAACTTGAATATATCTATGTTCAAATCACTAATCTGCCTCCTTACTATGACTTCAAATAAATTTTGTAGCTATTTTTTCCACTAGTAGTGGGTCACGTGCATTGTATGTGAGCATTCCTGTCTACCTGAGGACATTAAAAATAACACATGGTGAAAGGTAGGGGTTTTAAATGTGGAGAAAGTATTTAAAGAAAAAATGGAGCCCGTAAAAAACATAGAGCTTTTAGAATAGTAATTTTCTTTATTTTCATGGCAGTAGGGCTTGTGAGGCTTAAAGAATAAAATGTTTTACAGTAGAAACATTTTATATTTCTGTGGGGCCATGGGTCCCATAAATTGCACTGTTCATTAGCTTCAAAGCCCCTGGAACAAGCTTAAGATAATTTGTAATGAGATAGCTGAATCTGAGCAACTTTTCTAAAGTTATTTTAACATAAAATGCTTTTCTAAAATAATTACATAAAGCGCATCTGATGAACAGCTTTTATAATGTTATTTCATCGAGTGCATCATATATATGTGCCCCACTGCTAGAGTACTTAATAACTGTCCATTTTAATATATATTTAGGTAATGCCTTATTGCTTTCGTGTTTTAATTAGTACTCATGATTTCAGGCCGACCTGTATGCAGTAGCTCTTAACTGACCTCAGGCAAACCCCTACTGCTTGGATACACAAAGGAAAACGATGTTGAGGTCATTCCTCATCAAAACCTTTCTGAAACTGAGCACCCTTTGACTTCCCCAATTCATTCCACGGATAAGTTTTACCACATTTCACAATATATACCATCATTTGAATTATTATTTACTTTAATTTTTATTTGTTGGGTAATTGTGTAATTGCTCGATGTTAGTTGGTTAGCATGAAATACAATAAATTCTACTCAAAGCGAACTGTTATAACTTTGGTTCTGTTATAAAACCAAGAATTTAGAACAAGTTATGAGGAGAATAAAATTTCTCATTCATCTTCTTTCTCTTCTTTCTCTCCGAATACATCCTCTCTTCTTTCTCCCCTTCCCCTTTTATCTTTGTTTGCATTTATTCCTCATGATGGGATTACCTAACCCACTTATGATGGTGTTCCCATTATCACAAAGTGGAGGGGGTGTGGACATCCACTCATTGTCCACTCAATGTTTAATATTCATAACACTCCCCCTTGAATGTCCACCAAACTAAGATAATGTGCCTCGTTAAAAACCTTACTAGAAAAACCCAGTGGGAAAAAACTAGTGAAGGAAAAGAGTACAACATTTTTGTAAATCTTAGAGTGGTGTTGGACGCACTAAAGAAACTGCCTCATTAAAACCTTGCCAGGAAAACCCAATGGGACAAAACCTAGGCGAAGGAAAAAGAGTACAGCGTGCATATGTCCAAAAATGAATACTCCCCCTGATAAGAAGATAAGTATCAACTTAACTGATCGCAAACCCGACGCATTCCAATGCCATATACCAATTTCTTGAATGTTGACGATGGTAAGGCCTTGGTGAATAAATCCGCAAGATTATCAGTGAAACGTATTTGCTTCACATCAATTTCATGCCTCTGCTGGAGTTCATGAGTGTAGAAGAACTTTGGTGAAATGTGTTTGGTTTTATCACCTTTGATGTACCCTCCTTGAATTTGTGCAATACATGCAGCATTATCTTCATAAATTGTTGTTGGCATACCTTTAATCAAAGGTAACCCACATGTGTCTCGAATGTGATGGACTACAGATCTTAACCATACACATTCACGACTTGCTTCATGGAGTGCAAGTATCTCAGAGTGATTAGAAGATGTAGCAATTAAAGTCTGTTTTGTAAATCGCCAAGAGATCGCTGTATTGCCACATGTAAATACATACCCTGTTTGTGAGCGAGCTTTGTGAGGATCAGAAAGGTATCCAGAATCTGCATATCCTTCTAAACAAGGACTACGGGCTAATTCCTTTGAGTAAAACAAACCCATATCTGTAGTTCCACGAAGGTAGCGTAAAATATGTTTAATACCATTCCAGTGTCGTCGAGTTGGAGCAGAACTGAATCTTGCTAATAAGTTGACTGAAAATGCTATATCAGGCCTAGTGCATTGTGCTAAATATAACAAAGCACCTATTGCACTAAGATATGGTACTTCAGGACCAAGTAGCATTTCATTATCTTCTTTGGGGCGAAATGGATCTTTCTTAATATCAAGAGATCGAACTACCATGGGAGAACTTAGTAGATGCGCTTTATCTATATTAAAACGTTTCAATACCTTTTCGGTATAAGCTGATTGATGGAAAAAAATTCCATTTGATTTATGCTCGATCTGCAGGCCGAGACAATATTTTGTTCTCCCTAAATCTTTCATCTCAAATTCTTTTTTCAAATATTCAGCAGCTTTCATGAGCTCTTCAGGAGTCCCAATTAAATTTATATCATCAACATAGACTGCAATGATGGCGAATCCAAATTCTGATTTCTTTATAAATACACAAGGGCATATAGGATTATTAATATATCCTTCTTTAACTAAGTACTCACTGAGACGATTGTACCACATTCTTCCAGATTGTTTTAATCCATACAAGGATCGTCTTAGTTTAATTGAGTACATATTTCGTGGTTGTGATGTATTTGCTTCAGGCAATTTGAATCCTTCAGGGATCTTTATATATATATCTGCATCTAACTTTCCATATAAATATGCAGTAACTACGTCCATAAGACGCATGTCAAGTCCTTCTGAGACTGACAGACTAATTAAATATCGAAATGTAATGGCATCCATTACAGGTGAATATGTTTCTTCATAATCACTCCCAGGTCTCTGCAGGAAACCTTGTGCTACTAAACGAGCTTTATATCTGACGATCTCATTTTTATCATTACGCTTTCTTACAAACACCCATTTGTAACCCACGGGTTTCACATCATTGGGTGTTAGGACTACAGGTCCAAATACTTTACGTTTTTCTAGCGAATCCAATTCTGCTTGGATTGCTTCTTTCCATTTTGACCAATCAGGTCTACTGTGACATTCGTCTACAGTGCGTGGTTCGAGATCATCATCATCTTTCGAAATTTCAGTAGCTACTGCGAAAGAAAATACATCATTAATAACCACTTCTGAGCGATCCCACAATTCTTTTGTACATGTATAGTTTATGGAAATTTCTTCATTTCCATGTACATATGCCTTTTTATTGTTTTCTGTCTCTTCAGGGACATTTTCCTCTTCAGGAGTTATTAAATCAGAATTTGTGGGAATATTTATTTCTTGTTCAATAGCCTCTTCCGGAGTACTATTTTTTATATTTTGTTGCCCTTTTATTTTCCTCTTCCGGGGAACTAAATCTTTTGAGCCCAATGGTCTACCACGCTTCAGGCGTGTAGTAGATGATTCATTTGCTGCAATAATAGTAGACTTACCAATTGGTACATTGATCTTTGCTGGTGTGTTTGCAGCCGATATATAAGACTTAGTTATTTTTGCTGCGTCTGTAAATGCATCAGGCATTTGATTAGCAATCTTCTGAAGATGAGTGATCCTCTGTACTTCAGTTTCACATTGAGCAGTACGTGGATCAAGATGGGACAAAGATGGTACATTCCAAGAAAGTTCACGTCGTTCTTCTATCAGTGGATTTCCTCCCCCTAACGACGGGAACTGTGTTTCATCAAAATGACAATCTGCAAATCTTGCTGTAAAAACATCACCTGTCAATGGTTCAAGAAATCTGATGATGGAAGGTGAATCAAACCCAATATATATTCCCAATCGACGTTGAGGACCCATTTTAGTGCGTTGTGGGGTTGGAATCGGAACTTGTACAGCACAACCAAAAGTTCGTAGATGGGAAATATTCGGTGGTTGACCAAGTACAAGTTATAATGGTGATTGTTGCTGATAAGCAGTAGGGCGAAGACGAACTAATACTGCAGCATGTAAGATGGCATGTCCCCAGGCAGAAATAGGTAATTTGGTCTTCATAAGTAAAGGTCGAGCAATCAGCTGAAAATGCTTGATAAAAGCTTCTGCTAACCCATTCTGAGTATGGATATGAGCAACTGGATGTTCAATATCAATCCCAACTGACATGCAAAAGTCATCAAATGTTTGAGATGAAAATTCACCGGCATTATCAAGGCGGATCTTCTTGATTGGATGATCTGGAAATTGTGCTTGTAACCTGATTATTTGGGCAAGGAGCCTAGCAAATGCAGCATTGCGAGTAGATAGCAAACAAACATGTGACCATCGTGTTGAGGCATCTATCAAAACCATAAAATAGCGAAATGGTCCACATGGTGGAGAAATAGGTCCACATATATCCCCTTGAATTCGTTCCAAAATTTTTGGAGATTCAACAATAACTTTTGTAGGAGATGGTCTAATAACCAATTTTCCCTGGGAGCAAGCAATACATGGATAATCACTGGACAAGAGAATCTTCTGGCTCTTTAATGGATGTCCATGTGAATTGGTAAGGATTCGACGTATCATTGTTGATCCCGGGTGACCAAGTCGGTCATGCCAAAGCATAAAAGTTTTTGAATCAGAGGACTTCAGGTCCATCACCACATTTGATTCAATTGTTCTTATAGTTGTATAATACAACCCCGAAGAGAAAGTAGGAAGTTTCTCTAATACAAGCTTCTGGCCTGAAATAATTGAAGTAATGCAGAGATATTCTACATTACGTTCACATGCAGTTTCAATATGATATCCATTACGACGTATATCTTTAAAACTTAGCAGATTTCTTCTGGATCTGATTGAATATAAAGCGTCGTTGATATGTAAGTTTGTTCCACCAGGTAACATGATTGTGGCTCTTCCGGAGCCATCGATCAGGTTCACAGGACCTGATATTGTATTGACATTAATTTCATTTAATATAATGTCGAAAAAATATCTTTTATCTCGAAGGATAGTGTGTGTTGTGGCACTGTCCGCTAGGCATATATCTCCACCAGTCATCTCGGAATTGAATAATTCATTATCAAGATCCATACCTTTTCATGAAAATATATAAATTTGAGTCTAAAAATAAATAGACAAATAGATAAAATATGAAAATAAAATGCATATGAAATAACATTCTTATTGATAATAAGAAAATAGAAAAAGGTAATAACGTTAATTGATGTGGACATTTCCATCACCAATTAAATGGTCAATTTTTCCATTAGGCTCTTCAAAGAAGTCTGAAACATCTAAATGAGTTATATCCACGGGGTCATTGTGATCAATAAAATTTGTTTCTACTTTCTTGCCTTTCTTCTTGATTGAGGCTTGGTAAAGTTTGACCAAATGATTAGGCGTACGACAGGTACGCGACCAATGCCCTTTCATACCACAACTAAAGCAAATATTTTCATACTGCTCAGGCCTTTGATTTTTCTCTCTTTCTTGTTTGGCCACATTGGTGGACCACTTCTGGTGGTATGATGTGGTTTTATTGTGGTGACCACCTGAATAATTATTATAACCACCACGTTGTGAATAATTATTTCGCCCACGACCGCGACCATACCCACGACCACGACTATGGCCATGTCCGCGACCTCGTCCACGACCACGAGACGATGTTGCATTCACTTCAGGGAATGCTACAGAACCGGTTGGACGGGATTGGTGATTTTTCAGTAAAAGCTCGTTGTTTTGTTCAGCAACGAGAAGACATGATATCAATTCAGAATATTTTGAAAATCTACGCTCTCAATATTGCTGCTGCAGGAGCACATTCGAGGCATGAAATGTAGAATACGTTTTTTCTAACATGTCTTCTTCTGTTACTTTTTCTCCACATAATTTCAATTGGGAGCTGATTTTGAATAATGCTGAGTTATACTCAGCAATTGTTTTGAAATCTTGCAATCTCAGGTGTATCCAATCATAACGAGCTTTTGGAAGAATGACAGTTTTCTGGTGGTCATATCTATCTTTCAAGTCATTCCATAGGGTAAGAGGGTCCTTTACTGTGAGATATTCTGTTTTTAACCCCTCATCAAGGTGATGGCGAAGAAAAATCAATGCCTTGGCGCGATCCTGCAGGGACGCTTGATTTTCTTGCTGAATTGTATTACCCAAATTCATTGCAGTAAGATGGATTTCAGCATCAAGAATCCAAGACAAATAATTCTTTCCCGAAATATCAAGGGCGGCAAACTCAAGTTTCGTAAGGTTTGACATTGTCGGAGTGCTATAATTATATGTCAAAATAAAATGATATTTTGTTAATATATGAATAAATCAAAACATATAAGGAAGTATGTAAATTTTATAAATGCTAAATTCCTTATTATGATTTATCATGAGATCATTAGTAAAATATGAAGTATGCATATTTCAATACAAAGGGGTACAAAACATATTTAATTGAAAGTCATTATTAATCGTTACTTTAAACAATTGGATTAAATTTAGACATTATTCAAAATTTCTAAAACTTCAGGTTTTCAATTGTCTAGCAGAAATCCCAGATTCAGGTGTACCACGAAATAATTACGCAAAAAATATCAAATGGTCACCCAATGACACGAAAATTGGTAGGATGTTAGCCCAACAAGTCAGTGACAAAATCCAATTCGTTTCATCTCAAAATCATAACTAGAACTAAAGTTATGAATTAAATGGTAAAATGGGTTCGTGCTGTCAACACAGTATAACACACAAAACCTCAACCAAGTATTTACTTAAAACACTTATCTCGTAGGTTTATTCTATAAACCAATGTTTATTTCTTCAGTGTCATTCCACTTCTAGTGGTTTGGTATTTTATTTTTCCACACCAAATATATTCATTCCACTTCTGGTGGTTTGATATTTCATTAATCCACTTCTAGTGGTTTAGTATTTTATTACTCCACTTCTAGTGGTTTAGTATTCCACTTCTAGTGGTTTGGTATTTTATTTTTCCACACCAAATATATTCATTCCACTTCTGGTGGTTTGATATTTCATTAATCCACTTCTAGTGGTTTGGTATTTTATTACTCCACTTCTAGTGGTTTAGTATTCCACTTCTAGTGGTTTAGTATTCCACTTCTAGTGGTTTGGTATTTTATTTTTCCACACCAAATATATTCATTCCACTTCTGGTGGTTTGATATTTCATTAATCCACTTCTAGTGGTTTGGTATTTTATTTTTCCACACCAAATATATTCATTCCACTTCTGGTGGTTTGATATTTCATTAATCCACTTCTAGTGGTTTGGTATTTTATTACTCCACACCAAATATATTTATTCCACTTCTGGTGGTTTGATATTTCATTAATCCACTTCTAGTGGTTTGATATGTCATTAATCCACTTCTGGTGGTTTGGTATTCCATTATTCCACTTCTAGTGGTTTTTTATCATAAAATGACATACTTTAAGCTGACACAGTGAAGTTACCAGTAAATCTGAGAGAAGTTGACTGACAACAGAGGTGACGTTGACAGTCAATTCGTAGTAAAACAAGAGCAGATTTTTGTGTGTTCTTCTATGCTAACTAAAGCAAAAGTTAAGGTGCACCCACGAATTTTCACCAAAATTTTACAAGCATCTAAAGAAGTTGCATAACACATAATAGAGAAATATATTACTCAATTTAATTTGGTCATCATTGACCATCCCATTTATTCAATTAAATTGAGACTTTATTCATTATTTCTAAAATTTCAGGTTTTGAAATTTGTCTCTTGCTTCAGGAAGAGAACAGATGAATAATAACCTTTTTTTTTTTTTTTTTTTATAGAAAACTTCTGGTTTTCAGATCTTTCTCTTACTTCAGGAAGAGAAGATGAATTGTTACCCTTTTTCCTTTTTAATTATAAAACTTCAGGTTTTATTTTAAATCTTCTCTTGCTTCAGGAAGAGAAGATAGACATTCCTCCATTCGAGATATAGAATTTAGATTGAAATATTAACAATAAGCAAAACTTATAACATAGCAATAAAGATTAATGCAAATATAATTTCTACGTTGGATTAGTAACATGGATGTAAAATCAACCTTGTTAAATAAAATTTATCACTATGAAATCAGCATGCTAATAGTGATCAAAATAAATGATTTACTTATAAAAACATCGTAAATATGGAAGATGAATATATGTGTATGTAACTCACCACAACCAAATTGGTTAAAAACGAAGATGCTGATAGTATGATATTGCTTACAAATTCCTTGAGCAATTCGTGCTGATAACGTGTTATAAAACCAAGAATTTAGAACAAGTTATGAGGAGAATAAAATTTCTCATTCATCTTCTTTCTCTTCTTTCTCTCCGAATACATCCTCTCTTCTTTCTCCCCTTCCCCTTTTATCTTTGTTTGCATTTATTCCTCATGATGGGATTACCTAACCCACTTATGATGGTGTTCCCATTATCACAAAGTGGAGGGGGTGTGGACATCCACTCAATGTCCACTCAATGTTTAATATTCATAACAGGTTCTGTATTTTTTTTGTTTCTTCAATCTTGTGGTTTATTTCATCAATTTTTCATGGTGGGTTGGCTTCAATCTAGGGATGGTGGTTATGGGGATTATGGAGGAATGGGTTTGAGTTGCCACTCAGGGGGTGATAACTAAAAGAGTTGGAGGCTCGGACAAGGCTAGTAGCACTGGCAGAGCCAGGGGGGCCTTTGGGGGCACATGCCCCCACTGGCTCAACCAAGTTTTTTTGTTTTTTTTAGGAGAGATATCATCATTTGATGATCATTTCTCAACATAATGCCAAAAAAAAGAAGATAGTAGTCATTTTAAAGTATATTTACAGTCAATTTGTAATAAGTTGACAATGATATCGTTTTTTGGTATTAAATTGGAAAATGATTATCAAAAAGTAATATTTTAAAAATAATGCTTTTGAGAGCTTTTAGCTCCTAATTCCCACTTTACAGAATCATAACATAGTGCCCCGATTGGAGATAACTCTTGGCTCCGCCCCTGGTCAGTAGGGGAGGGAAATTGGCACGTCCGTTGGTATAAATACCACTCGCCTCTATCATCTCAACACCCATCCAAACAACCTCCTTCAACTGTACACCATCACCTTCAAGTCACTGCCCCTCTCCATCGCCATCCGCAAAACCCACCCACAACTCCACAAGCTTCCATCCTCAAACCTACAATCACTACCAGTTGCTGCACCCTCTTCCTCCGTCTACAGCTACAACCTGAAACCCCCATAACTCGCATCACCTTTATCTGCTTCATTCGGACCTTCCACCTTCATTCAACCATCTTCCAACCCATTTGCTCATCTATAATCTGATTTGTTAAAGGAAATGGGGGGGGGGGGAAGGCAAAATAGGAATGAGAAGAGAAATAATGAAAGAAGAGGTCTAAAAGTTAAACAGTGGTGGTGATGAAAGGTAGACCATATCACCTTAGATGGGGGCATGTAGTGATACCATGACAGAGACGACTGACCTTCATTTTCGTCTTTTTCAAATTTGAAAAGATTGGGTTGGCTGTGGCAATCAATGGTAGGGGTGCACCTTGGGCGGGCTCAACCGGTCCAACCCCAGCCCAACCCACAATTTAGGTGGGCTTGGGCAACATCTTTCAATTTGGAGGTTGGGCTTGGGTTGTATGATATATGTTGACTCGAATTAATATCGGGTTGGACATGGACAGATGCCTCGAGCAACCCGCCTAACCTGAGAACCCGAATTCATAGTTTGTATATATAAATTTATATTATTTAACGTTGAACACTTTACTAACGCATGTCTTGGTGATGTTGATTATTAAGGACAATTTTATAATTTTATGTTGGTGATGCTAATTTTTTATAGTAGGTCAAATACTTATGTATCATTGATTATTAAATGGTTTAATTAATTAGTTTTTATGTTCATTTTATTTGTGAAAAAAATATAGATTTAATTGAATTAAATTACTTCTAATGATTAAAAAATTTGAAACATGTAGGAAATAGGAGCATGAAAAAATGTTTCAAAATGGAAAAAAAAAAAAAAATAATAAATAAATAAATTTTCAAAAAGGTGTACATAACCCACCCAACCCGTCCAACCCAACTAACCCGTGTCTAACCTGAATTCATAAAATTGAGTTTTGGTCGGGCAATCTTGGGTTGGGTTGGGCTGGGTATGGACAGAGGGGTTGAGCCTAACTTCCCAACCCGCCCAAGTTGCACCCCAAATCAGTGGTATGGCGGGATCACTAATGATAGAGCTTAGGTAACTGGGGGCGATAGAGGTTGGAGTGTGGGACCAAAGATGGTGGCACGACCTGTATGCAAACCTTAGATGGGAGTAGAGTCAACACTTTGATAAGGAAAGGCTTTTAGCCTTGCAAGTCCAGCAGGTACATCGAGAGCTTAGCATTATTTTTGGAGAACTTTGTCTTGGTAGAGGAATAGGACTCCATGATTACAGCAATCTGATCCCTTAATTGCAGATTCCATGATTATAGCAATCTGATTCCTTAATTGTAGTTATCTCCTTGATCCTTGGGATGTATTCCTTTGATATGGCTTGATTGTATACAGTTGGCAAACACACCAACTCATCTCTGTTCTATATATATAGCAAAAGTTGGGCAAGAGCCCCTCACGTATTTTGTGAAAGCCAATTCGCCTATTTCAAAACCAAGACAAGAATTTCTTTATGGTATCAGAGCATTAAGCTCTCGATACACACATACAAATGGCTGGATCATCAACGTCACTATCTCTCACCACTACAAACCTCTACCATCTCATTGTGATAGTATCAGTTAAGCTTAATGCTACCAATTAACTATCTCATATGGCTTGTTCACACAGAAAATATACATGGGCGTGCCAAGGCAAAAGCCTAAAGATCGTGAGAACACGACCTCTTGGCACCTCCTAGGCTGTTTAATCAAAGACCGTTGGCCTCTGGTTCCTAGTTAGTTTCCGATTGAATTTGAGAAAACTAGATGTAACAGGCGATTGGTGAGAGATAAGGTTTTAACAACTGGAAATAAAAATCAAACTATGAGAAGAAATTAAGTACTACATTTCATGGAAACAAACCATTTACGAAGAACTCTAATCTCTAAACGTACAGCAACAGCAACAGTCCACAATCAAAGCCTAACTAGTGATAGCTAAACAAATTAAATGGAATGCTGCGGAGCTGGATCACAGGAACACTCTCTGAAGAAGCTGGACATGTAGTTGGGATAATACCTCGTGGCAGAAATTTACCTTCAAGCAACTAAAGAAAGGGAACTCCAATTAAAACGCCAGCTTCAGGTCCCTTCCTAAGAAAGACACTACATCCCTAAGCGAGTTTCTCATGCGCTTCAAGACAACATGTGATAGCCTGGAAGCAATACGAACTGTTCAACTCTCTCACTGTTTGGGTAAGAAATATGATGTGTTTGTTACCACAATCCATGGACAAAAATGTGTTCGTTACCACAATCGAATTTCCAAATCTTCATCAATTTTCAAATTTTAAAAGTGCTTGATTTTCAAATTTCATACTCACGAGCACCATGGTTTAGGGTGTTTTCGGTGTGATTTTAAGGAAGAATGAATGGCTTTCAATGATCAAGTACAATGATTTCCAATGGCCTATTGTAAATGTCTGTTTGGAGGGAGGAAATAAATGTGATGAGTATCGATATGTGGTTGGGAATCAAATAATTTGGGAATTCTGCTTTAACCTCCAAAAATGAGCCATTCAGCTGCTTTCTTCCTCTTATCCACTTCAGCTAGGGGTGGCTTGGTTGCCGGGAATTATAGGGGTAGGCAGCCGATGGATGATTGAGCTAGGATATATCGTTAAAGAATCTTCCCCTTCTATTGCAGATACATATTGCCTTAATTTGCTGGTAGGGAGAGTTTTAAAGTTTCAGTATATAGGCAGGGATCCACAATTTTATCATTGAGTTTGAAATATGGTAAGGTGATATAGACTTGACGACATTGTCGATTAATCCTACATCATGATGAGAGGAAAAAAACAAAAACATATGTATCAGAAGATAGGAAAGGGTCTCTTTCATAGATAAGGTGCAGCCTAGAGATGGCAATTTCGCCCCACCCCATAGGTGCCCCGCCCCGCCCCGCCCCGGCCTCATAGGGCGGGTTTTTTCTCATTTTTTCGGTTCTTGGTTCGGGTATGGGGATTTTTTTAAAAAAACCATCGGGTTCGGTTCGGTTTTGGTATTTACTAAGCCCCGAACCGTGAACTGAACTGAACCGATGAACCGAACTGAACCAAACCGCATGCAATTTTACCATTTTACCCCTGTATATATATATAACCTAAACATTTTCCATTTTCCCCAAACAAAACCCTAGCCGCTTTTTTCGTTTGCTCTCCCCTCACGTCTCCACCTCCACTCGTCCAGTCCGTCTCCACTCTCCCTCCCTCGCCGGTAATGGCATCGTTCTCCCTCCCTCGCCGGCGACGCTTCATCACCGTGAGGGCTCACCCGCTGCTCGACTTGCTCCGGTCGCCGCTGTTCTTCCCTCTCCGGCATCGCCTCATCACCATGAGGGCTTACATGTTGCTCAACTGCTCTAGACTTTGCTGTCTCTCTCTTGCCGGCGTCGTCTCATCGCCGTGAGTCCAATCTCCAGTCTCCAGTTCGGCAGTCCAGTCTCCAGTCTCCAGACTCTGATCTCCCTCCCTCGCCGGCGTCGCATCACCTCAGTACCTCACCGCTGCAATTGACAACGGTGCGCCCTCATCCCTCATCCTTATTACTGTATGAAGATAAAATCTTGACAGATTTGAAAGATTATTTATTCGCTATATTTATATTTATCTTGGGATTGTGATTGATTATACTCAAAATAAGTGTTGTTGAAACTCATCTTTGATGAAATTATATTTGTTTGATGGCTGCTTGAGGAGATTGATTTTTTGGCTGGAGAAAGTGAATTAGGCAGGGGTTGCTTGTTTATTTGTTTTTCAGCAGGAAAAAAAAAAAAAAAAAAAAAAAAAAAAAAAAAAAAGGGGGATGGGTTTCTTAAAAAACCATAGGGTTGGGGATGGGTAATAAAATTTTTGAACCGTTGGGTTTAAGGGCGGGTTTGGGCATAGGGTATTAGTCCACAGTTCGGGGATGGTATACAGGCGAACCGACCCCGACCCGCCTCATCGCCATTCCTAGTGCAGCCCATGAGGTCCCCGAGAATCCCTTTTCTATTGGACCGAGTCCACCATTTTTTTACAAGACAGCTTAACCCTTCTAATTATAATAATCTGACACGTGAAATACATACAAAGAACAGAATGGCTTAAAAGGATTCATGTAACTGACCCCATATATATGGCGCTGCTGTTTGTTGGAAAATATGTGTTGCTTTTATAATTTTGTCAAAACAGTAAGTATATAAAATCACAAATGAATAGAAATAAATTTTGAAAAATAACAAATTATTCACAGTACCCAGAAAATGATTGAAACAAAAACGGTATGATTAAGGCTAGCGTTTGATGTTATGTCTTTAAGACAAATTTCGCCCATCGCTTGGTGCTTTGAGTTGCTCGAACATCTACTTCCCATGACACAATGATTTGTACGCACAGAAAAAGCACTAAAATTTGCGTGTTTAGCGAACCACTGTGTTTATTTATACTCTCTCTAATGACGACAAAAATGATGCGAAAATAAACTCTTGATTAGTCCTTAATTGTGTACGAGATGCAAGTTTGTAATTTGAGATTGGTCCACATTGGGCTTGGACCCAAAAACAGACGCACGTGCACGCCCGCGCCAGGCCAGGTGAGGTAGGGTCAAGTAAGACTGACCCATGTGTGTTAGTTTTTTAAACAAAATTTTATTTTTGCTAATTCAAATTAATTACCGTTAAAAGTTGTGTCTATTAACCTAGAACAATCATGACCATAAGACACACCTGATTAATGTGTATCTTGATTTCACACACAATTAGGGACTAATCAAAAGTTCATTTTCGCATCATTTTGAGTCGTCATTAAATTTAGAGAGAGAGTATAAATATAGTAGTTTGCCAGACGTGCAAATTGCAGTTATTTTTCTGTGTATGCAGATCATTGTATCATTGGATGAAAACGTTCGAACGACTCAAAGTACCAAGTGAGGGGCGAAATTTGTCTTAAGGACATAGCATCAAACGCTAGCCATGATCATATCGTTTTTATTTCAATCATCTTCTAGGTTTGTAGTTTGTTATTTTCCAGAATTTATTTTTGTTCATTTGTGATTTATATACTTATTGTTTTGACAGAATTATAAAAGTAACACATATTTTCCAACATTGTCGGCGGAGAAGATCAACATCGTCTAAGCAAGCGTGGTTCTCGTTTGCAATGGAACACAACATTCAACGACGTGGATCAACAGTGTGCATCCATCGTTGGACAAGACAATAACATCCAGAAGAGTTAATGATTCTCCTTTGCAATGGAATCGTCACTAACACCAGTAAAAGATCATCTAGATTAGACATCGTTTGATCAATCCTAATGGTTTAAATTGATGGCACTAAACTCTTTCCAACTTGTTATATGTAGCATGGTAATGTCTCCAATCTTTGTACCACTGCTGTGGTCTTATTCTTCTACGATGTTGTTGTTGTTGTTGTTGTTTTTTTTTTTTTTTGGATCAATTGGATCAAGTTACTTTATTTTTAAAATCTAGGGGTTGTTTGGCAAAATGTCATCATCCGACCATTTAAGGATATAGCTAGCCAGTTTTATCCTAGAAGTGTTTGGTAAATATGTACATGTTGACAAAAGTTCAACTTTATTTGAAAAATAGGCTTCAAAAGGCGCAAATTTGAAACCCACTTTTTTGTTGATTTTCAATAAAACTGGATAGCGTGTAGAGGTTGGACTTGGTTTGACCTATTTTTGAAAAATCCCAAACAACCCCTTAATTAAAAAAATCAAACAGTTCAATTTTCCAAACTGTTATCTTGATTTTAACTTGATTTTGGGCTTAAAATTTTCTTTTATAAAATTAACTTGATTTAGGGCTTTATTTTTTAACTTGTTTTTTTAAAAAATATAAAAATAAATTGTTATATGAATTTTTAACTTGTTCCAAAATCAAGATAAACTTGTTTCAAAATTAAGTTAAAAGAATTTTATCTTGATTTTAACTTGATTTTTAAAAATTAAGTTTAAAAAATAACTATCAACCTAAAATTGTAGAAATATACATAATATATTGTGTGACATATACTTAATATTAAAAAAAAAAATGGGTTTTTTTTTTTTTTTTGTCATAACCCCATAGTATAATATTTCATTTATAATTGCACCATAAACAAAAACGTTAACCTCATAACCTCTTTTGACACCAAACAGATGAAATTATCATTATTTTAGGTTTCAAAATATTTACAACCATATCACTCAAAATCCGTCTTCCCTATTTCATGTCATAAAATATGGGATTACTATCCCAAAAATACAATATTATACTAATTTTAAAAATTTTCCAAACAATTGATCAAACAAAATTTAAAATATAAGAACTAAAAAAGAAGGAAAAAAAACAGTAAGAGTAATTTAAAATATAAAAACCAAAAAAGAAGGAAAAAAAACAATTAGAGTACACTATTTTATATTGTTAAAAGAAAGAATATCAAACAGTAATAGTATATTATATTATTTTAAATTTAAAGTAAAAGAATTTCAAACCTGTTGAAATTTAAAATAGCAGACAGTAACAATATACTATAGTATATTAAATTTAAAATAAAAGAACAAAAAAAAAAAAAATAGTAGGGGTATACTATTTTATACTTCTTAAAAAAAAGCTAATTTGTCCTTTCCAAGCCATCAGTATACTACTCAAATGTGTTTTCAAACAAATTTCATTTTCAAAACAATTTCTAACACAACTGATTAAACAAAATTGATTTAAACAAAATTAAATAGTATACGGCACGATTGAAACAAAACAAACTAATTGAACAATACAATTTACGGACAAACTCTTCCAAAAGCTTGGTTGATAAAGACTCACCCCTAACTTGAAGAAAAAAAATAATAATGCTTAATTAGACGTGACGAATTACGAAAGTTGAAGATGATAGATAACCAATCTTCCATTGATAGAGAAAGAAGCTTCTTTTTTTTGGTCAGTAGAGAAGCAAGCTTCATAATGGTAAAAGTATTGCTTACAAGAAATTTGAAAATTACAATCCCACCAAATTCATTCGGTAGAAATATGGGAATTTAAAATCCCATCAAATTTGTTAAGCTACAAACCCATGAAAGGAAATCCCCAAAAAAATGGTAAAAAATAATAATCCGTTCAAAAAGGCAGTGTATAAATAAATAAGGCTAATGTGGGAATTTTTTAAAAAAGGTATCCTTATGACTAATAAAAATACTAGAAAATGGGGTTAAAGAGTTAAAAATTCTTATGATGGGATATTGTTAAAACCCGTCTCCTATTAGGGGTAATTGCTAATATTTCCCAAAAAAATAAAACTGAAAAAAATGGTAAAAATGGTTAAGGGGACAGAAAAGCAGGAGCAGTTACAAAATGAAATTCAAACAAAGCAATCAAAATTAAGCTCCATAAGTCATCTTATGGAGTCGGCCTACTAGGTTCGATTTCGGTAGCAACACCAATCTACAAATTATAGCCTTTTAAGCCCAAGTGAGAAATATTTACAATGACCAATGAGATCCCCTTCTTTTTTTTAGGAAAATACTTGTGTTCACCCTTGAGTGGAGGAGCTCCTTCTCTCCTCCCACTCATATTTTGCCACTTGTCCAAATAAAGAAGGAGAATTGATTGTGTATATACATTCCCATGTTTACATAATTGTGAACATATTTTTATAAATCCATATTTGAGTGTTACATTTTTATGTTGACATGAATGTGTATCCATGTATTCATATTAGCTTATTTGTTTGTTTGTGATTTTGAATTCATATTTTTCTAAAATATTTATGACACGTGGCAGAAAATGAATGGAGGTGGGGAGGAACTCCTCCACCTTGGGGTGGACGTTTCTTAAATAGGCCAGGACAAATTTATTTAGTATGTAGTTAAATTCACAACACCATTCGACCAAGACAACACTAGGTGTAAAAAAAAGGCTCTACCAATAAATCCAACTAATAAATGCAGTAGTATCAAACACTTGAGGTACAAACAAATAAATGAGATACAAGCATAAAAATTTGAGATTACGTGTATTGGGATAATTCTAACCCAACTCTTGAGTACATTAATGATCACTTAACATGCTTGTTCACGAGCCCAATCAAGTTAGTTTTGGTCTATTTAAATTTGATTTGTTTATTAAACAAGCTTAAAATTTAAACTTGAACTTGATTTGTTTAAAAACCAATAAAATTCGAGTCAATCCCTTATCAAGTTTGTTCATGAGAGGATTGATTTATTTGTGTGCCTGCTTATGAGGTATAGATGGGACAAAGACTAGATGATGGACTTGGTGTCTATGTTATCTATACTACTATAAGAAAGGTAAGAATGGCTTCGTTCAGCCCTTTTTTTTAAAGTCGGTTTTACCCTTCCAAAAATGATGTTGTTTAACAAAAAAAAAAAAAAAAAAAAGGAAAAAGAAAGAAAGGGTGAAATCAACCAAAATAAAGAACAGAGCTTTCACAGCTTTACCATCAGCTCTATTTCTTTTGAGGTGCTGCATACTTCGTCGACGAATTCCAACGGTGGCCTCATCTCCATGCTGTAATACCCGTAATTTTTAAATAAGGTATTAAGGGTTTAATCTATGATTAACGTGGCTAATCCCTTGATTTTTCGAATGATCACATGTATGGGTAATGCATGTGTATGATATTATGATGTTGGATGTGTTTTGATACTTGTTTTTGTGCATTGAGTATCTTTCGGGTGCATTTAGCCTTATTTGCAACTTAAGGGTTTAAGCTACTGAAATTTGGTTGAGTGTGGGGAAAAAAAAGTGAATTTTTGTAAATCTTCGTTTCAAAGGATAATTTTTGGCGGTAATGGAAGTTTGTACTATTATAAGACATTGGTGATTTTATGAGATTTTATTAGCATGTTTGGATTGGGTTCCATGCATGTTTGTTTTAGGAAAATCTGTCGGGAGACGGATTTTGTATTAAAACTTGAAAATGAGATTTTGATATATTGGGAATTTGATTTTTTTGATATTTTATTTAGATTCAAATAGGGGGTTATTTGCTTATTTTCATTAAATAACTTAAAGTAAAAGGAAGAAGAAAAGAATGGAGAAGATTATTTGCTGAAAATAAGGCAGTGGTGTGTACTGTGGGAGTTTATACACATTTGCCTGAGTTACTGGGCATTTTCAGCAAGGGACGATCGATCCTAGCCTGGGGACGATCGATCATGCCTTGAGGACGATCGATCGTAGATGCCCCAGAATTGCAATTTTACTTCTGTTTTCCACGATCGATCGTGCCCTCAGACCACAATCGATCGTGCATCGCGGATTTTGCAAATTTTTTTGCGTAAAATGACGCATGTGCCCCTCACCCCTTATAAAAACCCATCCCCCACGACTTAAAGACTAGATCTGGTTTTTTTGGTTCAAGAGAGAGAGAGAGAAGGAGAGAAGGAGAAAAGGGGGCGGAGGCTCGACGGCGGCTCGCCGGAGCACGGCGACCTCGATCCGACCCCGGCAAGCTCGGATCTAGCGTATTTTGGTCCGATCTACACACATATGGTTGTGGATTTAGGTTTTTCTTTCTCTTTGATGCTTGGGAATGCATTATTATGGTTGGATTCATCTTCTCCAACCTCTTGGCGGAGCTTGGAGCTTGCTTATGGTGATTTGAGTTTGGATTTCATGGGTTTTGACATAGGTGTTCATCCCCATTAACTTCTTTTGCATTTTAGAGGTATTTTCTCATATTTTAGAGTTAAGGTTTATAATTTCTTTTGGTTTATCATCTTATTCTTACATTTATGGGTTTATTCATGCATATTGGCGAGTTTTGGTGGTGATTTAGAGTTGGGACCTCCGTTACCAACATCATCCATGGCATTTGGGAGCTAAGGCTTGGATTGGGAGCGTGCATTTGCATCCTAAGGCTTGGACTTCATACCCACAACATCAAAGGTTACATTTTTCCACGCATTTGGTTGAGGTAGGTGCAATTTACATAGGTTTAAACTATTGACATGATAATATGGTATATATTATCAGAGTATTTGGTATTCTTGGGTTTAGAATATGTATATAAATGAATTGCGGAATAAATCTTGGAATGAGATTATGGGTATTTGATATTCTAATTTGGGAATTATGTTCTTTACGAATTTCGGTTTGTTCTATATATTCTATGGAATATACTTGTATAGATTTTATGGGTATTTATGTTGTTAACATAAATTGGTATAATTATGTGATTATTTTCCACTATGGTTTATGTGATATATTTTGGGAGATGAATTTGGTTACAAATCATTTTATGGTTTATCGCACTGCATGTTGGGCATAATCATGCATTAAATGGATTTAATGAATACTGGGTAAAAGTATTGCATAAAAAGGGGTCATTGGAATTGGACTACTTGCAATCAATGGGACTTTGCAGTGCTTTCCATTCCTTTGGTCCTGGGGTACTTTCCGGTTCCAGGTAGTAACCCTTGTGTTCCCGAATCAGAGGCTACTTTCCGGTTCCAGGTAAGAACATTTATGTTGTCCTCTTGAAAGTTGGGTTTAAATCCTCCATTTCCGCGCGAAAACTCCTGCAGGAGTGGTCGGTAATTAATAAAATTATTGTAAACTGGACATGAGTCACATGCATTGGGCATTATGCATTATTTATTTTAAGTTATGGGTTATAACTTATTTTGGGATTTGTAAAATACTCGGTTAGTATATTTTGATGTAAATGATATAATTGGTTTTATTTATATCATTGTTTTAGTTTACTATGTCAAATTGTATCTACTGAGTCATCAGACTCACGCCTGTTATTTTAAATGTTTTTCAGTATTACAGGTCATGAAGTTATGTGGAGGCACGCTTTATTGGGATTTATTAATGTATTTTCATAGGATTAATGAATTTATTTCGTTAAATTTTATTCGAGCCACTGGCGAATGTAAATGTAAATTTAATATGGGTTGTAATTTTAAATTACTTATGGTTGTGTGTATGTGGAATACGACGCATGTGATGATACCACTTCCATGGATGACAGGAAATTTTTAAGTATGGATTTTTATAACAGGTTTTTACGATGGTATGTCCTATCTACGGATGGGTCATGCCGAAAATTTTTAAAATGGTTGAGGTTTTAACATGTGTCATCCACGTTTTATCAAAGGATTTATTAAAGAAAAAGTTTGTTTTATTATTATTGATCACAGCTTAATTAATTTGGGTCGTGACAATCAAGTTAGTTTTGGTCTATTTAAATTTGATTTGTTTATTAAACAATCTTAAAATTTAAACTTGAACTTGATTTGTTTAAAAATGAATAAAATTCGAGTCAATCCCTTATCAAGTTTGTTCATGAGAGGATTGATTTATTTGCGTGCCTGCTCATGAGGTATAGATGGGACAAAGACTAGATGATGGACTTGGTGTCTATGTTATCTATACTACTATAAGAAAGGTAAGAATGGTTTTGTTCGGCCCTTTTTTTTAAAGTCGGTTTTACCCTTCCAAAAATGATGTTGTTTAACAAAAAAAAAAAAAAAAAAAAAAAAAAAAAAAAGGGAAAGAAAGAAAGGGTGAAATCAACCAAAATAAAGAACAGAGCTTTCACAGCTTTACCATCAGCTCTATTTCTTTTGAGGTGCTGCATACTTCGCCGACGAATTCCAACAGTGGCCTCATCTCCACGCTCTCTCCTTCGGTTTTACACTTCCAAAAACGATGCTGTTTTTGTATATATTGGTATTCAAGTAGGGCCGGTTTTGGGGGAGGCGAGCAAGTTGACCGCTTAAGGCCCCACATTTTGGCTAAAAAATGAGAGCTGTATTTTGGGACTAAAACTTGTAGTAGGCTTAAATTTTTTCATTTTTCCAAAGAGAACGGTTATTGCAACCCATTAATTTTATTTGCATACCCCACTAACTTTTATTGATCAAGGTTTTACTAAAAAATATATAAGGTTTTATAAAAAAAATTGTTAAGTGATCCATTAGAAAACATTATTTTGAACAACTTTGCATAAGAAAGTTTTTCGAAAATCTATTGTTTAAATGGATTTTTTGATCATTTACCGTCTATATTTAATTTTTTTGCTAAAAAGTCCACTTAAATGATAGATTTTGGAAAATTTTTCTTCTATAAAGTTGTTCAAAATGATATTTTATAATGGATCTTGTAGTCAATTTTCTTAAAAACCTTCTATATTTTTTTAAAACCTTAAAAAATTAAAACCAGTGAAATATGCAAACAAACTTTATGTTGGTAGGAAAAAAAAAAAAATTGGGTATGGAAGATCCTATTTTAAGAGTTCGCCTAAGATCCAAAAAAAATCAAAGCCGACCCTGTATATGCTTACCAGCTGCTTGTATGCCTTGCGTGTTTCAACCGGGAACGCCAACTTGGGCGACTCACTGTTTCGACGGGCCCGTAAGAAGCACGGGTAGAGTCTCCTAGTATAGACTAAACTTCCATTACGGTGGGCTTGGGGTCAATGATAACAACCCTTTCTATGGCTGTACGCGGCGTGGCGTTTCAATGGGTGGGTGAGAGCATGGAGGGTGCGTGGGTGAACGTGATCGAGGACTCACTATTTTCCAAACCCACTAGGACTTATCTCATTGCCCGACAACGACTTCTAATATTTTGAAAGGTCTTAACATGACTTTAAAATTAGGATTACATTTGTCATGATTTGATGGTGGCTTCCAAAATTGAAAATAACCCTGAAAATCACTTGATATGTAATGCATCACAATCACTAAGAAAAATGTAGAAAAGTCGAACCCGAGTGGGGGAGCAGCAACTAAATATATCACCTACTAAATGGATTATTTTGGCCTTGCACCAAAAGTCGAACCAAAGTGGGGGAGCAGCAACACACTTTGCAAGAAGCCACTCATTCTCTTCTCGGTGGGTGGACCATTTTGCCCTTGCACCAAAATTTGAGAATGTTTTTAAACCTGCTCAAATTTGAACCGACAGAACCATAATCATCTCTAATTAAGAATTAATACATGCAGACGAGTGGGTAAACCCCACGAGAAGGTAAGACGACATACTAGACTCATTATTTTGACTCTGTCCACTTTTTGGGACGGTTAATCGGTCATTAGCAACCGAGTCTTTCAGCCTCAAATTAAGCAATCCCCATTATAATGATGGAGAAGTTGTCTCCATTCATTTGACAATCCAATAGAATCTGAATCATTCATCTTAAATATGAATGCAAAAAATGTCCTAATTGATTTCCTTAAACCGTCTATTGTGATGTAGAGAATCCCTACTTTATGGTGATCAATGGGTGAGGGATAAGGACGTGCTAATATAACTTAAATCAGTATCCGTATTGAGGATTGTATCCTGTATATTATTGGGTTGCAAGTTACATTCGGCCAACACTTATATATGATACAATCCTCAATACGACTTCGTATCTCATTCTTCCTCTCATTTTCTAGCAAACGAGAATGGCCTGTTAGAAGCATACCTACTTCCTAGCGCAGTTACAACCAAATATCCACATCATGGAGACGATATCGGATCTCAAGGGGCTGTTGCGTGAGTGTTTTATATTTTTATTATGCATTTCTTGAAATTTTGTGAGAATTTATATAATGCTGAATTTGTTTGTGGTTGGGGGTGGTTGTTTTCGAGGATTTTGGGTAGACTAAGAAAACCTTTGAATGTGTTTTGATTGTAACGTGGAAATTGTCGAAATAGGTCATATATGTATACGATAATTATTATTATTATTTTGCTTGAATTTGGTTGTTGATGGGAAGGGAGGGGGAAAAAGAAAAATGAAAAAAATAAAATGAAAATCTCGATCTCCACTCTCTTTTCAATCCCTAAGTGAACAAAAAAAAAAAATGTAGATGATGATACCATATAAAAATAAAATTGAGAATTTTTTTAAGAAAAAGTAAGAAAAACTATATTATGAGGGATCAATTTCACTTATTAAAAAAAATAAATTAAATAATATTTAAAAGCATCAAAAATATAAAATATAGAAAATAAAAATAAAATAATTATGTTTGCTACTTCCCTTTGGAATGCACATCTCAAATTGAAGTAGCAAATTGCCACAGCCCACTTAAGGTAGCAAAAAACAGATTTGTTACTTTTTTTTTTTTGCTACCTCTCTCAAAGATGCTCTTGTATCACATATTAAATTATATTGTATCTATACTGCCTATAAAAGTTTATATTTTAGAAATACTTTTGATTGACCATTAGATCATTATTTTAAATTTTAAATATTTATTTGCCTCCCATATTTAACCAATTAAGAATGTTTTATATTTAACCAATTAAGAATGTTTATTTTCTAGCAAAAAAGAAGGAAAAAAGATAACACAATTTATGTTCACTTCATAAATTCTATACAGCCTCCACTACTATGCATGTGTTCTAACTAACATTTTATTCATTCCATAACTCCTGACAATTGAAGGAATTTTGACCTATTATGTTGAGCGTTTATTGTAATAAGTTAAATTAACACAAAAGTAACAAATAATTAGATTTTCATGTTCAATATATATATATAATTTATAAATTTTTTTATTTAAATAATATTCATGTGCAACGCACATGTGCCCATATCTAGTATATATATATATATATATCCCCTCTGTCCTATTAAGATAGGTCATATTTGTAACTTTTTTTGTTTTAAAATGTTTGTCCTCTTTGAAAAGTCAAATCATTATTTTTATAAGTTTCCTATAATACCCTTTGTTATTTCAATGATAACTTTTAACACAAAATCCAATAAAAAAAGTTGAGGGTATTTTTGGAAAAATGAAATTTAATTAATATAAGTCAATGCAATGATGACCCTTTCTTAAATTCCGTGATTTGTCAAACCTGGATTATCTTTGTGGGACAGAGGAAGTATATATATATATATATAATATTAATTTTTAAATTTTTATTTACTGATCAAGTGTGAAGAACAACATATAAGTTCAATTAACATGAAATTTTGTCTTTGCACAGACTTCTGCTATATAGGGGAAACAGGTGCTGCCTCTAAGGATTATTGTGATGAGCAAAACAGAAAATATCCATGCAAGCCCAACAAAGGTTACTACGGCAGAGGACCGATGCAGATATCATGGAATTACAATTATGAGCCAGCCAGAAAGAGCATTGGGTTCGATGGATTAAACTCCCCTGAAACTGTTGCGACGGATCGTGTTGTGTCATTTAAGACTGCTTTTTGGTTGTAGATGAACAATGTTCACTCCAACATGAACCAAGGCTTTGGAGCAACAATTCGAGCCATTAACGGTGGAGAGTGCAATGGTGGAAACTCTGGTGCTGTTCAAGCCTGTATTGGGTACTATAGGGATTACTACAACCAACTTGGTGTTTGGCCGGGCAATAATCTCAGCTGCTAAGCTAGTTTTCGACATATATTATACTTTGATGTCCTAGATGAAAATAAAGGACAATTAATAAAGTATGAACGTTGGTCCAAAAAAAAAGAAAAAAAAAAAAAGAATAAAGTATGAACACCCTGCTACAGGGATTATTGTATCCCACTTGGTGGCGATAATCTCACTTGCTAATTGAGCTAGTTTTCTTTCTTTGGACTTGTATCATATGACTTATATAAAATAAAGTATGAACAACCTACTTAGGGTTTTGTTGATATTATACATTGTTTGGATTTTGAGTTGCATTTTCTAATCAATGGATGTCATATACCTTACCAGAAGAAGATACCAAATGTGCGGGCTTATTTTCCACAAACAAGATACTCAGTGTCTTGGTTCAATACAAAAGGGAAATAAGAGAGGAGAAAGAAAGGGAAAGAAGATGAATGGACAAAATATGGAGGGGTGAGAATTTAGCAAGTGAGGTGCGGAAATAGCACGTCCCTTTTGTTGGAAATATACTACATCCCACATTGGTTAAGGAGTCCTCTATTGACACCCAAGATTGCTTTTCATCCCCCACTTATTTTATACTTTAAGATTTTATGAAAAATATAAAAGTTTTCATAAAAACTGATCACGTATTCTCTTAGAAAACATCATTTTGAACAACTTTTTAGAATAAATTTTTTCCAAAATCTATCATTTCGGTAAAACTTTTTTGCCATTTATAGTCTTCGCATCATAAATGACTAAAAAATCCACTTAAACGATAGATTTTGAAAAAACTTTCTTCAAAAAAGTTGCTCAGAATGATGTTTACTAATAGATAACGCGATCAATTTTTAGGGAAATCTTATGTATTTTTCATAAAATCTTAAAATATAAAATAAATGGGGGATAAAAAGCAAGTCTTTAGGTGTCGATAGAGCCTCCATTGGTTAATTATAAATCTTGACATGACTTTATATACTTGTTTGGGCCATCCACTTATAAGCTTAAGCTCTTAAGTTGGAAACTTAATATGCTATTAGAGCATGTCATTCTTCGGTCGTTCATTTTGTGAGCCCATCTTTATTGTCCACGTGACAGGTCTATTTCTATCTTGTTAGGCCTACACATGAAAGGAGGGAGTGTTAGAAATATACCACATCCTACATTGGTTAATTATAAATCTTGACATGACTTCATATACCTGTTTAGGCCCCTCTACTTATAAGCTTAGGTTTTTAAGTTGGAAACTTAACAAATGCTTTTGCCTAGTAGAAATTTTCTTTTACATGTGCTAGAATATGATTATGGTGTAGTTTATTTTTATTTTTTTTTTGGTGATAGTAGTTTAATTTTACCCTCTACATCAACCATATATACTAGTGAGATTTTACAAATCAATGCCACAAACATACTAAACCCCCCCTACTTTTTTTTTTTTTTTTTTTTTTGGTGAAAAAAAGGTATGCGGTGGTGACCATAGTAGTATCTTACCCGTTGGAAACCAATGACAGGAGAGGCTAGACGGTTTGCATAGTAGGGGAGTGTTAGCACTCCCTCAAACCGATTGAGCCATAGCTAGAAGGCCCAGAACTAACCCCACCTAGTACTAGTGGCTAGTTGAGCCATAGTTTATTTATTTATGAAAGAGTTGTTTGCACAAAAGCAAACAACTCAAAATATTATTAAAATAAAGAAAATAAAATAAATAAAGAAAACAATAAAAGATAAACAAAAGGTTTGGTCTTAGTGACTTATAGAATGTCACAATCTAGTTCACAGAGAAGATATATATATATATATATATATATATATATATATATATATATATATATATATATATATATATATATAAGACCTCTAACAATCAAATACAAAATCTTCATACTTGGAAATTTTTGAAAAATTCCTGTCTCGAAAATAATAAGGCACATTGGATGTGGCCTGCTTGGCTTGTTGTCGAAATTTTTTTTGTTGCGCATGATTTTGATAAAACATGATAAAGGAGTCTTCAATAGCCCTTTTTTCTTCTACATCTTTAATAACTAAATTGATTTGCTCAAGAATAGTAGAAGAAAAGTTACCTTCTAGAGAAGTAAAAGGCTGGCTTTGAACATTATCATTGGACTTCCCATTCAAAACTATAATAGGATCAGAATTTTGGACCAAAGTAGGACTAGTGACATTATCAAAAACCTTGTTTGCAACATCCATTAAAATATAGTTAGCAGCACTCTCAATAATGCAAGTAGAAGCCTGTTGAAGACAAACTTGACGGAGACTAAGAAAATGTGTAACAACTTCAGTCTCATCAATAGCAGAAGTCTTCAAGTTTATAGGCGTGATATCATCCTCCTCATCATTTAAACTTCTATCATCCAAAAGATCTCCTCAGTTACGAGCAGGGGAGGTATTAACAACAATTGCGTTACTTAATGCATTAGCTTTAGCCTGATTGTTACTATGCTCATTATCAAACAAATGTTGTGCATTATTCCTACTATCAGGATTTTTATCAAACACAAGTATATTATCAATAGCATGCCCATGAGGTTCTTTGTTAAACATTTAGCGTGCAATCTACTTATTCACAACCTTAATCCCATTCATGCCTTTTCCACACTTTCCATCTATAGGAGCGTTATCCGAATCAAGCTTGGGGCGGTATTGCATCACTAATTCGGGTTGTTATTCATTAGTCTGAGTCTACAATTTGAGAAATCATGAACAACCAAATGGCAGTGAGAGCAAAAAGAATGCAAATTCTCATAATAAATATCAACAAAAAACCCAAAACCTTGTCTCTTTGTTGGGAAGTCCCACATTCCACATCGATTAACTATTGACTTTGACATTGCTTCACATACTTGTTTGGGCCTTCCACATGAAACTTAACATAGTACCAGAGCATGTCATTCTTGGGCCGATTGAGCCTATATTTGTTGCCCACGTGACAAGCCCATTATTGTCTTGGTAAGCATACACGTGAGGGAGAGGGTTGAGAAGTCCCACATACCACATTTGATTAAATATTGACTTTGACATTGTTGCATATACCTGTTTGAACCCTTCATTTAAAAGTTTAGGCTTTTAGGTTGGAAACTTAACACTCTTAACTTGGATGCGTTCGGGAAGTGGTTTAGATAAATCTATCTCCACTAAAATACGAGAGCGTAATATCCATAAATCTGATTCAACGTAGATTTATCTATCAGGAGTGGGATGATGCCAACTCTTCTAGTAATTTCTAATAGATTTTGGCGATGCCAATATTCTTGTGAAAGACCATAAATTCTTATCCACATCTGAGAATGAGAATGCACTTGTTTGTAAGGGCCACTGCAAAATCCACGAAAATCCAAGGGATAAATTCCGCAAAAACTCCAAGGAATAAATTCCAATTTCTCCTTGTCCAAATTCATTTTATGTCATCGGAATGATAGAATTGGATATCAAAATATCCTTTACCCAATGGAATGATAGAATTGGATATCAAAATATCCTTTTACCCAATGAAACTTGCCGCCACTCCCAATCGTTTTCCATAAAGGAATCAGCTTGACCCAACTCCTTCAAACGTCCTCAACATACCTACTGCTAGTATTTAGGTATTGATCAAGAAATAGAAAGAAGACAAAATTTGTTATAATAGTTTTTTACATTCTTAAAAATACTGAATAATGAAAATATATAATACCAGAATGATTCAATCATGTCTTTTCCAAGTTTTCAATTTATTATATAATTCTCGAAATCTTGACTTCTATTAGCCCTAATACTATCTACCTACCAGCTCCACCAAGCAGTTATTATATATAGTGAGGCACTAAAAATATTATTAGGGCTAGTGTATGTTTGACCAAAAATTCTCACCGGACCAAAGTATGGCTTGAAGAGTGGATTTGAAATTTTGATCTGGTTGTTACCCTTACGTTGCTTCCTTGAATCTCACATTGGTGTAGTGTCTACCAAAGACACTCTGTTGCTCAAATCAGATCTCACCATAAAATAGGGTCAGAACCAAGGATCACCTTCCCCCATTTACCTCTATAGTTTAATGGCCAAATGGGATCATTTCCCCGAATCATGGGATTGTGATGTTAGGATAGGATAAATTAGTTGACCATTGCCCATTGATTGATCCTATCCTTATCTTGAGATTTTTTAGGGTATGATTATCCCTTCCCATACTTGGGTGATGAGTTCGAATCAACCTCCTTATATGTCGTTCCCACTAATGTAGACAAAAAAAAAATGGGATTGATGAGGAGGTAGAAATATTATGATTGGATCTGCTGAGCGACTGAGCGAGCTACATGAGCTGGAGGTTGGCAGGCTCGGAGGTAGCGTGGGGACTTGATATTTTCGAAACCTACCAGCAAGAGCAATTAATTAGAATTTATGCATGTCAGTGCCCGACAATGACTTCCAATATTTGAAAGGTCTTACATAACTTCAAAATTAGGATTAAATTTGTCATTACTTGCAGGTGCTTCCAAAATTGAAAATAACCGAGAAATAACTAGCTATAGGACTAACACCTAAATGTAAATTTTTTTTACTAAATATGCATCACAATGATCACTAGGAAAAATGTAGAAAACTTGGGTTTAAAATGCTCAATTTAATTATAAAATTATAAATTACCAAAAAAAGAAAAAAAAAATCCTCATTCTTAGTGTTTTTATTTTTATTTTTGTTTTTGTTAATTATGGAATAATGGCAATAGGATGATGAAATATTTCCATAAAGTTGCATTCTACACAATAGAAATTGAAAATATAATAAAATAAATTTAGTGAACCTAATTATATATATATATATAGATAGATAGATAGATAGAGAGAGAGAGAGAGATGGATAGATAGGATGGTGTTCAGGTGAGAATTTGCTAATATAAGTTATATCAATACCCGCATTAGGGATTGTACCATGTGCATTGATGGATTACAGGATACATTAGACCAATGCATGATATACAACGTTCAATGCATTGTACTGATATAACTTAACAATACGTATACTCACCTAACTAGGACTATATATATTTTGTGTGCAAAAAGCAGCTGTCATTGTCATTGTGTTCAATGATTAATTTCATAGTGACATTAGACATTAGACAGTGTCATTGTGTTCAACTGACAAAATATGGAATATAGACCAACGCACGAATTACAATCTTCAAATTTAATATGACTGAACTATAGACATTATAACCTCTAATTAAGAATTAATGGATACAGACTAGTGGATGAACCCACAAGAAGGTAAGATAATAGACCAGACTCACTATGTTGACAATGTACACTTTTTCGAGTGTCAATCGGCCATTAACAGCCCGGTCTTTCAGCCACAAAGTAGGCTGGCCCATTCGCATAATCAATGATCAGTGGAGAATATATATATATATATATATATATAGATAGATGGGAGGGATCAACTTACATTCAATATATAACTTTTTACCTTTCAATAACTTTTTATTAGAATTATATTTCAACAACCCTATCATTGGATTAAATTATCCCTTCATACATATTATGCATGCCAAATATCAAGTTAATTAGATATCAAGAAGATTTTGATGTGTAAACTTACTTTTTTTTTTATAAATAAAATTATGATTTTGGGCACTTTATGACTGACATAGTTGTCTATATTCAATTGACTTGAAATTTAATATGCATGACATGTATGAGTGGAATATCTAATCCAACAATTGGATTAACGAAATATTTTTTTACAAAAATATATTGAAGAGTGTAAGACTAAAAAGTCTTATATATACTGGGTGTAAATGGATTCCTCTCCTCTATATATATATATATATATATATATATATATATATATAGGATAACAGTGCTGATATAATTAATATCCGCACCCACATTGGGGTTGTACCTTATGCATTGAAGTGTGGGTCAATGCACGTGGTACAACCCCTACTATATGATGCTGATATAACTTAGCTTATATCAACACGTTCTTAAATGATCGGGACTGTATATATAAATATATATACAACTCTAATATATATAGTACATCCTGATCACGTAAGAACGTGCTGATATAATTTATATCAGTACTCCACATTGGGGGTTGTGTACTCTTTGCATTGGTAGGTTTCAGTGCAAATTAAACCAATACACATAGTACAACTCGTAGTACATGGTGCTAATATCAGTACGTTCTTATTTGACTATCATCCTATATATATAGTCCCAGGTAAAGACAAAGAAGAACGTGCTGATATAAGTAATCACCATCTAATATATACATATGCACATGCTAATATAACTTATATCAACACTTGCATTAGGGTTGTATCTCGTGTCTTAGTAGGGTAACGAGGTTCATTAGGCCAATATTGTACGGGTACAATCTCCAATATATACATGGTACTTTTATAACTTACATCAACATGCATGTGTTAACCTAACCGGAACTCTGTGTATGTATATATGCATAGTTTAATAAGAGTACTTAGACCATCAAAATATTCAACTAGTCCTCATAACATGGGTTAAGGTAGTCACCCACTCCTCATCGTTTAATGCTCAGAATAAACTGAGGCGGTTATCCAAAAGGAACTGGGAAGTCAAACACGGCCGGAATAATATATTTATAAATATGGATATAAAAAACTATATTTAATCTTTGCTTATCACGAATGATTGATGTAAGAAAACTAAAGTTAGTTGAGCTCTAACTCAACCAAATTGTATTAACTCTTTGGAAAATGGTTTGTGTCACGCCAACTTTAATTTTTCATTGCTTGGAAATTTTTTAATTAGGCTGTGATTGGCTGATGGTTTTCCAAGAATATTTCAGCCTGAACAAGAGAGGTTGTATAAAATTTGGCACATTAAGAATTAAAATCTTGAGAACTGATTTTTTCATAACAAATAGCTCTGCTTTAATTTTTAAACATGGTGATATTGCGGGAATCAAGTATTTGATTGCTTTCTTGATCATTGAAAGAACTTGACTACACATCTATAATTTTGAAGCAACCAAAATGGCTCCAACAATTACCATTCCCATTCTTAGTTTAAGCTTCTCATATATTTTTTTACATGCGCACGTGCTAAAATATCTAAATAAATTATCCCAATCTTTCCTAGAGCACAATCGTTGTGACTTGGTGGTAGTAACTTATGGTTACTAGAACAGACAATGTGGGTTTAAATTTTTCTTAAGTAAAAATTATTAATCTTTCCAAAATTTTAACCTCTATTTGGTTCGTAGATTCCATCAAGGAAAATAAAGGGAAGGGAAAAAAATTGAAAAGGAAAGAAAATGAGAGGAAAAGATAAAAGGACACTATTTGCTTCCACCCTAGGGTGGAGTAGTTCCTTCCCACCTCCATTCATTTTCTGGCACGTGTCATAAATTTTTTTTTTTAAAAAAAATATGAATTATAAAACACAAACAAACAAATAAGTTAATATGGATATGTGGACACATATTTATGTTAGCATAAAGATGTAACATTTAAATACGGATTTATAAAAATGTGTTCATAATTATGTAAATATGGGAATGCATGCACACAATCAATTCTCCTTATTTATTTGGACAAGTGGCAAAATTTGAGTAAAATGGGAGAAGGAGCTCCTCCACCTAAGGGTAGGGTGGAGGCAAGTATTTTCCAAGATAAAATTATATCAAGTCAAAATTATTCTAATTATTCTTCTTTTTCTAATTTTCTATTACAACCCAATAAGAAAAAAATTACAATTACTTATATTTTATTTTATTTTCCTTGATGATATCCGGGAACTAAATATAACTTTAAGGTTTTAATACGATTCACCAACATTTTACCAGAACTTGGGTAATATAATGTTAAGGCTCTTATCAATTACCAAATTTGAATGCAATAATTGCCCCTCTTGATTGGTGCAGAGGTTGACTTAATCCCCTTCTTTGCGGGGTGGGGTGGGGTGGGGCTATATATATATATATATATATATTCTTTTTCCCTTGATATTAAGAGGTCCTAGATGCTTTAGACTCGAATAATTCTTTTGGACACATATAGTCCTTCCATCCCACATGCACTAGGCAAGTATAGTACAAAGTCCAAAGAAGTGACTTTAAGGGGAAATTGTGAAAATTGAACCCAAGACCTTTACGAGTATTAATTGGATGCTTTTATTCAATCTACTACATGCTTTTATTCAATCTACCACATTACAAGGCATATGCGTATATCCTTTTAGACACATGCAACACACCCAGCATGTCACAATCCTATATGAATATTAATTGGATGCTTTTATTTAATCTACTATACGCACATTACACGGCATATGCATCCTCTTACACACAACACGTACATCCATCGTGTGATAGCATGTGAGGGGTGGGTCAGCGAAAGTTGCATCTGAGGGGTGGGTGGGTGGGTGAACACAATACCTACATCTACCAAGTCAAGTTGCCCTCCCAACCAAGGATAGCGTGGTAGCAACAGAAGCTGCAGTAATTTATTTTTAGGACTATACATGATATCACTGAGAACTTAATATTAGAAAATGTAAATTACACAAAAAAACCCCTTGTCCCATCGGATTGGTAGGGTATTAGTTAGGATTGGTATTTAAGAAACATTCTATACCTCTAAAAGTTGCCTAACTTTTGGAATTAATGAAGAGTCCTTAATAGTCTTATATGTTATTTCATCACATTTATTCAATCATGTTGATGTATGATTTCGTGATCTCCTCCATCCCCATCAGCCCATCTTATCTTCTTCTTCTTTTTTTCTTTTTTTTTTTTTCCTTTTTTTAAAAAAGGCAAAAAGAAAAAAAGGTACTTTGTTCCTAGAAAAGCTGAAATCGTCATCCTTTAGACTTGCACCATGCATCACATGACAGTATACACAATTTTTAAAAGCATTGTTAAGAGAGATTTTGAATAATTTAACAAAAATATTTCTAAAAAATAAAGACTAAGAGACAACTTTTATTTTATGCATGATGCTTTACATAAATTGATTTGTGAGCTTAGCTTAGCTAAGTTGGTTTAGTTTATTTTTTACTGCACATAAATTTTGTCATAAATTGATTTGTGACTTGTGAGCTTGGCTTAGGTTATCTAAGGTTGGGTTTTTTTTTTTTTTTTTCTTGGGTATACTGTTAATCTTGTAAAGCAACTAACTCAACACTTACGTCGAAAACTGTCTACAAACATTGTACTTCTGATCCTAACCTGTTTCAAAAAAGTATAAAAAATTATAGCTATGCCCCAAACTTGACGATAGAAAGGACACGTCAAAGAGATATTAGTGGCAAGAAAGTCTAGGAAGGCTTCAACTTTGTACAACTAGGAAAAGTCTACCCTTGTGGAATTTACACTGCACGCACATGCTCTGCCGGATATGGTCTCCTTGACTCCAAAGTAATATTATGCCCAATAGTCTTCTTCTGGGTATGCCAATTCAGATCGAATCTTTCATAATCACACTTCATGACTTCAGCTGGAAGTCTACAACCTAACCTAAACCTAGTACAGACATCTTTAGCCCCTTATCTCCTTCAAAAACAGGATTAGGTGGGACCCCTATGGTATGAATCACTGGACCATTCCATTTACCGGAGAGGAGCATCTCCCTTATAGACAAGTCAATTGAAGTCAAGCCATCAGCCGGGTAATGCACGCAATTAACGAGTGCGTACAAATTTTTCAATGCTTTATTCAGAGTCTTTAATTTTTACTTTGTCTCTATAAATATTCCCCCCACAGCTCAGTTTCCGATCACACATTTCCGATCCTCTCATTTCTTTATCCACACCTAGCTTGTCCCAAAATGGTTTTCCTCGATATGAGGAAGAAAAACTTAGTAACAATCATTCTGGCCGCAATCCTCGCCGTGGCCTTGCCGGCGTCAGTTGTGGGTCAGAACTGTGGTTGTGCCGCAGGGGTATGCTGTAGCCAATATGGTTATTGTGGCAATGGCAATGCCTACTGTGGCACAGGATGCAAAGCCGGCCCCTGTTATGCGTCGCCCAGTACTAATGGTGTTTCAGTTGCAGATATCGTCACGCCGGCGTTCTTTAATGGGATCATTAACAAAGCCGCTGCGAGTTGTGCTGGGAAGAGCTTCTACACTAGGGATGCATTTCTCAACGCTCTCAATTCCTATTCTCAATTTGGCAAGGTTGGTTCTGCTGATGATTCTAAGCGTGAGATTGCGGCTTTCTTTGCTCATGTTACGCATGAAACTGGACGTAAGTTTCTCAATTAGCCCTCTACCATACATATAATGAGGTACATGGATACATATGTAAATGTAGTCGTCGTAGACATGAGTGGGGGAGGGAGTGCAGAGAGGGGTGGGTCAAATGATCCTCCTCGCCTGTAGCATAGTAGTCCAGTAACATTTCCCTCACTTATAAAGTGAGTAATCTTGAATTCAAGTTTTTGGAAAAACATTGATACTCATTTGATGATATTAAAGAAGGATTAGGGGAAATGGTGGGTTCTATTGATTGTTAAAAGGCGGGAAAAAAATGACATTCTTCAATTTTTTTTTTTTTTTTTTTTTGGCATACAAATTTTTTATATATAAAAATGTCACCCTCTTTTATTCCCAAAATATTGATCAGTCTATAAATTTGACCATTCAACAAAAGTCAGAACTCCTTTTGTTTTCTAACTTCTAACACTAGTTTCTTATATAATTGCAAATTTGACCCTCTCAACTTTATTTTAATATACCTCCGAAAAATTGATCGTCCCTTTTGTTAATTTGATCCTCCCACATATTGAAATCAAACCCATTTTTGTTTTCTAACTGCTGGCCCTAATATTTTTAGGGTATGTTACACTTTGTCCCTTAAAATAGAGTTGAAAAGCCTCTTTTTTAATAAGTTAATGTCTTGACCCTAAGATTATTTTTATGTCTCCGCCCTTAATTAGTAGCACGTATAAACTCACATACAAATGATAATTTGAGCCTCTTTTTCCGTTTTCTTTTTATTTTGTAGTAATCTAAGTGTGAAGAACATACAAGTTCATTTAACATGAATTTTTTTTTTTTTTTTTTTAAATACAGACTTCTGCTATATAGAGGAGATTGGTGGTGCCTCTAAAGACTATTGTCAGGAGCAAAACACACGATATCCATGCAAACCCAACAAAGGTTACTACGGCCGAGGACCCTTACAGATATCGTGGAATTACAATTATGGGCCAGCCGGCGAGAGCATTGGGTTCGATGGATTAAACTCCCCTGAAACTGTTGCGAGGGATCGTGTTGTGTCATTTAAGACTGCCTTTTGGTTTTGGATGAACAATGTCCACTCCAAAATAAACCAAGGTTTTGGAGCTACAATTCGAGCCATTAACGGTGGAGAGTGTAATGGTGGAAACTCCGGTGCTGTTCAGGCCCGAGTTGGGTACTATAGGGATTATTGTAGCCAATTTGGTGTTTCGCCGGGCAATAATCTCAGTTGCTAAGCTAGTTTTCTCAGTGTATCTTTCGTAATGTCCTAGATGAAAATAAAGGACAATTAATAAAGTATGAACGTTGGTCCAAAAATAAAAAGAGAGAGAGAGAGAGAGAATAAAGTATGAACACCCTACTACAGGGATTGTTGTGGCCCACTTGGTGGCGATAATCTCACTTGCTAATTAAGTTAGTTTTCTAAGTGTTTCTTGTGGACTTATAATATTATGTCTCCTTCTGCTTTTGTTTTACTAGCGTCCAAGCCCAAGATTGTTAATTTCGACCCTACCCTTCTGTCCATTTGGTTGTAAGAAACTATAGGAGGCCTTTTGATTGACTGATCCACCTGGTCCTGACTAGGCCTCATCAAAAGCCCACGGCCCATGAGCAGCCCAAAGCCCAACCCGAAGGAAAAAGCCTGGCCCGAGCCTGAGCCCAGCCCGAATATCTTTGGGTTAGGCCTAGGCCTTTAGTTGAAACCCAAAGCCCGACATGGTAGTATTATATATAATTTTGAATATTTTCCAATTGTTCGGAGAAGTATCTTTTGGTGATCAGTAATCACTTTTCAGATTAATAACAATATAAAGGTGTTTCCTGTTATCTTACAACAAATAGATAGTCAATTTAATACAAAGTGACTACTAATGTTCCCTGTTTTGATATTATGATGGGAACTGGTCACCAAAAAGTAATTTTTCACTTTTTTTCTTTTGTTACAATACTACCAATAGGTTAATTTTACTTAGGGAACAGCTAACGCAACCCCAAGAAAGGTTAAGTTTACACCCCCCAATTTTTTAATGAGAAAATGATGGTGTGAAATGACCAAAAAGGGCATCAGGTGTTAACCCACCCCACCCCACCCCACCCCACGCCAGCCCACCCCTCATCTCATTTGAATTCTCATTTGCGCGCCAAAACCCCTCACCGTCACGTTCCACTATCCGGCACCCTCTCCGGCGACATTCTCCGGCAACTTTGTCCGGTAACATTCTCAGGCACTCTTCCGGCAACTCTCATCCTCATCTCTCACTCTCTCATAACCACCCCTAACCAATATATCATCTTCATCCCTCACTTTCTCACAACAACCCTTAAACAAAAATCCATAACCCATTTGTAGTGGTTTTTACGTTTTTTATGAGCAATGGAGGAGGAAGAAGTCAGTTGGAATGGTGTTGGCAGCAAGGAGGTATGTATTTTGGCTTCAAAGTATGCAAAAATGGCGATTTTTTTTTATTGCAGTCGCGCAGGTTCGACTCTGGTAATCCATAATGTTCGGTTTTACGTAACCAAGCATTATGGTAATGTTCGGTTTTACACAACCAAGCTTTATGGTAATGTTCGGTTTTACACAACCAAGCATAACTATTTTGTTTGGTTTTAAAAAACCGAACAGTGCATGGATTATTCAGTTTCCAGTAATGCTATTCGGTTTTAAACAACTAATCATAAAGATTATGTTCGGTTTCATCTGACCGTTTAAAACAGATATGTTCGGTTTAAGACAACCAAACATGTTGCCAGTGTTTGGTTTGAATTAACCGAACAGTTCCAGAATAGTTTTTTTGTTTTTTTTTAAGCATCGAATTATTACTTTTATTTTGCCGTCTTTTATTCTTGTCTCAGGCTTCCTCAAAAGCTAGCATCTACGAGTCGGCATGTGTTATGGATTATAGTAATGAATTCACAAATTATGAGGTAAATAAAACTAATGAAAATGTTCATTTACTTGATGGAATAAATATAATTCATGAAGTTAAAGAATATAAATGAATTTATTTTCATGTGTAGGTCTTTAAGAGTAGGGAAGCATTATGCAATTGGGCTCGAGAAGTAGGAAGACAAAATGGGTTTGTTATTGTGATAACCAAATCTGATGTTACAAGCAAAGGCAGGACAGCAAGACTAACGCTTGGTTGTGAGCGAGGTGGCTATTATATAAACAGGAAAAAAGACATTAAGACCGAACATGAGAATATCATCTATCTTGTGATACTGTAGACATTGACTAGCCCACTTATGATACTGTAGACATTAAAATTCCTTAATGTAATTGGTTGTGGTGTTGCAACTGCTGACACTTGTGATACTGTAGACATTGACTAGCCCATTTATAATATCATCTATTTTGTTTTCTTGGTCCCTTAATAGACAAAAGATTGTTAATTTTTTTGGATTAATAGATCGTTGTTTTGGTCTAATAAAGTAATTTGGGATGATAATGGCAGAAAGGACTTATGGATTTTGTGTTAAAATTATGACACATCAATTTTGTTTTTTTCATTACATATTTGCGCTTGTTCAGCATTAAGTACCCAAACAAAATACTAATGTTCGGTTTTATGTTACCAAACTAGTTCACTATGTTCGGATTAATAAGACCGAACGTATCCTTTTGGATTACTGTAATGCCGTTCGGTTCCATACGACTAAACTTTACTTAAATGTTCAGTTTTCAAATGTCGAACAACGGCTTTATGTTCGGACTCATAAAACCGAACATATCATTTTCAATTACCTTAGTACTACTGTTCGGTGCCATATGACCAAACTTTACGTATATGTTCGGTATTGTAAAGTCGAACAAAAGCTTTCTGTTCGGAGTCATTCCACCGAACATCTCATTTTGAATTTCCGGTACTACTACTGTTCGGTGCTATGTGACCAAATGTTACTTACATGTTCGGTTTTCGAAAGTCGAACAGAAGCTTTATGTTCGGATTCATACCACCAAACATCTCATTTTGAATTACCATAATAGTTTGTTCGGTGCCAGATAACCAAACTTTGCATACATGTTCGGTCTCCTAAAGTCGAACATGAGCATTATGTTCGGAGTCATACCACCGAACATCTCATTTTGAATTTCTATAATAACACCGTTCGGTGCTATATCGCCAAAGCTTACGTATATGTTCGGTTTCATACAACTGAACAGAAGCATTATGTTCAGCGTCGTAGTACCGAACATATCATTTTGAAATCAGCAAACATATCCTCCTTGAAACCATCCAATTTATACATCATTTTTGTTCAATAAGTGACTAATTATATTCCAATAATTAAAGATATTCCTGAATATCAATTCACGCCCTCAAAGGGTGACACAGAACCACTTACATTGATACCACCTACCCTGTTTACAAACTGCCCTTTTTGAGGCAGGACTTGCGTGACTTGCTAGTACCCTTGAAGATGCTGTAAGTGAGTATGTCAGCTTTTTTATATGTGACCTAACATTTAATAGTGGACCTCTTAGGGTGGCGTAAACTTTTTTCTTTTTTATGTTCGGTTTTTATTTATTAAGGTGACCTAACAATTTTTTTTTTAGATGGAAATGCCAATGCTTAATCCGAATATTTCAACTGAGAGTATTAGAAGCTCAACCAAGCCAAGGTTAAAATGAACTTTCGTCACCTAACTTGACCACCCACCATTTGTAGGAGTAAAATCCAAATTACACGAAGGAAGAAAAAACCAAAAAGTGTGACAAAAAGGGGTTAGAATTTAACCCCTTATGCAAGTTATTTATCCTGTACTCAATTGATGGATATTATGTTACTTTAAACTCCATTATTTATCTTATACCAAGATCTCGGCGACCACAAACTTTTGACCATTTTTTGTAAATTTCGGCATGGTCCCGCCTAAAAATGGAACATACCAAGTTCTCGACTTTAAACATAACCTGCAAAAAACACATTTCCACCACGACATATAATACAATTCCAGTAACCCATATAATTGAAGTCCAAAATAACCTACAATATACGCAACCTATCCTCATCTACGCACCACCACATATAATACAATTCCAGAAGCCCATATAATTCAAGTCCAAAATAAGCTACAATATATACAAACTATCCTCATTTGCCCACTACCTACCACATATAATACAATTCTAGAACCACATATAATCCAATTCCAAAAAGTTACATAATCCAAGTAAAAAAAATGACATAATCCAAGTCCAAAAAATTATATCTGCCCACAACCCAAATCAAGTGGAGCTCCCACCACTGCGATGCCTCCTATGTGCCCGAGAGTACATTAAATCAATATCCGGTGTGCATCCTTCATCAACAGCATCAGCTCGACCCTGCAGAACTCGTACGATTGCACGAATCGTCCCATATAGCATACTAGGATCTCTACAAGCATTTGCACGATCCAAGTCTAACATTGGCAGCCCAATCTTCAATGCATGATCAATGCACTGTGGAATAAGGAGAAAGTGAAATTAAACTTAGGGTGCAATTGGGCAATAAAATTTCATGTTATATATATCAAAATAAAAAACAAGGTTGTCAATGGAAGGACGACCTCTTGAGTATCTTTGCGTACTGGCTGGACAGGTGGCTCCACAACTGGAAGTGGGAAGGCCCGGTGACTTGGGTTTTGCACACGAGTATGTGAGACACCCCTAAACCAATCCATATAACCTACAACGGTTTCTCCTGGAAAAGTCACAGGGGAACTGCGTGCATCTGCTGCTAACAAGTGGTTCCTCCATGTCTCTAATTGATTACCAACAACATTGAATAATAGATTGTAGGATTGCGTGGATGAACCACGGGTAGATGATGTTGGTTGAACTGGGGCACGCGGAATAGGCTGGACACGTCCAAACTGCCTAAGAACCCTGTCAGGCTGGTAGGGTTCAACAATATCGACACAATGCAGCAACCCAGCGTAGTACGTGAACTCCTCAAGAGGATGATGAGCCCTAATGGAACTATAAGGATCCCAAACAACCTGAAATAAGAAATAAAGTATGTAATTAGTGATTATAAAGAAGAGTTTAAATATATTAGATATAAAATTACAATAAACTAAAATATCAATAAATATCATACCGACTCGGACTGCATGTCGTCAAGTGCCTCCCTCAGTATATATAAATGTGATAAAGAGCTCCCCTGATCCTTGAGAGGAACCCAACGCTGCACACATGGATCCACATCAACATATCCAACTTTGCGGGGTGGTTGAAACATTGGGAAATGCTCATACACCCACGCCTCTAGAAGGGTCAAATAGCCAGCAATCTGTCTACAATCACTCCTACTGGCCATACCCAAGTGTCGATACAAAGGTAGCCAATGCAGCAGCACCCTAACCATACTCATGCACTGTATCCAAATCCTGTAATACATGGAGGAGGCCAACAGACACCCTGCCCCCGCTCTTGTCTGTGAATAAAGTAGAGCCAAGAAGGTAAAGCAGGTACGCCCTCGCAGCATAGGTAGTTTTTTCAACAGTATGCACATCACCAAGGTTAGAAAATATTGTCTTCAGCCATGACAACTTCACAGACTATCCCCGGACATCTCGTAATGCAAGACTAGCATCACTATCCTCAACCCCCAAAGTGCTCACAAGTAAGTCCCGTGCAACTGCATCATCTAATTTAGGGCAGGAGACAACTTTCCCAATCACAGGAATCCCCAATATGGTGGCGACATCGTCCAAGGTAATGGTCATCTCACCAAACGGCATATGGAAAGTGTTCGTCACCGGCTGCCATCGCTCCACAAAAGCTGTCACCAAGGCTTTATGACTCCATCGAAAGAGCATGTGACAAGTAGAGTGAGTCGCGTCCTCTCAATGATCTGTGTCAAAGCAGGGGGAGGCTCCAGGATTTTTGCATGACAGTGTGGTCGCATGACACCTCGATACTGCATTAGAAAAGTTGAACACTTTAATAATGTCAAACATGATACGAATGTAATACATATAAATAAGACTACTCAAAAAATAAAATACAATAACAGACATATAAATGAGATGCTATTGTGACTTGACATACATCCCTGTTAACCCAAATCTGTGCTGCGACGTGTGTCCTGAAACTAATCAGCAGCGACTCATCTACTGGACCTCTAGGAAGTGGTCTAATCCCATCCCAAACAGCAGCAACAGGAGCATCTTCAGGTGCATCAACAACATGTGCACCTTCTGCATCAGGTACGTGACCAGTTGGGACATTTGTTGGTGGGGCTATTGGTGGGGCAATAGGTGGAGGAGGGGGTGCTACCTCAGGCTGAATCCCACCCCGGCGACGTCATTTGCCTCTAGCTGGGTTTTCTTCAATCGCCGCATGTTGCCGTCGCCTAGCGGATGCAGTTGGTCTCTCCCGACCACCTTCCACTGCATCCATATCTGAATAAAAGACAATAAACTAATTAAATTAGAAACAATTAATATAAAATGTATATATATAGATCATAAACAGTTGTAAACAATGCTACTCAATTATACCATAGTTCTTAACTTAACAAAAACTTCTCCCAAAAAAAAAAAAAAAAAGAAAAAACACTTTAGGACGGCTATGGAGTAGATGACTTGGGTTTGTTAATATAACCTGCTCATAATATAACCTTATATATACAATCCTAGAACATAATGTAACCTGCTCATAATCAACATTTTCAAGCTTTGCAGTAAAATTCCTAGGAGTTAGATCGAATCAAGTCAACTATGCAACTCTTTTGTGTACTTTTGTAGGGCTTTTAACATTGAAAGAAACTTGTGAATAGCATAGGTGGAAGTAGAGCATGGTTTGTGAAGCAACAAAAGAGTCACAACTCATAGAAGTATTGGAAAAACTCATATAAGCAAAAAATCTCAAATATCCTTGATCATGAGACATATAATTGTCACTATAAATAAAAACCAAAATTCCAACAGTAGTGATTAATATTTACATAATAGAAGTAAGTGGGTCGATTAAATAGCCGAACTCTAAAGAAAAATCATTATTGATGGTCCAAGACCATACAGATTGATAGATAGAACTGCTATTTATTTGTTGAATAGACAGATCGGCTGAAAAAATCATAACTATACTTAACAATAAAACACTAGGAAAAGCCCACATACGACGAAGATTGTTTGTTGCTGTCGAAAAAAGGAGAAGTCCCATTCCTATTAACATAGGAACTGAAAGTGGAACGAAAGGTATGATCCATGTATATTGATATGTATCTTCTATAAAAAAAAACCTCTTTTTCTTAATTAATTGTTTCCAATTCACCAGATCTTATCTCGGAGTCAATAGAAAAAATCAAGATATGCAAGAACTAAAATAGAATTTTAGATTTGTAATTATTTTGAGTCTTTCCCAAATACTTCAAATATTCAAATCAATAAGTTACAATTGGTCAAATGATATGACTAAGTTACTAGTGAAAGGTCTAAGTAAGATATTTATGACGATACAGAAAATTAAAATCTCAATAATTATTACGATAATTTATATCCATAGAGCAAGGATAAAGAATTGCACAAAAAATAGTACTTAATTCTGATATGAATCAGAGGATCGAATAAGGTCAATAAGTTGACCCAATTAAATTAGTGAATTTATTCGGAATCATTAACTAGCTTCATTGTGCAACTGACTGACTGTCTTCCATTCCAATAAAACACATTTATTTATAGGATATAGGAAACGCTGCGATATCTGTCATTTTTTTTTTAAGAGGGAATTATTAAAATGGCTTTTATCAAGTCATGTATTCTCTAACAGATTGACTACTAGTCTCATTCAAAGTTTAAAATTTAAATTAGGTGTATTCTCTCTTCGAGCTTGACCAATTAATAGAAAGAAAGATTAAAGTTTTTTTAGTGGTTTAATTAGGTAAAGGTTAGGTTCTTATATTTTTTGATGCATTTGATTACATGTATAAATGTAGCAAGACAAAAATAGACAAAGAAAAAAAGCCTTTTCTTTTGGATTCTGTATTTTATAAACTTCAACCAATTCGATTTCTATAGCACCTATATATAGATTGGAATATGAAGATATAAAGGAACCAATCAGTACGAATTAATCGTTCGTCCGGATATTGTATGGAATAGAAATAAAAAAAAAATTTTTTTTTTTATCACATATCTTATTGATTTTTTATGAAGGGAGTATCATTTAGAGAATAAATAGATACATAATGAATAGTAAAGAAGGATTAGTTTTGAACAATAGATGTCTTTCACATCCAACTATAGCAATGAGTAATCTCGTAATTTTTGAATGGCAGTTCCAAAAAAACGTACTTCTATGTCAAAAAAGCGTATTCGTAAAAATTTTTGGAAAAGGAAGGGATATAGGGCAGCGTTAAAGGCTTTTTTTCATGACCCAAATACCAACACTGACTTCCATTAATACAAACAAATTTTCACAGAAACCATTGCTCCATTAGACTTTGGGATTCATGAATCCAAAATTTTTAGAAGGGAAAAAATTTCCTTTCAAGTTTATAAATACTCTTTTCCTAAGAAAAAAATATGATAAATACTTATTTTTTAGTTTTTTTTTTTTTGGCATTATTATTTTGAGTCCCAAACCAGGATGATTGCGGAATCAATAGCAAATCCTTTATGATTCCACCATTCTCCCCAGGGCTGTAAAAATGACCTATGGCTCCAAACAAAAAAGTAATTATCAATTAATGTAAATAGAAAACTAATCATGTTTCATACAAGCAACTATTAAATGAATAAATAAATCTATCTCCCCAATTAGTCATCATTATAGGAGATATATGGCATGTTAATAAAGGCATAGATTTATTACATTAATTTTATTCCTTTATTTATGCTAATAATTTGATGGTTTTAGTCATAGAGCAAGCAGCCGCAGCAAGTCCTCAACCTTCCAATACTTGCCTGCCGGGGAAGTGTTCAGATTACCCAGACTGCAATCAAGCTTGCATTGACGCTGAGAAAAGCTAAATTTCTCAAGGGAGGCTCATGCATGAGATTCTAGGAAATACCTTTAGCTTGCTGCTGTGATAAATGAAGGCTTCATAAAGCTTGCCATGTTATTTCGTGGGCCTTTATTTGAGATTAAATAAATAAAATTGGGATCTTCATCAATTAATTGCTGTTGCAATAATTTTTTATTTATTATTATTTATTTATTTATTTATTTTTTTGATAACGGTGGAACCATCTCACAATAGGGCTCTTTGGACCCACCCATGGAACCGAAACCCACAGGGAGACTAGTGTAGCAATCTATCGCCACGGCCCCCCACTTAAATCTTGGGTTGTCCTAGCGGGAAATCGAACCTGAGACCGTACGCCTAACCACACAATCACAAGTTCGCCCTTACTAAGTGGGCTACCCAAGGGTGGGTCTGTTGCAATAATTTCCTTCTTTTAATACTTGGGACCCAAAAGTGCTTCTAGCTAGTCATTATTTATTTCACTTTTTATTCTCTATTTTGTTATACTTTGAGCATAAAATTTGAACCAAAGCTCAAAATTTACGTCCCAGTGCATGTGAAATAAGGATGGAGGCCTAACAAGGCATCAAATACACCAAAGAGATATACAAGAGCCAACATTTTAAGGCTCAAATTAAGTACTGAAAACTGAAAAAGGAGGTGTTAGTATGTCGCAAAATTTATGACCTGCTGCACGTAAAAATGAGAATTGAAGCCTAATAAGGAATCAGACACACCAGAGAGATATACAAGAGCCAATATTTTTAGGCTCAAATTATCATCATCACAAACCAATTCAACTCAATATATTTATTTTGGTAATTAAGAAAAGACCTAGACCAAACGATTACAATCTAAGAATAGCTAAGTCAAAACCCCAATTACCAATTTTTTTTGGTAATTCAGTTAAGAAAAGATAATGTGTGGGCTATTCCCCTCGCAAACAAGAGAATTCTTAGGGTTTGGTGAAAGTTTGGCTTTAACTTTGCAACCTAAACTATATTTGATAGAATGTTTAATGTTTTTTTAGTTGCTAATGTAATGCTTTTATTAAAAATGTTTTTATTTGTAGTTTGACATGTCATTTTTTTTCACTTTCAATTATTTGTTGCCACTTGATAAGTTAAAAATTTTTGGAAAAGGAAGGGATATAGGGCAGCGTTAAAGGCTTTTTTGTTAGCGAAATCTCTTTCTACCGGGAATTCAAAAAGTTTTTTTGTGGATTTGTTAGATGTTGATTTTTCAACTAACTTGTAACCTATGGTCAATTCCTCGCTTTTCTTCTTTATCTTAGATGTTGATTTTTCAAAATAATTCCTTTGTTCGGTTTATGGGATCCAAGCATAGCCCTGATGTTCGGTCCTCATTCACCAAACATAGCCAATACGTTCGGATTTACATATTCGAACACACCCGCGAAAATTTGAAAGCTTTCAATGGATTCAAACACGAATAAGAATAGATTGCAGGTGCAACAGAGACAACAATGGCAGAATATCAACTGTAAATCTCTACACATACAGTGTATACACATTTTACCTATAATACGCACCTTCTAGTGAGAGGGTTGTCTTCCTCGTCGTCGGTGGTCACTGATATGGGGGGTGGGGTGGGAGAACCCCTTCAAATGGCGGACTGTCGCCGGTCGGAAATGGGGCCATGGGGTTTCTCGAGTCGAGTGTGAGAGGGGTGGCTGAGAGGGTCTCGTGTTTGGAGGGAGTGGAGGACTGTCGCCGGTCGGAAATGGAGGACTGTCGCTGGTCGAAAATGGGGTTTCTCGCGTCGGGGGTGAGAGGGGTTTCTCGCGTCGGGGGTGAGTGGGGTTTCTCGCGTCGGGGGTGAGAGGCGTGGCTGAGAGGGTTTCGTGTTTGGAAGGAGTGGAGGACTGTCGCCGTCGGAAATGGAGGACTGCCGGTCGGAAATGGAGTTTCTCCAGTCGCGGGTGAGCGGGGTCGCTGTCGGAAATAGAGGACGCTGTCGGAAATGGAGGACTGCCGGTCAGAAATGGACTTTCTCCAGTCTCGGGTGAGCGGGGTCGCCATCGGAAATGGAGGATGCCGTCGGAAATGGAGGACTGCCGATGACTTTCTCCAGTCGCGGGTGAGCGGGGTGGCTGATGGTCTCGCGTTTGGAGGGAGTGGGGTGGGTGAGGCTTAGGTTTAGTTGAAGGAAGGGTACTTTGGACATTTTGGGGGGTGGGCATATAGTATTGGGGGGTGGGGATAACATAAGGGGTCAACTTAACTGTTTTTGGGGTTGCATTAGCCGCTCCCTTTTACTTAAGCTCGAGGTTTGAAGCCCAAGACCCGAAAAAGCTCTAGCCCATGGCTGGGTTTGGGCTTCATAATTGGGAATGGCTATTGCAACCCCCCCATTCTTATCACCCCACCCTCCATCCTTTAGGTTTTTAAGGTTTTATGCAAAATATAAAAGGTTTTTATGAAAACTGGCCATCTTGTCCACTAGAAAACATCATTTTGAACAACTTTTTAGAAGAAAGTTTTTCCCAAATCTATCGTTTAAATATACATTTTAGCCATTTATAGCCTTTATTTCATTTTTTGCCAAAAAGTCTACCTAAACGATAGATTTTGGAAAAACTTTCTTCTATAAAGTTGTTCAAAATGATGTTTTTTAGTGGATCAAGTAACTGGTTTTTGCAAAAACCTTTTATATTTTTCATGAAATCTTAAAAACCAAAAAGAAAGATGTGGGTTATAAGAATGGGGGGTCGCAATAACCATTCCTTTTATAATTTCCTTCATGGCCCGGCCTGATGAATAGTGTAAGCCCAAAGAGCCTGACTTGAGGCCCAGCCTAAGTTTGGCCCAGCCCGGCCTGATGCCAAGCCTTAGTCCGAGGTATGAGTCCTCCATGCTTCCATTCTATAATTCAAAAAGGAACAACAAATTGAATAGAAGGGTAATCAAAGCATATGCACCTGAGGGGAAGATGTGTAGTGAGTAGTGACTCTCACTTTTTGCTATTGTATTTTGCAACTTGGTAGTGCACTTCTCCCGGGAATTGCCTGGGTATTTCCTACTAGTAGGAATATATAAACGGCCTGGAATGTCAGAAATCATAACCATGAATAAACTCTCCATGATGAAGTCAAATGTTTGTTCAAAACCAAGAGATAAGAAGGGTGGGAGAGGGAAGAATTGTTGGACATTTTAATAATTATAGATAATATTGAGATAAAATTTAGGGTAAATTGCAGAAAACCCCCTAAAGTATGGGGGTTAACAGATAACCTCCCTTATGTTTTAATTTTGTCAATGTGCCCCTTAGTTTAGTTGGAAGACAAAATCAATCGTTGATGGCCACCCAATTGGCCATCATGCCGGTGAAGGTTTCGGTGATTTTGGCCAACACAGATCCGTTAACGGTATCACATGCGTAGCCACATAACTAATTTTCTTCAAATTTCATTAATGGGGAGTGACGGTGGGGCACATTGATAAAAATTAAAACATAAGGGAGGCACACTGACAAAATTAAAACATAAAAGAGTTATCTACTTACTCCCATACTTCAAGGGGGCTTTCTACAATTTACCCTAAAATTTATTTTACACATCACCATTTCTAGCAATTATGTTTGGCCGGCTTGGTGAAAAGGTGCTTAATTAGAGTGCTTAGGCAGCCATTTGAATCCATTTAACCATACTGGTGCTTTGCCACCCTTTGGCTTGTTTTGTATAGGTGCTTAAGCACCTATTCCCATCTATATATTCCAGTGCCACACGTGGGTTAACATTATTGCAATTGTTTTATTTTTTTCTTCCTTCTCTGTGGTATTTATCTTGTGGCAAATTTCTTGTCACATTTTTTTCTTGTGTTCTAAAAGTTCAGGTTATTCTTAGGTAATGCAAATTTTTCGAATAATAACAGATGAATCTAGGTCCATTGTAGCTTAGGGACAAATAGCCACGAAACCTTTTTTGCACTTGCAATGGTATTGGAAGTGCAACAAATTTTTTTTAAAGAAAGCAATATATCGTGCCTTCAATTTTGGATCTCATCTTTCGTCTCCACTATTTAGCATGCACTTCCAACAATTTTAATACAAATTTTCTGCATCAATGGAGACTTTGGCTAGCTTTAATTGTTCAATCAAGACTTGGTGCTCTTGGATTGTTTTGATGGGTAATTTTTCATGAAGTGGCAATAAAAGGTTTTATTCTTCCTAACAACTTTAAAACTCACCTATATTTTGGAAGATGATCTCCCACCAATTCTGGAGAAGAAAGAGGATGAGTCCAAGGAGATGAAGTAAGAAAGAAAGAAATGGATTGAGGATGATTTTCTATATAAGGGACATATTCTCAATGCGCTGTCTAAATCTCTCCACAACACATACTAGTACATTCATCAGCTAAGGAAGTACGGACACACTTAGAGAATAAATACAAGACCGAGGAAATTAGTGTCCGTAAGTTTTAATAGATAACTATGTTCATTTTCAAATGATTAATGGAAAATTTATCCTTCATAGCACAGTGGTGCTGGTAGGATGTAGGTGAAGTAGTGATCGGGTCCAAATTTTATCATAAACTTGATCATTGAAATTGAAATGTCTCTTTAATTTGCATTTTATAATGCTTGATAGCATTAGACAATCATTGGATTACACAATATAAGTAACCATTCACCTTCTTTTAACCTCTAAGTCCCTGACCCATAGTAGGAGTTCGGACCATCACAAAGGGAGGAAAGATGCAATCTCAAAGGAACCGAAATGAATTGTTCCTTTGGTGCTCTTTATCTGCCCATTCTTTTATAAGATGATGATCAGGTGAGCACGTGTTAATATAACTCAACACTTGTATTGAGAATTGTACCTTGTGTATTGAGAATTGTACCTTGTGTACATTAAGTCAATACACGGGTACAACTCCTAATATATGCATGGTGTTGATATATATATAACTTATATAGTTATATCATTACGTGCTGACTTAATCAAGACTGATTAGTTCACATTACTCGTTTTAAAGGTTTTGGAGCCTTTTTGTGCTCAACAATTAAATAGTACTGTTGTTAAATTAAAAAAAAAAAAAAACAAAAAAAAAGACAAAAACACACACACTCACAAGGAAGACAGAGGACAACTAGGTGAGCAAAGAATCCCATATTCTCATCCTTCTTAGTTCTCATAGGAGGAGAGATACCAATAAGGGGGATAAGCCTCTAAACCTATTAAAAATATCTCTAGTTCATCACTGGAGGGTGGCTATTGTAACCTGTTAACTTGACTTGCACATCCCACTAATTTAAATTTCTCAAGATTTTAAAAAAATATGAAAGGATTTAACAAAACTGACTGCATTGTTTGTTAGAAAATGTCATTTTAAACAACTTTGCATAAGAGAGATTTTTTCTTAAATCTTTCATTTAATTGGATTTTTAGATCAGAATAAAACAGAGACAGTAACTGAACAAAAAATCTTGTAAAGTTTTTCAAATCATGTTTTTTTTTAGGTAATATAACAATTTTCATAATTTTTTTTAAAATATTTTTCTAAAACCCTTTAAAATTAAAATTAATGTGGTGTAAAAAATAAAGTTGAGTCCCTCTTTTTCACTGACAGATTTTAGGAAAGCCCATACGTGGTTGGGCAATTCCTATAAGGGAATGGCTATTGCAACCCCACATTCTTATAACCCCACCCCTTTCTTTTTAGTTTTTAAGATTTTATGAAAAATATAAAAGGTTTTTGCAAAAACCGATTCCTTGGTACACTAGGAAAGTTTTTGCAAAAACCGATTCCTTGAACAATTTTGCAGAAGAAAGTTTTTCCAGAATCTATCGTTTAGGTAGGCTTTTTGGCAAAAAATGAAATAAAGACTATAAATGGCTAAAAAGTATATTTAAATGATAGATTTAGGAAAAACTTTCTTTTACAAAGTTGTTCAAAATGATGTTTTTTAGTGGACAGCACAGCCGGTTTTCATAAAAACCTTTTATATTTTGCATAAAACCTTAAAAACCTAAAAGATGGGGGTGGGGTGATAAGAATGGGGGGTTGCAATAGCCATTCCCTTCCTATAATTTTGTCAGCCCAATGTGAGGGGTGCGAAAGACACCGTCCCGGACAGATTTGGATTTGCTCAAGTTGAGGAGAAAAACTTCCACGTAACTGTGACATGGCCACGTGGTATCACGGGCCAATCAGAAGCAAGTAAAGTGGGAGTGTCAGTGTACTTTTTGGACCCACACTCTCACTTTGCTTGCTTTTGATTGGCCTGTGATACCACGTGGTCGTGTCAAAGTTACATGGAAGTTCTTTTCCAAGTTGAGGGGTTCAACTGGACGCTCAAGTTGCCATGGGATTTCTACCACGTGGACAATTGAATCTTCAACGGCTGGGATTAGAATGCTTGACCCGGTGCAGAGAAGCCTAACGGCGTTAGCTGGGATGGAAGTGTTTAAGAAAAACGGTGCCGTTTTATTTGCAAAAACAAAACCAAAAGTGGGGGAGCGAGGGAGCATCTAGATCTGGTTTTCGAATCCCTCCTTCTCTCTCTCTCTCTCTCTCTCTCTCTCTTCTCCATTCTCGCCGGCAGTTAGTCTCCTTCAACTTCGTTGACCGATTGCGGAGTTCATAGCCACTCTGCTCTTCCTTTACATTATTGTGCTTACGGTGATTGGGTACAAGAGCCAAACTGATCCCAATTTGAACATTGACCAGTGTGGAGGTGTTGGCATTCTGGGTATTGCTTGGGCCTTTGGTAGCATGATCTTTGTCCTTGTTTACTGCACTGTTGGGATTTCTGGTGGGTTATAATTTTTCATTTTTTTCCTTTTTCCTTAGACTCTTTTTGTTTGCTAAGAAAAGTGACAAAAAGAGAAGAAAATAAAATAAAAATTTGACTCTAACGTGCTATGTTGTTTTTTGAAGTAAAAAATTTCCAGTTTTGCTTTTATTTTCTTAGGTTTTCTTAGCAATCAAACGGAGCTGTGAAGACATTTTCAGGTATAAAAACAATCAAATGGATTTTTATAGACAAGACCCTGCTACAACATTTTTCAGCACACTAACAAATAGTTTCTAGTAGGGGTGTTCGTGGTTCGGTTTGGTTCGGTTTTGGGGTACTTTTCAAACCAAACCATTATACTTCGGTTGTGCTCTTCCCAAACCAAAACCAAACCATACTATAAAAAAACCAAACCAAACCAAACCATAAAAATTCGGTTTGGTTCGGTTCGGTTTCGGTTTTAACCAATCAAGTAGCAACAAATAATTGAAAATGAAAAAAAATGACATGCCAAACTCCAAATTAAAACATTTTTAATGAAAGCATTACATTAGTAACTAAAAAAAAACATTAAACATTGTATCAAAATGGAAACAAATTGACATATGTCAATCCAAGTTTAAATCTCCAAGTTAATACGTGCCATTATCTCACATAACATTAATAACTAGTTTAATACATGCAAAGCTAAAATAGGAAAAACAATAAGAAACTTAAAATCAACAAATTACAAATTAAAATTTGATATATAATATATAAAATAATATAATATATATATATATATTATATATTTTTCGGTTTTTTCGGTTTGGTTTGGTTTTTTAAACATGAAAACCAAAACCAAACCAATTCAATTCGGTTTTCTAAAATTGGAACCAAAACCAAACCTAATGACAAAAAAACCAAACCAAACCGACCGATTTGATTTGGTTCGGTTTAGTTTTCGGTTTTAACCTAAACCATGAACACCCCTAGTTTCTAGAGTGCTTCAACACACTTCCATCCCAGCTAACGCCGTTAGGCTTCTCAACACAAGGTCAAGCCTCTTCATCCCATTCTCATCCCAGCCGTTGAAGATTCAATCGTCCACGTGGCAAAAATCTGAAGGCAACTTGAGCGTCCAGTTGAACCCCTCAACTCGAGCAAATCCAAGTCCGTTGGCGTCACCCAAGGAAAAACCAAACCTCCACGCTCTCATCCATAAGCTTTTTCCCCATTTTCGACCTTTTTCGTCTACGACACCGTAGGGTTTAACCAGAAGCCACCACCCCCATTTCCGTTCAAAGCCATTCTTACAGAGAGAAATGGTATTCGGAGCCCTAAGAACTATAATTCGGCCCATTTCAAGAACCCTAATATCACGTTCATCGACATTGTCTCCGGCCACGATTCCATCCCCTCATCCGAAACCTGATATACCGTTCCTTTTCGGCTCAATTCACCGGAAATCTCCATGGATTCCGGCATCGAGTTATTTCCATAGCTTAACTGACACTCGATTTCCGAAGAGAAGACCCGGCGATAAACCGCGTCGAAAAAGGGCCAGCTTGAAACCCCCAGGTATATATATACATATTTATTTATATATATATGTTCTCGAGTATCCAATGGATTTGCATTGCTTTAGAATTCGTGTTTTGTTCTCCTTTTTATCTCTGTTTGTTTACTGAGACAACTGAGGAAAATAAATGAGAAAAGAAAATTGATTGTTACTCTATATAATTTTTTTCCCCCCAAATATTGGGGGATTCAGTTGTACTAGGCTCAGAGGAGTTGGGATTTTTTTTTTCTTTTTCTTTTGTTTTCCTGGTACACCAAAAAAATTTAAGATTTGGAATTATTTGTTTTTTCCCCCCTTTTCCTATGTTTTTCTCAGCAACCATACGGGGCATTTGGTGATTTAACTTGTTTTTGGTTATATTGTTTGTTTTTTGTGTATGCAATTTGGATACTTTACTTATCATCTCAAGAATGCAGGACCATATGCTTGGGTTCAGTATGTCCCTGGGGAACCGATACTTCCGAACAGACCCAATGAGGGAAGTGTCAAAAGAAGGAATGAAAAGAAGCGCATGAGACAGCGGCGGGCTTTTACATTGGTGTGTTTTTCGTAGACCCTCTTTGCAGTTTTCTTTTGATGCAAGGGACATTTAAGTTATATAGTGTTCAAGGTGGATTTGAATTAAAAATTAATAGAATCTATTGTTATATTAGATGTGTTATCCTATTTAAAGTGGACTTTGTGGTGCTTTTTTTAAGAAACCATTGAGAAATTTTATAGGCACTAATTGATGGCTACCATCACAAATGAGAGTGAAAATTCAAAATAGAGGCTTTTCTAGAATTTCTTAAATTGATTCTATAGCATCAACTATGGTGATGCCCTCACACACTTTTTTTAAATTGTCCCATTCTAGATGACGGATTTGTGCCTTCAATACTATTTAAAATACACTATACTTGTTTAGTTTACATTTGGATGACCAAAGGGGCTCTTACTCTTTATGTCAATTTACATTTCTTTAACCTTTGTATGCTATTTGTATGTTAAAACAATAGGGAGAAAATTTATTGTTCTTTCGTTGCCTATATTCCATGAAATTCTTCTCATTCATTTACGAATCTACAATAGAAGAAATAATTCTGAAGTGTATAAGGTGGCGCTAAGATAGCACTTCATAATGCATTGTACAATAGGACATAAAGCAGGGCTAGGATGGAGGCAATTCCCCCCAACCACCCCCCCCCCCCCTTTTTCTTTCCCTCTTAAGAAAGAAAAGAAAACAAAAGAACAAAAAAGTACCCCATAGTTTACAATTTATTATTATGTATTAGTGCTATTTTCAAAATGGCCCCTTAAAAGATTTTAATCTAGACCTACCCTAAATTTTTGAGTAACTTATATAAGCCTCACTAAGTAAATAATATGTAAATTTTTATGTAACTTATACATGTAATTTCCCCCAATGAAAATTTTCTGCCCTGTTCTTAAGAGTTCAGACAGGGGATGCCAACTATTATTTGGCTTTACAATATTACGTACTTATAAAATATGCATTGTGACCGGAGGGAGAGATAGAGAGGGAGAGAGATGAGGTTTTAAAATCCACGGGATAAGTTATAAACTAGGAAGCACGGACAATTCCCTAGAGGATCCTTGTCCGAGTTGGACACGTATCGGACACGACACATCTCCGACACGACATCCTCTTTCTTTTCATCTTTTTTGTCTTTTTAATCTTCTTCATTTTCCCTTTTGTCTTATTTTATCAATGAATAACTCCACTAAGGTTTCCAAAAACAATACAGAATATGCATTTTGAATGATGGATGCATGTGATGCTATATGATATTATCTAACTATATACATAAAATATGCATTTTATTAATTGTGTGTCTTCGCTATGTCGTGTCCTAGATTTTGAGGATTTGATGTGTCAGTGTGGCCGTGTCGTAATGTAGCCGTGTCGCTTGTTGGTGCCCATTCTTCTTAGGTTATAAATTATTCTTAATAGATTTATTTACAGCAAATTTACAGCTTATATGTTGATCTCTGGAATTTTTTAATTGAAATCAATTAAAAGAATGAAAACTTTAAGTCTAATATCTAATATTTCTGATGAAGAATTTGAAAAATGTGAATTGTGTGTGTTATAGTCAAATTTGCTGAAAATCCCATTTAAATATGTGGAAAGATTTTCTAAACCATTAGAATTAATTCACTAAGACCTACAGTAAATGGTTTGGAAAGAGTTCTTGACACTGAAAGTTTTCAGAAAATGACTGTTAAGGAAAGATTTACTTGGATAGGGTGCACTTTTTGGGTCCTTCTTGGGCTCATTCATTCATGGAGTTTGATGATATTCCTTTTTTTGTATTAAAATCAGATTGGAGAGCTGTATGTTGTTAGCTTCTTTTCCTTTTTCTTTCTTAGGTGTTGGCTTTGGATATTAGGACTTCTTGTTCTCCTTTTTCATTTTCCCTTCTTTTGTTATTAATAATATTTTCTTTGTTGTTAATTGAAAAAGAAAAAAGAAAAAAAAGGAATTTACAGTGGTTAACCACTTAACCTGCAAAACATGACTGTTCTCAAATTTCAAATTTCAAATTTCAAATTTTTGACAAGAAAACACATTTTATACTTACGCATTCTTTGACAATGAGACTTTATTCATCCGTACTGGGGTTTAAATGGGTGCATATGGTATGATCTATTAACATTGGAATTTGAATTTTATTACACATAGTAAAGTCTTATGCAAACAAAAATCCAACCTATTTCTGTATATTAAGTTTGAATCCTATTACAGCTTCAAAACCATAATTGAAATACATTATGTGTGGTGGTTTTGATTTTTTGCACATAATATACCTACATAACATTCAATAAAGTTGCCAAATTGTTCTCATATAAATGCAAATCCTAAATAAGCCCTTAAAGCACAATAAAAGAATAATATATGCATATTCATACAAATAAAAATAAAACTGACAAACACAGAAATCAGATTGATCTTTAGTTTTCTAGAAATTTTATTAATCAAATCATGGCTTATGAAAAGACATGAATTTTGTTGAATTATTTTAGATGCCTTGTCCAAATGATACACCTTAGCTAGACTTCCAAAGATGAAGTTACAAACGTACTCTACATTGAGATGAAAAATGGACAATGAATCAACTTCTATGATTCTATCACAATACATTGGATTTCATAAACAATGTGATGAGGACAATATAGCTGTCATAATACTAATAATGAAAATTATTATCATTAGTATTCTTAAAGGTTATTAGGGGTCATTGTTTAGTGGAATGGTAAATTCACAGGCTAGCAAGCACGAAGGTGCAAGTTCAAGTCTTGAAAGTGGTCACTTTATATTAAAATACTTAGGTTAGGACTGTACCTAGCTCACCCCTCGCAGGGCCTGCTTGGTAGGACTAACACTGGGTAGTTCTTTTTATTATATACTATTATTAGCATTAAGTTTCCAACCTAAAAGCGTAAGCTTATAAGTGGAGAGGCCAAACAGGTAAATGAAGCCATGTCAATGTTTATAATTAACCAATGTGGGATGTGGTATATTTCCAATACTCCTTCTTATGTGCAGACCTAACTAGATAGAAATGAGTATATCACGTGGAATACAAAGATGAGCTCACAAATGAACGGCCAAAGAACAATATGCTCTGATACCATGTTAAGTTTCCAACCTACAAGTTTAAGCTTGTAAGTGGAGGGCCTAAACAGGTATATGAAGACATCTTTAACTCGATATTTAATCAATGTGGGATGTGAGACTTCCTAACACTCCCCCTCACGTGTAGACCTTGCAAGATTCAAATAGCCTGTCACGTTGGCAACAAATACAGGCTCAATAGGCCTAAAAACAACATGCTTTGATATTATGTTAAGTTTACAACTTAAAAGCTTAAGCTTATAAGTGGAGGGCCAAACAGGTATATAAAGCCATGCCAAGGTTTATAATTAACCAATGTGGGATGTGGTATATTTCCAACAATTACTATTGCTATTATTATTAATATTATTATTTGCATTAGGAGCATAAATATGTTTCAGAACTGTGTCCAGGGAAACTATATTCTTATGATTTAGACTCAAACGTATTATTAATGATAGAATACACATATTTTGTTCAAACATTGATTATGCAGCTGCGTTCAACTCTTCAAAGCCCCACCGAACTATATGGAGTTTCTTACATGTATCCTTTCAGACATTATGATATGTTAAGGGCCATATTTAGGCCACCATGGCATGTCTTATGCCCGTATTGAACATGTAGCTTTTACTGTCTGTGGGCATATGTTTCCATTCCTCATATCTTTGTTTAATGTTGTGACAAATTTCGATGCTTTGTTCGCTACTTGATACCTTTTGTTCTCAGGGGCCTTCATATTCTTGGGACATTCTTTAAGTAGGATCTCCTTGTGAATTCCTTTGTTTCTATAGAAATTGTTGACCATACTATGAGCCATAAATTATCTGGGCCCACTTTCGTTAATTTCCTGCATAGTCAGGGTTATGCCATCTTTTTAGCTGTTATGCAAAATATGATTGTTTTCAAATATGTCATGTCTTGAGCACAGGCAGAAGCTAAGAAACGAAAAGCTCAGATGCAGGAGGCCAAAAGGAAGAAGAATATTAAGAGGGTAGAGCGTAAGATGGCTGCAGTGGCAAGGGAACGAGCATGGGCTCAAAGGCTGGTAGAGTTGCAGCAGATTGAGAAAGAGAAGAAAAAATCCATGGCTTGAGAAACTTATTACGTAACCTCATCTGCCGATGGTAATGTTGCTCATAAATTTTTTGCCTGTTATAATCTGAACATTAAAACCTAGTAGTTTCTTTGAGTTCCTCACATGTTGTTTCTTTCTATCCGTAGGTTGGGTAGAACCCATGCTTAATTTTATGGCATTTCTTCGTTTTAACATATTTGGGCATGTATTTGTTCTGCACATTTTTCAATTGTAAACTGGGATAGTGTATTCTGGCATGTAGGTTTAAGAAACTTGAGAGGCATTGCACAAACTCTATATTGGACGTGTTTGCCTGAGCCAGCCCCCACCCCACAAGACCCAAAAAAAGAGAGGCTAAACCCACCAGTGATTGAAATTTGTGCTACTTGACATACAGGTTAACCCATCCATGATCTAAGTTTGTGCTAGTTGTTATCATCTCATTGATCTGCTACTCTGGCCATATGGGCACTGCTTTATCTTTGAAAACACATTCTTTGACTGGAGAAAGAGTTTGCCATCTGCCAAAACTCGGAAAAACAAACTGTATTCAACAATGTTTATGGAATAGCAAGCCACAGCTTATTGGTGGCCAGTACCAAAGCCATACAATTTCGACTATTAGTTTTTCATAACCAAATAAGGTGCCAGGGCTTGGCAATAGGATTGATATATTACACAATAACTAATTTTTACAATTATCTATTTTAGGCATAGAAATAAGATTAGTTTTACGTGAAATGCCTTACTTTGTCCAAATTGTTCTTGTGGCCTTTAGAAGATGGAGCTCATTCCACCTCAACTATCATTTACAGAAGAAAACTGAAGGCAGCGGATTTCTGTCATTAATTGAGTCATTTCACATGTCGTGGGAAATGGAATGTTAGGCAGCCAAATAAATGGCCTGAAAAATGGTAGTGGGGCGGGGTTAGGACGGATCAGGTTAATTAGTAGTATCTATTTAGGCTTAGAAATAAGATTTGATTTTCAAAAAGGATTTTATCTTTTCAAAATCTGTTAGGAGTTATATCTTTTCCTTAAGACTTATTAGTTAGCAGTCCATTTATGCAGACGTCTTGTGACTTACACAAAAACAGTGAGTGAAAGTTGGGAGGAGATCTATTTAAAGTTGACCATTAGCTCTTGTGACAGTGCTGTCAAATGGTTTTACACTTGGCTCCATATTTTATTAGCAAAAAGTGGTCAAGTACCAGTTCTAAAAAAATTTGTCACCATAGGGCTTGCAGCCCCAAGGATCTATTCTTGTTGATAACATTGACAGTGCAATCCTCTCAGATGGAAGTGAAGTGGCATCATAGTACCATGCTTTTAAATATTTCTATTTCTCCCGGAACCTGGAAATTGTTGAATGAAGCATTTTCTGTTTTGAATGTTATGCCCAAATGCTTTAATAAGATAAATTGAAACATGATCAGCCAGTTACCTTGTTATCCTACAACGGGGTGCGTGTGGTCAGTTTCTTCAATCCATTGGGCAAATTTACAAAAAATTTCCAATCATTTTCCTTTTTATTGATTGGGCAGGAGTTTGTTCTTTTGTTTGTCTAGGAAGATTGGGTTTTTCTTTTCTAAGGTAGATCGTATTTTATCGTGATATTAATACTAATATATATATATATATATATATATATATATATATATATATATGCGGTTATGTTTCCATCAGCACATGTTGATATAAGTTATATCAGCACCATGCATTGGGGGTTGTATCCCTTGCATTAGTCTAATGTACTTCATATCCTACTAATGCACAAGGTACAACTATTAATGTTGGTGTTGATATAAGTTATATCAGCACGTGCTTACCTGATCATCATCTTATATATATATATATACATACAAATTTATTTTGAAGAGAAAAGATAAAGGAGACGAATTTGAAGAGACCCATAATGTGCCGAATTGGTCAAATTGACCAACATACCCCTCTTTACTCTTAACATAAAATGTGGACCCTTCCAGATAATTTGCTCTCTCTCTCTCTCTCTCTCTCTCTCTCTCTCTCTCTCTTACCTATTAAATTGGCAAGTATACCTGTTGGCCCTAAGGGTTCAATCTCACATGTTTTGATGATAACAAAGTAAATATGTTTTGCTAAGTTACTAATTGAATATGAAGCTTTGATAAGAACAGGTTTTATCCATATCACATTGTATCAAATAGCAACGGGAAGCCATAGTGGAAGCAAGGACGTTACAAAGCAAGCAATAGAAGCATTGGACACTCACAAGAAGCATTATCCAACTCATATCACAAGTGTGGAACTCAATTGGAGGAAATCTAGTTTATATGTGAGAGTTTAGGACCATTATGTAAAAGATTGATCCAATATTTGATCACTTAGGTTTTAAGGGCTTTAAATCATTACATATCATGGGTAATAACCCAATAGAACTTAGTTTGATTAAATGGTCCCGTAAGCCTTTTGTACTAAATCCCAAGTGATTGGTCTCTATTTGCAAAATCTACAAAAATTGGGATTTTGGATGTCCAAGAGTATCTTAGACGTCTAAAAGACATTTCGAACGTCCAAGTGGTGTTTCAGACATTCATATACACTGCTCTTTTGATTTTTCGGACGATAATTTCAAATGACCGAGTTCTTTCAAACGTCCAAGTTGTTAATATGTCCTTTGCTTGGAAATGTCTTTTGGAATTTTCAGATGTTTGAAATCACTTTCAGATGTTCGAATCTATCTGGACATAACATAACAGTTAGTTTTTTAAACAGCCATTTGAGCATTTAATGTCCACTAAACTCCCTTTCCCGGCATTTATTGCTACAAAACGATCATATTGGACCTAAGGGTTATAAGAATAAGGCTTAAGCTCATTTATGAGCATTAAACAAGAGCATTTATTACTATTCACTTTTAAGCTTTAGAAATCTCAAGTGAGTTTTTATTATGATTAAACAATAGTTGATTGAACTTTTATTGCTGTGTTATCTACTCTTTGAGAGAGCTTCTTGTACACAAAAAAACAACTCAAATCATCTTTGTATTAAAGTGTTGAGAGAATCCTAAATCTGTAACACTTGAAGAGTGTACTTGTGCAAGTGTTGGTGAAGAACACTTGTGGTTGTAAAACTTTGATTTCCACCCACAAAGAGATTGGTATAGTGGATTGGTGAATCCTCAAGCAAGTTCTTAAGGCGAGGATGTAGGCAGAGAGGCCAAACCTTGTTAATATCGTTTGCAATCTCTCTTTCTTTCTTAATTTTTTTTATTGATTATCTTATTATTTGTTCTGGAATTTATTCTTATTTGCAATAAACTGATTTTTAGATCGCAATTGATTTCTTACTTAGCCGAAAACCCTATTCATTCCCCTTTTAGGGTTGTTCACTTGGGACAGCAATACCTTTTCTCTCCCCCTTTCGTATTTATCTCTTTTCCTTTCTTCTTATCTGGAAACCACCAAATGAGGAACCTAGATCGGACGTTCTTGTCGTAGTCTTCGTCGACCTTTAAGGATCTGTTGCTCAACATTGTGTTCTTCCAAAGATTTGCTCTTCTTCGACATCATTGCACAAGCATCACAAGATCTTCGTCGATCTACAATGCTTTTCTTTCTCATCCTCAGATCTATGTTTGTTTTAGTGTGTTCTCGCCAGATCTTGGTGTTTATATGAAGGCAGCGTGCGATTCTTGCAACGTGACTTCAAACACATTTTGCTGTTGTTGAAGGAGCTCGATGGTTGTGATTTGCACTATGGGTTTGTCTTGTTCTTAATGGGATTTGATGGTGGATTTACATGGTTCTTCTTTATCTTCCTCCTCTTCTTCCCCCTTTTTTAGTTTATTTTTATTTTTTTTGGTGCTACTGGTTGAATCATTTGGATCATATCTTGAAATTATCTTTATTTTTCAATAATTTTGTTCATTTTCTAAATAATTTTTAAATAATTATCTTACTTATTTAGATAATTATCTCCAAGATAATTACTTTCATTTTCCAAGATAATTATCTTAAAATTATATTGATTTTCTAAGACAATTATCTTCATTTTTTGGATAATTTCTAAATAATTATCTTACTTATCTAGATAATTGTGTCCAAGATTATCACTGTACTGATTGGATATTTGAATATTTTATCTTTGTTTTTTAGCCGTTGAATGCACGGAGGTATGTTAAACTTTTTTATTTTATCTTGATATTCCTTTGATTTTTTTTTTTTTCCTTTTTATGTTTTGGATCAAGTTATTTGATTTTTCCAAATCATAGATCCTTGGTTTTGTCCATATTTTGAGCATGATTCTCGCTTCTTTATTCTGTGCGTGATTTTCGGTTGGATAGTTGATACAAGAAGGACAGTGGGTTTTTGGTTTTTTTGGTATTGGCATAGGATTCTCTATGGGCTATTTATTTGAATTAGTGAATGGGAAACTGACATGTCAGTCGTCCCCTTTTTTCTCCTTGTGTAAGTCGTCTTGGGTATCACCACTTTATTTTGAATTAGTAGCTCGGATTTTTTTGTAGTATTGGTAATACTCTTGATTTTGCTTAGATAGGGTTGCTATTCCCTTCTGTTGATTGTTGAACAGCATCACCCATGCCATATGAATGAGATGTTAACTTTGGCTAGCTATTTTAGCCATTGTCATTTTGTCTAGCTACATTTAGCTAACAAATGGGGGTGGTGAAAAAAAAAAAAAAAAAACCGAAAAACCGAATGACCGAACCGAATCTGCCAATTTCATTAGGTTTTTGTAGTGATTTGATCGGGATCGGTTTTAATTTTATACAATTTTTGCTTTTCAGATTGGAACAGTTCAATAATTTTAAAACCAAAAATCGACTGATGTGAACCGCACTTATATATATTCGTAATGATTGGACCAGTGAGCATATTTATAGAGTGAAGTTGGGAGGATATTTTTTTTTCCAATGCGATGTGGGACTATTAGACAGTATAATAATTAATAAATATATAACACTTTTTATGGTGGTTCAGTGTCACTGAGAATAAGATGGAAGAAAAGAACTTCCATGAGACCGTGACACCACGTGGCAGTTTCATAGGCCAATCAGATTCAAGCAGAGTGGGATTATCAGCGTTCTTATTCGCCACTTTCCTACTTTGTTTGATTCTAATTGGCTTGTGATACCACATGACATACATCACGGTCTCATGTAATAAGATGGAAACCTTAAAGCCACTTTTCGTCTCTAAGAGTAAGTTGGAACCCCTCAAGGCGACGTTCGTGTCTCAAAGGTCTTCTTTTGCTGCTTCTTCCCCTAAGCCGTCGGCTCACCACGAAGCTCACTACTACGGTTTCTCCTCTCTAAATTGCTGCGTGCACCTCATCTCTCTCAGATTTGAAAAGCTCACAACTACTCACACCAGTCCATCGCACAAGCTCATTGCCGGATCTTCCTCTCACCACCAAGATGCGCTCATCGCCGTTTCTCCTTCCTAAACCACTACACTCACCTCGTCTCTCTTAGGTCTGAAAAAGGGCTTACCGCCAGCAAACACAGTGCGACTCCCTCTCCACGAACTTCACCGCGATTTTTTGCTGTCTTTTTATTTTTATGGTATATATATTGGCATATTGTTGTTAAATTTCCATTGTAATGGTCAAGGGAATGGGTATCTCTCTCTCTCTCTCTCTATATATATATATATATATATTAATTTTGTCTAAACCAAATGGAATCGACAGAATCGAATCAAATTGAACCGAACCGAACCGTAACGAGAGCAAACCGATACAGTTGGTTCTACCTTGAAGTGGTCAGTTTCGGTTTATATTTTGGTAAAACCGATTACTTCGGTTCGGTCCCAATTCTCTGAAAAAACCGACCGAACTGAACCGTTTTCACTCCTACTAACGAATATTAGGTAGCTAAACTATTTTTAGTTTAAAAAAGTGACACTTTTCCTTTCTCTATGCATCATTCCCTATTTTTCTCTCCACTAAATGATTAAAAAAATAAAGATTATTAATAAAATTTTTGAAACAACTCAAAAATAACTATCACTTTTGGAGTACTCACTTAGATAGCTAATTAGCTATTTAAAAAAAAAAATGTTATTTTGCTAACTAAACTAGCAAAAAAATAGTTAGTATCCTTAGTGTCACAGGTCGGGTCTCCAACCCAATAGGCTAGCCCATTAGGTGGAGTTGCCCTCCCCACTAATATGCCCAAGACTCCCCCAGTGCCTATCCGATGTGGGACAGAGATCCATGACAATCTTGTCATGGGTCGGGTCTCCAACCCAAAAGGCTAGCTCGTTAGGTGGAGTTGCTCTCCCCACTTATATGCCCAAGAGTCTCCCAGTGCCTATCCGATGTGGGACAGATCCATGATATTCTTCCCCACCCAACCCGCACGACGCCCTCGTCATGGTTGGGCCCACCCTGCCTACCTATCCGCACCCCGTACCTCTCGCGAGTTACATACGCCCTCGGTACCCCGTGGGCCCAGGCGCTTGGCGTGACATTGGATAAAGGACCGGGTTGGCTCTGTCGTGCGGGTTGGGTGGGGGAGAATGTCATGGATCTCTGTCCCACATCGGATGGGCACTGGGGGAGTCTTGGGCATATAAGTGGGGAGGGCAACTCCACCTATTGGGCTAGCCTTTTGGGTTTGAGAATCGACCTGTGACAAGTGGTATCAGAGCCAACTCGGTCCCTTATTCGATGTTCACGCCAAGGGCTTGGGCCCACAGGGTACTGAGGGCGTATATGACTCGCGAAGGGTACGGGGTGCGGACAGGTAGGCTATGGTGGATATTGTCACGGGTCGGGTCTCCAACCCAAAAGGCTAGCCCATTAGGGGGAATTGCCCTCCCCACTTATATGCCCAAGACTCCCCCAATGCCTATCCGATGTGGGACAGAGATCCATGACATTTTCCCCCACCCAACCCGCACGATGCCCTCGTCGTGGTTGGGCCCACCCTGCCTACTTGTCCACACCCCATACCCTTCGCGAGTCATATACGCCCTCGGTACCCCGTGGGCCTAGGCGCTTGGAGTGACATCAGATAAGGGACCGGATTTGCTCTGATACCAATTGTCACGGGTCGGGTCTCCAACCCAAAAAGCTAGCCCATTAGGTGGAGTTGCTCTCCCCACTTATATGCCCAAGACTCCCCCAGTGCTTATCCGATGTGGGACAGAGATCCATGACATTAATGACACGGCCCGCGCGCAAGAATGACCCATAGAGGGGTTTTATAGTGGGAAGTGGCAACTCTCCTACTTGGTGGAACATTCTAGAGTTCTCCTGGAGACTCTAGACTTGTACATATGTAGAGACTTCTAGAATAGGGTCTAGAATAGTCTGTATCTAGAAAGTTCTATTGAGGAGGTGGGGGAAGCTTCTAGAGAATGCTCTAGAACTCTCCTAGCCATTAATGATGTTCTAGAATAGTCTATAGGAGCTTATAAATAGGAGCTAGGCCTCATTTGGCCAAGCCAACTGGGTAGAACTGGTAGAACCTGGAAGAGTTGTACAGCTTACTTTAAGTAATACAAGTATACTTTCCACAAGTGTCCAAGTGTGCTTTCCTTCTTTCCAAGTTTAGAGGTGTCGAGTAGGCTTACTTAAGGGTTCACGGATAGGACGTGAAGTTTAAGTGCTGCACGGGTGTTGAGTTGAAACATCGAGCCCGTGATAGGATGCTCAGAGTTTCTCTTGTCTTGGACATTATAATATCATCCAACTAATTTAATTATGGCACCCTTTCTAAGTCCAAAATTAATCAACTTTAAAGTTGGAAATATGTTAGAACTTGCGATTGATAGTAGCCACGGATTCAGATTTGGTGAAGATTGGGACTTTAACTGCATGGTAAAGTTACCATTGGATTGACGTCACGTGGCAAAGGAGAAGAAGAGACGGCTTGGATTCATTGGTAGCAAAGCAGTTGAGACCACAAAAATTTGAGAACTGTTTTGCTACTAGCAAATCTGAGCCGTCCCTTCTTCTCCTTTGCCATGTAGTGTCAATCTAGTGATAACTTCACAATGCAATTAAAGTCCCAAACTTCACCAAATCCCAATCTGTGGCAACCCCTCACAGCAAACCGACGCAAAGAGTCCCCATGGGACGGATAAAAGAAAAAGTCTTGACATGCTTACCATCACCAATTCCTCCATAATCTTCATGATAACATTCCAAACTGGCATATGTAAATTTGATTTCCACACGTACACTACAATGACTCACAGTGTGACCCAAAATGGCTATCAGCTATCTTATTCAGTAGGCCCAAAAGACATGACCAAAATAGATACAATCAAATTTCTGAGTCAGAAAACAAATAATCTGGACAATATTTGATACACTCCAACAGCATCCAGCTTTCCCTTTCATTGTATCAATTAATGACCTTCTTCGATATTCTTCCTTTTGCCGGTGGCCTCAAGGATCCGTGTTTATATTGACAATTCCATCCTGCATATTTTAAAATACTGGCCGTCTTGCATCAAATTAACCGCAGCTCACTCGATGGATTCGGATTCTTCAGAAGAGAATTTATTTCAAAACGTTTGTTTGTTTGTTTGTTTTTTTTTTTCTTAAAGAAAAAAATGAGGGCTCTAGTTTTATGAAAGCATTTTGAGAAGCACCTTTCTTGAAAAAATGGAGAAAAAATTAGGGGAAAAAAAAATCTCATTGCATGAATCCCACACAGTCAATGATAAGATTTGAGCTGCGGACCATATCCCTCCTTATAATTAAGATGGCATGGACCTCTTTGGTAATAAAATATCTTCAGTGGGACGTGGGCTTTTTGGACAAATGGACTTTCAAATTTTTCATTGGCCTATATCTTAGAAAAAGTTAAATACAGTAACAAAAAAAAAAAAAAAAAAAAAAAAAAAAACTACTAATGTAAGTGCCGGAATTATTAATGGTTTGGTAGCCTAATGATACTTCTTCCCTCCTGGAAGGAGAGGTCTTGATAATAATTATTAGGTATTAGTTGTTCTTATTTCTTTAACAGGGGAAAATCATTTGCCTAAGCCATCCAAACACGGGTTAGAGATTTGGACCAATATTAAATGTGAGACCCATGTGTCATTTAACATTGGCCCATATTGTCGTTTAGGAAGGGGGAACGGCTATTGCAACCCCCCATTCTTATAATCCATCCCTTTCTTTTTAGTTTTTAAGATTTTATGAAAAATATAAAAGGTTTTTCCAAAAATCGGTTACTTGGTCCATTAGAAAACATCATTTTGAACAACTTTGCAGAAAAAAGTTTTTCCAAAATTTATCGTTTAGGTAGACTTTTTGGCAAAAAATGAAATAAATGTTATAAATGGCTAAAAAGTATATTTAAACGATAGATCTATGAAAAATTTTCTTCTACAAAATTGTTCAAAATGATGTTTTCTAATGGACATTGTGGCCGGTTTTCATAAAAACCTTTTATATTTTGAATAAAACATTAAAAACCTAAAGAATGGGAGGTGGGGTGATAAGAATGGGGGGTTGCAATAGTCATTCCCTTAGGAAGGGCTCACATTGGAATGTGTTTATCTTTATGTGGAGATTCAAACCAAGTATTTACTTGGCTAAAACCGGCCATTGAGAGATGATGAGAAATTGATATTTAAATTGACCCATTGAATTGTTGGTTGAAGAATAGTACTCCGACAAGGTTTGTCCCACATTAGAAAAATAAGAATTTTTTAATGAGTTTATATACACATACAATGGGCTTTTGTTTGGGCTCCAAAAGGCACCCAAGTTTTGTAAACGATTGAGGACCTAACCAAAGTTTGGCTTGGGCCAAAACCACGCCCACCATCGCACCAAAGGTGGATGGATTGTATAGAGTAACCCATCACTGAAAGTTTTAATTACCATTAATTTGTTATTACCAATACAAGCACCACTTCGTTGATACACAGATCATTGTGTTTCATTTGTGTTGCACTGATCATTGTATCCTAAGATGCAGACGTTTGAACAATTTAAAGCACTTTGTAAAGAGCAAAATCTGTTTTAAGAACATAATGTTAAACACTAACCTTGGTTTCATCGTTTTGTAAGTTTGTTTTCCTGTTTATATTTCTCTTATTATTCGTTACTGTTTGATAGTATCACACAAGTAGCCATCACTTTTTCCAACAAGATGATGGTAAAGGCATCCATAGAACCGAAAAACAAAAACAAAGGTATAAAAAAATAAATCACATATTTATATTTTGAGCCAGGCTATTGCCACCACATAAAATACTCTAAGCCCTCCATTTAATTTATATTTTTTAAGTTTTATGAAAAAAATAAAAAAAAATAATGAAAACTAATAATGTAATCTACTAGAAAACATAATTTTGGACAACTTTGTAGAAGAATTTGTTTCCAAAATTTGTCATTTAAATACACTTTTTTGCCATTTTTCATGGAAAACGAAATAATGATTGTAAATGGCCAAAAAGTTTGATTAAATGATAGATTTTGGAAAAACTTCCTTTTACAAAGTTGTTCAAAACGATGTTTTATAGTGAGCAATGTGATTAGTTTTCATAAAAACCTTTTATATTTTTTGTAAAATCTTAAAAAGTATAAACTAATGGGGGGTTTAGAGTACTTTATGTGGTGGCAATAGCCCCCCCTCTTATATTTTTCTAATCTCATTATGTACAAGACCTTTGAACCCTTTCCATATATATATTACCTTTCTTAGGGAAGTACTTTCAATCAGGTTATTATGCAATCTACCATTTTAGCATTAGAAAAATAAGTCTAGTTGGTCGATGGCATAGTAGTCGAATAGCATTTGTCTCACTTATTGAGTGAGTGATCTAGGGTTCAAGTTAATGGAAAAGTATTGATACCCATTTGTTGATATTGATCACAAGGGTTGGGGTAAGGGTAAGTTCTATCGATTCATGTCACACACCCCCCCCCCAAAAAAAAAAAAAAAAAAAAAAAAAAAAAAAGGGGGTGAAAAAAGGTAAAAATGAAAAAGGAAAAATGAAGAAGGCCAATTGTTGCAGCCTGGTAATAAATAATGTCTACTAGTACGAAGGGTACCACTTAGATTTAATCCTACCTCATGATGAAAGAAAAAGGGAAAAAGGAATCACATGCACGATAGTAATGGACGAATGGCCTTAGTATAGATCAATTGCGGCACAATGTATCATAATTAGAATTTTGATGAACCATTTCAGTACGTTTCCATGATACTCATTTTTATTTATTTTTCTTTTAAATCTCTAATTTTAGTTAAGAGTAAGAATTGATCCCCTCGTCCCTCCCTGACCTTTTTAAAATGCCTTCACTACCATGATATTGATGTTAAAATTTGCGGTTGAATATTGATCAAACTAAGCAATGGTAACATTTGTTTATCTAAGTAAAATTGACTAGGACCCTTAAGAAGTTTTCAAGTAAGGTGATCTCTTAGTCCACTTAACAAAAAATTGTATTAATAAAATGTTTAGAAAATGTGCTCTCTCACTGATTTTGTTCATTGATTTTTCATCTCCTTAGTATTTGTTGTATTGTGATTGGCTCATGGGTTTTAGAAAATATTCGCACATCAAATAATTGGCTTTGTGGTGTTAAAACTTTGAAAACCTTTTGGTACATTCTACTTTAATTTACATTTAGAAAATGCTAATTCACCCACCTTAAATCACCTATCTCTCATCACTCACCCATGTGTTAAAAAGTAGACAGGTGAAAGGTGAAATGTAGGGCCCATATGGAAAAATGAAAAATGACCCCATGTAGTGGGTGGTGAAAGGGAGTAATTTAAGGTAGGTGCATAGCACTGCTCTTTAAATTTTTTATTTATTTGTTTATTTATGGATACCAATCTCCACACTCTAACTCATAGTTAGATCTCCAACCCCTAATTTTCACAACTATTGAGGTTAAATTTCAAATCCATAATTTCTTGCTTTAAAGAGGGAGAGAAATACCAACTAGGTTACAAGGTCAATCATTGCGTTATATTTTAAAGGGAATGAGATTCTTAGAAGTATTTACCGAGAGGGAAATTGTTCAACGGACAAGTTTCTAATAAAGGTATTACAATCCAATCTTTTACCTGGTAGTCATCTTACTACTGATATTTCCCAAGATTGTAATGGGATGCTTTGCTATAGATTTGTAGTTTAATGTTTGTTTGTGAGCTAGTTGGTGGTATTTATAAACCACCAAAACCAAATAGTCTTTCTTTCTTTTCTTTTCTTCTTCTTTCCTTATTCCCCGTTTTCTTTCTTATTAATAAATTTTGATTCTCTAAAAAAATATATTTATATATTCCTTGGCGATGGGAAGAATTTGACTAGACATTTAAGGTTTGTTTGGACATTCAGATAGAAATTAAACAGTATTAATATATTTTACATAGTTGAAGACACAAATTAATCCATCAACTTGAGTGAAAAAATTCAAGAGAACGGTGACCACCTTGACAAATGGGAATGAAAATTCAAAATAGTAGCATTTCATGAATTTTCAAAAATTGATCCTATCATGTCACCTTATAATGATGACTCCAACTCTTTTAGCTAGCTTTACAAAATGAAGGTGATGGATTTGTGCCCTTATTATTACTATGTATAAGAAACTAAAATAATTTAATTTGAATTTGGATAATCAAACAGGCCCTCATAAAATTTAGAAGACCAAAACGACATTGGCAATCACACATTGAGGAAAACCTTCTTAACGTATTCTATCAAATACTTAGATAGATGATTAACAATATGAAATATTAATTGCATGTGACACCACAATGCAAGGAAGGAACCATCACCAACCTCTTGACCTTTGAAACCTATGACTAAGCACACACATTCTCTTTCTAGAAACGAGGAGCCAGGCTAGACCAATCTTCCCCTTGGCTGGTCAAAGTCAAGCTACAGACGCGTCATTCACGGACTTCCTGAAAAAATTTACGTGTTGGAATTGAATTTCAAAGGATGAAAGCTATACCTACACTATAAATTTGTCTCCGAAGCTTAGTTTCCAGTCACAATTTCTCTCTCAATTCTCCATCCACTCCTCGTCCCAATTAAAATGTTACCCCTCACTATGAGAAAAACCTTGCTGACAATCGTCCTAGCCGGGATCCTGGGCGCAGCCCTGCCATGGTCCGTTGTGGCTCAGAACTGTGGCTGTGCCTCGGACCAATGCTGTAGCCAACATGGTTATTGTGGCCTTGGCAATGACTACTGTGGCACGGGGTGCCGAGAGGGCCCTTGTTACACGTCGCCTAGCAGTGGTGTTTCGGTTGCTGATACCGTGACGGCCGATTTCTTCAACGGGATAATTGGTCAGGCCGCTGCTAACTGCGCTGGGAAGAGCTTCTACACGCGAGCCGCCTTTCTTGACGCTATCAGTTTGTATACCCAATTTGGTACGGTTGGTTCAGTTGACGATTCTAAGCGTGAGATTGCCGCTTTCTTTGCTCATGCCACCCATGAAAGTGGATGCAAGTTTTTTTCTTGCTGATCAAAAATAAAAAAAAATATTTTTTTTTTCTTTTTCTTGCTAGCTCTGTCTGATACATTTATGAATACACGGGTCTAATCTATAAAAAAACATGTTGAATGTTGATATAAGTTATGTCAGTATGATATATTGAGGATTGTACACTATGCATGTGTTGAATATATGGTATAACGACCCACCTATGCACAAGGTATAATCTCTTCAGAGATGATCCTATCAGCACGTGCTGATATAAGTTACATCAGCACTATGCATTGGGGGTTGTACCCCTTGCATTGATTCAATGCACCTCACATCTCACTAATACACAAGGTACAACTCCCAATACAGGTTTTGATATAAGATATATCAGCACGTGCTTACCTGATCATCATCCTAATCTCTTAATGCATGAAACTGATATATTATATATATATATATATATATATATATATATACATGTTCTTATAATTAAAAATGAAGATGTAATTTGTAAGTTGCAACAATACGTGCATTGGTGGGTTGTACCTCATGTATTGATGGATTGTACATTACAATGCAACAGTACATCACGTACAACCCACCAAATGCACATGTTGTTGCAACTTACATCAGCACATTCTTATAAGAATATCACCATATATGTATGTTTTCAGATATTGATTAGAGCCTTTTTATAGATAACTATAAGTGAAAGATGAGTATAATTAAGTTCGTTAATCTAACTTATATGAAATTTTTGTACACATGCAGACTTTTGCTATATGGAGGAAAGAGATGGTCCGTCAAAGCCCTTGACGGAGTATTGTGACCCCTCATACACACAATATCCATGCAACCCCAACAAAGGTTACTATGGCCGTGGACCGTTTCAACTATCGTGGAACTACAATTACGGACCGGCAGGTGAGACCATTGGGTTCGATGGATTGAACGCTCCCGAAACGATTGCAAATGATGCGGTGGTGTCGTTTAAGGCGGCGCTTTGGTTTTGGATGAACAATTGCCACTCCATAATAACTTCTGGCCAAGGCTTTGGGCCGACCATTCGAAGAATTAACGGTAAGCTTGAGTGTGACGGTGCAGACCCTACTAAAGTGAATGCCCGCGTTGAGTTATACACAAAATATTGTAACCAATTTGGTGTGTCGCCTGGCGATAATCTCACTTGCTAAGCTACCATGCAAGTTTTTCTACATGTGTTTAAGTTTTTTTGAAAGTTGTCCCAGAAGAAAATAATATATGTACAATGTACAATTACTTTGTTCTTCTGAAAAAATGTTGAATAATGAAAATAATTCCAGAATTATTTGAAATGATTATGAGATGACAATTTCATTACTTCTTTATTTTGTTAAGAGGTACGCTATTGCCACCACATAAAATACTTTAAGTCCCTACTTAGTTTACACTTTTTAAGCTTTTATGAAAAATTGTCGTGTAGTCCACTAGAAAACATCATCTTGAATAACTGGTAGAAGAAAATTTTTTCAAAATCTGTCGTTTAAGTGAACTTTTTGGCCATTTACAATCTTTGTTTCATTAATTTTTACCAAATGTACGTTTCGTGAAAAATAGCTAAAAACTTTACTTAAACGACAGATTTTGAAGAAATGTTCTTGTACAACGTTATTTGGAACGATGTTTTTTAGTGGACAAAGCATTTAGTTTTCGTAAAAACCTTTTATGTTTTTCATAAAACCTTGAAAAGTGAAAACTAAGTGGGGACTTAGAATAATTTATGTGGTGGCAATATCCTAGGTCCCTTTTGTTAATATTTAATATGAATAGCTTTTCCTACATTTAAATTTCTATGGAGTAAAAAATAATAATAATAATTTTTATGGAGTATATGATTTGCCAATGCCGTCGTACATTTGGCGTTGTGGTATTGTCCATAGAGAAATTAGTAGGGTTGGGTTGGGGTATATGGATTCAATTATTATTGATAACCCTAAAATGAAACGTAAGTACTGTAATTGAAACAATGATCATCTCAAAGGAGCATATCTAGGGTCGGATCACTCGACCAACCCGGTAGGGATGGTTATGAAAGCATTTTGAGAAGTAGTATTTTTCATGCAACTAGTTATGACATACTTGCATTGCACGTGAACACTTTTAACTAATATTAATTATTATATATGTAAAAGAGAAAAATATACGATGACTTTTCTTTTTTTTCATTTTTCCTTAAAACAAAAAGTTCAAACTTCTAGGAATTCCTTTTTTTATGTTTTTTGATTTTTTTTTTTGGGTGGAGAAACTCTACTGGGAACACGAATTCTTCAAAACAAATGAATAGCTAATAAAATTCTATGAATTTTTCTAACGTATATAATTTTTCTTTTCTTCAACTTTCTTTGCAACATATATATATAATGGAGTTATAGAAGAGTTGTGGTTACTAAACCAATGTTGTTTCCCTTTAGTTCCACACACATAGAGGGAGAGAAAAAAAATCTATAATTAACCTTCTATTAAGGGCAAAATAAAGTATAAAAAGACATTAATGAACATGGAGATATGATGGCCATGAGGTTTTTGAGAGAGAGCCGTGGAGGTTTCTTGAGGGGAGAGAAGTATGAGGTCTTGCGGAAGAGAGAGATGTAAAGGTTTCATTGAAAGAATCGTAATGTTTATGAGAGAGTCAGAGAGGAGATATTTTTAGATGAGAAGTAATTTTTATTTTTATTTTTATAAGTATTGTTCGAGAAGCAATTAACCATGTCGAATTTTCTTTGAAAGAATGGTACTGATGGAGTTGGGCTCTCCATGATATTTCATTACTTAGGGCACGTTATTATTATTATTATTTTTTCTTATAGTATAGATAAGGATAATATAGTCTTTTTAATTTTAGGTGAGGGTAAAATAGAAAATCAAAAGTTTTTCTCCTTAAAAAACTTTTACAAGTAGTATAGATACAGATATATATAGATAAACGGAATATATATGAGTCTTTTTAATATCACACTCCAAAACATTTGTCTGCAACTTATATTTTATGAAACTAACTATTGGATAAAATTTGATTCACATGTGAGTCATACATGCCAAAAATCAAGTTGATTGATTCAAAACTAGAGTTACTTCATTCATAAGTCTATACTACCTATAAAAGTCTGTCTCTCAAATCGAAAAACTTTTGATTGACTATTATGCCCTTATTTTAAATTTTAAATACTAATTATTTGCCATTTCTTTAATTGAAATACACAATACATAACAATAATTGTAAAAATACACAGTACATAACACAACTCTGCCTTCTACTAATGCACGATACATCATAAAATTCATAAAAACACTAACATAAAATAGAATCAATAATACACAACAAATTAAACTAAATTAGAATCAAATTCTTCTGCAACTACGTATTTTACCTTCATCAGCAATTGCGAGTCTTCTACTTTCTTCAGCAACTGCATCTTCAATCTTCTTTTGCAATTGCGTCTTTTATATTCTTTTGCTTTTTCTTGTAAGTTTTCTCAACAAACTTCACTGATAATGTAATCTCTGCTTCAATGAATCAGTTGAAAAAAAAAAAAAAAATCAAAAACAAAAACAAAAGAAAACCTAAATAAAGAATATGAATAAGAAAACCATGAACACTGTGAAAAAGAAAAACCAAATAAAGAGGGGGGAAAAAAGAAAGAAATTTTACACAAACCGATTGGCCTCATAGAGAAGACTAAAGAGTCAACACGGGTTGATTTAGACATATGTTAGGCGAAATTTATAAATAGAGGCGAAATTTATAAATAGAAAACAAAAACAGAACTAAAAATAAGAGAAAAGGAAAACAAAAACATCCATGAACCCAAAAAAAGTGAATTTCATTCATAATACAAAATACCTTATTAAGGTTTAAATAGAAATCTGAAGACAATCCAACTATGAATTAGAGATAAAATAGGCCTAATCAAATATTTTCAATTCCCTAATCAAATCACACCAATCTAATATTTAGGATTGTGATAAGATACACTAAAAGCGATCTGGTGTTTGTATACTACCCAAAAGGGAAGGAAAACAACAAACAAAGGTATAATATATAGCCCTTGAAGGACATCCATAAAATCACAAAAAATAAAAAATAAAAAATAAAAATGAAACGAATGAAAAAAAAAACAAAACAAAAGAACAAAAACAAAGGTATAATAAAATAAGTCACATATTTATATTTTTCTGATCTTATTTTTCACAAGACCTATAATACCTTCCCATGGATTTATATATATAAGTTTTGGATTGAATAGCAATTAATCTTAGATAAACTTGATTAATGGTATGGCATACATCGCTTACATGAGAAGGTTATCTGATTCAACCAGGGACGGAATTAGGAATTTAGGTGGGGTGAGGCGAATTTCTAATTTTGCAAAGAGAGGGGCATGAAAGAAAAATAAAGGCTAGGGGTCTTATGGGAAGGAAAATTTAGAGGGGTATAAAAGAAAAGTAAGGGGCTTTTAGAAAAATCAGGTTGGGCAAATTTCAAATTTAATAAAGTTAAGGGTATAAAATTTATAAAAAAAAGAAAAAAACTTGGTTAGGTGCGGCGCTTGCCCTCCCTAGCCATCATGTAGCCATCATGTAGCTCTGTACTTAGATTCAATGGTTAGTTTCGCAAAATATAAGTCATTTGTACAGTTTTGGAGGATATCCTCACAAGAAGTTGTGCGAAGCTAGTTAACCTCAAGGGAAGGGTATATCATTTTGTTGCTAGGCTTTTGGTTTTTGACGTGCCAAAATTTACCTTGACAAACCTCCGAAAGACGGTAAGACCACATACTAGCTTGACCTAGTAAGTATGCTGACAGCATCCCTGTTTTATTAATCAGGTTCTAGTCTTCTAGAACTTCTTTTGAGTTTTTTTTATTTTTATTTTCATTTTATTATTATAACGAGGAAGCCCTCCAGGCAAATATTGAACTCATATGAGACCCCACAGGAGGAAAGTTAAAGGTCCATGAAAATCACGGAACCTTGTGTTGGGGGTCTAAAAGGATTTAACAAGAATTGAACTCAAAACCTCCGCTTTTCAAGACTACAGAAGCACTTGCATCTACTTCTATATTTCTGAAGTTTAGGTCTTACAAAAATACTACTTCTATATTTTTTCCTCACAATATATATATATCTATATATATATATACATGAGTGGTATTGCGCACGATGCATGGAATAATAGATATATATGGTTAGGCCCAATTATTGATCTAGATCAAATATTATAATTGAAGATTATGGATACAAAAAATTATTGACGTTGCTAATTAATTAATTATTTTATTTCATTTAATTTTTTCCAAACGATAAGAGAAAACATACACCTACACCCGCATCCTTGTGGAGTCAAAATTAGGACCTCCAAAACCCCACACCTTGGATGGGACGTGCCACTAGACCAACTAGATAAATGTCACATTAGACTGTTACAGACTTTTTGCAAATAAAAAAAAAAGGAAAAAAATCACTTAGTGGTCTATTTATATTATTTAGGGAAATACTTTCAATCAGGTTATAATGCAATCTACCATTTTAGCATCAAAAAAATAATCACAATTATTGCAGCCTGCTAATAAATCTTGTCTACTACTAAGAGCATTTCTAAAGGTACGATTTATGTTTTTTTTTTATATTTTTTTATATACTATTTTAGCTAGCAAAATGACATTTTTTAAAATAACTAACTAGCTATCCAAGTGAATACTCCAAGGGTACTTGTTATTTTTGAGCTATTTCAAAATTTTTATTAAAAATCCTTCTTTTTTTAATCATTTGGTGGAGAGAAGGGGGAATGATGCATAGAGAGAGGACGAGTGTCACTTTTTTTAAATTAAAAATAGTTTAGCTAGCGAACATTTGCTAGCTAAATGTAGCTAATCGAAATAACGATAGCTAAAATAGCTAACCATATAGGTAGTCCCTTGGAGAAGGAAAAAAAATGATTTGGTTATCTAAAATAACTAAGGAGGTTAGATAGCTAATCTCATTGGAGATGTTTATAAGGACATCATTGAGATTTAATCCTACCTCATGATGAGAGAAAAAGTACCACAACATAGTAATGGGCCTCAGTTTAATGGCTAGCTGCATGATTTCTGTTTTCTTTGGGTTTTGTTTTAGTTGGTGTGTTGGGGTTTCTATGGGGTTGATTTCTTGCTTTTTCGGTGGTGGGTGTTGCTTCCATTTTCCTTTAATAAAATGGTTCCTTTGCTGATCAAAAAATAAAATAAAATAAAATAAAATTGCGGCACAATGTATCATAATTTGTATTGATTAAATTTCTAGAAGATATGTTGTGTCACTGGTTTTGTTCATTGAGTTTTCATCTCAATTTTTGTTGGGTTGTGATTGGCTCATGGATTTTAGAAAATATTCACCCATCAAATAAGAGGCTTTGTGGTGTTAAAAGCCTGAGAAATTATTATTATTATTTATTTTTTGGTCAGCAAAATGTGATATTTATTATAAATTAAGGAGAAGAAAACACCCAAACTACAAAAAAAACACCCCATGCCAGAACAACAAAAAGAGACCACCCAAACACACCACAATTAATCAACAAAACAGCATCCTACAAAAAAACATAAATAATACCCCAAAGAGAAAATAACCCCATGCCAGCAGCACAAAACCAAACAAAGAGGAGGTCACAGATAAAAAAACAACCCCAAAAATACAACCGTAAGAATCTTTTGGTACATGCTACTTTGAATTGAGAAGACCTTTTCAACAAGTTGTTTTCAAGGAAACACCTAGGAAACCAGGTTAAGCTTAATATATAGGTACGTACACCTACAGCCAAACAAACTCGTACTCCCGATATGTGTCCTCCTTCTACACAAACTCCAAGTAACACCCCATCAAGTTTCCTAGTATTCAAACAAACATCACAAGTATGGAAAGTATTAAAAAAACAAAAAAACATAAGATATAGATAGAAGGTAAAAAGGGGTTGTTATTACTACCACATAATAAATTTTTAAACACCCTCACGTACTTTAAACTTGATTAGCAATTTGAAATACTTCACATGTTGCACGTACAGGGGCGGAGGAGGGGTCACTTGGCCTTGTCGAAATTTTTTTTATTTAAGTTTTGTACTTAGGTTTTTTGAGAAATTATAATTGACACTTTTGATTTTGATTTTTTTTTTTTTTTTTTTTTGCCCTTATCTTATTTTTACCCAATTATATGAATACATCTAATAAGTTTATGAAGATTCATGAACAATCACTTTCAACTCTCTCTCTTTCACAACTTTTCTTTCAAAAAGTTTGACCCCTCTAAACCCAATTCCTAACTCCGTTATTGTTTACGACTATGGTCACGACTATGGGTGAAGGAGCCATCCAACTTCTTGACCTCGAAATATATGATCAAGTATACAATATTCACAAGTCTCTTTCTAGACATCAACAGCAAGACCAATATGTTGTTAGTTTTATTTAATTAAATTATTATGATTCAAATTTTAATGAGAGAATATTTTCTTTGGTGTGAGTGTTTACATGTTAGTAATTTTCATATGAGAATGAAGCTTCTTTGGTGTGAGTGTTTATATGCTAATAATTTTCATATGAGAATGAGGCTAAACTTTGTACGTGGCTTTTGGTTATACCTTTGTTGACTTTTCACTGGCATTTGGTGAGAAGTAAAGCCTCATAGTTATATTTGCATTAAATTTATTACGGTTATTCCTTTTGAATGTAATATTTATTCTTATTTTATATTTTGGCTGTTAGGACCATTAAAGTTGGACAGTCTTTAACTTTTAAAGTGTGAACGGTTTTCTCTTTTTATTTTGTTAGCCGTTTCTTATCCCACTTTAAGTTTCAACGGTTAATACATTATTGTTATATATATTTTGAATATATATGACATATAGTTTGTACAGCAATATACTCTATTATATATATATATATATATATATGCTCTTTTATACATATGATTTTTTTATTCTTATCTATTTTTGAGTTGGGTGGAGTTGGACTTTTTCATTGCGACCCGGTATTGTGAGTATGCACTTACCGGTACGCTCTAAGGCTGTCGAATCTTGGAGGTCGGCTGCCACAACCCTGACTGCACCAGAAGATTTCTTAAGGGGGCGAAATGGGTTTCAAGAAAAACAGCTCTTTTCCGTGCTTCAGCCATCAAACCATGACTACGATAAGTCATTCCTTTATTCTTAGTTTCGGTTATTTGTATCTTCAAGAATTTGTAATATTTGGAGTATTATTATATATCTCACTGTGCAAAATTTCCAAACATATGTAATCTTTCTTTCCTCTTCTGTCTTTTCCTTTTTTTTTTTTTTTTTTTTTTTGGCGCCAGACCACCCGTACGTCATTCACGGTCCTTAAAAAATTTTACCTGTCCAAACTGAATTTCAATTAATCAGCTATCTATAGGTACACTATAAATATACGTCTAAACCTTAGTTTCCTATCACACATTTCTCTCTCAATTCTCTAATTCTTTAGTTTCCTATTGTCCCAAAATGTTATCCCTCACTATGAGAGAAACCTTATTAACAATCGTCCTCGTCGGAATCCCGGCCGCAGCCCTGCCATGGTCCGTAGTGGCTCAGAACTACGGTTGTGCCTCGGACGTTTGTTGTAGCCAATTTGGTTACTGTGGCACAGGCTGCCAAGGTGGTCCTTGTTACACATCGCCGCCTACCACTCCTAACACTCCTAGCGGTGGTGGTTCGGTTACTGATATCGTGACGGCTGGTTTCTTCAATGGGATAATTGGTCAGGCCGATGCTAGCTACGCCGGAAAGAGCTTCTACACGCAAGCCGCGTTTCTTGACGCTCTCAGTTTGTATTCCAAGTTTGGTACGGTTGGATCCGCTGACGATTCTAAACGTGAGATTGCGGCTTTCAAATTTTTTTTTTTTTTTTTTTTTGGTTTCCCAAAGTGTCCCTAGGCTTCACGCAGGACTAATCCTCCGAGGCACGGTCGAGCGCTGAAGCGGGGACCTCTCCCAAAAAAGTTTTCTGCATTCACAAGGACTCGAACCCGAGACCTCTTGCTTAAGCGACCAAAGCCCCTTCCACTTAGGCCAACCTTCGTTGGTAGATTGCGGCTTTCTTTGCTCATGCCACCCATGAAACTGGCCGTAAGTTGCTTATTTTTTATTTTTATTTAATATTAATATTAATATTATTTTATGCTAGCTCTCTCTTATCCATTTATTAATTGAACACTTCTTCCCTCCACCTTAGGATTTGAACCCTCACCATTGATTGGAGGCAAGTATTTAATTTCTCAATTAATTAATATACTTATATACATAAACCGTCATTTTTGTATGAGGTGCAGGTAATCAATATAACTTGCACAATTCCTAGAACAAAAACGAATCTCAAATTCCTTTTCATCCATGCAATGGACTGAAATTAGGTTGCGTCTCATGGTATGTGCAAAAAGTACATCAGACAGATAGAGGTTTTTCTCTCCAAGTATCATAATTTTCATAGTTCCAATGCCCAATACATCGCAATAAGTATTATTGCCCATGTACACACGATGATCACTAGCTTTAACCTCTTTCATGTCAATAAAACAGTCTCTTGTCTTTGCCATATGGCGTGACGATGCAGAATGAACCCACCAAACTCTAAAATCAACATCATCTTAAAGCGATTCAGATAACCTTACAATACCTAGAAGGGGGGTTGAATAGGTATTACTTTAATCCTTACCCAATTTTAATTATGAACACTCAAAAATCCAATTATCACTATCAATCCAATCGCATAGAAAGTATAAAAGTATGTAAAAAAGGTGCATACAAGATTTTTACGTGGAAAACCCTAGATGGGAAAAACCACGGGACCTAGTCCAGTTGAAGCAAATCCACTATGAACTCAATGAGTACAAGGCACACTTACATACCAAAAGGACTTAAGCAAAAGTCTTCACTCCCAAGATCGCATACGATCGATCTCCGTCTTCACGGCTTTGGTTGCAACCAACTTCTTCACAGCGATTCCTTCTTCCACGACCTCGCAAGCTCGATCACCGTCGCAACGGGCTCACAAACATTCAAGGATGTGAAATAGTGTGTGGTTTGAAGGTCTCTAGAGCATGAAAAAGAAAACCTAGGTTAAAGAGCTCTAGAGAAGTTTTTGAGAAGATGAGATTTTGAAAACCTAATTGGGAGAGGCTTGCTTCTTTCTCTCTATCAAAACAAAACCTATTTAAAGAGTCTAAGACACCCTAAGAGATTGGGATACGAATTAAGGACAAATAGGTAATTTTTACATATTTTAAAAACTGATTTCTACAAGCAAGGATCGATCCTCCAGGACCCTAGGATTGATCCTAAAAAACAGAGGCGAAAAAACTTTTCAGAGAACCCTAGGATCGATCCTCCAGACCCTAGGATCGATCCTAGAAAACAGTAGCTTAACTGTTTTTCCAGAACACCCTAGGATCGATCCTCGAAAGCCTACGATTGATCCTATCACCTGAAAAAAAGCTTTGAAATCATTTTCAAAAACATTTTCTCTTTATTCAAAACACATATCAAGATTTAAAATGAATTGAATTGATTAAAAACAGGCTTCTATAGACACTTACCTGACCTAATAATGAGTGTGAGTCACATTGCCTTGAAGTCTGCACTCGAGTTAATCTTAGAAGCTTTAAACATCTTGAATCAACAACTGACACTAAACAAACACCACTTTTGCCACGGAATATGCCAATCTAAGAATATGGACTTTACAATCTCCCCCTTTGGCAATTCCGTGATAAAACCAACCTAATCTTGTCATGAGATATAAAACCTATTCCCAAACCACAAAACTAAATAGGTCTTAAAACTCACGATGAAATTTACAACTCAATAAATAAAACAAACAACCCATTACACTCAACTGCAATGCTCAAAGCTTAACCTGTGATTTGCACACAATACCAACAACTACCCAGCATAATATCACATATAGAACAATAAGCATATCTAATCATAGCATAGCATGCATAGCTGAACATAAAAGCCATAGGCATATCACAACATGTAGAACAAGCATATTAAGACATACCATGTATAGCATAGAAGAGCATATGATAATAAGCAAGATCAAATCATCTCCCCATTTTGTCAGGAATGGACAAAGGAAAAATCGACCACCACAAAATGCCACAACTAAATGGCCAACCATAACACAACCCAAAACTACCAAACTAGCAAGTGAACTGAAAACACAATCTAAGAACTACCACCACCCCGAGGCAGCAAAGGAGAGCGCGAGATTGAATATCAACAGGTACACCCTTAGAAAGAAGAAAATTGGAGATCAACAGCCCAAACGGTAAGCCAATCGACACATTAGTGACAGTCGTAGCCTGAGACACAAGCTTAACGATAAAAAAGGGTAAGTCCACTGTACCACCAGTACCCAAAGCATAAAGAAAGCGAGTACGCTCAACCGTGACATTAGACTGATAAGTGGTCAGAAAGATAGTATTGCACACAACCTTGTGTAGCACTTGATAATTTTCAGTCATTAAACTCGCCCGTAGAGCACCGTGAACCTCCACAGCCTAACCACATAAGGTATTATAGATAAGAGAAATGGCCGGAGTCTGAGTAACTTTGTCATTCGGGATATCAGGAGCAGGAACCCAGCATAAACCCAGAAAAGTGGCAACAGACTGAGCAGAAATGATCAAATCAATACCCCAAACACTCTCGTGAAGCACCCAAGTGTCAGTATTCTGGTGAAACATGTTGGCATAGAATAGCTGAACCAAACGAAAATAAATACGACCCCTCAAATTCAGGATAGGATGCCAATGACGCCGCTGAAAAATCATATTGACAAACCCATTTCCAATCCCATCAAGGTTGATGACATGCTCACCCAAAATCGATCGCTTGGAGTAAAGAGAGAGAAAGGATTGCTTGTGATCAGTGGAGTGCTATTAGGACTCAACAACCGACATGTGCATAATTATATCAGCAAGAACATCTGTCCTTGGACCTATAGGGGGTGGAGCACCGTAATCAGGCTCATCGACAAAGGCATCAACATCAGTAGATGAGGGGGCAAGCTCTTCCTCACTATACGCACTAGAACTCTCAGATGTCTCAGAAGGAGTGCGCGAGCGAGTAGGACGTTTCTTCGTCCTGGCTTAGACAGCCACGGCCTTCTCTTTGCCTTTGTCGGAGGCAGGGATCTGTCCATGGCCACGTCTATGACCAGAACCAATAGAATCATTAATGACAATGCCCTTGGCGAGGCCACGGCCACAGCCAGCTCCACCAGCCATCAGAACATAAGCAAGAACTAGTCCAAGCTCAACCAACATGGTGGACAGTAAACCAAGGCCCACAGTGCGCAAAACAAGCTATATGGGCAAGGAAAGTAACCAAGCAAAAAGGGAAAGCCCAACAAACACCCCTGGCCAAGCCCACAGACAACAAGTCAAGGCATAACCAAGCCACAGAAGAACTCCACTGATATCCACTAACCAATTCTTGCAATAAACAAAATACCAAGCCCATGCCAATTACCAAAGCAATCACCACCAGAAAGGCATAGAGAAGGAGTGCAAGGGTCAAATCAATACAGGGAAAGGGGGGACCCAAGCAGAACTAGACACTCTTGCAATCCAAGAATCGAAACCAGAAAGCCTACACCACTGGCACCCAAATCTTCCAAATACAAACCAAGGATCCACGAGCAGGCTAGCACAGGACTGGTAACCCTCAGGCAATCAGTCCCAAAACCAAAAGAAAAAAAAAAAAACATTACCAGACAACACCAGGAAGACAAAACAAACAAAAAAATAATAATAATTTTGCGAGGGCCAGAGCAATACAGGAGAGGGGGAAAATTAGGGCCCAAGCAAAACTACAATGGAAATAGAAAACACAGCCAAGAAAAGAAAAACAAAAAACAAAAAACAAAAAACGCGAAACCACAAAAAAAAAGAAAAAAAGAAAAAAACTAAACAACAAAAGAAAACAAAGATGCAACGCACCAACCTGGGCAAAAAGCGATCCAAAAGATGAACAAGAAATCAACATAGGAACCAAATCACGCTGACACTGGAGTGAAACAACAAGCTTCGCCAGAGAGAGAAGAGGCTCAACGCACCAGCGGCACTAGGGAAGAAGAACCACCAACCCGTTGATAGCTATGGTGGAAGGAGAGGAGTGCCGGAATAAGGAAAACCGATGAGGAAGACACAGTAGCCCGCAGTGGAGTTCACACGACAGCGTGAAGCAACGCTGGAGACACCAACTGAGGAGGAATAGCGGCGAGAGTCGCCGGAGGAAGTGAGAGCAGCAACAAGATGCACTAGAAAATTCTAAGGCTTCGATGAGGGTCGTCGGGGAAAGAGAGAGGGGAAAGTGAATAGGAAATAAAAAAAAATGTGTTTCAAAGCCAAGGAAGGGAACTGGGTAAACAAATAACCCAAACCTGAAAACTAAATGAACGAATACCCCAAAAAAAAAAGGGTGGAACCCAAACCCAAACAAAAAAAAAAGGCAAAATAGAACAAAATAAAAAATAAACAAAACTCAAAAAAAAAAAAAAAAAAAATTCTTCCTAATAAGAAAACAAAAAAAATGGAATAAAAAACCCCTGAACACAAAAATAAGGCAAACCTCCTTTTATTTATTTTTTTTTTAAAAAAATAATAAAAATATATACTCCCCCTAAAAACAATACTCTCAATAAAGAAATGAAGCTCCCCCTAAACAAAAACTCTTTGAAAAAAAAATTCCACTAACCATGACCAAAAACAAATATGCACTGCAAGTCAAGAACTGAGAGATGAGTATATAAAAGAAGCATTAAATTTAGAGACATGGAACCCATGATACGAAATTGTGCATCAACAATAGTGACAATTGATCAATTTCGTCTTGCAATTGAGGCACAATTAGTAGAATATAGCAAGAAGATTTACATGCCAAGTGAATGAAATGCACTATCAATGCCCAGGAAGTAATGGACTAAAACCAAGCACGATAATCTATGAATTGCAGTTCCGAGGAATTAAGAAAAGGAGCAAACCATGTTAAGTATGAAAAGATTGCTTTTCACCCTTTTTAATTTTTTTTTCTTTTACAATGAGCTGTGGGAATTATTGTGTAGGTATCAAGAGTTTGTACCTTTCCTAAATTCCTTTTGAGAATATCTTTCGGTATTAACGCTCAACATCAATATATCTTTCTTTTTAACATGATGGCTTTCACACTTTCACGCAGCCAGCCCTCTTCATGAATTACCTTACGTTAGCTTCGAACAACGTGAAGGTAGCCCTTTTCATGAGATATAGGGATATGCATAACATAAAGGTCATTCAAATTCACTAATCCCTAGGAATGTTAAGACAAAGAGTAACACGCCATGGTTTTAGTTGAAACAACCCTAAAAACAAAGAATAGTGGTGCAGTGTAAAGTGCTGGCATGAAAACCATTGAAATATTCCACTAACTATGCATAAGAGAATAGGCCGAAATATCAAACTAATTAACTTGGCAATCTCAGCACAATATGATACTCAAGAATGAACCGTCTCAAAAGTTAGTGCAAATCATATATAATTGACAACCATCAGAAATGCAAGAACTCACATAAAAATCTTTTTATGTTTTCTTAATCAAAATGAAAAAAGAAATAAAATAAAATAAAATAACAAAAAAAAAAAACTCACTCAAAAGCAATAAATCCTAAACTATCCCATAAACCCAGAATAAGATGAAACATGAGTGGACATAGGGATATGGTGAAACACACACACACAAACTCAGTCAACCGAAAAGACACCAATAGATTTCCAAAGGGATTCAAACCTAAGAGAATCTAGAGGTTTAGTGAAAAGATCCGCTAACTGACTCTCAGTAGAAACAAACTCTAATGAAATCACTTTTTCTTCAACCAAGTCACGAATAAAGTGATGACGAATATCAATGTGTTTAGTCCTAGAGTGCTGAACAGGATTCTTAGAGATATTAATGGCACTAGTATTATCACAATCAATAACCACAGTACCTGCTCAATCCCATAATCCAGTAACATCTGCTTCATCCACATGAGTTGAGTGCAGCAACTCCTAGCGGCTATGTACTCGGCTTCAACAGTAGATAGAAATATACAATTCTGTTTCTTGCTAAGCCAAGATACTAAATAATTACCCACATAAAAACAGCCACCTATAGTACTCTTTCCATCATCACATTTTCGGCCCAGTCGGCATCGGAATATCCAGCAACTTCGGAATTCGTATAAAATGAATACCAAAGGCCAAAATCAAGTGTACCACCCATATATCGGATGATATGCTTCACTACTTCCACATGAGACTTCTTTGGAGCAGCCTGATAGCGAGCACATGCACCCACACTAAATGAAATATCAGGACGACTAGCAGTCAAGTACAACAAGCTACCAATCATACTTCTATACACAGTGTGATCTACATCCTCACCTGAAACATCCTTACTAAACTTCAAAGTCGTACTCATAGGAGTACGAGCATGCTTAGCATTCTCTAAACTGAACTTCTTAACCAAATCCTTAGCATACTTGCTTTGAGATATAAAAATCCCATCACTAAGCTGCTTAACTTGGAGACCAAAGAAGTAATTCAGCTCACCCACCATACTTATTTTAAACTCTTTTTTCATCTCATCAGCAAATTTATGAGCAAGTGGGTCAGACGTGGAACCAAACACTATATCATCCACATAGATCTGTGCAATGACAATCACACTCCCAACCTTCCTAATGAATAAGGTCCTATCAACTCCCCCTCGCGAAAAGCCTCTAGCTAGCAGATAAGTAGTTAAACGCTCATACCAAGCACGAGGGGCTTGTTTCAAACCATATAGGGCCTTTTTCAATCTAAGCACATGGTTAGGGTGATGAGGATCTTCAAATCCCTTAGGTTGTTCTACATAGACTTCCTTTTGAAGAATGCCATTCAGGAAGGCACTCTTCATATCCATATGATATAAGGTAAACCTAAGATAGCAAGCTATGGCAAGAAGAAGACGAATGGACTCAAGCTTAGCTACAGGAGCAAATGTCTCATCAAAGTCAATGCCCTCAACCTGATTGTAACCTTGAGCAACTAACCTAGCCTTATTTCTAACAATGGTGCCACTTTCATCAGATTTATTCTTAAATATCCACTTGGTACCAATGCTATTAACATTTTTAGGCCTAGGCACAAGATACCACACATCATTCCTAACAAATTGACTGAGCTCTTTATGCATGGCAGCAATCCAATACTCATCCTTTAAAGCTTCAATCACATTTTTTGGCTCTATAGTGGAAATGTAGCACAAATGACTAACCTCGTTCCTCACTTGTCTACGGGTCTTCATCGTATCAGTCACTTCACCTATAACAAGACTAGGTGGATGATTAAGCTTGACCCTAGCCGATGGTTCTAGAATAGATGATGGTTCTTGGGAGATAGGAATTATATCACTGCCAGAATTAGATTCATCCTTTTCCAAAGTGGAAGAAGGAGAATCCTCTGCCTCAACACTAAGCTCATCCTCATCCTCTTCTATAGACTCAACATTCACAGGATCAGCGGAAGCATCATCAACGACAACATTGACAAACTCCATGACAGTAGACGTCCTAAGATTATAAACCCTATATGCCTTACTATTAGTAGAATAGCCTAGGAAGATACCCTCACCACTCCTAGAATCAAACTTTCCTAAGCTCTCTCTATCACGGAGGATGTAACACTTACTTCCAAACACATGGAAGTACTTAAGGTTAGGCTTCTTACCTTTCCAAAGCTCATAGCCGGTCTGTCTAGTCCTAGGTCTCAGATAGACCCTATTTATCGTATGACAAGCTGTATTGACAGCTTCTCCCCAAAATCTCTTAAGCAAGTTCTTGCCATGGAGCATCACACGAGCCATTTCCTGAATAACCCTATTTTTTCTTTCTGCAACTCTATTCATCTAAGGGATTTTAGGAGGTGAAAACTCATGCATAATGCTACGCTCATCACAATAGGCCTCAAACTCGGAATAATCGAACTCACGACCATGATCACTTCTTATCCGAGTTATGAGATACCCTTTCTCATTTTGTACATGCTGGTATATAGTCTTGAAGCATCCAAATGCTTCGGTCTTATCTCTCAACAAAGCAATCCAAGTATATCTAGAAAAATCATCAACCATCACAAGGATATGCTTCCTACCACCTATGGTCTCTATCCTAGAAGGACCCATGAGATCTATATGAATCAGATCAAGACACCTAGTGGTAACAATTTCATTTATCTTTCTATGAGAACACCTAATCTGTTTTCCTAACTGACAAGGACCACAAACACTTTTAGGAGAGTTACCTAGTTTAGGCACACCTCTAACACACTCTTTTCTAATAAGACGAGTAAGATCTTTATAGTTCAAATGTCCCAACCTACTGTCACACCCCATTTTTGCCACCTTAGCTAGGGTTTGTCATTGCATGTGTCTTTTTGTTTCCTTTTTTTGAGTCTAGTCTTTTGCATTGAGTTTCTAGGGTCCTAAGGATGGTGTGTACGAATTTTGGTTCGATTTGGAGTTGATCTCGAGGGTTAATAAGAACTTTTGTGACTTAAGGGGCATAATCGTCTTTTAGGCCACAAACTTTCCATTTCACCTTGGAATGATCTCCAAGTTGTCAATTGGAGTTCATATGGTTGTATTTGAGGTATTTATGGGTTCAATTCAATGAATTGATGGTTCGGGATTAGAATGGCTCAATAAGGCTCAGGTTGGCTAAGAGAACTACTTCGGGTTAGTCCGAATTGGTTCATGATTTTCACTCTATGACTACTCATTTGACCTTGATTGGTCTTAATTTCATCCCCAAATGTGTTTAGGGAGGTTGAATTTCGAATTGGAAAGCATTCGGGGCGACCCTATGTGCATACCTAAGCTAAGCGATAGTGAGGCATAGCGGTTAACCACCTTTGTAGGACCCAACCATGCAGCCATGGCTAGGGTTTCTTGTCCTCAAGTGACTCAAATTACATTCCCCTTCGAAACACGGTCGTTTTGGCTTTCGTTTCGTCAAAATCGGAGTTGATTTGAGCCCTGAAACACATTTGGAAGTCAAAGGGGTAAAAAATGGGCATAAGCTGACAGAGCCTCGGGTGACCACCCAGGCCTGGGCGGCTAGCCGCCTGGGCCCAGGCGGCTAGCCGCCCAGCCCCAGGTGGTCACCCGAGCCACTTTCCTTTTTTGAGCTTTGACGCGGCTCCCTCCCTATTTCCTCGGATTTGCTCGCCTCCAGCCGCCATTTAACCCTAATTTCAGCCCTATTTGACCTACTTGAGCCCCAAGGGAACCTCTAAGAGCCCTTGGATCAATCCCTAGGGTTTTAATCCCAACCATTGAGGGTTTTACCTCAATCCCTATAAATACCCCCTTATACTTCAGTAATAAGAGAGGCACTTGAGGAGGCAATTTCTGAAGTGAGAGGCATATTGGAGGCTATGGCAGCCATCCTTAGGGTAGTTTAACCTAAACTTTGAGTGAGAGAGGGTGAGAGAAAGCTTAAAGGAGGGCTGGAGTTTGGCTTGAAGGCTTGAAGGAAGGAATCCCCAGCAGTGCATAAGAGGGAGGAGGACTCTCTACAGCAGCAAGAGGATACTTCACCATAGGTATACCCCCTTCCTCCTCTTCTCTCTTTTAAAGTTAGGGTTTTGCATGGAATAAGATGATGGCATATTAAAGCTTATATTTTTTATCATGTCTTGTTGCTTCCATTGGTATGTATGCATGATTAGGATAATGTTTATGGGCTGTTTAGTATGCTAAGGTGTTTTTCCATGTGATTTAATGCATGTTTGCAATTCTAGGGTTCCTTTAGAGCTGAAATTGGTTTTCTACATGAAATAACACTTTTGCATATTAAAGCTTATGTTTTTATCATGTCTTGTTGCTTCCATTGGTATGTATGCATGATTAGGAGGATGTTTATGGGCTGTTTAGTATGCTAGGATGCTGTTCCATGTGATTTAATGCATGTTTGCAATTCTAGGGTTTCTCTTGTGCTGAAATTAGGTTTTTATTTAGAATAGCTATATTTCATGTGCAAGCTTGTGTTTTTATCATGTGTTGATGCTTCTATTGATTAATATGCATGATTAGAATGATGTCCATGATGAGTTTTGCATGATTTAGAGTTATTTTATGTGTTTTTGAGCACAATTGTGATTCTAGGGTTTCATTCATCCTTGTATTAGGAAAGTTGCATATAGCATGATAGCTTAGGGTTTTTCTTTGTTTTTTTTTTCTTCTTTCTTCATAGTTGATATATCATATTTGATAACTATGATATTTTCGAGCATTCACATGGTTGGTTTTAGGGTCTTTATGCATGTCATGGTTCTAGGATCAAATTAGGGTTTATTGTTGTTCACTATGTATGTTGTTTGCATGCTTAGTGGATGAACATAGGCTTTAATTCAATTCTGTCCAGATTTGTTTATTACCTTAAGAATGATATTTTTTTGCATTCATAGTAGTGGATTTTAGGGTGTATTGCATGTCATTGCATGTAGGGTTGAGTTAGGGTTTTAGTTAGCTTATAATTCATGTTGTTTACATGATTTATGGTTGATTTTAAGCTCTATTTCAATTCTGTCCAGATCTGTTTAATGGCTTTAATGATGAGTTTTGAGCATGTGTTTGCTTATGTTTAAGCATGATAATGGCTTGATTTGGAATCTAGCTTAGTTGGTTGGTATTTTGGTATGTTTTGCATGGAAATTGCAGGTGCTGTGACAGGCACAACAGGTGCAACTACCCCACCAATGTGGGGTGGTTATTTTGGCTATTGTGAGATGAAATCTTACAAATATGGTAATTACCCTATGCAATAGGGTGGTTATTTTGACAGGTTGCTTTTGCTTAAGGTAAGTAGGGTGTGAGGGTGCCCTAATTCACCCTTCTTTCCTTTCCTTGAAACTTTTCCTTTCTCCCCCCTAGGGTTATTTTCTAATAGGGGAACATGGCAATCCTTATAGTTTCCTTTCAACAAAAAATACCTTTTAAATTAAAGTTTCCATCTTTATCGAATTCTATATTTACCAAAAATCTTTTGAGAATCATTTATTTCGGAAACTTACCATGTTTTACTTGAAAGGAAACTTAGGGTTTACCATAGGCCTGGATTAGGTTATAACCCTATTCCCTTTTGAACTACGTGGACTTTGATCCATGTATTTCCATACATGGTACGTAGGCGCTCTTCGTGAGGTTCAAGTCCGCCCTAGGATACTAAGTATCCTAGGTTCTCTCCCCCTTTTTCTTTTTCTGTTTTTTCTTTGATTTATTTGATTATATGGATGAATGAATGAATGATATGCATGCTGTCTTGTGATGATAATTGTTGATTTGTGTGTGATTAAGACTTTAATTTAGCCCAATTAAATTAAGAGACTGTTTAGGGCGATATGGGTGCCTATAGGCTTTGCCTAGAACCTTCCCATATCGTAACTTAGCCTCTGAATCCCCGATTTCTCTGGTTTCCAAAAGATCATTTGCCTTACCATTTTTAAATATGGAGTCAATCTTTTGTTTTCCTAAAACAAAACTGTTTTTTAGGGTTTTTCTTGTTTCCTTTAAAAAATAAGGTGGCGACTCCCTTTTTCGTTTTCAAACAACCCGAGTCTTTTTGTCAATCCTCGTGGGCCCAATTTCCGGGGTCCACACCTACGATGCCATAACTCAGTATCATCAACTCTAGCACTGTTGCAGATTATGTTAGATGTAGGAGAGATACCATAACAGTTATCACTAGTCCGCACACCTTCCATGACACATACACCCTTATCATTAAGAATAGAACATTTATTACGAGTGAATTGTACTGAGTAGTGTTCATCACACATTTGACTGATACTGAGAAGATTGGCCTTGAGTCCCTTTACAAACAACACATTGTCAAGCTTAGGAAAATTTGGAGCAGTGATAGTACCCTTACCAACTACTTGAGACTTCTTTCCATCTCCAAAAGTCACAGTACCTCCATCACAGTCCTCATAAAAAGCAAACAAGGACTTGTCTCTAGTCATGTGCCTATAACATCCACTGTCTAAGTACCACATGGTAGAACTATGAGCTCTAAGAGCAGTGTGGACAACAAGGCACCTATGGTCATTCTTGACAATCCACTCAGTCTTTACTTTCGGAATGTTGACCTTTGTGGAAGAGTTGACTCTATTGACTCTAGAGTGGTTTCTCCTAGACACACTAGAGGAGGTATCAAAACCTCTATAAGCCATTTGTCTCAGATCATAAACCTCTAAACACAACCTCTGGAGACACTTACCAACATTATCCATACTCAAGACAGGATTTCTAGAAGTCCTAGACATTCTATCCCTAAGTTTGAAGCAATTTGGACGGATATGACCAACCTCACCACAATGATGACAAACAGGAGGAGTCCTAGGTGATGGTCTGTCCCAAGCATAAGAAATGTCAAAATCATTTAGTCTACTCACTTGCCTATGATAATGCTCTTCTACCCTCTTAGGTTGACTTTTCTTAAAGATAGGACATCTAGGTCTAATGTGACCCTTCTTCCCACAATGGACATAGGTAGGAACTTTCTTTGGAGGAACAATAGGTGGAGGAGTAGTAGACTTAACAATAGGAGACTCTTGAGCCTTAACAAACTGGGTTTTAGAAGGGCTAGGTGTGGCCTTCTCATTCACAAACCCCAAATCTCGTCTGTTACTCGAGCTCTGTCCTATACCTAACAGCTTATCTAAGGTCTCATTTCCTTTAGAAAATTTTTCTAGATCAGCTGCTTTAGAGTTTAAGTCTTTTTCAAGACTCATAACTCTCAGCTCAAGACATTTCCTAGACTCAGTCAACTCAAACTTGTCCTTTTCCAACCGAACAATCTCTTTAGAGAGATGTCCTTTCTGAGTCTTCAATTGACTGACACTAGCAGTAGTTTTAGTCAACTCCAGCTTCAAGCATTCAATCTCTTTCTCATAAGTTTTAGCTTTAATGTAAAGAGATCGTCTAGACTTCTTAGTTTTCAGACATTCTTCAAATAACTTATCATAAGCGACTTGAAGATCTTCTTCTTCTTCATCTGATACACACATGTCCTCAGAACTCTCAGTAACCACTTCAACCTTATCTAGCTCTTCCTGACTCAGAATCTTACTAGCACACTCAGAAGTCTCTCCAGACTCTATGTGGATAGAAGTAAAAGCTATGAAGTTTGACTCATCTTCTTCACTATGTGAGCTTTCCTCAGAATCGGATTCATGCTCACTATCACTCAGGGTAGCATTATACCCGTTATCTTTTCCCTAACTAGTGTTGTTGGAGTTCTTCTTCCTAGTATTGGCACACTCAAGAGCAATATGACCAAAACCATGACATTCATAGCACTGAGCCCCTTGAGGCTTCCTATTGCTAGATCTCTCCCCCTAAACACTAGACTGGGATTGGGACCTATCATTATCCCTTCTATTTCTACCTGAATTAGACCTATTGCCTTTGCAAGACCCTGAACTATTACTTCTGTTAGAGCTAGAACCTCTACTCTTATTGAAACTAGAACCACCATTTCTACTAGAACTAGAACGAATGTAATTCCTTGAGTTAGAGGAACTATTTCCAGATGGTCTAAACAACTTCTTAAACTTCTTCACAAAGAAGGCAATATCCTCATCACAGACTTCAGAAGCAGAGTCAGATCTAGAATCAGGTTTACTAGACTCTTCAGTTATGGTTTTCAAAGCTATTCCTTTATTTTTAGGCTCTTTCTTACAAAATTTCATTTCATAGTTTTGAATTTCCCCAACTAAATCTTCCTTTTTTATGGTGTTAAGATCTTTGTTATCTTCAATGGAAGTAATCTTAGGCAGAAACCTGAGAGGTAAAGACCTAAGAATTTTCCTATTAATAGTAGCATCCGACAACTCATTACCTAAGGAAAATCTAGAGTTAACAATATCACTCAGTCTAGCATTAAAATCATCAAACACTTCATCTTCTTTCATAGTTTCTTTTTAATACATAGAAGTAAGCATTTGAATTTTTGTATTTTTCACAGATATGGTTTCTTCATGAGTTTTCTCAAGGATATTCCAAGCTTCTTTTGCATATTCACAATGAGCTACCCTACGAAATTCATCGCGGTATATTCCACTGAAAATAGCGTTGATTCCTTTGGAATTCCATTTGAGTTCTTCATAATCTTCTTTAGTCCATTAAACCCTAGGCTTGTCAATAGATACACCTTCCACAACCACTTTGGGTGGAGTGTATCCATCAATGACAGCTAGCTACACTCTCTCATCAATTGATTTGAGATAGGCTCGCATGAGGGCTTTCCAGTACCCATAGTCCTTACCATTAAAGAATGGTATTGAAGGTTTCAAAGGTCCATATTACCGGAGAACAAAAATAAGGATCAGCACTCAAGCTGTTAAACCTTAAGAATGAACCTCGCTCTGATACCAATTGAAATTCTGGTTATATTAACCCTACAATACCTAGAAGGGGGGTTGAATAGGTATTACTTTAATCCGTACCCAATTTTAATTATGAACACTCAAAAATCCAATTACACTATCAATCCAATCGCATAGCAAGTATAAAAGTATGTAAAAAAGGTGCACACAAGATTTTTATGTGGAAAACCCTAGATGGGAAAAACTATGGGACCTAGTCCAGTTGAAGCAAATCCACTATGAACTCAATGAGTACAAGACACACTTGTAGACCAAAAGGACTTAAGCAAAAGTCTTCACTCCCACGACCGCATACGATCGATCTTCGTCTTCACGGCTTTGGTTGCAACCAACCTCTTTACAGCGATTCCTTCTTCCATGAACTCGCAAGCTCGATCACCATCGCAATGGACTCAAAAACATTCAAGGATGTGAAAATAGTGTGTGGTTTGAAGGTCTCTAGAGCATGAAAGAGAAAACCTAGGTTAAAGAGCTCTAGAAACATTTTTGAGAAGATGAGCTTTTGAAAACCTAATTGGGAGAGGCTTGCTTCCCTCTCTCTATCAAAAGAAAACCTATTTAAAGAGTCTAAGACACCCCAAGAGATTGGGATACGAATTACGGACAAATAGGTAATTTTTACATGTTTTAAAAACTGATTTTAACGAGCAAGGATCGATCCTCCAGGACCCTAGGATCGATCCTAAAAAACAGAGGTGAAAAAACTTTTCAGAGAACCCTAGGATCGATCCTCCAGACCCTAGGATCGATCCTAGAAAACAGTAGCTTAATTTTTTTTCCAAAACACCCTAGGATCGATCCTCCAAAGCCTACGATCGATCCTAGCACCTGAAAAAAAGCTTTGAAATCATTTTCAAAAACATTTTCTCTTTATTCAAAACACATATCAAGATTTAAAATGAATTGAATTGATTAAAAACAGGCTTCTATAGACACTTACCTGACCTAACAATGAGTGCGAGTCACATTGCCTTGAAGTCTGCACTCGAGTCAATCTTAGAAGCTTTAAACATCTTGAATCAACAAATGACACTAAACAAACACCACTTTTTCCATGGAATATGCCAATCTAAGAATATGGACTTTACACACAAAAAAAAATATATCTTTGATTCCTTTGAAATTAGATTTATTATTGTTCTTATTTTCACGACAATCAGATTAATGGTGACCAAACTTCCCACATTTAAAACATTGTCTCTTCCCCCTTTTATTCTTATAATCATTCTTGAAATTTTTTTCTTTGCCCTTGAAATTTATTTATTTATTTTTTTCATTTTTTGGGGCTTCAAACTTTGGGGGATCACTAGAAGAAGCAATGGATATGAGAGATTTCGATGTGTTCCTTTTAGCTCTTCTTTTAGCTTCAATCACTAAAAGAGTTTGGTAAATTTTTCATAGTTAATGGGTTGCAGAATAATTAAGAGCTACAACCACATATTCCCATGAATCAGGCAAGTTATGGAAAATAGTAGACACTTGCATCCTATCTAGGATTGGATTACTTAGAATAGCTAATTCCTTGGCAATAACAGACAACTTGTTGACATGTTCAATAGCATTGTCACTTTCTTTCATTTTGGTTCCATTAAATCTCTCAATTAAAAGTTGAATGTATGTATCAAATGATGTATGATATGCTTTAGTAATGGCATCAAACATGGTTTTAGCATGTTCATATTCTTCAAATAAAATTTCAATGTTAGGTTCCATGAATATAAGAAAAATATCTCTAGCGATTTTATCATCAGTTAAATATTTTTCAAACATTCTTCTAATAGCAGCGTTAGCATTTTCAGGTGGTGGAGTTGGAATATCGATATCAACAACATACTCAATCTTATCTTGGAAAAGTATGCAATAGATATGACGTTTCCAAATAGAAATATTAGCTCCATTTAATTTTTTAGTTTTGCTTAATTCTTGACTTACTGCTCTACTAGCCATGATTGATGCAATTAAAAAAAAAAAAAAAAAAAAACTGAAATATACGAACTAATGGAATTTTAGTTTAGGGGTCTAACCAGAGTGGAGGAACCAAAAAATATGAATTTATGTGTACTAATAATGGTGAGTTTGCCCCTTCTGCCTTCACGTTGAAAAGACGCACCAAAGTTCAAAATTGCTTCTCTTCAATCACGAAAAATTCCTTCAAGTAGTGAAAAAAACAAAATTCCAGTGGAGTTTCTTGCTCTGATACCAATGGAGCAAAAATTAGAATAACGTTGGAGGAAGAGAGAGATAATTAGTGGTTGGGTTGCAGTGGGCTTTTTATCCAGAAAGGATTTCAAGTGTGGTTAACTTCTTTTTCCTATATTTTAGAGAGAGTTCAAATGGGATTTATAAACTCTCAAACTTCTAACGTTCATGTTAGTTTTTAAAGTTTAGGAATTTAATGTTAGTACTCTCTCCCTTATCTACCTCATTGCCCCCACTCACAACCATATCTCTGGAAAAGTAGACTACATGTTTGATCACATCAAACCCCACAAAGCCAATGTGGTTAAAAACATGCAGCCATAATTTCAAAATAAATATAAATATTTAATATAATAAATTCACTTCATTGCAAGGTTTCAATAAAAAAATTTTACCATTGCATGAGGGCTATTTGGCCACTCAATATTATATCAGGTAACATTATATTAGAATGGCATAATCCATGTGTTCGATCGAACTGGAGTTGAAATATTCCAAAACTGAACTCGATGACTCTACAAATTAAACCAAAAAAATTCGCCTACAATGCACAAGGCCATCAATATAAAAATATAAAAACTCTAGCCACCTAAGATTGAACTAAGGCCTCTAAGTCACCCTACTATGCCTAAGAGAAGCCTGGTTCATCCACACAAATAAAATCTTCAAATTCTTCAAACAGTCTTCATATTCAATATATATAGCACAAGAGATGACACGTTAACGCAACACAAATACAACCCTTGGTTTGTGGCACCAAAACTTGCTAACACAAACAAATAGGACTCTTTGTTTGCTTTTTTTTTTTTTGTTTAATTTGACAATTGATAAAATCTATCCTTACCCCTACCCCCCCTAATATCAACAAATGAGTATAAATGCTTTTTCATAAACTTCAATCCAAGATCACTCACTCAACAAATAAGGAAAATGCTACTAAGTTATCATGCATGTCATTGACAACAACTAGAACTTAATTAAGATACTGTAATTTGATTTTTCATTTGTTTACTTATCGATACCAAACTTCACACCCTAACCCATAAGTTAGATCTCCCATACCCTAATTTTAACAACTGTTGAGGTTAAATTTTGAATCACTGGCCTCTTGCATTAAAGAGGGATCGAGAGAAATACATCCTAGATTAATTACAAGTTTGTCATTGCGGTAATTTTTTTATGGCAATATGTGATTCTTAGAAGTATTTGATTTCTTCCATGGTGACCGAGAGAGATAAAAAAATTTACACCATTTCAACCTTCTCAACTTACACAATTTCACCCATGCAGAATATGGAACGGATAACATATATGAATCCAAAAATTACTGATAATGAAGGTCGCAACAGCAAAAAAATCTTCTTCTTGCTAGGCTAGTGATAATCCTCAAAATGATTAGCAATCTGAAACACGTGCTGACACGTACCATGGAAGGAAGGTTCACCACCCAACATCTTGACCTTGAAACACATGACCAAGTACACCTATTGGACTCTTCCTAGACACCAACAGCCAGACCAATCTGCAATCTTCTTTCATTTTGTTTTTTCTAGGAGCCAGACCAATCTTCCTATTGGCGAGTCAAAGTCTACAGACGTATCCGTCATTCACGCTCCATAAAAAATTTTACGTGTTCGAATTGAGTTTAAATTAATCAGCCATCGCTATACTATAAATATACGTCTAAACCTTGGTTTCCTATCACACATTTCTCTCTCAATTCTCTAAAACCCTTTAGTTTCCTATTGTCCCAAAAATGTTATCCCTCAATATGAGAGAAACCTTACTCACAATCGTCCTGGCTGCAGCCCTGCCACTTTTTGTTGTGGCTCAGAACTGTGGTTGTGCCTCGGACCTATGTTGTAGCCAGTTTGGTTACTGTGGCACTGGCGATGCCTACTGTGGCACAGGCTGCCAAAGTGGCCCTTGTTACTCATCGACGCCTTCCACTCCTAGCACTCCTAGCGGTGGTAGTTCGGTTGCTGATATCGTGACGGCCGATTTCTTCAATGGGATAATTGCTCAGGCCGATGCTAGCTGTGCCGGGAAAAGCTTCTACACCCGAGCTGCGTTCATTAACGCTATCAGTTCGTTTCCCCAGTTTGGTACCGTTGGTTCCACCGACGATATTAAGCGTGAGATTGCAGCTTTCTTTGCTCATGCCACCCATGAAACTGGACGTAAGTTTTTTTATTTTTATTATTTTTTTATGTTTGCTCTCTCTCATCCATTTATTAACACACATATATACATACAAAGTCAATCATTTCTCTATAAGGTGCAGTTGATGTAATTTGTATAAGATCACCTCAATCTCACCATTGATTCATTTGAATGGTTATGATCAAACATTATTTAAAATATGAATGAATGGTGAGATTAAGGTCAATGGATGAACTTTTGAATGTTTGTTTGTTTGTTTTTTTTTTTTTTTTGGACTGGTTCATTTGTATGTCATAGTTGTTGATTTGAGCCTTTTTTATGTGTAATTTAACATGAAATTTTTTTTGCACATGCAGACTTTTGCTACATAGAGGAAATAGGTGGTTCGTCAAAGCCCTTTACAGAATATTGTGATGCGACAAAAACACAATATCCATGCAACCCCAACAAAGGTTACTACGGCCGTGGACCACTTCAGCTATCATGGAACTACAATTATGGAGCAGCAGGAAATAGCATTGGATTCGATGGATTAAACGCTCCCGAAACCGTTGCAAATGATGCCGTTGTGTCGTTTAAGGCGGCGCTTTGGTTCTGGATGAACAATTGCCACTCCATAATAACTTCTGGCCAAGGTTTTGGGGCCACCATTCGAGCCATTAACGGTGCCCTTGAGTGTGATGGCAAGAACCCCACCACTGTTAGTGCCCGCGTCGGGTACTACACTGACTATTGCAACCAACTTGGTGTTTCGCCTGGCGATAATCTCACTTGCTAAGCTACGAATTGAATCAAGTTTTTCTGCATGAGTACGTCTTCTGAAATATGTCCCTTAAGAAAATAAATGTACAACATTTGCGTTGTAATTCTGATAAATGATGAATAATGAAAATAAAATAAAGTAAAACATTTAGTACTTTGTTATTCTGGAAAATAAGGAATAATGCAAATAATTCTAGAATTATTGGAAATGATAATGAGGTGACAACATATATTAATTAATTACCTTTATATAATTGTTAATATGCGTGGCTTTTCCTAAGGGGCATTATAGATTAGTTTGGCTATGAGCAAATAATTACAGTTCAATAAAAAAGACCGCTAACTTCTTGTAAGTTCATTATTACTAACTTGACTAAGAATGACTATTAACTGTATTTATTTGCCATTAACCGGACCAATTTGTATTTTATTTGGTTTTCTCCAAATGTTAAACGTATTTAACCCAAAGTCCAAACTATTTATTCATCAACTAATTCTAGAATTCGTATTATTCGCCAAAGCCATCATATACATTGGGCATTACATATGCATGATAGCATTGTCCATAGAGAAATTAGTAGGGCTGAATTGGGTATGGATTCAATCAATTTTTACTAATAATAAGAAAATAAAACAAAAATATTGTCAATATGGTATTGTCGAAAGAGTAATTTAAAACCTCAAGGAACTCCATTTTCTAAATTACCTATGGAGTACTTCAAACTATGGTCATAGAGAACTTTTTAATTTTTTGCTTTGAATTTCTTAAATTTTGCCTGAATTTTGAGATGTATTTATTAATTAAATATCACAATCACATAGGCTGAAATCCCCTTTCGCCTCCCCTCCCCCCCAAAAAAAAGGAAAAAAGAAAAAAGAAAAACAAACTCATATCTATTACCATATATCTATGATCTATTATCTGTTATCTATTACCATATAAAAGAGAGAACTCTGTCCATGGGTTTCGACCAAAACGACTCGTCCACCTTGACCCTTTGTATGCAAAACTATGCACAATGGCGTCCATGGCGTTGGTCTCCATGGTTTTGGACCAAAACGATCGTATAACCTTGAGCTTGCTACACAAAACGACATGCTTCTTTTTGTCCAAAACCGAATGGTTTATATTGGGTTCCCCCCCCCCCCCATAGGTCAGAAGCGCGTTCCTTCACATGAAGTGCTCTCCTTCCTGTTACGCGTGAAATGACGCCATTTTGATATGAATCATTGCACTTTAGTGCGTTGCTGCTTTCTACTGCCTCCTCTGCAAATCCTCTCGTCTACCCATGCTGATGGCGTCATGTGCGCACCCTTCTATGCACTGATATTTTTGGGTTTTCTTGTTTGCTTTAGAATCATAGTTTCTTTGAATAGAAGAGAGCCGAACTTTGAATGATTTTGCTTGGGTTTTTCATAGAACAGAGCAATAACATAAGAATCGTGGGCGGTGAATGGTGGACGATGAACTGATTTTGGTTTGCTTCAGAATCATAGTTTCTTTGAACAGAAGAGAGCTGAACTTTGAATGATTTTATTTTGGTTTCTCACAGAACAGAGCAACAACATAAGAGTCATGGGCGGTGAATGGTGGATGGTGAACTGATTTTGGGAAGGAGATTTCTTCTGCGTGTGTCGTTGGAAGAGACCTTTGAGTTGTGCAGAGAGTTGAGACTCAATTGATGAAGGGAAGACGGAATGGTTCGACAATGAAGTGATTGTGTTGGGGTGATTCCACATGGTGAGTTCTTCTTTACAATCGGTAATTTGATGCTTTTAAAAAGTATTTTTGTTTTGATTCCTGAGGTCTTGTAGTGATGATGACATATTTGATCTGTAATTTTTTCTTTTTCAACAGATTTAGGCAAGTTCTGCGCTGTTTAAAGGTAAAGGTAAACAAATCTGTTTTGTGAGCTCCCTGTTTTTTAACTCCTAATTTGGGGTTTTTAGAAAATGTTAAGGATTCCTCTTCGTGGTGGAGTATTTGATCTGGCTTTTTCTAATTTTTAACAGTTTGAGGAAAAGTTAGCACTGTTTGAGGTTGAAAATTCTTTTGTACATGCGTTATGCTTCGAGAAGGGCACCTGGTTGTTGTCGATGTGCTGTGTGGGTGTAAGAAGATCTTGAACCTCATCTATGTCCTTCCACCATATTTTCTTTTCTCATGCTTAGTTAATTCTTATCTCAGGTCCAACTTGATCTGAGTTAGAAATTGACAACAAGAAGAGCCTTTTAACTTCATCTGAGGTAGATACCTCCTCCTTAGCTCAAGGAATCTGAAATTTTCATGTGTTCTTTTGATGAATTATATATATATAAAATTTTGTATTTTTTGGTCTTTGGAGGACAACCGAGTTAACGATGAGACAAAGACTCCATATGAATAATCATGGGAGAGTCTCCTTCCAAACTATATTTAGGAGAGTTAGGCTTAAAGCAAACTCTCTTTCCAAATTATATTTAGGAGAGTTAGAGTTAAGCGTGAGAAGAGAGAGCGAGAAAGTAGTGGTGAAGTGGAAGAAGAGACAAAGTGAGATCTGACCAGAGAGGAAAGAAGGGGGTAGAGTGCAGAGAAAGAGGTCAATAGAAAGCCTTCTATGCTTTGTTGCCTTGTAGTTGAACAAACAAAAACACTGTAGAAGGGATAGCAGTTGTCGTTTTGCTTTAGAGGATGAACATTGAGTTGCTGTTTTGGACCAAACTTTTGGGTTCGAAACTTTTACAGGGCAAAGGGTCCCTTTGGCTTGTCGGATGTAGTAGTAAACTATGGAATCAAAACAGGGGAGTAATCAAAATTTGTGAAAAGGGGACGCCTCCAGTATGTCTTGTGTGGTTATGAGCTAGAATTGAACACAATAGATCATAGGATTTTTGGTCTTTGTAATTTAGATGCTTGAGGATATGACTAAATGATGGTCTTTGGTCTTCAAGATTATAAGTCATAGTGTGGAGTCGATTTTGGGGATTTGATTGTGTTTAATAGTTCCTTTTTTGTTTGCTTCAGAGGTATAGTCTTCCTCTCATCATGTTCTTCTCACACACTTCTCTTTTGTTTGATTTTAGGGTTTTTTATTCTTACAGATTTCTATTTTGTTTGATTTTAGGTTGTTGGATTCTTTTTTGTTTGCTGCCCAGCTATGGCCTCTCTTTTCTTCTTCTTCTTATGTATAAAAATGAAGCTTAAATTTTTTTTTTTTTCTGACCTCACTTCTGCAATTAGAGCCCTAGCTAGAGCAGCATAGTCGAGCCGCGAAGCTCCATGCATCGTCGTCATGTCTCCTCCTCCACCCATTCCTCTACACTTTTCATTTTGACTTTGTTTCTATTTTATTTCTTTTGTTCTTTTCTATTCTATTTTATTGTGGATGATGTCTAATTCAATATTGTTCTAACAAATTTTATGTTTTATGTGAACAATCTTCAGTTGATTCCTGAGTTAAGGCATTATGTACCTGGCGTTCCGATAATTCTCGTTGGGACGAAGCTTAGTTAGGTTTTCCTATTCCAACTTTCTTGTTTTTATTTATAAATGTAATTTTTGTGTTATTCAGAAGTGTTTTTGTATTGTATGAAATCTATTTTCTGGGATTATAGCTGCACCCACCTATTGTTATGTGTTCGATCTGTTGTAATCTGATCTATATCTATCATTTATCAACTTGATTCACAGGTTAATTATGTTGGTTTCTTGAATTTATGGGGTTGTTCTATGTTTGGAAATTTCTTGGGTACCAGAATTTATGGAAAATAAAACATTGAATTGAAATTCACTCATGAGGTACTCTGTTTCATGTATTCTTGCATGGGGTTTGATGTGGATAACTTTGGGGATTTTTCTTCTTATAATTGGATTTTGTCTTGTGAGATAGGGGATTTGGATTTTCTTCTCAAAGATTGGGTCATTTTGTTTACATGGAGTTTCATTTTCCTTAATGTATCAAACCATCAATGAAGTACCCCAGGTGGTGTTTCTCTTTTTTTTTTTTTTAAAAAAAAATATATATTTGGTCAGGTACTCAGGTATATTTGCTTTCTGTGAACAAAGTCAACAAACCTTTAGTGCAAGAGGTATAAGAGGTAGTCACCATTTTAACACTCCTACTTTTGTACAATGAATGGAGAAAGCTATAACATGAACTTAGATATAGTTGTTAATTAAAAAAAAACAAAAAAACAAAAAGAACTTAGATATAGTTTTCTAAAAGTATGATGACATCTTAAATTAGACTACAACCATCTATTAAGATTTTATTAAGCTTTGTATGTCAATTTCGACTTTCGAATTTGCTATGTGTTATATGCTTCCTTTGGATATTGATCAGTTGTTAATCTGAAGGGACATGATCCAAGTTACATTGGGTTTAATATTTTGAAGAGCAGTGTTGGTGTTAAAACACTTGATGCCCACAGACAATGATGATTTAAAGTTTAAACCATAGTTTGAAGAGAGTACGTAAAGCGACTGTAGGTTGAACCCCCCCCCCCCCACCTCCCCCCGCCTACGCAAAAATAAATAAATTTATAAATAAAGATGGGGAGATGGGAGATGAAAGTTAGAGATGTGACTTCATTTTTAGTTATACTATCAAAATTCTTTTAATTTTTTTCTTAATCTTAGTCTTTGTATAGGGTTTGCTTTTGGAAAACTAATTGTGACAGGGTTAAACATTTATTTTTCCTCATCAGTGCGATTGATCCTCTAATAATTCTTGAGTTCTGTCCTGTCACTTCTTTTGATCTGTTCTGCACCAACAAGTTCGATTTCCAAGGTCAGCTTCTCATCGTTATGTTTATAACTTCCATAGGCTCTTACTATTATTCATTATTTAAAAAAGATATTTGTCATCATCAACTTATTAGATTTCTTGTTAGTCATTAGATAGAGCTTCATGGCATAAAAGGTTTCATGTAGCTGACCCCAATTGTTGATATGTATTTTTTTTTATAATTGAACTGAGTATATCAGAGGTAAAGTGGACTAGAGGAGGTACTGTACTCTAGAGGTTGGATTTAAATTTTTTGAATCATTGTTAATCCTTTCTATGTTAGAACACCTAATTCCAGTGTTTTATATAACTAATTTTTATACCTGTAACTATAGTCCTCCATATAAGTGGCAAGTTTACAAGTATGCACCAAAATTTCTTTTGGTGTAGATTTTTGTTGTTAACTTACAATATTTATGTTACAATTTGTTCTTGTATTAAATTGAACAACACCCTTGGCGATGGTCATGGAGTGCCTAGAGTACATTACAAAGGCAGGCAAGAAGACTATTACGTGATGGTATCATTCACTGTCTTATCTCTTTTTACATTTTGTTACGATCATAAAGGTTATGGGGCTTTGATTTGTCACTTTCCATATGTTCTTGGGGCTTATGGTGTATTGGTCATTGTTCATAATATTTGGTATCAAAACAGGTTCCACGTCTTGGGTTTGAGTCACAGAAAGGGCTACCTAGGATAGGGCTATCTGGAGAAGAGTCTGAGCCATCTCAAAGGAGAAAAGGCCTACCTACCACCAGAGTGAAAGCTACCTAGAGTGAGAGCCACCAATGATTTAACCATGGTGGTCTATTATAATGCTAAAGGTTACAAGGCTGTGATTTGGTGCATTCCATAAGTCTTTGGGGCTATTGGCGTGCTGGTCAAGTTTGCTAACATCTTTCTATGACTATATTGGTTTAAATTTTGTCTTCGTATCTACAGGTTATGGACATGCTAGGGCCTAGCTTGTGGGATGTATGGAATACTTCAGGCAAGCGTAAGAATCCCTCTTCTGTATTTTTATTTTATTTTATTTTTTATTTTTGGTGGGGTGGGGGGTGTTGAAATGATCTTTATTTTTGTTTTGTTTTGTTTTTTTTTAGCCCTCCCTGTTATGTTGTGTTGTCTTCAATTGGGGCTTACGCCTCCAAGGTGTAAGGCACTCATGAAGCAGACAGCTGGAGGATAAGCTCAAGCTAAATGAAGCTTGTGCTTCAAAATTTGACACATTTATGATGCAAAAGCTGCGTGCCTTACCACCCATTCTATGTCCAAAATGGCCCATCATCCACAAACAAATATTTAAGGCTGTTATAAGTGATTTGAAAGTAGAATATTCTGCCATAATCCAAGTACTTGGGATAAGACTTTGTTGAATCAAGTTTACTACCTCCTCTATGCAGTAAGCTGTCCTCCAATTTTCATGCAATTAAGATATACTATTCAATACGTGTCTTATGTTGCATGATGTAGTGTTCTCCAGATTATTGTTTAATGATGATTTAGATATACTCTAGAAAAGATATTTTTATATATTCTATGCTTTTATTCACCATCTTTTTTTTTTTTTTTTCCTTTTTTGGTGGGTGGGTGGATGGTGTGTGAATGATATATCATGTTTTCATATTCACCTTGTTTAATAATAAACCATGTGTTGTGCTGTTGTTGCTGTTTGCTCTCTCCTATAGGGTTGATTTCGTTTATTTTGTTAGAAAATGGATCTTTTTGAATTCCTTTTCTACTAAGCATTTTCAGTGCCGGCTCGATTTTTGACATACTGTGCTGTCTTGAAATATATTTAATTATCTGATTATTCATTTATTTCCTTAAGACCTATTCGCAGGATATCATCAGAAATGGTATCTTGTTTTGCAGTAGAGTCTTTATTAATTCTAGAGAAGATGCAATCAAGAGGATACGTTAGTGTAATTACTCTGTCTACATTATTTCTTTTTATTTTTGGTTGGCAATCTCAATTTTGTATAGAAGTTATTGGTTAGATATTGGTGAAATTTTCTTTCAGTAGTTTTAGCTTATCCTTGTAGTTTAACTTTCTCAAAATATCTATTGATTCACATCATGACTATGTTTGCTATCAGTTATGTGCATGGAGATGTAAAGCTAGAGAACTTTTTACTTGGTCAGCTATCTACAGCTCAAGAGAAGAAGTTGTTTCTTGTTGACCTTGGATTGGGTCAGTAAATTTCATGCAATCCTCACTATATTGTTTCATTTTATTCTACCTATATATATATATATATATATATAAAATACCTTATGTCTTTATTACCAACACATGATATTTCAGCAACAAAATGTAGTGATACCGCAAACAGGCTGTATGTCAAATATGATCAACGTCCTGATATGTTTAGGTGAACTAATGTGTGTGTTCTTGGGCTATGTATGAGCCACTTTATAGCATTTTCCTACCAAGGGATCCCTTTTCAAGTTGAGGTCACGGTGTGAAAATTATGCATAGTTAACATCAATGACTAAGTTAGAATTATCAGTACTTTTGATATGGTTCTATTTCTCTTTTCCATTTCTTTGCAAAAAATCAGTTTATCATTACAAAAATAAAAAATTCTAATAAGTTTGAGGATCAAAATGAAGACCAAACTCCCATATGAAGAGGGTTCTATATTTACTTTGGTGTCCAAGTGAAGTTGACTACTTGACTCAATCAGAATCTATCCTCCCATTTTGGTTTCTTAGAAAAATGAGAGAAGGAAGAGAAAATTAAGACCATCAATTGAACTGAGCCAAATAGTTGTGCAAGACTTTGGTGAAAGGATTATCTATATTTTTATTAATAGATCTACAGTGTTTCATTAAAACTTGTGAGTGAAATCCTTTGTGTGATTTTCATTTTCCATTACTACATATGATGTATATATTTAGTCTCATTTCGTTGCTTTCAAAACAATTGTTTGACCAAAAAAGCATATAAGAGATTGTTTAGACAGTTTTAATTTGCAAGTCTCGAGGCAAATTTTTTTGGCCTAAAACTAGACTTGTAGAATTTCCTTCCATATATCTATATATATTTCGATTTTCAAGTTTAATGAGCTACCTGTAACATTACAAGATTCTAGAAACTCTTGATCCTGGCCAATTTGTATTTTATAATTATTGTGTTCTTTTTTTCTTTTTTCTTTTTTTTTTTTTTGAAATGGAAATTCAGTATGATTGGTAGCTTGGTGAAATATTGTTCAAAGGCCATTGGTGGTTGTTATACTAAAGTTGTGTAATTTGGTAGTAATTAGTTGCTATGATACCAGTGGATGGAAAAGAAAGCCCAGCCGATGTGTCATAGAATTGGGTGGAAAAATAGGTACACTATTCTTGTTAATATGCGTTAAAATGACCTATCTCTCCATTTAATTATCTTAAAAACAATTTGTCTTGGTGCAGGGACATTGAATCTATGCCATTTATTAAGGGGCTTGGCCAATTATCACACCATTTAGGTAAGGTTATTCACGATAAAACCGTTCATGTGCGTGGATAAATTTGTTGAGGCAATATATAATTGCTAAATCTATTCAGTGTGGTATAATACCAATCTGATGCTAGAGCCTTATTTATATATGGATGTTGTTATTTAACTGATAAATTTTTTTTTTTTTTTTTTTTTTTTTTATAGTTGTTGAACGCATTGATATGCTCCATATTAACGCGTATTGTTTCAGCTATTATTTTCTTTCTTTGAATGGGAATGCGGTAGGTCGAGCTATTAATTATAATATCTTATATCTTATATCCTAGGTTGTTATGATTTACCTATTGTAAGTTGCTGGTTGCATCTCGAGACGCTGTAAAAGCTTTGAAATTGCGGTAGGAAAAGGAAGTGGAGCTAAAGGAAGGAAAGGTAGCATTGGAGAAGGCTAGAGTTTAGCTTTGGCAGTAATGTCCATTGTTTATGTAAATTAGTGTATTGTCAACGAGTCAACCTTTTTCTTGTTTTTGCCCCCATCCTTTCCTTATGTGTTGGGATGCCAAATGTAAATTATGTACATTAATGGATGCTTGGGTATTTGTTTTTTTTCCCCTTTTCTTACCTAAGATATATCTATTAAATGGATGCCAAACCTGGTTGTGGCTGCCTATCTTGTTTTGATTATAGTTTAATCAGATGGATTGCATGAACACAGTGCTATGTTATGGGTCTCTATTATCGGTTTGACGAGGTAAAGATGGATTAAACCTCAAAAAATGTGGGCAGGACAGAGCCACTAGGCATGGTTCAAGATGGTCGTCGTGCATTTTAATGGTGCGGTTGGTTTTGTGTTTTAAAGAAATGGAGGTTGTTTTGAGTATGAGGCTTTTGACTTTACAATTTCTAGCCCATCCTTGCCACAGTGATTGGCCAATCTCTATCTCCTTTTCCCTCCTGTGCATATACTTATAGCAAACAAATGGGGTGTGACTATGCTCAATGAGAAATAAGATTTCTATATGCGCTTAAGGCTCCTTCAATTTGCGGCTTTAGATTGAAGTGGATGAAAATAAGATTGAAGTGGATGAAAATAATATTTCTTTTCACATCATGCAATCTATGTATAATTTTTATGTTAAGACCTCTACTCTATTTAAGTACTTTTACACATTTCATTGTGTTTCTCCTTCAGCATGACTCTTGTGGTTTGCCTTCTTACAGATTTAGGCCTTAGAGGTTTTTTATTTCTTTTCCTTTTGAAAGTTTTGGCATATGACCAAAGCTTTTAATTTTTTTTCTTTTTTATCTTATCTTGTACTCTTCTTTCTTTTATTAATAAATTCTGGGTAAATAGCACATGATTTAGAACTCCCAGGATGGCAACCTAGTTGGGATGCTAGATTGTTCTATGATACTTGAAGCTCCTTAATTTTATTAAAAAAAAAAAATTGTGTTAAATGTCCTTATACCTTTATCAATGTGGTGTTGAGTTTTATTTTAATTGATAATAATATGATCGACTACATGCTTTTATTTGTCAAGCTATTCATGGGGTGACGAGGATCTTACCCGGAAGACCCGTATCTTTAAATTGTTTTTCATATTTTATTCTTTCTTCTATGCAAGTAATTTTGCATTATTTCTTCAGTTCTTTGTGTTTTGCTTTGAATTTTTTTTTTTTTTTTTTGGGTGAACAATGGGAACCAAAGAAGTGAAATGGAGTAACTGATGATGTTACTATGAAATTTTTCAAGATTTTTCCTCAAGTTTTGTGGGTTCTTTCTGTTTTCTACATTCAGTTGTTAATGGATGATCTATTGCTTTTGTTGAGATTCTAATTTGTGGTCATGGGTTCTAAAGTTATTTTTAGGGTTTTGTTTATATAGCATTGTTATTTTTTACACAAAACTATCCCACACACATGGAAAGAGGTTTGAAAACTTGCATGTCCTATGTATTTTTTTCATTTGTTTGTTTGCTTTGCATGTATGATAATTAGGGTTTTAGGACATGGTGAACAGAGGCTTGTTGCACTAGGTTGACAGATTGTGTAGAAATAGTCTAGTCTTTTATGGACATGAATTTTTATTTTTTTTTTATTTTTGTGTTAACGAGGCTTTGTGTTAAAGGGTTTATTATTATAAGCTTTCATCAATAGGTATGGGATCTAGGTACAATGCCTTCGCCTTGCAAAGTGGCGCAAATTACTTGAATTGGGTTATATGCATGATTAAACTCCGTTTTTAGCTTTCAGGTGTATTACTTATGACCTATATAAATGCAGCGATGCGATTTGTTAGCAAACCTATAAGTAGTTTTCAAATGTCAAAACTCTGACTTTGTTTCATAAATCATATTTTATTTGACAAAAGTTATTTATTTTTCTTGCGTTATGCTCATGTAGATGTTGTATAAAGGCCCTAAAAATCTAAACAAGCGGAGAAATGATAGGGAAGATTAGGGGACAGGATTTGGGAAGGGCCTTTGTGGAGAAGAAAAAGATCCAAAGATCACTAATGGGGAATTCAAATACCTTAGAAACAATTAGAGAGCAGAGGAAGGAAACTTGGTTCTATTCTTAATCATTGCCAAAAGAATAAGGATTAGTTGCCTAAGAGCAAATAAGTCATATACTTATATTTTCTCTCTTCTTAGACAGAGGAACTGCCCATTTTTGTGGTGGCATTTTGGGAATTCTTGCATGTCTTTGTAATTGTACCTCCCCTCTTTGCATCATGTTAATTTGCCTATAGTACTTTCTACTATACATTTAATACTTCATAGTATGAGCAGTGTTGATATTTCACATACTTTCTGCTATTAAGATACTTCTCATACTTGTGTTGATAATGCATCACATGGATTAAATTTTACAATAAAAATATTTTCATAAATATAGTAGTCCATGTTTTCTTGATGATGAGAGACATGAGTTGCCTCATACCAAATAATAACAATAATTACTACTGAGTTTTTTGTCACCAATTCAGCACAGACAAAAAACATTCAAACTAGTAATTTGTTTTATGTTAATTTGGATTCATTGAGTTGATTTGACAACGGACTCACTATTATTTTGTAAAGTGAGGACAAATTAAGGTGTCATTCAATTTTTATAAGAATATAGGAAATGTCAATATCTCAACCTTCATAATAGAAGGGGTTTTTTTTTGTTATAATCCTATAGTATAACATTTCATTTACAATTGAACTATAAACAAAAACGTTAACCTCATCACCCCTTTTAACCCCAAACAGAGGAATAACCATCCTTTTTAGTAATTGAATTCCAACACATCTTCCTTCTATTTCATAACAAAAAGCATTCACTTAAACACTACATAAAAGCAACTCCTCATGACTAATTGATATGTAGTCTACATTTAGTAATAAACTTAAACAATTGAAATGTTAATCAAATTTTATTGTTTTTGACAAAACTAATAATCATTACATTATCTTCTTAACTTACATCTCATAAATCTATTAAAAATCCTTTTTGAAAATTTAAACATTTCCACAATAATCATTCTTTATAATATAAATCCCTATCATCCTAACTAATTCCTATATTTTGTAGGAGCAACAATGAAACCACACAAAAAGAGAAAAAAAAAAAAGAAAAAAAAAAAAAAACATATATCTACCATTTTCAATCTTCACTAGAAGCAAATACCTTAAACATCATCTATAAAAATACTTTTTATAAGAAAGTACTTTAAATGACGCTACTACAGGTATTATTAATCATTCATTATTTTTTATCTCACAAATTTCTTTCAATTACAACAATATAAACTATCCTTTAACCTATCTTATTTAACCCTTTTTTCTAACAAGTTATATTCTCATACTCTTCCAACTATTTTCCCATGTATTTCAGCTACTTGAGTGGGATGCTGGAAAAACATATCTGTATCATTATCATGTTTTTCCGCAAACACTCAAGGTTCATATATTAACTCTTTTTAAACATAAACAATTTATAATACTCACACAAAAAATCCACATTTAGACTTTTTCCTCACCATCAACCATTCATTACACTAACCTTTAAATAACTTATAATGCAAACAATTTTTCAGCGTGCTATAAAGAACTAATACAACAAGCTTGTACCAAAAAACCAATGGAATGATATAGAGAGTTGCATTAGCTGCAATATCTTCCACAACATTATACAAACAACTCTCTAGAACACCATAGAGAGCTACATTATCTCCCCAACCATACACAAGGTAATCATATTTTATTCATTCTTATTGTAATCTTTCAATCTAATTAATAATTACTTTTAACAAACTATCACAAATTTATCTTGTTCAATATCATTTAACACTATCTAACACAATTAACATTTGTACAACTTAATAAATAATACGCAGGTTCAGTTGAGAAAGGAGAAGATGTTGAAAATAATATGCAAACTCGATTGAGGAGGGGAAAGACGTTGATGATAATATACAGCCTCAATTGAGAAGAAGCAAAAATATTGACGATGATACACAGATTCAATTGAGAAGAAAAAATGAATACCATTTTATGTAAAACTTTAGCAACCATTTTTAACACAAAAATGGATACCGCTTTATGTAGAACTTTACAACTCAGACCAATTTTGAGTAATTGTTTTGCTCAAAGCCCTTTACTTTTCAGTGTATGGTCTTTTCAATATACTTGAACAATAGCTATATTTTGTAATGATAACACTACAAATATGGTGCTTATCAATGAACGTTCGTTTCAATATACTTGAACAATAGCTACATTTTGCAATGATAAGACTACAAATATAATGCTTATCTAAAATATATCATCCTTTCTTCAACAAACTCCTTGGAAAAATAAATTCATAGTATCCTTCTTATTACTAATTATTAACAATTCAAACAAAAATAAACATACTTTGCAGCAAATCATTACCATCACAAATTTATACTTTTTCAATTCACACACTATATTTGCTAAATAATCAACATCATGCCCTAATTTTTCATTTCCTCACAAAACCATCTTAAATTACTTTAAATAATACCCCTAATTAAACCACAAGCATGCGCAAAGCGCGTGTTCCTCCACTAGTATTAATTAAAAAACACAAAGGCTGACATTCCTCGCCCAGGCCCTGCTCAGTCCTCTCCACCAAAAGAAATAAAATAAAATAAAATAATCCTAAAATCTAGCCCCTACTTGAACAGCAGTGATTTCGTTCATAGTTTACTTTTGGGACACATTCGAACTCCAAAATTAGCCAACTTGTCCCGGTTTTGCAAATGAATTTTAAAACATTTTCCATTTTAGTCCACTAGCTTAATAGAATTATACCTTTTGCTGATTAAAAAAAAAAAAAAAAAACCATTTTTGAGCACGTACAAAGAAAATTGAGAGGGCCTATTGCCTCCCCCAAGAAAATTTAGTCTCAATTAATGTAGTCAAATTTGTCCAAATTTTCAGAGATATATATTACTTGCTCGTAATAAAAAATCACTGAGGCTAATTTTTTTTTAATTATTTTTTTATTTGCACTAAGGCTGAAATTTCCATACAAAAGAAAAAAGAAAAAATAATCGTAAAATAAACCGGGGGCACATGCACGGTATGACATCATTCTTAGTTTAATTTTTGGGCCCTTTCTAAGCACATAGTCAACTTTACGCAGTGTTTCCGTTAAACTTTAAAATATTTTGTAGCATTCTTTTTTCATATCTATATCCATATCTATCTATATCTAGACTACCTATAAAAAGATGAATGTGAGAAAAACTTTTGATTGACGTACTAATATACTCTTATTTTAATTTTTAAATACACAACTACCCTTCTGCATATATAGTAAATATAAGAATATAAAACACATACCTTAATAAGAATTCTAAGGAAACTATAATTTGTATAATAATTAAATAAAACCAAACCCAAATAGGAATTCTAAAGAAACAAAAACTGTAATTCGTAAAACCCTAACAATGTTAACATATAAATACAAATAGAAACACATTATAAAAATCATAAAATCCTAACATAAGAAAGAACAACTACTGTTTCCTTCTTCTGCGTCTTCTATGTGCCTTCATTGCGTCTCCTTTCTTCTGGTGCTTTGTCTGGTATATCTAACTTGACTCATATATACAAATTATGTTTAAACATTTAAATCTCTGCCTGCATTGCATAATTGGACTTTTAAATCTCTATTTGAATTACAAAATTAGTAAGAAAAAGAAGAGAATCAAAGACGAATCAATTGAATGAAATAAAAAGACGCATGCTTCAACAAAAACAAATGAAAACCCAGATTAAGAGGCCAAAAAAAAAAAAAAAAAAAAAAACTTGAATTGCATAAGTAAAGTTTTGAATAGCACATATAATCTTTGATTATTTTCTAAGGATTCGCATATCAGAAAAAACTTGAATTGCATTATTGATGTGAGGACCCAAGGCTTGATTCATGAGAACTTTGGGTTAGGATGTGTTGAGGTATGCTTTGGGGAGGCATATACCTCTTTTTCTGCATATTGAGTGATTTGGTCGACTGTGGGTTGTTTTGGTCGACTATACTGCAGACAGAATGTCACAGTATTGTTCCTTGGGGAGTTTTGGTCGACCACTTTCTGTTTGGTCGACCATAACGCATGAATTTCAGCTTAAGGCCTAGATTTTTTATAGGATGTAAATACCATTTTACTCTTCATTTATTCTTCCTTTAAAACCTGGATTCTAGAAGGTTCTCAACCATTTCTCAGCCGATAGAGAGAGAGGAAGAGGGGAAGAGAAGGAGAAGGGGTCGGAGGCTCGACAGCGGCTCGCCGGAGCACGGCAGGCTCGATCCGACACCGGCGAGCTCGGAACTAGCGTATTTTGGCTTGATCTACGCATGTATAGTTGTGGATTTGCATTTATTCACTCTATTTTTGAGGTAGGGGCATTTTCTCATGTTAAACCATTGAAACATGGGGGTTTTGGGTTTAAATCATGTAAAAATACATGTATTTGGCATGCTTCGCATAAATATCATGCATGTGGGCATATTTTATGAGTTTTGATCAATTTTGGAAAATCTAAGGTTTTGTATTATACCCTAATTGGGCTATATGCATGTTATATTTCAAACCCTCACATGATTTGGGATACAATGGGTTGATTTGCTTACCCCATTTGTTATATTCTTGTTATTGATGAAACTCTTATATGTTAAGGGTTTAATGGGTTGATTTTTATAACCTATTGGGTTAAATGTTTATAATCCAAATATTGGGGATCACTTTTATATACGGGTTTTTGAAACCATATTTTGAAAAATGGTTGGAAAATGATTTATATGAATTATGGGGGTTATTTCATATGATTTAATTGCATAAACCTGTTATATGGTTTTCTTGGAAAATTTATATAATTTTCCGGTTTATATGAGAATTATGAAATTGGTAAATGAAAAGATAAGTGGTGATGATATGGATATGGTGATGAGGGCTACTGGAGACAGGATTACTGCGGTTCCAAAGGAATGGGACGTCGTGCCATGTTTTCCTATCCTTTAGTCTTGGACTATGTGCCCGAATAGAGGTTACTGCGGTCCCAGATAGGGATGTCTTGCCGTGTTTCCTCTTAAGGTTACTGCGGTCCCAGATAGGGATGTCTTGCTGTGTTTCCTCTTATTTCGCGCGCGAGGGCCCCGCATGACTTGGGGAGGATTTATCAGTTTAAAAGACTGATGTTATGGATTGCCAAATATGGCTGATGATGATTATTGGCTTATAAGGCCGAAATGTGATATCTGAAAAATGATGGATAATTCATTAGTAAAATGAGGATTTTGATAACCTCTCTAAGAAGGAAAAAGGGGTATGGGTATTAAATGATTTAACTTTCGCAGTTTATTTCATTATAGCGTATCAGTTTTATTTACTGGAAATTTATATCGCAAACTAATAATGGTTTTGCAGGGATTCTTTCAAAAGTATATACATATACTATGGTTTTGAAATCTCGAATTATTTTTGGGAAAATGTTTTCCTACTGAGCGTGTAGCTCATACCCCCACAGTTTTTCTTGCAGGTCATATTTTCAAAATAAAGCTTGACCTGGTTTTTGGGAAGCACATCAGCATGCTTGCACTCATATAGAGAAATCATTGTATTTTTATTTTGGCTAAAAGCCTAAGCATGTATTAATTTTAATTCATGGCCTGTAATAATTAATTCGTAGTAAGGTGGACTTAATGGGACCCATGTGGCTATGATGTAGCCTTTAATTTATTTATTTGGAATATTGTGTGGATGCCTGGAAATGATTATAAATGTGTTTTCTACAGGTTTTATGGTTAGTCGATAACTGGTATGTCCTATTTACAAACGGGACCATGCCGGATTTTCTAAAAATATTTTCAAAAGAATTATTTTTATTAAACATCCACAAAATTTGGCTTTAAAAATGGTTTTCTTACTACTTAACTATGGCCCCCATTTCGGGTCGTTACAGAGTGGTATCAGAGCTGGCTAGTAGATCCACATGGGTACTTCAAGATATAATGACTGTCATGAGTTTAGAAATGATGCATATCCATTGCATTCCTATTTTACTGAGTCCTACATGTGCATAGTATTGCACAGTAGAGTTGTAGGAATGCATGTACCCGCTGTAGACTAGCGAGAGATTACATTTGGGTTGGGTGTACATTGCATTGCATCGCATCATGGATAGGGTATTGGAGAACCCGATGAGATCGATGGTAGTAGTAATTGCTATTCCTTAGCACAGTTGTGAATACGGGCACAGTTAGCCTGATTTGGATGGGGTTTAGAGCCTAGAATTTCCTTGAGTTTGGGATTAAGGTTAGATTACACCTGTATGCGAGTTCACGAGTTTATTATTTGATTTCCCCTCTTGTTGAGACACATAGTCTCGTGGTTCCATGATGTATTAGATCGTGTATTCGGAGGTGCGATTAAGCTAGTCGTTTAGACTTAGACTATGCTTAGAGTTATGACTTGAGGCGCATATTTGTATTAATTTGTATATATGGGTATGTATATATAGATGTGTGGATGATACATATGATTTGAATTATGATTGCTTCTAATTTGGAAATTGCCTTGTGTTATGATGGCTTATTAATGGGTGAATCCCATTTGTATCTGAGTTTAGTAAGTATGATTTACTAGCTCGTTAGATTTCCTAATAAAGGATTAGTTGAAGTATGTAATATAAATATAGTATTATCTATATGGATTGTGTTGTGAAATGATATTTGAAAGGCTATGAATATTTGTTTATGTATGTGCATATACATATGAGGGTGACCCTGATAGATTGTAATTTAACATCGAGTGTGGCAAAGCATGAATAGGATTATACCTATATTAGTTATATCGCTAGTAAGGGATCTAGCGTGTGTGATATGTGAGCGTATCTATGTTGAAATTGGATGTATTGTGATATTGAGATGCGTATGTATTGAATGTATGTGTTGTGAATTTCCTTGTAATGGAATGAGTGATTGTTTTATTGGCATGGTTTGATGCTTGGCTTGTGATGTGCCATGTGTTATGATACGTGATGTGTTGTGATGTGCTGTGTGTCATGACACGTGATGTGTTGTGATGTGCCATATGATGTGAGGTGATGTGATGTGATGTGGTGTGAGCATTGTGTATAGTGTATATGTATATATATACATATGTATACATGTGTTGGAATATATATATGTTGATATATGTAAACCTATATGCCCAGTTGTCATTGGGATGTAATATTATTATTAATATCGATATGAAGATGAATAGATATACGTATGTACACATATGTGTATGCGCGTGGTTGAATTGTGATGTGATTTGAATGATATGTATGGTTGTTATATATACATATGGTATTTGTTGATTTTGAGATTATCCACTTAGGATGCACTATAGCAACCTTAAGAAGCGTTATCTCGTATCTAGTTATGACTAGCATGGAAGTTTTATTGTATTTGTAAATCGCGTTTATAGTGATCGATGTTAGTTGAGAATATCGATCGTTAGAGGTAGTTATTCATAGTGCTAACGAGTTTGTGTGAAATTCGGGGACGAATTTCTTTTAGGAGGGGGGATTGTGAGGACCCAAGGCTTGATTCATGAGAATTTTGGGTTAGGATGTGTTGAGGTATGCTTTGGGGAGGCATATACCTCTTTGTCTGCATATTAAGTGATTTGGTCGACTGTGGGTTGTTTTGGTCGACTATATTGCAGACAGAATGTCACAGTATTGTTCCTTGGGGAGTTTTGGTCGACCACTTTCTGTTTGGTCGACCATAACGCACGAATTTCAGTTTAAGGTCCAGATTTTTTATAGGATGTAAATACCATTTTACCCTTCATTTATTCTTCCTTTAAAACCTGGATTCTAGAAGGTTCTCAATCATTTCTCAGCCGATAGAGAGAGAGGAAGGGAAGGAGAAGGGGTCGGAGGCTCGACGGCGGCTCGCCGGAGCACGGCAGCCTCGATCCGACGCCGGCGAGCTCGGAACTATCGTATTTTGGCTTGATCTACGCATGTATGGTTGTGGATTTGCATTTATTCACTCTATTTTTGAGGTAGGGGCATTTTCTCATGTTAAACCATTGAAACATGGGGGTTTTGGGTTTAAATCATGTAAAAATACATGTATTTGGCATGCTTCGCATAAATATCGTGCATGTGGGCATATTTTATGAGTTTTGATCAATTTTGGAAAATCTAAGGTTTTGTATTATACCCTAATTGGGCTATATGCATGTTATATTTCAAACCCTCACATGATTTGGGATACAATGGGTTGATTTGCTTACCCCATTTGTTATATTCTTGTTATTGATGAAACTCTTATATGTTAAGGGTATAATGGGTTGATTTTTATAACCTATTGGGTTAAATGTTTATAATCCAAATATTGGGGATCACTTTTATATACGGGTTTTTGAAACCATATTTTGAAAAATGGTTGGAAAATGATTTATATGAATTATGGGGGTTATGATTTAATTGTATAAACCTGTTATATGGTTTTCTTGGAAAATTTATATAATTTTCCGGTTTATATGAGAATTATGAAATTGGTAAATGAAAAGATAAGTGGTGATGATATGGATATGGTGATGAGGGCTACTGGAGACAGGATTACTGCGGTCCCAAAGGAATGGGACGTCGTGCCGTTTTTTCCTATCTTTTAGTCCTGGGCTATGTGCCTGAATAGAGGTTACTGCGGTCCCAGATAGGGATGTCTTGTCGTGTTTCCTCTTGAGGTTACTGCGGTCCCAGATAGGGATGTCTTGCTGTGTTTCCTCTTATTCCGCGCGCGAGGGCCCTGCATGACTTGGGGAGGATTTATCAGTTTAAAGGACTGATGTTATGGATTGCCAAATATGGCTGATGATGATTATTGGCTTATAAGGCCGAAATGTGATATCTGAAAAATGATGGATAATTCATTAGTAAAATAAGGATTTTGATAACCTCTCTAAGAAGGAAAAAGGGGTGTGGGTATTAAATGATTTAACTTTCGCAGTTTATTTCATTTTAGCGTATTAGTTTTATTTACTGGAAATTTATATCGCAAACTAATAATGGTTTTGCAGGGATTCTTTCAAAAGTATATACATATACTATGGTTTTGAAATCTCGAATTATTTTTGGGAAAATGTTTTCCTACTGAGCGTGTAGCTCATACCCCCACAGTTTTTCTTGCAGGTTGTGAACCCCGGAAATTGGGCCCACGAGGGATTGAAAAGAAAGTGGGTTTGAAAAAGAAAAAGGAAAGGAGTCGCCACCTTATTTTTTAAAGGAAACAAGGAAAACCCTAAAAATCAGGTTGTTTTAGGAAAACAATTTGAATGACTCCATAAAAAAAGGAAAGGCAAAAACCAATCTTTTGAAAACCAAAGAAATCGGGGATTCGGAGGCTAAGTTATGACATGGGAAGGTTCTAGGCAAAGCCTATAGGCACCCATGTCACCCTTTCGGTCTCTCAGTTCATTTGGGCTAAATCAAGATCTTTCCATACAAAAATCAGCAAGTATATCATCACAAGAATTGCATGCATATCATATATTTCATTCATCCATCCATGCATAATAAGCAAATAAAAACAGAAAATAAAAAGAAGAAAAGAAAACATAAATAAACCTAGGATGCTTGGATCCTAGAACGGACTTGAGCCTCACGAAGAGCGCCTACGTACCATGCAACGAAATACATGGATCAAAGTCCACGTAGTTCGATTAGAATTAGGGTTAAGACCTAATATAAACCTATGGTTAAAACCCTAGGTTTCCTTATTTGATCAAAAGAGTTGAATATGATAGAAAGTTTGATTTTAGGAAAGAAATCCACAAGATGGAAACTTTAATAAAAACCAGAATTTTGTTGGTTAAGGAAACCTCTAATTAAACCATAGGATCATATTAAAAATTAACCCTAAATAGGGAGAAGAGAATGAGTTAAGAAGAAAGGTGAATTGGGGCACCTTCACACCCACTTACCTGAGCGCAATTAGATCCAAGCATTTAGCCATTTCAGACATAAGCAGCCCTATTTGCCATGGGACAAATACCACACCTATTTGCACCCTTACAAGTGCTCAAAACTATGCAAAAACACTAACATGCAAATCTGGACAGAGTAGTATTATGGCCTAAAAATCATCCACTAAGCATGCTAACAGCAACACAGCGAACAATAATAAGTCCTAACATATTCCTAGAACCATATCATGCATAAAAACCCTAAAACATACTAACATGCATGCAAAACTATCATGTTTACTCCATATGAAAAACATATACAGCAAACACGAAGAAAAACCAAATAAAAAAGTCTACTTTATCATGCTATATGAAAACAAACACGAAACAATGACTCTAAAACCCTAAACTCACAAATATGCTTAAAAACATACAAAACATACTTTAATCATGCTAAAACCAAACTAAACAGAAATTAAATCATGCATATTAACTAACTAAAGCAATATAACATGATGAAAATCCTAACTCTAACATGCAATGACACTAATCCTAGCACAAGGACAAGCAGGAGCACAAGAATCATAACTATGCATTAAAAACCTAAAGGACAGCCCTAAAGCATGCTAAACAGTAGATAAAAAATAGATATTCCATGTATATTAACTAGCTAGAGTGTTAATACATGATAAAAAAGTCACCTTTAACATGTAATAAGCCTAACCCATATGAGAACCTAGTTTAAGCTTGAATAGAGAAGGAGAATACCTTAGGAAGTGGCTCCCCTTGTGTTTGTAATTGTTCGTGGCTCCTCAGGTCTTTAGAGTGAATCAAACCAACACGAATCCTCCTCTTTGTCAAAGTGGTATCACAGCAAAGAGATCAAAACTCACTCAACTTTGAAAAGAAATAGAAAACAAAAAGAGAATAAGAGAAAAGAAAAAGTGATTCTCGTCACTTTGCAGCAGCAGCAACTTCAATCGCGTTTTTGGGTATGAAAACGTTGGATTTGGACAAAGCTTGTGAAATACAAAGTTGTAGAGAATTGAATTAGCTTTCTAACAAGACCAATTTCATCAAATTCTGACTTCGGCAGAAAAAGTTATGATTAAAATACGACTGCTGGTTTTCAGAAAATCTGCTGCTGAATTATGACGAATTTCACTCCCTCCAAACCCTCTTCTCTTCTCCCTTGTTTAAAGACATTAAGAGAGTATTTATAGCTGAAATCTGGAGTTTCCCTTTCCTTCCTGGACTAGGTTTCTTTGGAGAATAATCAAAAGGTATTTTATAATGATAAAAGACTTCTAATCTGAATAGGAAAAGGAAATTGTCTTTTATAAAAATTGGGAGACTGACCGCTAACACGCATGCACATGTATCGTATGTGCGTACACACACTCATCACATACGTACACGTATTAGTGTCATGATAAAAATGGCTAATTTAATAAAATAATTTTCTTTTCATTTTAACCAAAAATCTCATGCTGTGATTCGCACTAATTCTTCAAGGATAATCCGTAAATAACCACACTAAACTCATCATCAGGCCATATCAAAATTGAACTTCATGAAACACTTTTGAGGGTAAAATGATGACTAATGAAAGTCAATTTGAAAAGATTTGGTTGGTAATTGTGAGTCAATTAGAGCTAACCCAAGAAAGGGTCAATTAACCAACTTGAACTACATCGAGCCATTTTAATCCCGAGCCATTGACTTACCAAATTGACACTAAAAATACCTCTTATGCATCCATATGAACTCCAATTGACAATTTGGAGATCATTCCAAGGTCAAATGAAAAGTTTGGGACTTAAAAGACGATTATGCCCCTCAAGTCACAAAAGCTCTTATTATTCCTCAAGATCAACTCCAATTTGAACCAAAATTCATATCCATTGTCCTTGTGACTCTAGAAAACTAATGCAAGTGACTAGACTCAAAAACAAAACAAAAACATGCATGAAATGATGAGCCCTAGTAAGGTGGTGCAAAAATGGGGTGTGACAGAAGCCCCTCATTGGCGAACAAGTTACACTTGTGAACCAATGATAAAGAACAACCCATTTTTGGCCAAAAAGCCCGGAGAAATCACACACTGATACCAACAATGATGGGAGGTTGAAAACCTGAGACTGAAATAAGGAAGTGTACTCAAGTCATGAGTATACTTAAACCACTGGGGGTTGATGATTGTCAAGAGAAGCATATTCAAGCCACTACGAATGAACATACTTTTGAAACGGAGAAATATATTCTAGTCACGAATATATTTAACCAAGTGATGAGAAAGAGATCTGAAAAGTACGTTCAAGTGATGAACATACCTTTGAAATGGAGAAATATATCCAAGCGATGGATATACTTAACCAAGTAAGTGACAAAATATCTGAGAAGTATACTCAAGTGATGAGTATACCATTGAAATGGAGAAATATATTCAGGTCACGAATATATTTAACCAAGTAATGTGAGAATGAAATCTGAGAAGTATACTCAAGTGGTGAGGATACTTAATGATTGAGAAAGACTGAGAAGTACGTTCAAGTGATGAACATACTTTTGAAAAATGAGAAATATATTCAGGTCACGAATATATTTAACTAAGTAAGATAGAGAATGAACTGAGAAGTATACTCAAGTGATGAGTATACCATTGAAATGGAGAAATATATTCAAGTGATGAATATATTTAACCAAGTAAGTGACAAATAATCTGAGAAGTATGTTCAAGTGATGAACATACCATTGAAATGGAGAAATATACCCAAGCGATGGATATACTCAACCAAGTAGGATAAGAATAATCTGAGAGGTGTATTCAAGTGATGAGTGTACTTTTGAAATGGAGAAATATATTCAGGTCACGAACATATTTAACCAAGTGATGAAAAAGATGCTGAGAAATATACTCAAGTGATGAGTATACTTAATGATTGAAAAAGACTGAGAAGTACGTTCAAGTGATGAACACACTTTTGAAATGGAGAAATGTATCCAAGTGATGGATATATTTAACCAAGTAAGCTGAGAAGTACACTCAAGTGATGAGCATACCATTGAAATGGAGAAATATATCCAAACGACGGATATATTTAACCAAGTAAGATAAGAATAATCTGAGAAGTGTACTCAAGTGATGAGTACACCATTAAAATGGAGAAATATATTCTAGTCACGAATATACTTAACCAAGTAAGTGACAAGTATGTTTGAGTGATAAACATACCATTGAAATAGAGAAATATATCCAAGTGATGGATATACTTAACCAAGTAAGTGACAAGTATGTTTAAGTGATAAACATACCATTGAAATAGAGAAATATATCCAAGCGATGGATATACTTAAGCAAGTAAGATAGAGAATAATCTGAGAAGTGTACTCAAGTGATGAGTACACCATTGAAATGGAGAAATATATTCTAGTCATGAATATATTTAACCAAGTAAGTGACAAATATTCTGAGAAGTATGTTCAAGTGATGAACATACTATTGAAATGGAGAAATATATTCAAGTGATGAATATACTTAACCAAGTAAGTGGCAAAATATCTGAGAAGTATACTCAAGTGATGAGTATACCATTGAAATGGAAAAAATATACCCAAGTGGTGGATATACTTAACCAAGTAAGTGACAAATGATCTGAGAAGTATGTTCAAGTGATGAACATACCATTGAAATGGAAAAAATATACCCAAGTGGTGGATATACTTAACCAAGTAAGTGACAAATGATCTGAGAAGTATGTTCAAGTGATGAACATACCATTGAAATGGAGAAATATACCCAAGCGATGGATATACTTAACCAAGTAAGTGACGAAATATCTGAGAAGTATACTCGAGTGATGAGTATACCATTGAAATGGAGAAATATATTCAAGTGATGAATATATTTAACCAAGTAAGTGATAATGAGGATCTGAAACTAGGAAGCATATTCAATGGGTGAACATGCTTTTGAAATGGAAGAATATATTCAAGTGATGAATATATTCAACCAAGTATGATAGAGAATGAGAATTTGAAACTGAGAAGCATATTCAAAGAGTGAATACACTTTTGAAATGGAAGAATATATTCAAGTGATGAGTATATTCAACCAAGTGGGATGGAAAATCAAGAATTTGAAACTGAGGAGTATATTCAAAGGGTGAATACACTTTTGAAATGGAAGAATATATTCAAGTGATGAATACATTCAACCAAGTGAGATGAAAAATCAAGATTTGACATGAGGATATATGATCAATTTATCAAGATTAAACAAGCATGGTGCAAGAGGAAAGTGTCTTAACACATTGTCACTTGAGTTGGCATGGCACAGGGGAAATATATTCAACCCTTTTGAACATAAAATCAATTCAAAGAATTGATTTCAAGATGGAATTTGATTGATTTTAAGCTCAAAAAGTGTTGAATATCTCATTTGGAAGGAGGTTTGATCACGCGTCAAGGCGAGACAAAGCGAGAAGCAAAACCAAAACAAAGTGGCTTGGGTGACCACCAGGCCTCGGGAGGCTAGCCGCCCAGGCCTGGGTGGTTACCCGAGCCCGAAGCGGAAATCCCACTTTGAATAGGAAACTTCCTATTCTGATGGGTTTTTTCCTATTTGAACTTGGATTTGTGACCTTTTCCCTATAAAAACACATCCAAGAGGTTCCTAAACCTACTTGTATTCATTCATTAGAAATTATGGAGGCTCTAGACAAATTTTTAGGAGGGTTTTTGAGAGTTATGAGTGCTGAAGCAAAATCTGAGTTCAAGTGCTTTGGCTTGGATCCATTGCTCTCCTTGAGGCATGTGAGGCTTGAAACGAACCTCTTGACTGCTGCTACATATTTTTGGGATCCTCAAGTTCATGTGTTCCGCTTCAACTATGAAGAACTGTGCCCAACCATGGAGGAATTCTGTGCATTGTATGGAGTTTCAACGGTAGGTCCTTTCATTCTCCCTACTCCTCGCCCAAGCTTTCTTACTTCTTTCTCCAATCTACTTGGGATTCACTCACAATATGCCTCTACGTTTGTAAAGGACCATATGGTAGACTTGATGAAATTGGCAACCTCTTTTTTAGCTTGTGATAGTAAAGGTATTCTGAATTTTACCTTTCCTATTAAGTATGTACTTGCCTTTTGCCTCATTGGTCGTTTTCTTATTTCCACTGGTACTCCACATGTTCCCGTTCAAATCTGTGACTTGATTCCTCTCCTTGCCAAGGGCCATAACTTGATTCCCATGGTGCTAGCTGAAACCCTGAATGGTTTGGATAAAACTCATGAGGACCCAAAGGTTCCTTTAGGAGGTAGCCCCATTCTACTGCAGATGTGGTTGCTTGAAAGACTGAATTTCTTGTCACCAGTTGCCATTACACCATACAAGCCCCAGCATTACTGCCTTCGCCGCATTGAATTACCTGGGCAATTTTTATTGAGAGATTGGCTAGGTTACTACCAAACCCTTTCTTGGAGGAGTGTCAAGTGGTTTGTATTCATATGGGGCTGCAGTGACCAGGTGCTTCTGCGGACTTCTGAATGCGCCATGGTGAGACTCATAGGACTGAGGTCTACTTCCTTCTATTGGCCTTCAAGGGTTCTGCGTCAGATGGGCGCCATGCAAACCATACCCACTTCCTTGAAAGGTGACTATCCTGTGGTGCCCGCGGGTCTTTCTGTAGTGACTTGGGCGAAGGACCGATGGCCTAGCAAGTTGATACTAACCCAAGTTACGAATACTGATGGTCCATATATGATGAGCCCCGAGTATAAGGAATGGTTGAAAAGCAATTTAGGTGAGAGAGAGACTACTCGAAGAGAAAAGATTTTTGGACTTATCAAGAACAACGAACTTGGATCTTGCAGAGAAGATATTATGGAAGTAGTGACAGCAGCTTATGAACATGACTTGAGGAAGAAAAGAAGACATGAAAGAGAGAAGAAGAAAGCTGAGGAGCAAACTGCAAAGAGGCTCAAGAAAATAGAATAGGATATTTATGGCATATTTATAGTTCTTTTACTTAATACCAATGAATTGCTATGTCAATCAATTTTAGTTTTGAATAAATTGCCAATAATAAATCAAATTTGGGATTTTCTTGTTTGATTTAGACCGCACCCAAGGTAACTTTATGGGTTGCCTACGTATCTCCATGGTTTTTTCTTCTTTTTTTTTTGTTTTTGTTTTGTTTTTGTTTTGTTTTTGTTTTGTTTTTTTTTTGTTTTGTTTTTTGTTTTTTTGTTTTTGAATGGAGAATCAGGTCTTACATAGTTCTTATGCCTTAACTTTTGCCTAGGCCGCCCTTACGGGTTTTCAACCTAGCAGGCCTCAAACATGATATTTTTTCAATTGGTCCAAATTAGTTGGACGAGCGAACTCAATTCCATCTAAATCCATGAGGCGAACAGCCCCTGCTGGCAATATCTCTTTGATAATGTATGGCCCACCCCAACTTGGCTTGAATTTTCCCCGCGGATCGAACACTGGAGCTCTGATTTCTTTCAGCACTACATCCCCTTTCTTTAGACCTCGATCTTTGACATGCTTGTTGAATGCTCTGGCAACTCTCCGTTGATACCCCTGAACATGATATAGCGCCCTTAAACGCCTTTCATCCAGCAAAGCTAACTCATCATAGCGGCTCTTAACCCAGTCCACTTCTGTTATCTGGCTCTCCACGGCAACTCTTAGTGAAGGAACTTCCAATTCAACTGGCAACACGGCCTCCATTCCATAAACTAGAGAATAAGGGGTAGCCCCTGTTGACGATCTTATTGATGTTCTGTAACCCCATAGAGCCAATGGCAACTTCTCATGCCAGTCTGTGTGTGAGTCCGCAGTCTTCTGTAGTATCTTCTTGATGTTCTTGTTAGCTGCTTCCACCGCTCCATTAGTCTGAGGACGGTATGGTGACGACAGATGGTGGGCTATGCCGTACTTTTGCAAGAGCTCATGGGTTTCTTTCTGAAAGTGCTGGCCATTGTCTGAGATAACTTCATGCGGTACCCCATATCGATAGATGATGCTGTGCTGTATGAACTGTGCTACCTTCTTGGAATTCAAGGTCTTGAAGGACGCTGCTTCCACCCACTTAGTGAAGTAGTCGATGGCAACCAGGATGTATTCATGCCCATTTGACGCCTTTGGCTTGATCTGTCCGATGATATCTATCCCCCATACCGCGAATGGCCATGGTGACGACATACTTGTTAAAGGCATAGAAGGCAAATGTTGTCCACTGGCGAACAGTTGGCATTTGTGGCACTTCTTGACATGTGCGTGGCAGTCTCTTTCCATGGTAGACCAATAATAGCCTAACCTCATGATTTTCTTAGCTAACATATAGCCATTCATATGCGGAGCCCCTGTCCCTTCATGGATTTCTTTAATCAGATGCTCGGCTTCTTCCTCGGTGACACACAGCAGGTGGATCCCGTCGTATGATCTCCGATATAGCTTTCCTCCACAAAGTACATAGTGACTTGCCAACCGCCTTAGGGTTTTTCTATCAATGCGAGATGCTCCTTCTGGGTACTCCCTTTCTTCAATGAACTTCTTTATGTCATGGAACCACGGACGGCCATCATTCACTTCCCCTCCTCGGATTGCACAACAGTACACAGGCTTGTCTCGGCATTCTATTACCAACGGCTTCACATTTCCCCCTTCAGGTATCTCCACCATGGATGCTAGGGTCGCCAAGGCATCGGCGAACTGGTTCTTGTTTCTTGAAAGGTAGTTGAACTCTATCTCTGAGAACTCCTTGGTTAGAGCTTCCAGATAGGCATGGTAGGGTAGCAGCTTCTCATCTCGAGTTTTCCATTCCCCTTTTATCTGACAAATGATTAGCGCCGAGTCCCCGAACACTTCTAATTCTTTGATCCCCAATTCAAGTGCCGCTTCCAATGCTAGGATACAGGCCTCATATTCAGCAATGTTGTTGGTGGCTTCGAACCCCAACTTGACCGCCAACGGTGTAAATGCCTCTTCGGGTGAGACCAACAGGACTCCTATCCCATAACCTTTCTTATTGGCTGCCCCATCGAAGTATACTCTCCAAGTTTTTCTACCAATCTCTAGCACGTCCTCATCTGGGAATTGATCGTTGAACGGAGCGGATGATGACACCGGACAGCTGGCTAGGTAGTCTGCGATGACGCTTCCCTTGATAGACTTCTGATTCACGTACTTGATGTCGAATTCATTGAGGAGAATTGACCATCGAGCAGTTCTGAATGACAATACTGGCCTTTCTACCAGGTAATTCAACGGGTCCATGCGACTTATCAAGAACACTTCGAAGGACATCATGTAGTGCCGGAGTTTCTGCGTCGCCCATACTAGTGCCACACAAGCCTTTTCAATTGCATTGTACTTCACTTCATAGTCTGTCATTTTCTTGCTTAAGTAATAAATCGCATTCTCCTTTGTAGACCCTTCGAGATATTGAGCTAACAAAGCTCCCGTCGCGGTTTCGGTGACCGTTAAGTATAACAAAAGCGGCGCACCTTGCCGTGGGGGAACTAAGATTGGAGGATTGCTCAAGTATCTCTTAATGGTCTCAAAGGCCTCTTGGCATTCTTCGTTCCATACTTTTGGCACACCTTTCTTAAGCAATTTGAAGATTGGTTCGCAAACCATGGTCAAGTTGGCAATGAATCGGCTTATGTATTGAACTCTTCCCAGAAAACCCCGGATCTGCTTCTCAGTGCTAGGCGGCTCCATCTCCACAATAGCTTTTATCTTCCTTGGCTCCACTTCGATACCTCTCTGAGTGATCATAAACCCCAATAACTTGCCTACAGTGACACCAAAAGCGCACTTCTGTGGGTTGAGACGGAGATTGTACTTTTTTGCTCGCTCTAGGAATTTCTCTAGTGCCTTGAAATGCCCTTCTCTATCCACGGACTTTACGATCATATCATCGACATAAACCTCGACTTCCTTATGGATCATATCATGCAATAAGGTCGTAGCTGCTCTTTGGTAAGTAGCCCCAGCGTTTCTTAAGCCAAAAGGCATTACCTTGTAACAGTACGTTCCCCATTGCGTGATAAAGGCTGTTTTCTCCATGTCTTGAGGCGCCATCTTTATCTGGTTATACCCGGAGAATCCGTCCATGAAGGAGAGGAGTGCATGTCCCACTGTACTATCCACCAACACGTCGATATGGGGTAAAGGAAAGTCATCCTTAGGGCTCGCGGCGTTGAGATCTCAAAAATCGACACACATCCTTACTTTCCCATCTTTTTTAGGCACAGGCACTATATTTGACAACCATTCGGGGTACTCCACAACTTGGAGGAAACCCGCGTCTAGTTGTTTAGTTACCTCTTCTTTTACTTTTAGAGCCCATTCTGGTTTTAATCTTCTGAGTTTCTGCTTTACCGGCTTCTTTAGGGAATTAGTGGGGATATAGTGTTGCACAATATCGGGGTCGATGCCAGGCATGTCTTCATAAGACCATGCAAAAGCCATAATGTTGGCTTTCAAGAGGGAGATCATCTTTTTTTTTTCAACGGGGGAGAGGGTTTTCCCAATTTTAACTATTCTTGGCAATTCATTCGTCCCTAAGTTGATTGATTCCAATTCATCCATATTAGGTTCGGTGACGCCCCTTTTCCTTTGCTCAACGAGCTCCGGGGGGACATCGTTCCTAGGATCTATATCCATGCCATAAATATCCATAGATGAGAGAAAAGAGACACTGCATATATAGAGAAAGAAAGCACACTTTATTGACTAGGAATAATGGGAATGACACACAAAAGAAAGAAGGAAAACAAACAAATCTGTATCAATACTATGACTCCACAAAGTGAGTAAAGTAGATACATCTTATTGAATTAGGGAAATATTACTAAACTAAGACACCTACAAGCTGCTATCAGGTATGCCAAGGTCTTCTTCTTCATGGATCTCCGCAATGACACCACATTCAAGGTACCAATTCAGGAATGGCACGGTAGCATGGCTAATGGATGAACCCTGGAGTTCTTCAATGGTCGAGTCTTCCACGGTGAGGATCATATCTTGGAACATTTCAGTCATAGCCCCTGCGTCGAGGTTCTCTGCCCAGTCTTCCTCTTTCTTTTCCCAGAACTTATTATTGATGGCTTCATTATCCACCATTTCAGCTGTGATTGGATACCATTCGGTGAAGAAGATTTCAAAACCCGGAACTCGGATCTTGGTAGCTTGGTCAAAGGTGGGTTCTGGAAACCCGCAATATAGAAAATCATCCCCTTCTTTGACGAAGTAACCATTCAAAGTAGGTCGATATGGCGAGATCCTCAGGTCTGGCACCCTTCCCTCGGCTTTGGCTCTTACTTTCTCTTTATTCCTCTTCAGCATTTCCACATAATCATTTCTGGAGGGCTCATATCCTAGCCCGAAGGTGTACGAGGTGACACGGCTTTGAATAGACGTAGGGATCCCTTGTTGGCGACGCCCTAGCCCCATGCCTGGAAAGAAACTCATTCTTCTCATGATTTCACCAACATGCAAGTTGCCATGGGGACAAAAGTCCAAGGGTATTAATTCACCCTTTTCGAGCTCTTTTTCAATGCATTGGACATAGTCAAACCCAGATAGCGGTATCATTGCTGATTCGGGTTGTATCTCACATATAGGCACACCTGCGAGTTTCAATTCATAGTCCCCTTGAAGTGTTACTATGGCCTCTTCGTAAGGAAACTTCACCTTTTGATGGAGTGAAGATGGTACAGCCCCAGCAGGATGGATCCAAGGTCGGCCCAACAGCAAGTTGAAACATGACGGCACATCTAACACTTGGAATTCCACCCTAAATTCAGTGGGTCCCATGATAAGAGGCAAAGTAACCACCCCTATTACTTCTCGGCGGGTGTTGTCATAAACTCTTACGGTCTGCCCAGATGGCGTGAAATCAGTGGGTCCCAAACCCAAAACAGTGGCAGTTCGGAGAGGACATACATTCAGTGCAGACCCATTGTCGATAAGAACGGTGGGAACCCTCTTCCCCATAGTGTCAACGGTCACATAGAGAGCTTGAGAATGGCTCGGCCCGCTTTTAGGTAGGTCTACATTGGTGAACACGATGGTTGAGTTCTTGGGAGTTGGATTCACCAAATGTACCAATCCCTCGGGGGATGTGTCAACGGGCACTTGTATCTGATTCAACAGTTTCAACACGGTCTGTCTGTGCTTATGCGAGGCCATGAGCAAGCCCCAAATAGTAATGTTGGCATTGGTCTTCTTCAGCTGCCTAAGCACTTCATCCTCTTCTTCTTGCAAGCTAGGACGCCTCTGCCCTTCCAAATCTTCCAACGGATTTTCAGATTCTAGGTGGGGAGGCTTGAAATGACGACCCCCTCTGGTTATATGATCCAGCTCATCATCACTAGCCCATATATCATGGACTTCCTCGGAGTCATTCATTAAGTCATCCCATTCTATCATGTCAATGCTCTCCATCTCTGTCGGCAAGTCATCCCATCCTGAAGGGACTATCGGCTCATCTGATATCGGACTTGGGCTTGAGTACAGCACATAGTAATCAAATTTCCCCGATGCTTCACCTAATAGGCCAACCTGAGGATCCCCTGCTTCATATCTTTCTTTCAGCTCTTGTTGGATAGATTTCTCTGGCAACAACAAAACCTTTTGGTCAATGAGGTCTTGGATGATCTTCTTTAGTATAGAACAAGCCTCGGTGTCATGGCCGGGTGCACGATGGTATTGGCAATATTGGTGAGGGGTTGATGGTCTTGGCTTTGGTGGAAGTGGCATGATAAGGCTGTTATTGCGGCAAATGGTGAAGAGACGGGTTAAGGTCATGGGGAGTGGAGTGTATTGTCTTATGGGATGGCGAGGGCGAGAGGATTCAACCCCAATGGCATTTATGGTGTTAGGTGGGGGTGTGTTGTTGTGTGATGGGAGAGGATTATGGGTGACATTTGGACGGGTTGGTGGTGAAATAACTTGCTTGTCAATGAGGTCTTGGACTTGGTGGCGAAGGCGAATACAGCGATTGGTGGCATGGCCTTTGGATTGGTGGTACTTGCAATACTCATTCTCATTATAGCTCTTGGGTAAGGGATTTGGTGGAGGTCTTGGGTCGAGTGGCTTCAATAGGTCATGACTTATGAGCTTTTCAAGGACTCTTTCGAGTGGCATGAATAGGTCAGTGAATTGGCGAGGTGGGTTGACATCATTAAGAGAAAAGGGTTGGATTGGTTGAGTTATGGTGTTGACCTCGGCATTGTTCTTCCCAGTAAAGTTTGTCTTGCGACTCCTCACTTCCTCAGTCTTGATTGTCCCATCATTGATAGCATCTTCAACCTGCGTGCCAGCCCCAATGAGAGCTTTGAAATTTGGGAAATAGTGGGCAAATAGGTGCTTGTGATACACGGGCAGCAGGTTCTTAACCACTAACTGAATTTGGTCCTCCTCATTCGGCCTATCCATCATTCTCGACGCCTTTTGTCTCCACCTTGTAATGTAAGCGGAGAAAGTTTCATGAGCCCCTTGCTTGGTAGTTTCTAGGTCCCTTCGAGTAACGTCCACCTCTGTGTTATACTTGTAGTGCTCTGAAAACTCATTGCATATGTCTTCCCAAGTCCGGGTTCTATTCTCATCCAAGGATAAGAACCATTTCAAAGCAGAAGTGGCCAAGGTTTCATGGAACATTTGAGCTAAAAGCTCGTTAGTAGCCCCTCGAGGGTGCATAGCTCGCACGTACATCTTCAAATGAGTCTTAGGGCAACCCGTCCCATCGAACTTTTCTAACTCCGGCATCTTGAATTGTAGTGGAATACGAGCCGTTGGAAACAGGGATAGAGTCCGCACATCGACCATGTCATCAGCCCTGCGAATCCCTTTTATGGTTCTCTCCAAAGCTTCTACCTTGCTAGCTAACACAGAATCACTGCTAGTACTTTTCCCCTTGGCTTCCCCTTCTAGGTCGGTGACCTCAGGTTTCGAGCTACTTTCCCCCCTTGTCTTGGTGTTCTCATTGGATTGAGGTCCCTCTTCGGTGCTAGCCCCATGAGGTATACCCGAGGAATGGGCCTTAGAGCCATTTTGTTCAAGATCCGCCATCTTCTGTTGGTTCTCTTGAGCCATTTTCAATGCGGTATCGGATGTCTCGGCGGTATGATCAAGCTTGGCCATGATGGCTTTCAGGCAAGCCTCAAGGTCGAAGTGCCCCTCACTAGTTCTTTCGTCGGCCATGTCTGTCTGATGGGTGGACTCAACACTCACTAGGCGCCCTTGTGGATTGCGGATCCAAGCCAGCACGTCTATGGATAGAAAAGTTTTAACCTTTAGCCTAAGGATCTATCCTAAACCTCCATATTTTCCTTAATGAATTCGGTCTCTACACCATGTTCAATTAATTCATTCCTTTTATCCAATTACCTTTACAGGGGTCATGGGTTAAGGGTATGTTTTAAAGAATAGGGCATAGAGTCCTTCAATTAGGTTTAATTAATCCCCTAGGACTAGCACATCACAAACATAGCTTTACATCCTATTTCCTTAATTTATTCCTCCTAACCCATGGCCTTAACGAAGGCTAGGGTTTAAAGGTCTATATTAAGGGCATAAGATATAAAGCCTCACACCACAAACACGGCATAGCATCATTACAAACAATTGTGGGTGCATAAAGGTGAGACCATAGTGTCCTACAAGTCTGTCTATATGGACTAATGATAAGGGTAGGCTAGGGTCCTTCACTTGCTTGAGCAATCCTTATACCTAACCACATGTGGCATCAGGAACGCCGCGTGGGTCCAGCAGTACGTGATTAACTCATTTAATATACCCAAGGGTACTAGGCAAGAGAGGTTGATAGCTTTCGCCCCAACACATGGAATCAGGAAAACCAAGGTTGAGACTAGGCCGATCGTTGGCAAGGATACATCGAGGGACATCGATCCTAACATGCAAGAGTTTGCGCACACAATGCAATAAATGAAAGCACACAATCAAGCGGATGCAATGTGATTGATTTTAATTAAACATAAGAAATTAACCTAGCCCATTTAAACTTTATAGAGTCTAGCCCACAAATCCCCAGTGGAGTCGCCAAACTGTGAACCCCGGAAATTGGGCCCATGAGGGATTGAAAAGAAAGTGGGTTTGAAAAAGAAAAAGGAAAGGAGTCGCCACCTTATTTTTTAAAGGAAACAAGGAAAACCCTAAAAATCAGGTTGTTTTAGGAAAACAATTTGAATGACTCCATAAAAAAAGGAAAGGCAAAAACCAATCTTTTGAAAACCAAAGAAATCGGGGATTCGGAGGCTAAGTTATGACATGGGAAGGTTCTAGGCAAAGCCTATAGGCACCCATGTCACCCTTTCGGTCTCTCAATTCATTTGGGCTAAATCAAGATCTTTCCATACAAAAATCAGCAAGTATATCATCACAAGAATTGCATGCATATCATATATTTCATTCATCCATCCATGCATAATAAGCAAATAAAAACAGAAAATAAAAAGAAGAAAAGAAAACATAAATAAACCTAGGATGCTTGGATCCTAGAACGGACTTGAGCCTCACGAAGAGCGCCTACGTACCATGCAACGAAATACATGGATCAAAGTCCACGTAGTTCGATTAGAATTAGGGTTAAGACCTAATATAAACCTATGGTTAAAACCCTAGGTTTCCTTATTTGATCAAAAGAGTTGAATATGATAGAAAGTTTGATTTTAGGAAAGAAATCCACAAGATGGAAACTTTAATAAAAACCAGAATTTTGTTGGTTAAGGAAACCTCTAATTAAACCATAGGATCATATTAAAAATTAACCCTAAATAGGGAGAAGAGAATGAGTTAAGAAGAAAGGTGAATTGGGGCACCTTCACACCCACTTACCTGAGCGCAATTAGCTCCAAGCATTTAGCCATTTCAGACATAAGCAGCCCTATTTGCCATGGGACAAATACCACACCTATTTGCACCCTTACAAGTGCTCAAAACCATGCAAAAACACTAACATGCAAATCTGGACAGAATAGTATTATGGCCTAAAAATCATCCACTAAGCATGTTAACAGCAACACAGCGAACAATAATAAGTCCTAACATATTCCTAGAACCATATTATGCATAAAAACCCTAAAACATACTAACATGCATGCAAAACTATCATATTTACTCCATATGAAAAACATATACAGCAAACACGAAGAAAAACCAAATAAAAAAGTCTACTTTATCATGCTATATGAAAACAAACACGAAACAATGACTCTAAAACCCTAAACTCACAAATATGCTTAAAAACATACAAAACATACTTTAATCATGCTAAAACCAAACTAAACAGAAATTAAATCATGCATATTAACTAACTAAAGCAATATAACATGATGAAAATCCTAACTCTAACATGCAATGACACTAATCCTAGCACAAGGACAAGCAGGAGCACAAGAATCATAACTATGCATTAAAAACCTAAAGGACAGCCCTAAAGCATGCTAAACAGTAGATAAAAAATAGATATTCCATGTATATTAACTAGCTAGAGTGTTAATACATGATAAAAAAGTCACCTTTAACATGCAATAAGCCTAACCCATATGAGAACCTAGTTTAAGCTTGAATAAAGAAGGAGAATACCTTAGGAAGTGGCTCCCCTTGTGTTTGTAATTGTTCGTGGCTCCTCAGGTCTTTAGAGTGAATCAAACCAACACGAATCCTCCTCTTTGTCAAAGTGGTATCACAGCAAAGAGATCAAAACTCACTCAACTTTGAAAAGAAATAGAAAACAAAAAGAGAACAAGAGAAAAGAAAAAGTGATTCTCGTCACTTTGCAGCAGCAGCAACTTCAATCGCATTTTTGGGTATGAAAACGTTGGATTTGGACAAAGCTTGTGAAATACAAAGTTGTAGCGAATTGAATTATCTTTCTAACAAGACCAATTTCATCAAATTCTGACTTCGGATGAAAAAGTTATGATTAAAATACGACTGCTGGTTTTCAGAAAATCTGCTGCTGAATTATGACGAATTTCACTCCCTCCAAACCCTCTTCTCTTCTCCCTTGTTTAAAGACATTAAGAGAGTATTTATAGCTGAAATCTGGAGTTTCCCTTTCCTTCCTAGACTAGGTTTCTTTGGAAAATAATCAAAAGGTATTTTATAATGATAAAAGACTTCTAATCTGAATAGGAAAAGGAAATTGTCTTTTATAAAAATTGGGAGACTGACCGCTAACACGCATGCACATGTATCGTATGTGCGTACACACACTCATCACATACGTACACGTGTTAGTGTCATGATAAAAATGGCTAATTTAATAAAATAATTTTCTTTTCATTTTAACCAAAAATCTCATGCTGTGATTCGCACTAATTCTTCAAGGATAATCCGTAAATAACCACACTAAACTCATCATCAGGCCATATCAAAATTGAACTTCATGAAACACTTTTGAGGGTAAAATGATGACTAATGAAAGTCAATTTGAAAAGATTTGGTTGGTAATTGTGAGTCAATTAGAGCTAACCCAAGGAAGGGTCAATTAACCAACTTGAACTACATCGAGCCATTTTAATCCCGAGCCATTGACTTACCAAATTGACACTAAAAATACCTCTTATGCATCCATATGAACTCCAATTGACAATTTGGAGATCATTCCAAGGTCAAATGAAAAGTTTGGGACTTAAAAGACGATTATGCCCCTCAAGTCACAAAAGCTCTTATTATTCCTCAAGATCAACTCCAATTTGAACCAAAATTCATATCCATTGTCCTTGTGACTCTAGAAAACTAATGCAAGTGACTAGACTCAAAAACAAAACAAAAACATGTATGAAATGATGAGCCCTAGTAAGGTGGTGCAAAAATGGGGTGTGACACAGGTCATATTTTCAAAATAAAGCTTGACCTGGTTTTTGGGAAACACATCAGCATGCTTGCACTCATATAGAGAAATCATTGTATTTTTATTTTGGCTAAAAGCCTAAGCATGTATTAATTTTAATTCATGGCCTGTAATAATTAATTCGTAGTAAGGTGGACTTAATGGGACCCATGTGGCTATGATGCAGCCTTTAATTTATTTATTTGGAATATTGTGTGGATGCCTGGAAATGATTATAAATGTGTTTTCTATAGGTTTTATGGTTAGTCGATAACTGGTATGTCCTATTTACAAACGGGACCATGCCGGATTTTCTAAAAATATTTTCAAAAGAATTATTTTTATTAAACATCCACAAAATTTGGCTTTAAAAATGGTTTTCTTACTACTTAACTATGGCCCCCATTTCGGGTCGTTACAATTGAACTTTTAAATTACTTTTGTTACATAATTTTCATATTTTGTTGAGAATTCATATATAATCTCTGATTTTTGAAAATAATCAAGTCAAATTACCAAGAAAAAGAAGAGAATCAAAGACAATTCAATTGAAGGAAAATTAAAAAAGAAACATGTTTGAACAAAAACAAAACAAACCCCCATCCCCCCCCCCCCCAAAAAAAAAAAAAAAACCATTAACGAATGCACAAGAAAAAAGAAAATAAAAAGGGAAGGTCTAATGAACCACCAAAAAAAGTCCCTATCAAATCGTGAGATTCATGAAACTTTGCAATATCTACCTACAAATCCAAAATACCAAACTAAACAAAACAAAACCAAAAAGAACAAAAAGAAAAGAAAATAACTTAAATCACAACCCAAAAAAAAAAAAAAAAAAAAATTCAAAATCATTTAAAAAAAAAAAATGTACAAGCCCGAAAAAATAAAATCACAAGCAGTGATCCACCACGCATCGATGAAGAATATATATATATATATATATCAAAATCAAATCATAGTTTTTTTAATTTTATTTTAAATAATGGTGATTTGAGAAAAATGTACAGGGCATACCTTAGATAAAAACCCATAAATTGATGACATCTATTGGTGCAATATTGATCGGTGGCGATTAAGACCCATAGATCTTGCAATTTTCAACCCAAAAACCATCAAGGAAACCAACCGACGAGGATCCAAACCATATAGGCAGACCATTAAGGAAACCAATCGACAATCATCGAAAGCATAGACCCAAATATGCGATTCACGGCCAAATGATGGTGAGAGAGAGAGACAGAGAGAGAGAGAGAGAGAATAAAAATGGGTGAGAGACTGATAAAGAAATAGAGATGAGAGAAAGTTAGAGAGAACGGATTGCAAATTTTCAATCAAACCAAATACATAGAGAATGAGGTAAAAGCAAAAAAAAGGAAAGAGAGACAAAGAATGAGTGAGAAACTAGCTAGAGAAAGAAACACACCGCCTTATAAAGGTGTGTGTGAGAGAGACAGAGACAATGTGTTTACTCAAATGGATTATTGTAGCAAATAGAGATGACGTAGAGAGAGAGAGAGAGGGGGGGTAAGTGATAACAAAGGTAGGATCACCTGATTTGATTTGGATCCGTGATAACGTGGGGAAGAGAGAGAGAGAGAGAGATAGAAAATGGTTTTGAACTTCTGATGTATGAAAAAGTTGCTCGGAAAAAACAGATGATGGGACATAAGGGGCATGGCAAAAAAGAGAACCAGTTAAATGACGTTTTAGTTATCATTTCCAAATGTAGTACTAAACAGAAGATATTGGCAGTCAATTTGTACCATGTTGACAGTTAATATTTAATAAGTTGACAAACAAACTTTATTTGGCATTATATTAGGAGGCGATTACTAAAAAGCCATCTTCTCATCATAGCCATCTAGATTCAACTAGGTTAGCAACTGTAAAAAAAATTTAACATCATGGATTAAGGTCATGATGCCAACTTGCCAAGGCAATACATAAAAACGAGTACTCTCTCCGTCCCAATAAGGTACACCAAATTTTTAATTTTTTTTTTCCCAAAATATTTGGCCACTTTAAAAAATTAAATCATATATTTTTTTAAGTTTCTTATATCCTTTGTTATTTCAATATTTACTTTTAACACAAAACCTAATACAAAAAAGATAAGGGTATTTTTGGAAAGATGGAGCTTAATCAATGACAAGTCAATATAATGATTACATTTTCTTAAATTCCGTGTTTTGTCAAATGTAGCCTATCTTTACGGGATAGAGGGAGTATTATTTTTTAATGAAAAATCAATGGTCCTTGAGTTTATTAATCTGTCGCTTTAAGGTTTTCAGAAGTCTTGGTTTCAAACCCTACATGAGCTATGTGTGTTCTCCTATCGTTTCCCAAATAAAAAAATCATCAAAAACTAATTGACTCATAAGTAAATTGAGAACATCCTGATCATATAAATACCAGACTTTTAAAAGAAAAAAAAAAATTCTAAACATGTACAAATTAGGAATATTATTTTTTTAATCAAAGACCAATTGAAGTTCTGGATTTGCGTAAGTCTTAGTTTTGATCCTGCGTGGAATATCTGTTTTCTCCTATGTTTTTCCAATACATATATATCAAAGACTACTTTACTCATAAATAAAATGAGAACCTCCCAATCCCATAAATACTAGATTTTTTAAAGGTACCGTGTAGGCCTTATTAGGAACTTGAGTTAGCTTCTGTGACATGAATCTACGGGAGGGGTGTAGATCGTAGTACATCATAAAAAAAAAAAAGGATGGTATGTCCGTAGGGTTTGCAAAGCTGTGCAAGTCTTGGTTTTGATTTTGATTTTTGTAAGACTAATGTACTAATAATTTGCTATTAAATCTTTTAACTATGGTGTAAATATGTTTTGATTGAAGAAAGAGACAAAGAGTGAAAGAGAGAGCCTTTTGTTTAAGCATTGAAAGTTTCACAAAACCTTCAAAGAACCTATGTATAATGAAGTTTCAAAAATAATTTTAAGCACTATGATTTGTGAAAGATAATGAAAAAAAAAAAATAGTAATCATATCAAAAGAAATAAAGGATTGAGTGATTAAAGAACCTATGTATAATGAAGTTTCAAAAATAATTTTAAGCACTATGATTTGGGAAAGATAATGAAAAAAAAAATAGTAATCATATCAAAAGAAATAAAGGATTGAGTGATCAAAGTGCTTTCATCTTATGCAAAGGCACGAGAAAATTATTAAATTTAAAAAATTATTATCATTATTGAAAAAAATAATTTAACTCAAAAAAAATACACGTGTAACGCACGTGTGTACCAATTATGTATATATATAGATATATATATATATATAGGAATTGTTCAATAAGGACCTCGAAAACTGCCTAGCTAGTAGTCCTAGTACGTATGGAGTTGGCGGTAATTTTCTAAAAGATGTTTGAAATTATCTTCCCATGATCGAATGCCTATTTCGTCCAATTCCGATACCCCAAGTGCCCAACATAAAGTTATGGCTGAAGCTACGCCACAAAATGAGGGCACATGGGTGCTCCAATTGAATTTCTAGCTACTGCTCCAAGCTGCGATCCAAGCAAGATTATCTGCACAGTGGTTTGAATTCTCTGTAATCACGATCAAAGACTTTTATTTCAAAAAATTTATGCTATTTTTATTTTTGGAGTAAAAAGAATTGCAAAATTTTATAATTTATTGATAAAATAGGCAAAAAAAAAAAAAAAAAAAAGAAAAAAAGAAAAAAAAGAAAGAAAGAAAGATAGAGATGAGTGATTGGGGCGGGCATCTGGGGTTTTATATGGACGAAAAAGTAAAAATTGAAATTTGAGAGGGGTTTGAGGGAATAATAGAAGGGTTAAAAAAAATTAACAGGTAGTAAATATATATAGAATTTCAAAATACTTTTTGACTTATAAAATATAGAGAACAAAGTTTTCAGGTGAGGCAGCGGCCCCACCTAATCCTTCTCTAGCTAGCCTATCCCATGGCTATCGATCTTGCCATTGGCTAGTAGTTTTTTAAATGTTACAGTTTTTTGTAGACAAAATGGCACGCATTATTCTGGGTGATCTCATGTGTTTGGTGGATAACTGAATAGAACTTACTTGACCCAGTCAAGTGTTCCTTAGAGGCTTAAACCTCCAAACGGTTTTGCCTTTGAACCTTCAAACTAAGGGTGTTCATGGTTTTGATTAAAACCGAAAACCAAATCAAACCAAGTTTTTTTTGTCATTAGGTTTGGTTTTGGTTCCAATTTTAGAAAACTGAATTAAATTGGTTTGGTTTTGGTTTTCATGTTTAAAGAACCAAACCAAACCGAAAAAAACCGAAAAAATATTATCTATATATATATATATATAAATTTATATGTTACATATTAAACTTAGTTTGTAAATTTTCTATTCTAATAAAGGAAGAATAGGTAATAGATTCAAAATAAACTTAGTTTGCAAATTTTCTATTCTAATAATGACAGAATAGGTAATAAATTCAAAATAGTAGTACACTACTGGAAGAAAGACGTTTGGAATGGGCTTGTTTTTGTAGATTTTAACTTTCTTATTGTTTTTACTTTATTAGATTAACATGTATTAAATTAACTATTAATGTTGTGTAAGATATTGGCACGTATTAGATTAGAGATTTGAATTTGGATTGACATAAGTCAATATTTTTCCATTTTGATATAATGTTTAATGTTTTTTTTAGTTGCCAATGTAATGATTTTATTAAAAATATTTTGATTTGGAGTTTGGCTTGTTATATTTTCCATTTTTAATTATTTGTTGCTACTTGATAGGATAAAACCAAAATCAAGTCGAACCAAATCGAAATTTTATGGTTTGGTTTGGTTTTTTTATAGTATGGTTTGGTTTTGATTTGGGAAAAGAAAAACCGAAGTGTAATAGTTTGATTTGAAATCTACCCTAAAACCGAACTAAACCGAACCACGAACACTCCTACTTCAAACAGTTTTGTTGTTTGCCTGGGAGTGGATTGAATTATAAATATGGACTGGGCCGTAATAAACCCTTAAACCCCTAGCCCCAATCATTCACTGGAATCACTGTCTGTCTATTTTATATTTACAGATACAAAGATTTTAAATGACTAAAAAATCTCTTTAAACAATAGATTAATTTTTAAAAAAACCCTTCTTTAAAATGGTTCAAAATTTTACAGCAATGCCAATACATAAATTAAACAAGTTTATCTTTCCACCAAGCATATTCCTATTATTTGACATTGACCAAATGGTACTTTACTAAAGTCAAAATTAGACTTTATGATGGACCTAAGATATACAGCAAGCACATGCTGTGCTTGAAATGGTCGTGTTGACTCCAAAACACATAAGAACCTTCTTCTTTGCACAGCTCGTGATTAGATGATTCACAATCTTATTATAAACTCTATACGTACTACCACTATGGAAAGGATTTTATCTGTATTTTGGAGGATTTATTCATATCGCCTTCTTTTTTTTTTAAGTAAATAAATAAATAAATAAAAGATCTGTCGGCCGAAAGGGGGAAAGAAAAAAGGTTTGCTCTAGATAAGGTAGTTTACTGTATCGAATTGGATTACTAGGGATACTAATTAATTACTGCCTCTTAAACCGGAATGACCCCTTGCTAAATGAAGTTATTGGAGACATCACTATTATCCCTAAAACTATGAGAGAAACTTTTATACAATTGTGTGACACTACTGATGTGGTGACACAAGTCAATGAAGATGGAGTAAAGTGAGATTGTCATAATACTTTTTAACCCCACAATCCCATTTTGTAATGCTCCCATTGGCCCGTGACACTACATGGCCGTGTCACAGTTGTATACAAGTTTTTCTTTAAAACTGTGGCTGCTTAGCAACTTTTACAGTTCTACTACCATGTTTTGATGAGTTTTAAAATTGATCATATTAATTTTTGGGTAATTAATACTTATTTATTATTAAGTAATATTAATTGGGGCCTTGAAATGCAAACCTGACCTACTTCTCTAAGGTTGTCATGGGGAAGTTTCATTTGAAAAATCAACTAGATGAATCATTTCTCATCCAAAAAAATTGAATTCAATATCTTGAAAATGCTGTCACTAGCTTGCTTAATATATGCCATAATCTTTCAGATAAAGCTGGTTAGTGATTAGTCCCAAGTGAGAGTATGTGAGAAGTCAAACCCAAAACCTTCAATTTCAAGAGAAACTACCTAATCCACCACTTAGGTACGTTGCATTTGGTACGCTTGAATGGAATGGGAATGAAATAGAATGGTCATAGGATTGAATTGATTATTCTCAATTGCCATTCTATGTCTCGAGGAAAGGAATGGAAACATGTTATGAGAATTGAAATAAAAAAAGGTGGGTTCTATTTGAGTGTGGCAATCAAGAGAAGAGAGAAGAGAGGAAAGATTAGTGAAAAAAGAGATAAGTGGGTCCCACAATCATTATTGCTTCACTTTATGAGAAGGAATAAGCATTCCTTTATGCGGAGAAATGAATGCTCATTCCATGAAATGAAGGAATAATGAGCTTTAAGAGAATAGAGATTCTTTTCTGACTAACCAAACAGTCCACTTTTTTTACCAATGAAATAAAGATTCCATTCCTACCTTCATTTCCATATACCAAATGTAGCCTTAGAGTTTGGGTTATGATTAAGCTGAGGTTCTTAGATAATATTTATGCATAAAATAGGAGACATTTAAACATGTGAGTTTAAATTTTTCTCAAGTAAAAATTATTAATCTTTCCAAAATTTTAACCTCTATTTGGTTCATGGATTCTATCAAGGAAAATAAAGGGAAGGGAAAAAAATTGAGAAGGAAAGAAAATGAGAGGAAAAGATAAAATTATATCAAGTCAAAATTATTCTAATTATTCTTCTTTTTCTAATTTTCTATTGCAACTAAATAAGAAAAAAAAATACAATTCCTTATATTGATTTTATTTTATTTTATTTTATTTTCCATGATAAAATCCGAGAACTAAATAGAACTTTAAGGTTTTAATACGATTCACCAAAATTTTACCAGAACTTAGGTATTATAATGTTAAGGCTCTTATCAATTACCAAATTTGAATGCAAAAAATGCCCCTATTGATTGGTGCAGAGGTTGACTTAATCCCCTTCTTTGTGGGGTCAGGTGGAGTGGGGTGGGGTGGGGTGAGCAGAACTATCTTCCTTGGCAATCCTAAATGAATATATATATTCTTTTTCCCTTGATATTAAGAGGTTACAGATACTTTACACTCGACTAATTCCCCTGAACACATACAGTCCTCTCATCCCACATGTACTGGGCAATTATAGGACAAAGTCTCAAAAAATAACCTCGAGGAGAATTCGTTGGAGTTGAACTCAAGACGTCTACGAGTATTGATTGGATGCTTTTATTTAATCTACTACAATACAAGGCATATGCGTATATCCTCTTAGACACAACACACCCAACATGTCGCAATACTATATGAATATTAATTTGCAATTAGTGCCATAGTTAATCATTGATCATGAAATTAGCATCGGCCATGTGACTTTTTTTCAATCTAATTTCATGAACAACAATTAATTATGGTGCCGATTGCTAAATTTATAAACTATTTTGTGGCACATTGCAACAATTGTTTCTTTAGGGGGTGTTACAAGAAAAATGACAAAACATTAGAGGTTTCTGTAATGTACCCTAAAAAGAAATATGATATATATATATAGAATATTCTTGAACCAAAAATCTTTAACCACGGTCAAGTGGCTGGGTTTTAACAAGGCGGTGAACCGAAAAAGGGTCAATTAGCCATAGGGTAATATGGTGAATCAATCCAAAACCTATTCAATAATTAAATTGGCACTTCAATTAGACTCATTTCATCATTTTAAGATCAATGGAACAATTCGGAACAAGTTTTGGAGTCAATTGAAAAATATACAAAGTGAAAGACGAAATTGCCCTCCAAGTCACAAAAGTTCTAATTAGCTATCCAAACCTATCTAGAATTGAACCAAATTTGACACACATATCCTAGATGATCCTAAAAACTAAATGCAAGTAATGGGACTCAACAGTGAGACAAAAATATGCATGCAATAATGAACTATCCTCATAAGCTTAAAAGGGCAAAAATGTCCTTCAAGGCTTAAAGACTCCTAAATGCTTCAAGAACTCATGAAATGAGTTCATGAACTCTTAGGGATAAAAATGGGGTGTCTGCACTAGGCAAGAGAGGTTGATAGCTTCTGTCCCAACACTTGGAATCAGGAAAACCAAGGTTGAGACTAGGCCTATCAAATAGCAAGGATACCTTGATTCTAAATCCTATAACAATTTGCGCACACAATGCAATAAATGGAAGCATACAATCAAGCAGATGCATGTGATTGATTTTAATTAAATATAAGAAATTAATTTAGCCCAATTAAACTTTATAGAGTCTAGCCCACAAATCTCCAGTAGAATCGCCAAACTATGAACCCTAGCCCACGTGATTGAAAATGAGTCACCACCTTATTTTGTTAAGGAAACAAGGAAAACTCTAAAAGCCTTTTTGTTTTAAGAAAAACAATTGAATGACTCCATGTTTAAAAAAAAAGGAAAGGCAAAAACTAGTCTTTTGAAAACCAAAGAAACTAGGGATTCGTAGGCTAAGTTATGACATGGGAAGGTTCTAGGCAAAGCCTATAGGCACCCATGTCACCCTAATGGTCACTTAGTTTATTTGGGCTAAATTAAAGTCTTTTCACTCACAAATCAGCAAATATCATCACAAGATAGCATGCAAATATCCATCCATTCATCCATTCATCCATTTACAGGAAAAAAATAAAATAAAGAAGAAGAAAACTAGGATACTTGGATCCTAGGGCGGACTTGAACCTCAAAGTGAACACCTACATACCATGTATGGAAGTACATGAATCAAAACCCACGTAGTTCGAATAGAATAGGGTTATAACCTAATGTGGACTTGTGGTAAAAACCCTAATGGCACACCCCATTTTTGTCACCTTAGCTAGGACATATCATTTCATGTAGGATTTTGAGTCCTTTTTTAGTCTAGTCTTTTGCATTGAGTTTCTATGGCATTGAATATCATGTGTATGAATTTTGAAGTGATTTGGAGTTCATCTCGATGGTCAATAAGAACTTTTGCGACTTTAAGGGCATAATCGTCTTTCAAGCCGTATATTTTCCATTTGACTTTGGAATGAATCCCGAGTCATCCCATCAAGTTCATATGGTTATATAGAGTCCATATATAGGTTCAATTTCGCGAATTAATGGTTTAAGATCAATTCGGCTCGTAATGGTTCGGGTTGGCTAAAAGACCTTTTCTTGGTTTGCTCAAATTGACTCATAAGACCCAACCAATTTTCTCTCATTTAACTTCAATTGGGCTTTATTTATGTCCTAAACATGTTTAGAAAGATCAATTTTCGATTGGGAAAGCATTCGGTTCGACCTCGTGTACAAACCCAGCTTAGCGACGGTGAAGCACCATGGTTAACCACTTTTGTAAAACCTAACCATGCACCCATGGTTGATGATTTTTGTCCTAAAATGCCTAAAAATGTGTTCCCCTTCGAAACACGGTCATTTTGGCTTTTATTTCGTCAAAATCGGACTTAATTTGAAGATTTTAGGACTTCTACAGCAAGTGGGAGTCAAAAGCGAAGCAAAATTAGGGGACTCTCGGGTAACCGTCCGGGGCTGGACGGTCAGCCGTCCAAGCCCAGACGGCTAACCGTCCAGGCCTAGTTGGTCACCAGAGGAGTCCTTCTTTAAGTCAACTTCTGACTCTTCTTTCCCTCTTTTGACTGTTTCCTCCGCCAAAACAACTTGTCTGAGCTTAGGAGTGTGTAGGTTTGAGTTGTTTGAGCACCAAGAGAGTCTCTAATAGCCCTAGGATCATTATTTAATGAATTAATCCTAGCCATTGGTTTAGGGGGTCAGTTCTCTATATAAAGGACATGATATTCAGCACATAAAGGAGGTTAATTGCACTTTACACTTAGAGAGAGAGGGAGCTACGAGTTTGGAGAGCTAGAAGGACTTCAAGAGGAGGCTCTTCAACCCCAAGCAAGCAAGGAAACAAGAGGATTGAAGACAAGGAAGAGTCTACAAGAGGTAAGCCTATCCCTTTTATGCTGAACATGAATTTCTGCTTCTCCTTCTTCTCTTTCTTCTTCTCTTTCTAGGATAGTTGTGGTGCATGCAATTACTCTTCTTATGGATTGAATTCAATGTTTACATGATGTTATATGAATGATTTTAGGATAGTTCATGGCTTTATATGCTTGATAATCCCTGGTTTACCAAGGATTTGATAGCCTTCTTCTTTCTATCCTCTTAAATCATGCATAGTTCACATGTTTAGGTTGCTGTGATTATTATCATGAATTGATGCTCCTGTTAGTTAATATATACGATATGAATGATATTCATGATAAGTTGAGCATGTCTTAGAGTCATTTAGTAGGTTTTTATGCATATTTGTGAGATTAGGGTTTCGATAACCCTGAAATTGCATAGGTCTTATACAGCATGCTTAGCTTAGCTTTTTGAGCTGTTGCTCATCATAGTCATTCTATATATGCTGCATATAGTTGAATCATGCTAGGTTTGCATTCATATAGTCTATTTTATAGGGTTTTTGGAGACATTATCCTTTTCTAAGGATAATTATCCTTTTCGTTGAGTGAGGTTTTGCATGAGAGTCTTCTGTGATGTGTTTAAGCATGAAATCTTTTCTGTTGTGTTCTAGGGTATATATTTTACGTAGGATATGCTGATTGCACCTCCCCATAATGACTTCCTTACGTGAAATTATCCTAGGATAGTTTCGCTTAAGAAAGCTCGCCGTAGGAAGGTTTATTTTCATATTTTACATGAAATATCATCTTTTTGATTAGAATATGCTTTGTTATCATGTTTATTGATGTTATTGGAGTCTCCCATGCTTGTTAGTGTGTCTTTGATAGGTTTTTATGCATGTTAGTCGAGTCATTGCATGTAGGATTGAGTTAGAGTCCCTAGTTATTCATTATTCTTGTTGATTGCATGATTAATGGATGATTTTAAGCCTTGTCAAGGTTCTGTCCAGATTTGCATATTGCTTTCTTTGCATGATTGTGTGCACTTATAAGGGTGCAAACAGGTACAATGCTTGTCCTATTGCAAATAGGGCTACTATGGTCTGAAATGGCTAATGCTAGGAGCTTGTGCGCTCAAGTAAGTAGGGTTTGAAGGTGCCCCAATTCACCTTTCTTTTTCTTTCTTTTCTCTTCTCCCTCCTAGGGTTACTTTTTAATACAAGCTTATGGTAATTATCAAGGGTTTCCTTCAATAATAAATTCTGGTTTTTATCAAAGTTTTCCTCTTGTGGAAGTTTTCAGTTTTGGATTAATCGATGTATTTTCAAATGAGGAAACCTAGGGTTTTTGCCATAGGTTTGTATTAGGTTGTAACCTTATTCTTTTCGAACTACGTGGACTTTGATCCATGTATTTCACTGCATGGTACGTAGGCGCTCTTCGTGAGGCTCAAGTCCGTCCTAGGATCTAAGTATCCTAGGTTTTTCTCTTTTCTTTTCTTCTTTTTTCTGTTTTGTTTTATTTGAGTGATTGTGCATGAGATGATTGGATGAAATATATGATATGCATGCTGCCTTGTGATGATATATGATGATATTTGAGTGGAAAAGATCTTAAGTTAGCCCAATCAAATTAAGAGACCAACTCGGGCGATGTGGGTGCCTATGGGCTTTTGCCCAGAACCTTTCCACGTCGTAACTTAGCCCCCGAATCCAATTTTCTGGTTTCAAAGACTTTGCTTTTCCTTTAATGGAGTCATGTGGTTTTGAAAATAAAACATTTTTGCGGTTTTCCTCTTTTCCCTAAAAAATGAGATGGCGACTCCCTCTTTTTGTTTGTTGTCTTTAAACCCCCCTTATATTTTTGCCAAACCCTTGTGGGCTCCGCGCGGCTTTTTCGTGGGTTCACACCTAAGTTTCCTTATTTTAAAAGATAAAAAGTGTAATGAATAAACCAAATTTAGAATTAAACAACTTCCACAAGATGGAAACTTTTGATAAAAAGGAAACTTATTTTATAAGGAAACTTCTAATAATCACCATAAATCCTTATTAAGAAATAACTCTAAAAGGAAGAAGGGAAAGAATAAGGAAAGAGAGTTAGGGCACTTTCATACCCTACTTACCTTGTGCAATTTACTCCAAGTAATAGCAAAATTGAGCAACAACAACCTTATTTGCAATAAGGCAATTACTACACCTATTTGCACCCTTACACGTGCTCAAAATAAAGCAAAAAGAACAAAATAAAAATCTAGATAGAATTATACTAAGGCCTAAAATCATCTATTTATCATGTAAATAACAAGAATAATACGATAACAAAAACCCTAATGCAACCCTAATACCATGACTCAATTAACATGCACAAAAACCTAGAAATCTACTAATATGAATGCAACAGTTATCATGATTATTCTACATACATAATATATATAACAACCATGAAAAGAAATGACTCAAAAACCCTAACCTAGCATGCTATATAAAACTTACCCAAAATAAGGATAATGGAAACTCTAGAATCATAATTATGCATTAAATCCTATAGAATAACTCTAAAGCATGCAAAACTCATCATGAACAATATTTAAATCATGTATATTAACTAACTAAAGCATTAATACATGATAAAAATCCTAACTTTAATATGCTATAGAACTATCCTAAACAAAACCCTAATTTCAACATTGAAGGGAAAGAGCATACCTTAAGTAAAGCCTTCTTTATTGCTGTGGAGACTCTCTCCTTCTCATGTGAACAACTTGAAATAACTCTCTTTCATGCCTCCTACAAGAACTCCAGCTCTCCTTTGAAAGTCTCTCTCTTACTCTCTTTTAAAACTTAGGTTTAATGCATAAAAATGACTCCTCTAATGCTGAAACATAATAGGGTATTTATAGGTTTTAGGTAAGGTAAATCAATAGCTAGGATTAAAACCCTAAAAATTAATCCAAAGGTTGTTATAGGCTCCCTTGGGACTTAAGGAACTCAAAGTTACCAAAAAATTAAGAAGAAAATTCATCCAAAAGAGTCCAACTTCGTCAAAATAGGAAGAGAATCCCACTTCAACAAAAAATAGGGAAGTGGTCTCTGGTGACCACCTAGGGTTGGGCGGCTAGCCACCTAGGCCCAAGCAGCTAGCCGCCCAGGCTTGGGTGGTCACTCGTGCCCGTCTTCAGTTTTTCCTTTTTTTTGGATTTCTTTCCTTCCATAAGTGTTTTTGAGGTAAAATTAACTTCGATTTTGATAAAATAAAAGCCAAAACGATCGTGTTTTGATGAGGAATACAGTTTTGAACATTTTAGGGCAAAAACCACTAACCATGGGTGCATGGTTAGGTTTTACAAAGGTAGTTAACTGCTATACACTTCCATTGCAAAGCATAGGTATGCACATTGGATCGAACCAAATGTTTTCCAAACCAAAATTGAACATTCCAAAACACTTTTGAGGATAAAATTAAGACTAATTAAAGTCAAATTGAAGAGATTTGGTTGGTAATCGTGAGCCAAATTGAGCCAACTCAAAATGGGTCTTTTAACCAATTTGAAACATTATGAGCCATTTTAACCCTAGTCCATTGATTCATTAAATTGAATCTATAAATACCTCAAATGTACCAATATCAACTCCAATTGATAATTTGGAGATCATTTCAATGTTAAACAAAAAGTTTGTGATCTTAAAGACGATTATGCCTCTCAAGTCACAAAAGCTCTTATTAACCCTCAAAATCAACTTCAAATTGAACCAAAATTTATACCTATTATCCTTAAGACTCTAAAAAACTAATGCAAATGACTTAACTCAAAAATAAAACAAAAACCTACATGAGATGAAAAACCCTAGTAAGGTGGTGCAAAAATGGGGTGTAACACTATATATGCTCTCTTATACCCTCAAGAAGCCCGTTCTAGTCTTAGATGACATTCTATGCTCCTATTTCAACCTCAATAAGTCCATTCTAGTCCCAAACGACATTCTATGTTCTATTTTGGTCTCAAAAAACATATTCCAGTTTCAAAAGACATTTTATTCTCTATTATGGCCTCAAGAGGCTCATTCCCATCTTAGATGACATTTTATGCTCTATTGTGACCTAAAGAAACCCATTTCGGTTTCAGCTGACATTCTCCACTCTATTGTGGCCTTAAAATGCCCATTCCAGTCTCACTTTGCATGTTCTATTGCAATCATAAGAGGCCCATTCTTATCTCAAGTCTCAATAATATCATACATTCTATTTCAACCTTGATAGGCCGATCCAAGTCTCAATTGACTCCCCATATCTTGTTTCAGTCTCAATGGGCCAATCCGAGTCTTAAATGACATTTGACATTCTATTATGACTTCAATAGGCTGATTCACAGACTCAGATTTGGTGCAATTGGCTACTTTTACTGCATTCTTTGCTTAAAAGCATTCCTTGCTTAAAACTATACAAGTGAAGGTCTTAGGTTTTGAAGTACTAAAGCAGTGATACATGTTGAAATTTGGAAGGAGTGTTCCAAGGGTCTTTATCATCATGACTTGCAACAAGATAACTTTTTTTTCAAAGACAACCAATTGTGTATTCCCAAAGTCTCTTTACAAGAAGCTATCATCATAGGAGCCCATTGTGGTGGACCTGGTGGTTACGGGTTACTTTAGAACAGACAAAACATTTGATCTTGTGCAAGAAAATTTTTATTGGCTTAGAATGAAGTGGGATATTTCACGTCATGTGGAGCGATGTAGGACGTGTCATCATGTCAAAAGCCATACTCAAAATTCCGGGTCGAACAACCTATTGTCTGTACCAAAAGCACCAAAGGAAGATGTAACTACCGACTTTGTTGTTGACTTGACATGGACTCAAAGGAAGCACAAATATGGACACGTGACACGGTTACGACACGACATAGAAACTCTAACATAATAATTTTAAAAAAATATAAGACATGACACGGAGGGGATACAACAATAAATAAATAAATATTATATATATTTAGTTTTATCTATATCATATATATATATATATATATATATAGATAAATTTAAATTTATGCGATCTTCTAAAAATTGCATTGGTACATCTTCGCGCCACACCATAAGAAGCATATGGATCATCGTACAATATTGCTTTAAGGCAGAGTAGCTCCGGTTTAAAATCCATGTACAATTTTACAGCTGTACATGATATGTATTAGCTGTTTACCCATCGGGTAAAAAAAAAAAAACAAAACACCCACTTTTTAGAACCCACTTTCTTTGGTTCTCCAAGCTTCTAGAAAGTGGAAACACAAACAAAGAGGACAGAAATGGAGCGAGACAAGTAGAGAAAGGAGGGGAAAGCGAGTCAGATCTCGCTATTGACAAGCGGGGCGACTGGTCTCTATCTCCAGCAATGGCAATAGAACAGATTTTCTTTCAATAGTATTTTTTTTTTTCCCAATCTTTTTTGGGTTGAGTTTTTGATCTATTGTGCATGTTACCTCCGTCAACGGCAAATACCTCCATTTAAATGTAGGTTGCCATGTCCACGAAGTGTCAACACCATGCCCCGCAAGTGTCCGAATCGTATCTAGTAAGTGTCCAAAATTATTTTATTAATTTTATTTTCTAGACATATGAGAGTGTCCGACACATGTTGAAGGTGTGTCCGTATCTAATACATGTTGGACACAGCCATGACTACTTCATAGGAGTGTTCATGCTTCCTAGGAGAAATCTCTTGAAGATTTTATTGGGCACCGATCACTAAACAAACAACTAGTCCCTTTGAAGTGGTCTACGAGCGAAATGCTATTAGTCCTTTAGACTTAGCTCCACTACTTATTACTCATCATTTTAGTGCAGATGTCGAAGATAAAGCCAAATACATCCATAAATTGCATGAGTAAGTGCGAGCCCACATGATAAAAGCCAAACTAGAAAATCAAGCAATCTAGCTAAAAAAAGGCTAGAAAATGAGAGAAATGGAGAGAAATTGAAAGGAATTCAAGGATTCATTGATTGTTAGAGAGAAATTGAGCTAAGCTCCCTTATAACTGATGTTGTGAATATATTTTCAGGAAAAACTACTCTTCTGTTGGACAAATTCTTATTTATAGGTATAAAGCTTGAAAAATGACCTTATTACCCCTTAGCTAATCCACTAATTACATGTAAACTCAAGGAAATAAATGCATAAGCTAAACCGTTGAAGACAACTACTGGAAAATAAGACAGCCTTCCCCTTTAACAATCCAAATAAGCATAACAGACTCCATTTCTTAAAGAAACCTGTCCTCAATTTTTGGAATGGAATAAAGAAGTTGAAGCATCCTTAACACAGCTGGTTGGCTTGTTTCTCTCATTCAAAACCACCCACACAAGGTCTCGAGCCTTGAAATTAAGCTTCTTCCTCTTAACTTCAGCTTTAATTTTGTGTTTCACATTGCATTTCTCACAATTGCACCTCTTAAAAGCATGAGCATTCATCAACAATTTAGCTATGTACGCTTCTTCACCATATATCATCTTTGGAAAAGGTAAAGAAGCTTTACCCAAACAACTTAGAAATTTAGAACTCAAATCACCACATACATAGTTTAATTCCCAAAAACAATCACTACTCAAGGACTCATCTTGATGCTGCCAATAAAAATCGGCCACCTTCAAAGGAGTAATGTGATGAGTAACTTTGGTAAAAAAAGTTTCCTTGGGTGCTTCATCAAAGATAGGTGGCATATCATGCATAAGAGATGATCCGAAAGATAAATGACAAGGAAACTCATCAAAACATGGCGGTGGAAACTCAAAAATAGCAGTAGAAAGCCCTAAATCAGCTTCATAATCGCATGAAAGTAAAGCACCAAAACCTCCATTATCAATGCTTTCCACCATGAAGTCCTTAGAAGTAAGTAAAGTAGTTGTTGAAGGCTTAAGAAGTGACTATTCCTTTATGGGCAGCAATGTGTATTGATGATCATCTTTTGAAAAAGTGAAGGTATTTCTCTTCCCATCATGAATGGTTTGACGATCATATTGGCAAGATCTTCTAAGAAGAATATGGTATACATCCATAGGCACTACATCACACCAAACCTCATCAAAGTACATTTTTCTAATAGAAAAAACACTTCTTGGTAACTTTGACCTCACTTCCCACTTTGAACCAAGAAAGCTTGTAAAGAAGGGTATGTTCATGAGTTTGAAGATGCAACTTGTCTACTACTTCTTAAGAAACTACATTTTCACAACTTCCACCATCTATAATCATATTGCAAACCCGATCTCTAATGCTACAAGTTGTATGGAAAACATTGTTCCTCACCCAATCTTCCTCCGTCTCATGTTTGGGAACAAGAAGAGTCTTTCTCATCATAAGTGCCATGCCATCTTCATAATCAAAATCACCACCAATTTCCTCATTTAAGCGCTGGTCATAAGTTGGCGCTCAAAACTCACATTTTCATCAATTTCTTCTATCAAAAGTGCTTTATTTTTCTCCGTATGGCCCTTCTACAATCTATAGACTTGTGGTTGGGTTCCCCACACTTAAAACACTTGAAATTCCCTCATTGGAACTAATTTTCAGCCCCTACACGATGCATAGTAGGCTGATTTTGAGTAGGAATAGTAGCTTGAGCAACTTTTGCTTGTTATCCTTCACTCACATGACCTCCCTTTTCAACTTGTGTTGAATTTTCACTTCTAGAGTAGCTTTGGTATGGCTGTCCAGCCTTAGAATTGCCTTGTAGTTGCTGTCCAATTCTAAAAGCATTCCGATTATGTTGCTTCTCTACCAACAAAACTCAGTTGTAGGCTTTCGAAACGGTCCACAAAGGATGCAACATAAGGACATCATAAATGGAAGGCTTAAGGCCACTCAAATACCTTGCCACCATTTGTTCTTCACTCTCATTAAGATCAACCCTTACAAGTAGTTGGTAAAAAGTCTCGATGTAATCATCAACACTCCTAAGTTGTCTAAGGTTATGCAACTTCTTGTACAATGTTTTCATATAATTGTAGGGAATAAAATAGTGTTTTAGCTTCTTTTTCATCTTGCTCTACTTTCTAATCTTGTTTTTCCCACTTTTTTGATAAACCATTTGTAGTTGTTCCCACCAAGATGATGCACTTCTTTAGAGGCAAATAGAAACTAACTTCACTTTCCTTTCATCCCAAACTTCATAATTGTAAAAAATTCTTTCAATAGAATAGAGCCAATCAACAAATTCATCCGGATTTAGGCTTCCTCTAAACTCTGGAATGTCAATTTTGATATTATACTCTAGCTTGGAGTCTTGCTTTACTATAAAGGGTCTTCTTCTTTGATGAACCCCAAAAGGATTCTCAAAAGAAGTATCGGTGTCCTCAAACTCATAATTGACATCATTAGGAGGTTGGAGTCGATGAACCATCTTCGTCAAGACCTTGATTTACCTTCTCAATTCTCCACTCTCATTTCTTTGTTGCCGATTTTGTAGGTTGTCATCATTTCTACGCATTTGAGGGTAATTTTTAGACCCAAAGTCGATGTCCATGGCATTTCTCTACCCTTTCTTCTTTTACCTCTGCCTCATTGAGCTATAATAACAATATAAGCTCAAATAATGGTCTAAAATGCAATAATGGTAGCCAAACATGCAGCAGAAACAGAGCAACTCTAATAGACCTTGTGACAACAGATCACAGTAGAAATGGTCATTGATAGATCACAACAGCAGATAACCCCAAAATAAGTCCCAACTGTGACACTAATGGTTCACTTTGACTGAATCAAGCATATCTAGTGGCCTTTGGCATCAAAGACTAGCTCGACAACCACAGATTGACAATTATAGCTGTCGTTACACATTCACAGATTAATGCAACAACAAAAGATCTCTGGTTGAACATCTTATCAATAGAGATTGTCAAGTCGACACTGCTATTGTGGCTCGAGCACAATAATCTGCTCAGAAAACTCTACTATCATTTGATTTCATTAAAACTTCAACAAAGAAGCTACAATAAGTCACGAAAATGAGTTTCAAACCCTAGAAATCCTTCAACTAGGGCTATAACAGGTCGTAATCCAATAGAAAACCATGAAAATACAGTGTCACACATGAAGGAAGCTTCGATTAGTCTGTTACTATAAACAAATGCTTCGATTACTGCTACTCAAGGCTACAATTCACCTTTGGAAAACCCTAGGTAGGTGCGACTATTACTGAGGCTTCAATCTTCATCTCGATTCAAAATAGAAGAAAATAGGGAAGAAATTATCACCATAGGGATCAAAATCCTTGTCCTTTGATACAAAATGATAAAAGCCAAACCAGAAACTTAGGCAATCTAGCTAAGAAAAGGCTAGAAAATGAGAGAAAATGAGAGAAATTGAAAGGATTCATTGATTATTGGAGAGAAATTGAGCCTAAGCTCTTACAAATGATGTTATGAATATAGTTTCAGGAAAAACTACTCTTCTGCTGGACAGATTCTTATTTATAGGTATAAAGCTTGTAAAATGACCTTATTACCTCTTAGCTAATCCACTAATTACATGTAAACTCAAGGAAATAAATGCATGAGCTAAACCACTAAACACAGCTGCTAGAAAATAAGATAGCCTTTCCCTTTGATAGTCTAAATAAGCACATCACCACTTCATCAAGCAAAATAAGAAGCGCAAAAAAAAAAACAAAAAAAAAAAACGAAAAAACAAAAAAAAAAACGAAAAAATATATATATATATATATAGGAAACCTACTACATCTAAGCAAAGAGATTTGGTATGGATTCACCTTTGCGAGGACTATTTCCTACTTGCATGCCATGTTAAATGATAATAGCTTCAAATTGCATTATTATTTTACTTTTACTAGGTATTATCACATCTATTTTGGCACTTTATACCGCATTTTACGCATGATAAATGAGATTTCTTGATTCATGTTTTTATAATTCAAGTGGTGTACTAATACGTGTTTTATTTTTGTAGAAAATCCGCATGAAAATATGATACATAATAGCTTATGCCAACCATCGTAGGATGATCGTAGGAAGCTAGTTTCCTATGATTGGTGACAATTTGAAATCCTTATAGGTCAAACTTTCTTTGTTTTTTTTTCTTATTTGGAATTCTATAGAAACTTTATAAGGGTCAAGATCTACAATTTTAAAAGATTTTAGCAAAGAGATTAGCAACCCCGAAGTTGGAAATTAAAGAAATCTAAAAAGAAAGTTTGGTGTAGTCACCGTATTTTAGCCGTATCTTTTGACTTCAAAATTGGAATGATTCTAAGTTGGTGTTCCTAGAAGGATGACTTGAAGGTTGACAAAATTATATTTCATGAACATTTTCTGATCCAGACGTTTGGTAGGTCAAAAACAGGCTAGAAGTTGAACCTAATGTAAAAAACGGGATTTGGCAAATTGTTTCCTTATTTTTCTCTTTTTCCTTGGGAAACCCTAAGAACACATATAAATAAGAAGGGTTTGCACTCTTATACGTTCTCTTCTCCCTTAACTAGTTTTCTTCTCCTTCTCTTTAGGGTTTTATTTTTTTATTAATTATGAGTAGCTAAATCTTTTGCTAAGGCTAGGAGTAAAACCATAACATTTATTTGGTGTTAGTTTAACAATTTTGCATGGATTTAATGTAAGGTTTTGCAGTTTTAACTAATTTAATTATTTAATAAAGTATTCATTATGTATAATTATTTGATTACTGTTAACTTTGGGTACGGTTACGCTTAAAATTCCCTGTAAATTAGATTACTCTGTACTATTTTTTCATGTGCTAGATCGGACAATTTTATGAATCCATTGTGTGAGGACTTGTTTTCTTAATAGGGATTGTTACGGCTTAATATATGATTTGCATAGTTAATCCCTTGATTTGTTGGATGACCTCATGTATGGGTAATCTATGTGTATGATATCATATGATGTTATTTATGATTTGATGCTTGTTTTTATGCATCAAGTGTTTTAAGTGTGTGTTTGGCCTTGTTTGCCACTTTGGGGTTTAAACTGCTAAAATTTGGATAAGCGTGGGGGAAAAATGAACTTTCTTAAATCTTCATTTTTTAAAGATAATTGTTTGCGATAATTGAAGTTTATAATATTATAAGACTTTTGTGATTTTATGGGATTTTATTAGCATGTTTGGATTGGTTCCTCACATGTTTGTTTTAGAAAAATCTATCGGGAGACTTGAAAATGAGATTTTGATATACTTGAAATTTTATTTTTTTAATATTTTATTTGGATTCAAATGGGGGGTTATTTGCTTATTTTCATTAAATAACTTAAAGTAAATTGAGAATAAAAAGAATGAGGACATTTACTTTAATGTTTTTAATGAATATAAGGTTGTGGTCAGTGCTGATGCTTGACTGACTGTCAATTTTCAGTTGTCTGTGTGCTTCAAACATCTAAAACACATTTCAAACGTCTAAAAGTGGCATCTCAGACGTCTGAAAGTTACATTCAGTCGTCTAAAAATTCCAGAAAACGATGATTTCTGAGGTTTAGTTTGTCTGAAACTAATTTTCAAACGCCTAATAGTTTCAGACATCCGAAACCTTCAACTGGCAGTTTTTATATATGTTTGGAAAATGATGCATGTGCCCTTAGGGTGTTTTAAAACACCCAAAACCTGACCCATTACACCCATTCTTGCCATTTTAGAGTAAGAGAAAGGGAGAAGAGCTAGAGAGAGAAAGAGAGAGAGAGAGAGGGACGGCTTGGAGAAAGAAGGTTTCTCCTCTATTTTTCTATGGATTTCATGCATTTTGGCCTTGGATCTTCTCATTTCTAGCTTGGATTTACTCATAGCCAGCTTCTATTTCAAGTTGGAGAGGTAATTTCTTATGTATAAAGTTAGGATTTGCATTCCTTTTGGAATTGAGTCATCATATCCTTACATTTTGTGTTTATTCATGGTATTTGTGAGGTTTGGTTGCATTTTGGGAGTTGGAATCTCCATTCTTTTCATCAATCATGGCATTAGGAAGCTAGGGCTTGCTTTGGGGAGCTTGCATGTGCATCCTAGGCCCGATATACATGTTTATGGTGGTGGTTTTGCGTTTTCTTCACTCATCTTTGAGGTAAGGGACATTTTCTCATTTTAAACCCTTGATGCATAGGGGTTTGGGTATAAATCATGTAGATTTACATGTATTTGATATTTTTTGCATAAATATTACTTGGGGTATATAATTGCTAGGTTTGACTACTTGTGGGAAACCTAGGGTTTGATTTCTACATCATTTTATTATAAAAATGTTGTTTTTGAAATCATTATTTTGGAAATGGTTTGGAAATGATTTGTGGGGTTCATTTTATATGATTTATATGAACCCACCTATTATACGGGTTTCTTAGAAAATTAATATATATATATATATATATATAGATATATAAAATTTTCCAGTTTATATGGAAATTATGGAATTAATAAATGAACAGACAAGTGGTGATGATATGGATGTGATAATAAGGAGTACATTCCGGTCCCAATGACCGTAGTGTTCTCGAGATGAGGTTACTTTCTGGATCCAAATAGATCCATAGTGTTTCCCTATAATAAGGCTACTTTCTGGGTTTAAATAGAATCTATAGTGTTTCTTCTTATTTCTGCGTGCGAGGGCCTCGCATGATCCACTACAACAAATCAGGCTTTTGGTGACAAATTTATTGGCGACAAGCGAAAATTTGTTGCCAAAGGCATACTTGTGGCGACGAAATAACATTTTGCCACCAAAATGGGCCAAATACATATTTTGGCGACAAATCTAGCAAGTTTGTCGCTAAAGCTCATCGCTAAAGCTCGTCGCTAAAACTTTGGCGCCAAATTTTGTGTTGGCACCAATTGGTGGGAAAGATTTTTGGCAACAAACCAATGTATCTGTCGCAAAAAGAGTTGACAAAACGATGCCGTTTAGCATGTGCCTCACTATTGGCGATGAAATTATTTTGTTGCGAAAGATGGCTTATTAGCAACAAAATTGTATTTGTCGCTGAAACTTTGGCACCAAATTCGGTGTTGGCACCAATTGGTGGGAAAGATTTTGGCAACAAACCAACGTATTTATCATGAAAAAAATTAACAAAACGATGCCGTTTAGCATGTGCCTCACTATTGGTGACAAAATTATTTCATTGCGAAAGATGGATTATTAGCAACAAAACAGTATTTTCTGCTGAAATTTTGGCACCAAATTTTGTGTTGGCGCCAATTGGTGGGAAAGACTTTTGTCAATAAACCAATGTATTTGTCGCAAAAAGAGTTGACAAAACGATGCCGTTTAGCATGTGCCTCACTATTGGTGATGAAATTATTTAGTTCCAAAAGATGGCTTATTAGCAACAAAATTGTATTTGTCGCTGAAACTTTAGCGCCAAATTCAGTGTTGGCGCCAATTGGTGGGAATGATTTTTGGCAACAAACCAACGTATTTGTCATGAAAAGAATTAACAAAACGACGCAGTTTAGCATGTGCCTCACTATTGGCAACAAAATTATTTCGTTGCGAAAGATGGATTATTAGCAACAAAACAGTATTTGCTGTTGAAATTTTGGCACCAAATTTTGTGTTGGTGCCAATTGGTGGGAAAGACTTTTGGCAACAAACCAATGTATTTGTCTCAAAAAGAGTTGACAAAACGATGCCGTTTAGCGTGTGCCTCACTATTGGCGACGAAATTATTTCATTGTGAAAGATGGCTTATTAGCAACAAAATTGTATTTGTCACTGAAACTATGGCACCAAATTCGGTGTTGTCACCAATTGGTGGGAATGATTTTTGGCAACAAACCAACGTATTTGTTATGAAAAGAATTAACAAAACGACGCCGTTTAGCATGTGCCCACTATTAGTGACAAAATTATTTTGTTGCGAAAGAGGGATTATTAGTAACAAAATTGTATTTGTCGCTAAACATTTGGCACCAAAGTCGGTGTTGGCACCAATTGGTAGGGAAGATTTTTGGTAACAAACCAACATATTTGTCACAAAACAAATTAATAAAATGATGCTGTTTAGCATGTGCCTCACTATTGGCAATGGAATTATTTCGTTGTGAAAGATGGATTAGTAGCAACAAAATTGTATTTGTTGCGGAAAATTTGGCACCAAATTCAGTGTTGGCGCCAATTGGTGGGAAAGATTTTTGGCAACAAACCAATGTATTTGTCGCAAAAAGAATTAACAAAATGATGCCGTTTAGCATGTGCCTCACTATTGGTGATGAAATTATTTCGTTGCAAAAGAGTTACTATTAGTGACAAATTACAATTTGGCCCTAAATTATATGTCAAAAGCAACGATAATTGAACAATTAATTAACAATCTGATATATATTAAGATCTCTAATCATCAGATTTATAATTTGAACTAACAATTAATCACATGATGTTATAAAGATATCTGGTTGCTAGAATATGTGAATTTCATGTTAATGATTGAACAATTCAAAAATTTCCATCACTAAATTCCAAAAACAAGTCAGAACTAGATGTTGTAAAGGGTTTCGATTGCTAGATTCTAAGTTCATGTCAATGATCAGATAATTTGTGTGTGGACCTTTGAATTGCCACAATTTAACTTCTAATCAACAATTGAACGATACAAAGATATTTAATCATTAGATTAAAATGTTGTACCAATGTTCATATTGTATAAAGATCAACTACCTGTATTTGCTAAATTTAAGTTTCAATCATTGATTGATTGAGTGAAAAAAATGACATCGGTTAATAGGATTTCATGTTTAAAACAATGTTTTGAAAACCAAACCAATCTGATTGGTTAAAATAAGTTCAACTAGACCCAACATGTACACTTTGGGGCTATTTGGAAAACTTGAAAATCTGGCCAACTAAGGATATAAGTGTAGCCAGTTTTGGTTTCGCACTATTTGGTAAATCTCTTTTTCCTGCTAATCGGTTCAACTTTGTTCCAAAAACAAGGCATAAACACAGATTTTTTTCAAACCAATTGTGACTTGATTTATTTAAAAACCAGATAATAGTTATGGACCAGACCTAGTCTAATCCAGTTTTTGAAGTTGCCAAATAGACCCTTATCATTCCAACTAAAATTGACATGTATAGTGATAAAACCATAGTTATTAAACCCAGACTGGACCGGCTGGTTCGACTGGTGAATCGATGACCTGGGGCTTAGGCCGGTCCGATTTTCTAATTTGATCGTTTTTGCAATTAAACCGCCTTAAGCCGAAATAAACCGATTAAACCAGACGATTTTACTTTAAAATCATATCAAAACCAGTCTAGTTGGACCGGTTCTCATATTTCATGGTGTTTAAAAAGCCTTTTTTTGCTAATGTTAGGAATAAAAACGTGCACTTCTTAGAACTTGTACAAGCTCTCAACCACTAGACCATATCTTGCTGATGTGGAATGACTTACAATATTAATTATTTAAATATCTAATATCTACAAATTCATATTTCATAACTATTCTAATTTTTTTATTATACAACCGGTCTAACCAGTAACCCAACGATTGAACCAGTGACCCAATGATCCGACTTCTAGACTGGGTCAATGTCTGGTCCGAGTTTAATAACTATGGATAAAACCAAAAGTACCTAATATTGATTAAGTGGTTCATGTTAGGTTATGTGGAGCTTAGTTTTTTGTTTGACTTGGTTAATCACACTTCGCTTGATTCGACTTTAGAAGCGTACAATTTAAAATGGGATATTTTGGGAGACTTGGTCCATGGAGCAGAGGCTCGGGCCAATAGTAATTTGTGTAAATTTGACCCCAAAAAAAAATTTGTGTAATTTTGACCCAGTTTGTTGGGTATATAAATAGTCATTCTTTGTATTGTTTTTCCTGACATGGTGAAATCGTGATGGTCGTTCATTTTATTTATTTATTGTAAATAACCTTTTCTTTTCAAATATTTGTAGGATAGTTTTTTTATATTAAAAATAAAAATAATTATAAAATTAGGAAGGGAGATTTGGAGGGAGATAAAAATTTATTTATAAAATTAGGATTTCACTCGAGTAGCATTTTAGAATTTTTGGTATTAGGGAGATTTGGATGAGATTTGGAGGGAAATTAAAATTTCATTATCAAAGCATAAACTTGGTTAACAAATTAATTTATTGTGTTGGGAATTAGAAGGAAAATCATCAAAACCACATCATTTTACGTAGGGGAAAATTCGCCCTAATCTACATCTCACCCGCCAAAACCCTCTGATTAGGATCTCAAACTCTAGATCCTTTTCTCTCTTCCTCTCTTATGCATAACCCCTAATCTTGCAAAACCCTTCTCTAACCCCCAATATCGCAAAACCCTTATTTTTAGCAAATCTCTATTATCTCTCTAGGAATACCTTCTTCTCCCCGAACCACCGGTCCTCCTAGTGACGAAGGAACAGGGGGTGACGAAGGAACAGAAGGTGACGAAGGAACAGAGCTTCTTCAAATCACGAATAGGGCTCTCCAAATCCAGGTCAGTTCTACCAGTTTCTCTTTCTTCTTCTTTGTCTTTTGCAATTTTGAGTTAGGGTTTCCATCCTCATCAGTATAATGGTTTGATATATATATATAGAGAGAGAGAGAGAGAGAAAGAGAGAGAGAGAGATATATATATATATATATATAGGGGCGGATGTGCTAAATTTTATGACTTTTTATTTAAAAACCTGCCTGTTCTTACCGATTTTTGGCTTACCTCGCACTCAAATCTCAAATCCCTCTGTGTGTATATATATATATATATATGTAGAGGGGTGGATGCACTAAATTTTCTGAATTTTCTAAATTTTTTAATTTGTTCGATTGTTATATCTCTAACGTTAGTACTTTCATCCTTCTTTGTTCGATTATTAAGTTATTTTTGTTCAATAGTCTACATTCTATTCATGTGAATGGATGAGCATGTGAAAACCATAGTTTTGGTCTGAACTTGGTTCACTTGATAGTCACATGAAGATAGCTAGGAATTGAAGCAGCAGTTGAGATGCCACGGATCATTCTGTTGCTTCTTTAGGTGTAATAGGAAGAAGACACGAATCACTCTATTGTTTCTTATAAAAGCCACTATAAATGCATATTGAAACTGCCATGTAACAGATACTAAAAAGAAGATCACCAACAACTCAAAACCAATCACCAAAATGTTTGAAAAAGTATACTCCATATAATATTCCTCTAAAATTTAATAAAGATATTCAGTAGCCATTTTCCAAATTATGCTCCAAGCTATGTTATATCAACACAAAAAGAAGAAGAAATTTTGAAGGAAATCCAGCAAAGGTCATATCAAAATCAGGGACTTGATATTTAAGGTATTCTGCAGTTTATTCTTCTTGTTAAGATGCTAAGTATTGAGAAAACATTTTCAGCAAACATACACCATGACCAATCTGTTGCCAATTATAAGGACTTAAAGTGGCTTTAAGCAATTAGTGGAGGTCCGATTAGTCATCATCCAAATTAGTCAAACTAAAGATGCCCTATGGCTTTAAGCAATTAGTGGAGGTTCGATTGTAATTGAGCATTAGCACACAATAGGTATCAGCCCTCCTTAAAGTGGTTTCTTCTCCCTTTTTTCTATTTTCTTACTAAGTTTAACTACACTTTTTGGGCATTTGTATGGAAGGTTGCTTTATTCAAGTCAAAGGGCTCAAAAGGACAAGAGGAAGGCCCTAGATGACTTGGTTAGAGGTGGTAGGATAAGGACGTGTGTACTAAAGGTTTAACGGTCAATACAGCCTTTGATAGAATTGAATGGCACAGAAGGAATCATGTGGCTGAACCCATGTGGTTGGGATTAAGCCTTTGTTGAGTTGACTTGAGTTATTGTATTGCAGTAGTTTTTGCATTGGGGTTGTAACACGTAGATTCAAAATTTCTACTTAGCTGATTCATGAGCTGTGGATCACTCGTTTGATCTTGGAATTCCTATAAAGAAAGAAGGCTTTCATGTATTGAAATATTAAAATTTGAAGACTAACATTCCTCTTGCATTTTATTTCTTTTGAGAATTTCATCTTGAGCATTTTCAATGAAGGACATTAACACTCATGCCCCTTTCTGTTATATAGCATAGAAAATGTTGTGGAACTAAATGTATTCTACTAGGTACAGTGACAATAATTGTCTTTGTTCTACCCAACTTCAGGAAATCACGTAGGTTTTTGATTTGGTCATAAATTTAGCTTAAGCCAATTAACAAACACTATCAAGAAGGATGGTTTCATGCCATGAAAGTTTCACCACTAGAACCTCTGACCCTTTTAAATTCTTATAGTTTTGGCCATAGGTATTACCAAATAGAATGCATAGATCCACGATCTTTAAAGTTCAAAGGTTTAGTTGCTACCAACCAGACTCTTTAATCAGACTCCTATTGTTGACAATAAATTAGAACTGCCTATGTCATCTTATTTTCAATGTTTCTCCAATTTGCACACAATAAAGCATTGTAGCCACACAGTATTCAATTCCAATGCTTGTGAAATGTGAATTATCTCTCACCACTTGCTTATCAAGTTCTTTCTAGAGACGCATATTTCTTTGCTTCTAATATCTCTGAAGACTCATATGAACCATTTCCATGCTTATGCAGGTGTACTCAGGAAACATTATTTCTAAGGCATAAAGCCTTGTTACTATGTTTCATAAATGGCTGTGACTCACTGCACGCTGACACATTTCTAACTTCCCGTCATTTTCTCTATCATATTGTTCTAATGCGTGAACACCACATAGCATGTAAGAGTCCACCACAGGCCCTTAGGAGCACTTGAATTTTTCATTTTTTCCTAGTTTGATGAACATAGGTCCCCCATTATGTATGTCAATTCTTTCCATGAACTTTTTTAGCTTTCTTCTGCATTATCAATTCTCTCCTTTTTTTTATTTTATTTTATTGTTTTTATTGTTTTTTAGGCTAGGAATCTATTCTCCTATGTTAAATGTTCTTCTGTTAACCTCTGAACATTGCGGAATATTCAGTACCATCAAGGGTTAGTTCATCCATTTTATAACAATTGGATGAATAAAGAACTATGAAGAATTGGGCATCTTTCCCCAACTGAAATTTTCTCCATCTTCAACTTCTATAGTGAAATTTGTACCATCATTATTTGTTTTGTCTTTTATTGTGACCTAATCAAGTGCAAAACGGTCCACTAAATGTTACCAAATTATCTTATTTCAATCAATTTCCTTCCATCCATTGACACTAAAAACGGTTGAAAAATGAGGCATGACAAAATTTTTATATTGTAAAATTGTGAATTTTATTTTTATTTTTTGGTTTTGCCTAGCCTAAAAGTACTTCAAAATAAGAAAAATAAAGAATGAAGCATTCATTTTCTTGAGGATACAACAATAAGAAATTAATACTGTTTTTTATACCTATCACCAGCACAAAAAATCCAGATAAATGCATAACATTTCAACAATGCACTTTCCAATTTATTGCATAATGAATCCTACCTCCACTATCAACTTCTATCTTGGTAGCCATATCACCGCAACAAATTTTGAACATTTTGTTTAACGCACGATTTTATTCATCAGAATTTAAACATTATGACCGCACGATTCTTCCTATAAGAATCCCATCTTTGTTTTTTTTTTTTTTTTTTTTTTTTCTCCCCAATTTTTGACATGGAAACTTAGCACTCCCATAAACACCGTCACATCATACTAAACTACAAAAACATGCATTTACGTTGTATGATTTGTATTGTGTTTCTTGTATCTGGGTTGAGATACATCTAATGTAGTGTATGTATTGAACAATATATATGCTTAACTTGTGATAGGACTGTAGAGATGGATAAGAGTTGGATGCAACTCAATGATAGATTTTTCCTTGAATATATCCAAGGTGTTAAAACCTTCATGGATTTGGCACGTGACTATGTGGATAGAGCTAATAGGATGCGATGCCCATGTTCCAAATGCAAAAATGTGTTATATGAGAACATAGATCTTGTGGAAGATCACTTATTCGAGAATGGAATGTATCGGGATTATACTCAATGGGTACATCACGGTGAGGATATCGAGATGATAATTGATGATGATGATGACGACGACGATGAGGGCATGACAAATAATGATGGGGATAATGTTGAAGAAATGCAGGAAATTCTAGAAGACATATATGCGGGAACTTTCATAGATACCTATGTGGAAGAATCTTCTAATAGCCATGATCCTCTTTGTTCAAAAGGGGAAGAAGATAAATTTGCCAGATTATTGAGGGATGCACAACACGAACTATATTCGAGCTGTACAAAGTTCTCATTGTTATGATTTCTTGTGAAGTTCCTTCATATAAAGACAATTAACAATTGGAGCAACAAATCATTTGAAATGATGCTTGACTTGTTAAAGGAAGCACTCCTTCCTGGTGAGACATTACCAAAGTCTTATTATGAGGCCAAAAAGATCATGCGGGACTTGGGACTTGGCTACAAGGTAATACATGCATGTATGCATGATTGTGTATTGTTTTGGAAAGAGCATGAAGGTAAAGAAGCATGTCCCAAATGTGGCGAGTCTAGATAGAAAGCTGTTGAAGGTAAGCATAAAAAGATTCCTAAAAAAGTCTTGCGTTATTTTCTACTAAAACCGAGGCTACAGAAGCTATTCATGTCAAAGAAGACAGCTGCATATATGAGGTGGCACAAAGAAAAATGTTTGGTCGAGGAAAATGTTCTTTGCCATCTAGCTGACTCTCAAGTATGGCCTGTTGTAGTTGTGCCTTACAATTTGCCACCTTGGAAGTGTATGAAAGAGCTTTTTTTTATGATGTCATTGCTTATACCAGGACCAAAGTCTCTGGGAAATGATATCGATGTGTATTTACGGCCATTGATAAATGAGTTGAAGGAGTTGTGGGAAAATGGTGTATAGACATATGATGCCTCCACTGAGGAGAATTTTCAGATGTATGCAGCCGTCTTATGGACTATAAATAACTTTTCTGCGTATAGAAACTTATCTGGGTGGAGCACAAAAGGTTTTTTGGCATGTCCCACTTGCAATAAGGATATATGTTCTCAATCATTACATAGTAAGATAGGTTACCTGTGCCATCGACGTTATCTGCCACCTGATCATAGTTGGCGGAAAAAAACTACAATGTTCAATAATAAACAAGAGTACAAGTTACAACCCAAGGATTTATCTGGGGATGATGTGTTAGAACAACTGAAAAATCTTGAAGATGTAACATTTGGGAAGCCACTAGGTAAGAAGAAGAAAAAGCATACTGAGTTGGAGTTAAATTGATAAAAAAAGAGTATTTTCTTTGAGTTGCCATACTGGAGAACACTAAAGTTGCGACATAATCTAGATGTCATGCACATTGAAAAGAACATATGTGATAATGTGTTAGGAACATTAATGAACATAGATGGAAAAACAAAGGATACATTGAAGGCTCGCATTGATTTGGAGAAATTGGGTATAAAGAAGGAATTACACCTAAAATGGACCGACACAAAGTATGAGATGCCACATGCATGTTATACATTATCAGCGAATGAAAGAAAGGGTTTATGTGAATGGTTGAAATTGGTAAAGTTTCCAAATGGTTATGCATCAAACATTTCTCGATGTGTGAACAGCACAAATAAGATATCTGGAATGAAAAGCCATGATTGCCACGTCTTTTTGCAGCGGCTACTCCCAATAGCAATACGTGCGTGTTTCCGAAAGGATGTGTCTGTTGCATTAGTTGACTTGAGTTTTTTCTTTAAGGAATTATGTTGCAAAACATTGAGATTGGAAGTTTTAGAGTGATTGCAAAAGGAGATTGTGTTAGTACTCTGTAAGCTCGAAAGTATATACCCACCAGCATTCTTTGATGTTATGGTCCACTTAGCAGTTCACTTACCATCTGAGGCGAAACTTGGTGGACCAATGCAATATCGCTGGATGTACCCAATTGAAAGGTTGCTGTTTGTTAACTATTCAATCATTGTGCAATTGTAAAGTTTATTTATTTTGAAATTTTTCTAAAATGTATTTATTTTATTGGGGTATATTGACAGATTCTTACGCATTGTTAAGTGTTATGTACAAAATCCAGCACGTCTAGAGGGTTCAATTGCGGAAGGGTACATTAACAATGAGTGTTTGACATTCTGCTCCATGTATGTCCGTGGGGTTGAGACAAAATTCAATCGGGAAGAACAAAATTATGAGAGAGGCCAAGGGCAGCATAGTGGAGGGTTGTCTGTTTTTTCACAAAATGTTAATCCGTTAGGAGCTCGAATCTATGAAATGTCAAATCCAACAGATCTAAGAAAGGCTCGGTGGTATGTGCTTCATAATTGCAATGAAATAGACATCTACTTAGAGTAAGTAATCTTTATAATAGTCTATTGTTTGTGCAATGCTTTTGCAATTGAATTGTATTGATACATACTTCAAATATATATAGTGAACACATGGAAGAGATCAAGAGACAAAGTATGATAAATCTAGACAAGAGGCACCAAGATGAATTCCCTAAGTGGTTTGAACAATGTGTAAATGTAAATTATAACTATTTATGTATAGTTAAAAGTAGGGATTTTTGCAATTATTTTATTGTCATGTATTCACTTATTCACTTTTTTTTTTTTAAATAGATGAAATTATTGCGTAGTCAAAATTCAATTGAAGCAACAGATCAATTATACTCCCTAGCATGTGGTTTTGATCCACGAATCACACGATATACTAGATGCATTGTTAATGGTTTTAGGTTTCACACCGAAAAGTATAGTGAGCATAGAACTCAAAATAGTGGTGTGGTTGTTAAAGGGGAACATCAATCGGAGGAGGAAGTTGACTTCTATGGTGTCTTAATTGATGTTATTATGTTAAGTTATTGTGGGGCCAATCGGGTTTTCCTTTTTAAGTGTGATTGGTGGGATATTGGTAATAAAAAAATGGGAATACATCAAGATGACCATTTCACTAGTGTTAATACAGCTTGTAAATGGTATGGGGATATCTTTTTGTGCTAGCATCTCAAGTTAAGCAAGTTTTTTATATTAGTGACCCCAAATTCAATGGTGCATGGAAAGTCGTGCAGAAGACACAACCTAGGAACTTGTATGATGTTCCAGAGGTAGTAGAGGAAGAAAAGGAAGAAGATGAATTTGAAGAGTCAATGGGTAATGATGTCGCATATCAGTTACATGAAACTAATGAGATTAATGGGAGAGTTGAATATGATGATAGAAATGTGGACTTGTTGCATAGGGACGATGTGGCCCCAACATATGTTGATACCACAATCGTAGAAAACAATAGGAGATCGCATGATAGCGGAAATGACCATTGCATTAGTGATGATGAAACGGATGAAGATAATACAATATTCAATTATGATACTAATGAAGAAGAAGGAGTTATGAGTAATAACATAGATAGTGACATAGATGAGATATAGTTGATTTTATATTCGGTTATCCTTATGTAAGGTAATTCAGTTATTATGTATGATTTTTTTATATGAAATCATCTTCAAATGCACATATAGTTTTTATATGTAATATTAGCATTTTGTATGTTGTAGGATTTTGATACATGGCACCTGGGGATCGATCACGAAAGCGCAAAGCTCTACCTCCAGGGCATTCGACATCTCAGACAAATTCTAGTAGCATCAATGCTGGTAAGATACTAACATTTATTATTGTTTTATAAACTTCTCTTTCTAGTTAAATGACTTCAACTCACCAGTGTTGACATAGTTCTTATATATATGCTTCCATTTGAATATGATTTTTTGGCACAACACTAAAATGCATGTGACAATGAAAATTCAATGACATATCTTAGTTTTATTTTAAAATTGTCAAAATTAATATTTTAGCTTCCATAAATCTTGTAGGTGTCACTTTTTTTAGAACCATAATTTGTATTGTAAATAGATGAATAATAACAATGCTAAATCTTGTTACTGTTTGATTACCAAGTTATGATATTCACAAAAGAAAAAAGAAAAAAAAAAACTTTAAGAAGATTAGAGTTGTACATCAAAGTTAGCTATATCTTCTTAATAGCATTTCTGCATCTACAATTTTATTGTATGTCATATGTATCATATTTGTAACCATTACACTACAATCCACATTGAGTAATTTCCACTAGTACATGTCATTTATAATCTTATAAATTTTAGTGTCATCTTTATTTTGGAGAAGACACAAAACTAAGTCATCTTTTCTATACTAAACTGTTTGGTAACCTGAATTCATGACGTTTAAATGATAACCTTGTTTTGGCAGATTCATCTAATTCTTCCAAAAAAGAGCGTGGTCCGTCGATAAATGCTACACTTGACAAGGCCACTAGTGGTAACCGTAAAATATTTCTTGATATCCCTGATAATAAAGTCAAACCCGTTGGACAGTGGGTAAGCTCCTTTGCAACAGAGGTTGGCATTATTTGTCATACTTGGGCGAATCCGTCTATGGAAAAATGGGGAAACATATCAACTGAGGACAAAGACTTTATGTGCAAAAAGATTTTGGTAAGTAAACAAATTTTAGATTTAGAATGATTATTGGACTATTGGACTCACCATTGGACGAATTAGTTAGACCAATTAATGATTGAAATACATGACACGGGGTTGTGGGGGCGAAAATTTATGCTATGCTACTTTTTATATTATTGAGTTTATTTGAATGCATCAAACAATTTTAAACTATGTATATTTGTTGTTACAGAAATAGAATTTTGATGTCTTACTATGGTTGATATGAACATCTACTCAACTATTTTGTTAAGTTGAGTTGCATATGTCTTATAATGGATAGGAAACACAAAGGCATAGATTTAAATATCAAACATTGTTTTCCTTATTAAATTTTGCTTTGTTTTTTAGAAATCAATTTTTTTGGTTTTAATTTGTATTTCATAGTTGTTTAGTTTTTACAATACTAATACAAATGGATCAAGGAATTTTTGTTTTTTTGTTTTAATTTGAAAAAGCTATTTACATCTAATTTATAGAATAAATTAACAACTTAATGCGTAGAATATGCTTCTATGGAATGATGATGAATAGCGAAATTTCTAGCCTTTTATTGGTAGAATGTCGAAGAAATGTGAAGGAGCAAGGAATTCTTGGTTTTTTTTTTTTTTTTTTTTTTTTTTTTTTTTGCATCAAATATGAATTGTTAGATATGTTATTGAGTTCATTTTGAATTGGCTTATTTGATGTTGTAGTACAAATTGATATTTAGCTAGTTTAATTCTATATAGCATGTTCCAAAATTGGAGCGTGAAATAAATATCTAAGAAAGGCTCGTTGGTTTTTCTAGATTCGATTCTTGTATGTGATTAGGGAATTGTTCTATATTTTAACTTTTATGCTTTTGTTATCTAAACATTGTATATCATGCTAATTTTTTAGGACAAGTTTGACATTGACATGAGTCGTCCAAATGTGAAACTGTGTCTTGAGGAGGCATTCATGAGTCGGTATAGGGACTGGCGAGCTGATCTACATAAATACTACAAGATAAACTCCCAGATGCAAAGGAAAAACCCCCAAAAAACATGGCGCAAGACATCTGGGATCGTCTTTGCGACTATTTCAGCTCAAAAAAGTTCCAGGTTTTGAATGATACATACAATTATTAATGATAGTTTTAGTTTTCTCTACAAAAATTTACCATTGTTGCATTATGATAATTATATCTTATTATTCGATGTAAATAACAATTTTGTAATGTTTGAATTGATATGTCTTTTACATTATATTGTATTATGTTAAATTACAATGTAGAATGGAAGCATTACGAATGCGAAGAACAGATCGCAACTCAAGGTTAATCACATTTTGGGTTCGAAGTTATTTATTAATCGTTGTCATGAGCTGGTGTGTATTTGTAAATATTATAATATATATATATTTTTTTAATTCGTAAAGTGAAATTCTATATTTTACATTCCTATTATTGTTGAAATTAATAATTGCAGCGTGATCCCCATACTAAAGTAGAGCCAGACAGAATAGAGTTCTACAGATTAACCCATTATTCAAGTGACACAAAATCTTGGATCAGTCCAAAGGCTGAGCAATTATATGTAAGCCAGATTATAGATTATGAATATTTAATGTCAATTATTTTCGATGTCTGTACTGACTATATATGTCTTTTTTCTTATATTTCTTTGTAAAATCAAAATGAGATGATTGCATTGAGGGCACATCATGATTTAGATAGCAATAACCTAATGACTACAGATGATATTTGTGATCAAGTTCTCGGGACGAAATCAGCGTATGTTTGTGGTCTCGGGTATGGTAAGAAGCCTGACCCATCATCTAAATCAAGGCAAAATACTTGATTACAGTTAGAAAAGGCTTTGCGGGAGGTTGAGGAGACTAGGAGGAATGCTGAGATAGATAGGTGAGAAAAGGCAACATCTTGAGCAAGAGGTTGAGACAAATAGGTGGGAAGCTGCAGAGACAAGGAAGCATCTTGAGCAAGAGGTTGAGACAAATAGGCGGAAAGCTGAGGAAGATCAGCAGCGGTTTGATGTGCAGGAGGCTAAGAAACAAGAGATGACAATGAAGCAAATTGAGATGGAAACCTTATTGAAGACCTTGGTGTCACACGTACAACTTCCTCCTAAATGGTAAGTTATACCTCATATTTATATTCAGTAGTACTAAGTGAATTACTAACTTGTAAGTTTGAAAGTTACAAATATTAGTCAAAATGCCTTAAAATTAGATCACCATCTTGATTGTGTCAAAACAAACTTGTATGAATAAAATAGAATCCAACACGAACTCGCGATTTGATAAACATGTGAAAAGTTTAAAATTTAGAAATTTAGGTTTACAAATACAAGTAAACTTTTGTAATATTTTATCGAGACTATGCTTAATCTAATTATTTGGATGGTGCAAATTATTATTTGTAATTAGGTTATATAAGTATTTGCAATCAAGTTATGATTTATAACCATGTTATATAAGAATTGACCATCAATTATTTCGTCCCTAATAGGATCTTTTCATTGGGGGTGGAATGTAATTGGCATAAAAATAATTTTATTGCCAAAAATAATATTTATTTTGGAAAGCCATTTTAATGAAAACTATTTTGTAGCTAATAGGATCCTAATTTGGTGGAACAATATTTGTATAAAAATTTATTTCATTGCAAATCGTTTTTAAAGGCTATTTGCGACGAATTTATTTTCTAACTAATAGGATTCCTATTTGGTGACTAATAGTGGCAACGAAATAGTTTTGTTGTGAATAATGTTTGACACTCTTTTATCGACGAAAGTAATTCATAGACAATATTTATGTTTTGTTAACAAAATAATTTTGTTAACAAAATAATTTTGTCGCCAATTGATGTTTTTATGTTAACCATTTTAGTTTTTATCGACGAAAGTAATTCGTAGACAATATTATTATTTTTCCAACAAGATAGTTTTGTCGCCAATTGATGTTTTTATGTTACCCATTTTACTTTTCAAATGGCAAATATTATTCACTTTGGCAACGATTCTTTTTGTCGGTAATGATTGATTATGGGCGACAAAATAGCAAATTGTTGCTAAATGGGTAGTTTTTGTTAATATTTTTTTATAGATTTTAGCGACAAAATTCTATGATTGGAGACAAATATAATTGAATTTGGCAACGATTTTTTTTTGTCGATAAAGATTGATTATGGGCGACAAAATAGCAAATTGTCGCTAAATGGGTATTTTTTTGTTAATATTTTCGTGAATATTAGCGACAAAATTCTATGATTGGTGAAAAATATGATTTAATTTGGCAACGATGTCTTTTGTTGGTAATGGTTGATTATTGGCGACGAAATAGAAAATTGTTGCTAAATGGGCATTTTTTTGTTGAAATTTTTGTAGTTTTTGCGACAAAATTTTGTAATCGGCGACGAATATGATTCACGTTTGCGACAATTGTTTTTTGTCGCTAATGGTTAACTAATTGGCAACGAGATACATTTTGTCACTAATACATTCTCTTTTTCGCGACGAAACCAGAGTTTTATCGCCAATATTCTTCTGCCATGCTCTTTTAGCCACGACGTGGCGACAAAATTTTTTTGTCGCTAATATTTTTTGGCGACAATTGGAGTTGCTTTCGCGACAAACTCTTTTGTCGCCAAAAGCCTGATTTGTTGTAGTGTGACCTGGGGAGGATTTATCAATTTAAAAGATTGATGCTATGGATTACCAGATATAGCGGATGATGATTATTGGCTTATAAAGCCATGATATGGAATTTGGAAAGAATGGTGATGAATTAAAAATAACTTGAGTTATTTCTTACTTTTTTAAAAACAAAAAGGAACATTAGTGTCAAATGATTTAAACTTCTGCAGTTTATTCTATTATACCTATGTCAGTTTTATTTACTGAAAATTTATATTGCAAACTAATCAATGGTTTTATAGGCCTTTTTGAAAAATAGATAAATTATGATTTTTTTTTTTAAAAAAAACCTTGGGTTATTTTAAGAAATGTTTTCTTACTGAGCGTATAGCTCATACCCCCCACAGTTTTATTGTAGGTCTTATTTTTAAAGTAAAGCTTGACCTGGGGTTTGGGGACCACGTGTAACACCCGTGATTTGAAAGTAAGGTATTAAGGGTTTAAGCTGCTGAAATTTGGCTAAGTGTGGGGAAAAAGTGAATTTTCGTAAATCTTTGTTTTTAAAGATAATTTTTGGCGGTAATAGAAGTTTATAATATTATAAGACTTCTGTGATTTTATGGGATTTTATTAGCATGTTTGGATTAGGTTCCTCACATGTTTGTTTTAAGAAAATCTGTCGGGCGACAGATTTTGTACTAAAACTTGGAAATGAGATTTTGATATACTTGGAATTTGATTTTTCTGATATTTTATTTGGATTCAAATGGGGGGTTATTTGCTTATTTTCATTAAATAACTTAAAGTAAAAAGATAATATAAGAATAGAGAAGATAAGGCTGATGTCTGTGCTGATGAAGAGTTGCCTGACTAACTGTCTATTTTCTGTTGTCTGTGTATTTCAGACGGCTGAAACATGTTTCAGCCGTCTGAAAGACAATGTTTCAGCCGTCTGAAAGACAATTTTCAGCCGGCTGAAAATTTATGTCAGCCAACTGAAAATTCCAGAGAGCATTGTTTTGTGTTGGGCATTTTCAGCCGGTTGAAAATACTTGTCAACCGTCTGAAAGTGTTGGCAGACAGTTTTAAAAAAAAAAGGCTTGTTTGACGATTTTACCCCCACTTTCCCTTATTAAACCCATTCCTAATGGGTTTCTTACCCATTTTTGGCAAAAAAGGAAAGAGAGGAGAGAGAGAGAGAGAGAAAGAGGAACTCAACGGTGAGGAGCGTGACCACAGGAGCTCGGGTCCGACCCCACAACGCATGGATCTTGTGATTTCCACCCTGATCTACACGTGTACACCCTTAGATTCACGTTTCTAGCTACCATTTGTTAGGTAGGTGCATTTTTCATGGTTGTAAACCATTGTATGCATGATTTGGTATATTATTATGGGTTTTTTTGCATGTTTACATGATATGATACATGTTTACATGAGATTGGGGTTTGAGTTTCTTAATAATTCATATATTTGAGAAATTAGAGTTTTGTTTTATACCCTATTTAGTTGTATTGGTGTTGTTTTGCATACCCTCACATGATTTGGAATACAATGGGTTGATTTTAAAAACCTATTTGTTAAATCCTTGTAATGGACTATTTAAGGGTCACTTTTATATAAGTGTTGGAAATCCATTTTTTCTAAAATTATAAATAAAAATGGATATGATGATAAGGGGTGCTTTCCGGTCTTAATGACCGTAGTGTTCCCGAAATAGGGTTACTTCCTGGATCCATGTAGGATTCATAGTGTTTCCTCAAGATGAGGTTACTTTCTGGACCCATATAGGGATCCATAGTATTTCCTCTCACTTTTGCGCGCGAGGGCCCCTATGACCTGGGGAGGATTATTCAGTTTGAAAGACTGATGATGTTATGAATTGCCAGATATGGCAGATTTATGTTATGAATGGTTTTCATGTTCTCCTGTACTTGTTTTAAAATTATTCATAATGGTTTTAAAACCTTGATATACAATTTTGAAAAATGTATCCTACTGAGTTTATACTCACATCTATTTTCAAAACCTTTTGTAGACCTTGAGCAAAGTAAGGATGACTCTTATGAGGAGGCATCACATCGGACTTAGCATATGCATTGCATTATGGGTGTTGTGCAGATGTATTTTACAATTTTATGGCTTGTATATTATTTAGACAGACTTATTGTATTATGCACTGCTTGTATTGACAATAGAACTATGTGAGAACTAGTATGCCAGCTTAATTTAATTACCTGTTGTGGATGGTTGAATGATTTTGATTTTAAATTGAACAGGTTTAAACTGTCGAGAACTTGGTATGTCCTATTTTCAGACAAGACCATGCCGGATTTTCTAAAAATATTTTATAAAGCTATAATTTTTATTATAAACCATCCTTGAACTTCATTTTATTTATTCTTCTTTCTATTGACACGTCATAGCCTATTTTCGGGTCGTGACACCAAGTCAGCATAAATTCATTCCATTTAGAGAATGTGTAATAAAAATAGAAAGTCATTGTATTTTTATTTCGGCTAAAAGCATAGGAATGTATTAATTTTTATTCATGACCTGTAATAATTAATTGAGTAATCAATGCATATTTGAATAAAACCCATGTGACTACGATACAACTTATAAATATGTTTATTTTTAGACTATTGCGTGGATGAATTGGAAATATTATTATTATATTTTCCACAGATTTTGAATAGTCGATAATTTGGTATGTCCTATTTACAGATGGAACTATGCCAGATTTTTCTAAAAAGGTTTTCAAAATTATTATTTTAATAAACATCTGCCAAAGTTAGGTTTAAAAATTAATTTTCTTATTACTTAACTAACGGTTCCCATTTCGGGTCATTACACATTGTTTGAGAATTAATTTAAATGAAATGAGTTGTTAAATCATACCATTGGGATCATCTTTTGTATGAATCTCAATTAAGTTATAAAATTGAATAATTAGCAAATACCATATATTTGTGTTGAGTTAGGCCTCATCATCCGATTTGGTTGGGCTGAGCCTCAGGCTGCAAGCCTTTTGGGCTCTCACTATTCATTGGGTCAGGCCATGAAAGAAAACGTGAAGCCTAGGCCCAACCCACGAGCTAGGATTTTGCGGTCTGCAGGCCACTTCAGGACTAGGCTTGGGTTTGGGCTTTTCGGGCTTTCTTTTAGGGTGAAAAATCAAATAATTTTTTAATGCAAATATGCAATAATCATATTTATAAGTGTAACTTATATTTATGAACTTTTTGAAATTAATATATGAATAAGTTAACTATTAATATATAGTTATACACTTATAAGTTTTATAACTAGTATATTAATAATGTTATTAAAATATAAGTTTAGTAGTTTTCTAGATATAATTTAATTTTATAAACATAACTAGTAAGATAAAACATGATTTATTGATTGAAATATAAACATTGTTTCATAAAAGGGTATGTAATTGCTCATTGAAACTTAATAATCCATTCCACTCTTGATGATTTTAAATGAACTTAAACTCTTTAGGTGCTAAACTCTTGAGTCCTAGACTCCTAGTCTTTAAATGGTCGGACTTGTGTTGGGCTTTTCCGGCCCGGCTTGGACAGGCCTTTTTGGGCTGAGCTTGGGCTTCAACTAAAGGCCTAAGCCTGGCCCAAGAGTATTTAGGCTAGGCTTTAGTAGGGGTGTTCGTGGTTCGGTTTGGTTCGGTTTTAGGGTAGATTTTAAACCAAACCATTATACTTCGGTTTTTGTTTTCTCAAACCAAAACCAAACCATACTATAAAAAAAACCAAACCAAACCAGACCATAAAATTTCGGTTTGGTTCGGTTCGGTTTCGGTTTTATCCTACCAAGTAACAACAAATCATTAAAAATAGAAAAATGACAAGCCAAACTTTAAATAAAAACATTTTTAATAAAATCATTACATTAGCAACTAAAAAAAATATTAAACATTGTATCAAAATGGAAAAGTATTGACTTATGTCAATCCAAGTTCAAAACTCCAATATAATACGGGCCAATATATCACACAACAATAATAGCTAGTTTAATACATGCCAATCTAATAAAGAAAAAACTTTAAGAAAATTTACAATCTATTACCTATTATGCCCTTATTAGAATAAAAAATTTACAAACTAAGTTTAATATGTAATATATAAAATTATATATATTTATATTATATTTTTTCGGTTTTTTCGGTTTTTCGGTTTGGTTTGGTTTTTTAAACATGAAAACCAAAACCAAACCAATTTAATTCGGTTTTCTAAAATTAGAACCAAAACCAAACCTAAGGACAAAAAAACCAAACCAAACCGACCGGTTTGGTTTGGTTCAGTTTGGTTTTCTGTTTTAACCTAAACCGTGAACACCCCTAGGCTTTAGGCTACCCATGGGCTTGGACTTTTGATGAATTGTGAGGATACCTCTAAACCTTAGTGTTTTCAAATTATTGTTTTCAATCAAATAAATTTTAAGTAATCAAGCAATCAAATTTTCAAAAATATCAGAATCAAATTTGTTTATTTTAATTTCACCATCCATCTCTGCTAAATATTCTCTTTCCCTATGGATTGACCTCGAATTCACTGAATAGATATAATTTCGTGACATTTTGGACTAGGGAGCATTATTAAAAGTCATAGCACTAAACTCAAGTTATGAGTTGGTGAACCTTTCAGAGTTCTCCAACGAATTGGAAAATGCTTATAAGATTGAATTTTGTGGAGAATATGGTGTTTCAACAACTTTTAACACTTTTAATTGAGCTCATCTATCCCCTATCATGATCAAGGAATTGACTTGGACTCCAGAGCGATTTCTTTCAACTGGGGAGAATGATGCAGAATCATCTCATGCTAAGGCACCAAGTGGTCAAGCCAAAAACATAGCCCAAAAGAGCCAATACAAAAATTCGTCATCCAGAAGCAGAACAATTTGCTTGAACAGGTTTCAACTTTGTCCACGAGAATCAAAATTGCTAGCGGTTTACTGTGTTGGAAACTAGACTTGAAGGGTTGGAAACCATATAAGGCTTGATAGCAAGTAAAATTAAATTTGGCCAAGAACAAAGGCTATTTACGTGTTCTGTAGAATTCTAGTCCTCCTACTTTGAAAATTTTTTCAGATTAGTTTACATTTTTTGCTTGCTTTAATTAATCTTAGATTATTGATCCTTTTTTAATGTTATTTCAAGTTCCTAAACATGTCTTCAATCATCGTTTGTTAGTATTTAATTATGGTTAGTGATATATTGATTTCTTATCTCGATTGTTTCCGCCTCAATCACATTAATGAAATTCCTATCATTTTTGGCAAAAAAAAAAAAAATGAAAAAAAAAAGAAAAAAAAAAGAGAAAGAAAGTTAAAAATAGAGGAAAAAAATGCACTTGAAGCAAGCTTACAATACATTAAACAATCACGAATTCGCTCTTACCAACTGGGCTATCCAAGGGTGGGTGAATAGTTTTATAACTTATGAAATGGTGTAATAAATATTATTAGGGAAAATGACAAAATGATGGATCAAAATAAAAATAATCCTATAAAAAGGGCTAAAGTTCTCCTATTCCATTCAAAGTGGTAATAATAAATTTTAATTTCAAAAAGAGGTGATATGATTTAGGCTTAAATGTCCTATTATACCATTTTAGTATTTCTTTTTTGTACCATCCCAAACTTGTCAAACCATTCTCCTCTCTCCTTATTACATAAAATATAAAATGCTAATATTTCTCTTTTGTATATATTGAGAAACTGGACAAAGAAAAAAAAAAGTGGTTCTCCATTTATATGTTTTGTAGGGGATTGTAAACTTTCATTTACAAGATGTACATTCAACTTTCATTTGCATCACACACATGACTATCCAGGTGTTAACATGAGCATTTTAAGCTTGCACGTTACACCCTTATGTTTAATCCCAGTTTCATGAGCGATTTAGAGAACAAGTCAAATCCTCATAGGAAGCAACTCCACTTCTACACTCACATAGGTAAAATCCGTCAAGGATGCTTAGATATTCCACTCATAAGAGTTATAGATTTTATTAAAAGATAATCTCATCCTTATATCCGTTACAGAATCAATACACCTACACCATAGAGATGGACCAAGAGTATAAACTCCAATTTGTGCATCTCACTAGCTACCAACCTAATTTATGATTCATTTTTCCCTTTGAACCCAGTTCTTAGGATCTCCAGTCCCCGGGTTGGGTATCCTCATAGGCGGTTTATATTTTATCTGCTTTTATAGTCTCATCTCCCTCGATGTAATCCAAATAATTTCTCTAGTTATAGCCTTTGATCATTATCTCAACATGATCTTATAATATATCATTGATCTGGATTTCCTATCATAATACATATATGGGTTTTGCCAATTACTGACGTTAATCTCCATCACAAATATAATAAGACAGACGGTGCTCTTGTATTTTTTAATATCTATATATATTTATTAAAGGGGACGAGTTAGTTCCCTAATCGCATCCCAATTGATGCGCCTAAATGTTCCAAAATATAAAGTTGATGGTTGATCAAGTTGATAGTTTCGGGATTGAAAAGGACGATGCGGGTTTGTTTCGAGTCGTCAATTGAAATTGGTTTTCGGGATATTCGATAGTGGCTAGGTGATTTACTGATTTATGGAAGAGAAATAGTGGGCTGGTTTGCTAATGAAGAAAGATGTTCATTGGCAGCAAACTTCGCCGGAGAAAATGTGACAACCCCTTTGTAAATTTACAGTAGCTCAAGAGATGGAGAGAGGGTCAGAAGGCTTATGTTAAAGGACTAAAATATATATTTTTAACATATATAATACATAAGGGTAAAAGAGGCATTTCGATAAAACATTAACATGACATCAGCATATTCTGTTTATTTTCTCACTGGCAAACTAATAGTAGGGAGGAGAGTGTCAATAAACTGAAATCTAGGGTGGTTAATGTATTTTTTCAAATGTGAAGAGAAGTTCCTGTTATTTCACCAAATCTCAGGAGAGGTTAATGTAATTTTCCCTTAAAACTTGTAACAAAACAGTGCTTCTTGATTTTTAAACTTTTTGCTTTTAAAGTGAAAATGATTTTGTAAAACCAATTTTTGAGCCAAAAGTCCTTGAAATCATTGATCCATCCCTTGGAGCTAGTGTTAATATAGTGCTTAGACATCAATCAAATATTGTAGGAATACTAATCCAACCTCCAAAATGACCCATTCTACTTTCTTCCTCCTGCTTACTTCACTCCATCGACTGGGAGATACGTAATACATTGGCTTGTAGGAAGAGTCAAAGTTGACTATATAGGCACGGATCCAAAATTTAGTCATTATGTTTGATTTTATTAAGTTTATTAAACCCTAATCAGGTGGGTTGGATAATTGCTCTGAGGTGTTTCAAGTTATTCCCCCACTTTGGCATTTATCCAAAAAAAAAAAAAAGAAAGATATGTGATTGCCCCCATCCCTCACCCCCCCCCCCCCCCCCCTTCTTTTCTTTTCGCTTAAAAAAATTGATAAAATAAAATAATTTTAGTTTTAATAAAGAAAAGTCTTGACATGCCTAACATGACCAATTCCTCCGAAATCTTCATGATAACATTCCTAACTAGCCTAAGGAAATTTGATTTCCACACGTACACTACAATGACTCATAGTGTGACCCAAAATGGCTATCAGCTATCTTATTCAGTTGGCCTAAAACACATGACCAAAGTAGATACAATCAAATTTCTGTGTCAGAAACAAATAATCTGGACAATATTTGATACACTCCAACAGCATCAAGCTTTCCCTTTCATTGTATCAATGACCTTCTTCGAAATTTCTTCCCTTTGCCTCAAGGATCCGTGTTTATATTGTCAATTCCATCTGGCATGTTTTAAAATATTGGCCATCTGTTTCTTCAAAAAATTGATTTCTGGGGATTTGGTCACGTGAGCAAGCCAACCACAACCTTGTGGCAAATTATATGTTCTACCTTGCCTACTCAAAGACTTTCCTGTAATAGTTAAGGAGAAGAACGAAATAACAAAAAAATTAAAAACAAAAGCTTACCACGGAGGAAGCCATTTTCATTAACAATTTATGAAATTACAACGAGGAACAAAGGGGTGCACACGCCTTTGACCAGAAATGAGTACACTTTTTTGAGTTTAAAATTCTAGAGTTCTAAAAAAAAGGAAAAAGATAAAATTCACTAGGAACTGATTTGTTGATTTGATTGAAGGGGTTTTAAAATGGTTGTCTTTCAGCTTTTATATGTTCAAACAGCAACCGGTTTCATGAAATTCGTCCATATTTGCCCATATTTGCGATCCACCAGCTTCTAGTATAGCCACATTCCCATGACTTAACAACTTCTATCATGATCTCACTTTGGTAACTGCCTTGATTGTGCAATTGGTAAGTGCTTCACGGCACAATAATAATTCAGTCTTGATTGGTCTATCTCAAGAAATGATCCCATATTCCAGCAGACCGAATTTAAATGCAATTTCTCTTAGGCCAATTTTTAAGGTGTAAACACCGTCTTGCATCAAATTAACTGCAACTCACTGGATTGGGATTTTTCAGAAGAGATTTTATTTCAAAATTATTTATTTATTTATTTATTTAAGAAAAAAAATGAGGGCTCTAAAGTTATGAAATCATTTTGAGAAGCACCTTTTTTGAAAAAATGAATTAAAAATTAATGAGGGGGGATCTCATTGTATGAACCCCACACAGTCAATGATAAGATTTGACTCATTTGAGCTGCGGACCATATCCCTTCTTTTGATTACGATGGCATGGACGTGGGCTTTTTGGACAAATGGACTTTCAAATTTTTTACTGGCCCATATCTTAGAAAAAGTTAAATACAGTAAAAACAACTTTGATGTAAGTTGCCGGGACTATTAATGATTTAGTGTCCCAATGATACTTCTTCCCCTTTTGAAAGGAGGTCTTTATAATAATTATTAAGTATTAGTTGTTCTTCCTTCTTTAACAAAGGAAACAAATTTGCCTAAGCCATCCGAACACGGGTTAGATGTTTGGACCAATATTAAATGTGGGACCCATGTATCATTTAAGATTGGCCCACATTGTCGTACAAGATGGGCTCACATTGGAATGTGTTCATCTCCGTGTGAAGATTCAAACCAAGTATTTATATACTTGGTTAAAACCATTGGAAGATGAATGAGAAATTGATATTTAAATTTACCCTTTGAATTGTTGGTTGAGGAGTCGTAAACGAAATTTGTCTCACATTAGAAAAATAATAATTTCTTAATGATTTCATATACACATAGAATGGGCTTTTGTTTAGGCCCCAAAAGACACTCAAGTTTTGTAAAAGACAGAGGACCTAGCCAAAACGACGCCCACCATCACACTGAAGGTTGATCATATAGTAATATAGTAACATAGTAACCCATCACTGGAAGTTTTAATTACCATTAATTTGTTATTACCAATACAAGCACCACTTCGTCTATAAGTTAGTGCATTCATGTTTTTTAGAGTGAGAAAGATTGCAATGTTGGTTTTCCATACACATGATTGCTGTGTTTCATCTATGTTGTGCTGATCATTGTATTCTATGTTGTGCTGATCATTGTATTTTAAGCACTTTGTAAGGAGCAAAATCTGTTTTAAGAACATAATGTTAAACACTAACCTTATCTGCATCGTTTTGTAAAAAAGAAAGAAAGAAAGAAAGAAAGAAAGAAGAAGCAGCCCAGTTGTTGCAGCCTGGTAATAAATAATGTCTACTAGTACTAAGGGTACCACTTAGATTTAATCCTACCTCATGATGAAAGAAAAAGGGAAAAAGGTATCACAAGATAGTAATGGACGAATGGCCTCAGTATAGATCAATTGCGGCACAACGTCTCATAATTAGAATTTTGATGAACCATTTCAGTTTCAATGATACTCATTTTTATTTATTTTTCTTTTAAATCTCTAATTTTAGTTAAGAGTAAGAATTGATCCCCTCGTCCCTCCCTAACCTTTTTAAATGCCTTCACTACCAGTGATATATATTGATGTTAAAATTTGCGGTGTAAAATTGATCAAACTAAACAATGGTAACATTTGTTTATTTAAGTAAAATTGACTAGGACCCATAAGAAGTTTTCGAGTAAGGTGATCTCTTAGTCCACTAAACAAAAAATTGTATCAATAAAATGTTTAGAAAATGTGCTCTCTATCTCACTGATTTTGTTCATTGATTTTTCATCTCCTTGGTTCTTGTTGTATTGTGATTGGCTCATGGGTTTTAGAAAATATTCACACATCAAATAGTTGGCTTTATGGTGTTAAAACTATGAAAACCTTTCTGTACATACTACTTTAATTTAAATTTAGAAAATGCTAACTCACCCACCTTAAATCACCTACCTCTCATCACTCACCCTATGTGTTAAAACCTAGTATATAGGTGAAAGGTGAAATGTTGGGCCCATATGGAAAAATGAAAAATGATCCCAACAAAGGTTACTATGGCCGTGGACCGTTTCAGCTATCATGGAACTACAATTACGGACTGGCAGGTGAGACTATTGGCTTCGATAGATTGAACGCTACCGAAACGGTTGCAAATGATGCCGGTGGTGTCGTTTAAGGTGGCGCTTTGGTTTTGGATGAACAATTGCCACTCCATCATAGCTTCTGGCCAAGGCTTTGGGGCGACCATTTGAAAAATTAACGATAAGCTTGAGTGTGACGGCACAGACCCTGCTAAAGTGAATGCCCGTGTTGAGTTATACACAAAATATTGTAACCAATTTGGTGTGTCGCCTGGCGATAATCGCACTTTCTAAGCCACCATGCAAGTTTTTCTACATGAGTTTAATTTTTTTGAAAGTTGTCCCAGAAGAAAATAATAAGAGGGATGCTATTGCCAGCACAAAAGGGACTCTAAATCCCTACTTAGTTTGCACTTTTTAAACTTTTATGAAAAATATAAAAAGGTTATATGAAAAATTGTTGTGTAGTCCACTAGAAAACATCATCCTGAATAACTTGGTAGAAGAAATTTTTTTCAAAATTTGTCGTTTAAGTGGACTTTTTGGCCATTCACAATCTTTGTTTCATTTTTACCGAATGTACGTTTCATGAAAAATAGACAAAAACTTTACTTAAACGACAGATTTTGGAACGATGTTTTTTAGTAGACAAAGTGTCTAGTTTTGTAAAAGCCTTTATGTTTTTTCATAAAACCTTAAATAGTGAAAACTAAGTAGGGACTTAGAATAATTTGTGTGGTGGCAATATCCTGGGGCCCTTTTGTTAATATTTAATATGAATAGCTTTTCCTACATTTAAATTTCTATGGAGTAAAAAATAATAATAATAATTTTTATGGAGTATATGATTTGCCAATGCCATCGTACATTCGGCATTGTGGTATTGTCCATAGAGAAGTTAGCAGGGTTGGGTTGGGGTATATGGATTCAATTTTTATTAATAACCCTAAAAGGAAACATAAATACTGTAATTGAAACAATGATCATCTCAAGGGAGCGTATCTAGGCTAGGGTTGGATCATTCGACCAACCCGGTAGGGATGGTTATGAAAGCATTTTGAGAAGCAGTATTTTTCATGCAACTGGTTCTGACAGACATACATGCATATATTGCACGTGAACACTTTTAATTAATATTAATTATTATATATGTAAAAAAGAAAAATATATGATGACTTTACTTTTTTTACATTTTTCCATAAAACAAAAAAGTTCAAACTTCTAGGATTTTTTTTGCTTTTGTTTTTGTGGAGAAACTCTACTGGGAGCACGAAGTCTTCAAAAAAATGAATAGCTAATAAAATTCTATGAATTTTTCTAACATATATAATTTTTCTTTTCTTCAACTATCTTTGCAACATAATGAAGTTATAGGAGAGCTGTGGTTACTAAACCAATGTTGTTTCCCTCTACTTCCACACACATAGAGGGAGAGAAAAAATCTATAATCTTCTATTAAGGGTGAAATAAAGTATAAAAAGACATTAATGAAGATGGAGATATGATGGCCATGAGGTTTTTTGAGACAGAGCGGTGGAGGTTTCTTGAGTGGAGAGAAATATGAGGTCTTGCGGAAGAGAGAGATGTTAAGGTTTTTTCTTTCTTTCTTTCTTTCTCTTTTTTTTTTTTTTTTTTTTTTTTCAAAACCTCCGCGGTAGGAGAGAAATTTATTGATAAACTGAAGAGAAAAAATATACACCTAGAAAGGGGGGACAAAAGTACCTTACCCCTTAAAGATGTCTAATACAAAGGGAAAAAAAATATTTAATTTCTTAAATATGGAAGACCCTGCTGCTCTAGACGAACAGAAACATTGACATGAGTAGGAAGATCCTGATTATCTCTAAAAACAATCTGTTGTTTGGTAATAACACCATGCCTAGCCAACTGATCTGCGATTGAATTAACTTCCTGAAAAACATGAGAGAGTCAGAGAGGAGATATTTTTAGATGAGAAGTAATTTTTATTTTTATTTTAATAAGTATTGTTCAAGAAGTAATTGATCATGTCGATTTTTCTTTGAAAGAATGGTACTGATGGAGTTGGGGTCTCCATGATATTTCATTACTTAGGGCACGTTATTATTATTATTATTATTATTGTTATTTCTTATAGTATAGATAAGGATAATATAGTCTTTTTAATTTTAGGTGAGGGTAAAATAGAAAATCAAAAGTTTTTCTTTTTAAAAAACTTTTATAAGTAGTATATATATATATAGATAAATGGAATATATATGAGTCTTTTTAAAATCACACTTCAAAACATTTATCTGCGACTTATATTTTATGAAACTAACTATTGGATAAAATTCGATTCATATGTAGATAATACATGCCAAAAATCAAGTTGATCGATTCGAGACTAGAGTTAGTTCATCCATAAACCTATACTCCTATAAAAGTCTGTATCTCAGATCAAAAAACTTTTGATTGACCATTACACCTTTATTTTAAATTTTAAATACTAATTATTAACTATTTCTTTAATTGAAATACACAATACATAACAATAATTGTAAAAATACATAGTACATAACACAACTCTGTCTTCTACTAATGCACGGTACATCATAAAATTCATAAAAACCCTGACATAAAATATAAATAGAATCAATAATACACAACAAATTAAACTAAATTAGAATAAAATTCTTTTGCAACTACATATTTTACCTTCATCAGCACTGAGTTTTCTACCTTCTCCAGCAACTGCATCTTCTACCTTCTCCAGCAACTGCATCTTCTACCTTCTTTTGCTTTTTCTTGTAAGTTTTCTCAACAAACTTCACTAATAATATAATCTTTGCTTCAATTAATCAGTTGAAAAAAAAAATAAAATCAAAAACAAAAACAAAAGGAAACCTAAATAAAGAATATGAATAAGAAAACCATGAACAAAACCCGTGAAAAACAAAAACCAACTAAAGAGGGGGCAAAAAAGAAGTATATTTTACACAAACCGATTGGCCTCATAGAGAAGACCAGGGGGCCAACACGGGTTGATTCAGACATATGTTAGGTGAAATCAATAAATGGAAAACAAAAATAGAACTAAAAATAAGATAAAAGGAAAACAAAAACATCCATGAACCCAAAAAAAAAAGTGAATTTCATTCATAATAGCATGCTTGATTACAAAATACCTTATTAAAGTTTAAATAAAAATCTAAAGACAATCCAACTATGAATTAAAGATAAATTAGGCCTAATAAAATATTTTCAATTCCCTAATCAAATCACACCAATCTAATATTTAGGATTGTGATAAGATACACTAAAAGCGATTTGGTGTTCTTATACTACCCAAAAGGAAAGGACAGCAACGAACAAAGGTTTAATATATAGCCCTTGAAGGACATCCATTAAACCACGAAAAAAAAAAAACGAAATGAATGAAAAACAAAAAAAAAAAAACAAAAGAACAAAAACAAAGGCATAATAAAAGAAATCACATATATATATTTTTCAGATCTCATTTTTTACAAGACCTTTAATACCTTTCCATGGATTTATATATATAAGTTTTGGATTGAATAGTAATTAATCTCGGATAAACTTGATTATTGGTATGGCATACATCGCTTACATGAGAAGGTTATTTAATTCAACCGAGGATGGAAATTAGGAATTTAAGTTGGGTGACATGAATTTTTAATTTTGCAAAGAGAGGGACATGAAAGAAAAATAAAGGCTAGGGGTCTTATGGGAAGGAAAGTTAAGAGGGGTATAAAAGAAAAATAAAGGGCTTTTAAAAAAACTCAGGTTGGGCAAATTTCAAATTTAATAAAGTTAAAATTTATATAAAAAAAAAACAAAAAAAAACTTGGTCAGGTGTGGCGGCCTGCCCCCCCTGGCTATTATGTAGCTCTGTTCTTAGATTCGGTGGTTAGTTTTGCAAAATATAAGTCATATGTACAGTTTTGGAAGATAACCTCACAAGAAGCTGTGCGAACCTACTTAACCTCAAGGGAAGGGTATATCATTTTGTTGCTAGGCTTTTGGTTTTTGACGTGCCAGAATTTACCTTGATCGGCCACATTGTCAGCTCTAATTAAAAATTATGGATAAAGACAAACCTCCGAAAGACGGTAAGACCACATACTAGCTTGACTTAGTGAGTATGCTGACAGCATCCGTATTTTATTAATCAGTCCTAGTCTTCTAGAACTTCTTTTGAGGTTTTTTATTTATTTATTTATGTTATTATTATTATAATGAGGAAGCCCTTCACGTAAATACTGAAATCATATGAGACCACACAGTCCATATGAGTTAGGTAAGTTAAGGGTCCATAAAAATCATGGAACTTTATGTTGGAGGTCCAAAACGATTTAACAATAGTTGAACTAAAGACTTCCGCTTTTTAAGACAGAAAGCTCTTACATCTACTTCTATATTTTCTAAGTTTAGGTCTTACAAAAATACTACTATATTTTTTCCTCACAATATCTATATATATATATATATATATACACACTAGCGGTATTCCACACGATGCACGGAATAATAGATATATATGGGTAGGCCCAATTATCAATCTAGATGAAATATTATAATTGAAGATTATGGATACGAAAAATTATCGACGTTGCTAATTAATTAATTAATTAATTTAATTTAATTTTTCCAAATGATAAGAGAAAACATACACTTACACACGCATCCATGCGGAGTCAAAATTAGGACCTTCACAGCCTCACACCCTGGATGGGATATGCCACTAGACCAACTAGATATAAAATGGCACATTAAACAGTTAGACTTTTTGCAGATAAAAAAAGAAAAAAAAAATCACTTAGTGGTCTATTTATATTACTTAGGGAAATACTTTCAATTGGGTTATAATGCAATCTACCATTTTAGCGTCAGAAAAATAAGCACAATTGCAGCATGCTAATAAATCTTGTCTACTAGTAAGAGCATTTCTAAAGGTACTAGATCTCTCTCTTTCTTTTTTTTTTTTTTTTTTTTTAGCTAGAAAATGACAGTTTTTAAAATAACTAACGAACTATCTGAATGAGTACTCCAAAGGTACTAGTTATTTTTGAGCTATTTCAAAACTTTTATTAAAAATCCTTCTTTTTTTAATCATTTGGTGGAGAGAAAGGGGAATAATGCATAGAGAGAAGACAAGTGTCACTTTTTTTAATTAAAAATAGTTTAGCGAACAAACATTCTCCAACTAAATGTAGCTAATCGAAATGATAATAGCTAAAATAGCTAACCATATAGGTAACCCCTTGGAGAAGGAAAAAATGATTTGGTTATCTAAAATACCTAAGGTAGTTGGATAGCTAGTCTCATTGGAGATGTTATAAGGACATGACTGAGAGAAAAAGTACCACAACATAGTAATGGGCCTCAGTTTAGGGGCTAGCTGCTTGATTTCTGTTTTCTTTGGGTTTTGTTTTAGTTGGCGTGTTGGGGTTTCTATGGGGTTGATTTCTTGCTTTTTCGGTGGTGGGTGTTGCTTCCATTTTCCTTTAATAAAATTAATGGTTCTTTTGCTGATCAAAAAATTAAAAAAAAAATTGCTGCACAATGTATCATAATTTGTATTGATTAAATTTCTAGAAGATGCATTATGTCACTGATTTTGTTCATTGAGTTTTCATCTCAATCTTTGTTGGGTTGTGATTGGCTCATGGATTTTAGAAAATATTCACCCATCAAATAAGAGGCTTTGTAGTGTTAAAACCCTGAGAAATTATTATTTTTTGGTCAGCAAAAAGTGATATTTATTATAAATTAAGGAGAAGAAAACACCCAAACTACAAAAAAAACATCCCATGCCAGAACAACAAAAAGAGACCACCCAAACACACCACAATTAATCAACAAAACGACATCCTACAAAAAAACATAAAGAACTACCCCAAAGAGAAAATAACCCCATGCCAGCAGCACAAAACCAACCAAAGAGGAGGCCACAGATAAAAAAACAACACCAAAAATACATCCGTAAGATCCTTTTGGTACATACTACTTTGAATTGAAAAGACCTTTTCAACAAGTTGTTTTCAAGGAAACACCTAGGAAACCAGGTTAAGCTTAATATATAGGTACGTACACCTACAACCAGACAAATACGTACTCCCGATATATGTCCTCCTTCTACACAAACTCCAAGTAACACCCCAATCAAGTTCCTAGTATTCAAACAAACATCACAAGTATGGAAAGTAATAAAAAATAAAAAACACAAGGTATACTTGGAGAGTAAAGTGGGGTTGCTATTAAACACTCCATTACCACCACAAAAATTTATAAACACCCTCACGTATTTTAAACTTGATTAGCAATTTGAACTACATGGTTAGAGGAGGGGTCGCTTGGCTCTGCTGAAATTTTTTTTATTTAGGTTTTATACTTAGGCTTTTTGAGAAATTATAATTGATCCTTTTGATTTTGATTTTGATTTTTTTTTTCCCTTATCTTATTTTTACTCAATTTACCATGTTATATGAATACATCCAATAAGTTTATGAGGTTTGATGAACAATCATTTTCAACTCTATCTCCTCTACAACTTTTCTTTCAAAAAGTTTGGCCTCTTTAAACCCAATTTCTAGCTCCGTTACTAGTCACGACTATGGGGGGAAGGAACCATCCAACTTCTTGCACCTTGAAATATATGACCAAGTACACAATATTCACGAGTCTCTTTCTAGACATCAACAGCCAGACCAATATGTAATCTTCTTCCTTTTCCATTTTTATTTTTTATTTTTTATTTTTTCTGCTTGGCGCCAGACCACCCGTACGTCATCCACGGTCCCTAAAAAATTTTACCTGTCCGAACTGAATTTCAATTAATCAGCTAGCTATCGATACACTATAAATATACGTCTAAACCTTAGTTTCCTATCACACATTTCTCTCTCAATTCTCTAATCCTTTAGTTTCCTATTGTCCCGAAATGTTATCCCTCACTATGAGAGAAACCTTACTAACAATCGTCCTCGTCGGAATCCTGGCCGCAGCCCTGCCATGGTCCGTAGTGGCTCAGAACTGCGGTTGTGCCTCGGACGTATGTTGTAGCCAATTTGGTTACTGTGGTAGTGGCATTGCCTACTGTGGCACAGGCTGCCAAGGTGGCCCTTGTTACACATCGCCGCCTACCACTCCTAACACTCCTATCGGTGGTGGTTCGGTTGCTGATATCGTGACGGCTGATTTCTTCAATGGGATAATTGGTCAGGCCGATGCTAGCTGCGCCGGAAAGAGCTTCTACACGCAAGCCGCGTTTCTTGACGCTCTCAGTTTGTATTCCGAGTTTGGTACGGTTGGATCCGCCGACGATTCTAAACGTGAGGTTGCAGCTTTCTTTGCTCATGCCACCCATGAAACTGGCCGTAAGTTGCTTATTTTTTATTTTTATTTAATATTAATATTATTATTATTTTATGCTAGCTCTCTCTTATCCATTTATTAATTCAACACTTCTTCCCTCCACCTTAGGATTTGAACCCTCACCATTGATTGGAGGCAAGTATTTAATTTCTTAATTAATTAATATACTTATATACATAAACCATCATTTTTGTATGAGATGCATGTAATCACTATAACTTGCATCAAATGACTTCAATCTACCTCATCATTGATTCGATTGAACAGTTATGATAAAAGATAATTTAATATGAATAAATGGTGAGATTAAGGCTGGCCATCCGATACAAAGTGCATCGGTGTGTATATGCATTTGTATATTATTTTTTTTAAAAAAAGCTTTTAGGACTAGCTGGTTGATTTGTATGTCACGGTTGTTGATTGAGCCCCTCTGTACGTGATTTCACATGAAATTTTTTGTGTGCATGCAGACTTTTGCCATATAGAGGAAATAGGTGGTCCGTCAAAGCCCTTAACGGACTACTGTAACTCGAAAAACACACAATATCCTTGCAACCCCAACAAAGGTTACTATGGCCGTGGACCACTTCAGCTATCGTGGAATTACAACTATGGACAAGCAGGCGAGACCATTGGGTTCGATGGATTGAACGCTCCCGAAACAATAGGAAATGATGCGGCGATGTCGTTTAAGGCGGCGCTTTGGTTTTGGATGAACAATTGCCACTCCATCATAACTTCTGGCCAAGGCTTTGGGGGGACCATTCGAAGAATTAACGGTCAGCTTGAGTGTGACGGCGAGAACCCCACCACTGTTAATGCCCGCGTCGACTACTACACTGAATATTGCAACCAACTTGGTGTTTCACCTGGGGATAATCTCACTTGCTAAGCTACCAAGCTAGCTAGGAGAAATTATTTAATTTGTTACTATGAGAATGGGGAATAATGCAAAAAAATTCAAGAATTATTAGAAATGATTATGAGGTGACAACATTATATCAATTGTCTTTATATAATAGTACAGATTTGCATGGCTTTTCCTACTTTTAAAGTTATACTCCGTATATGATTTGGTTTTCCCCAAATGTTAAACGTATATAATCCGGACTTGCGCGCTCCTCAAGTCCAAACTATTAATTCAGCAGGTAATTCTAGAATTCTTATTGTTTGCCAAAGCCATCATACATTGGGCATGCATTATGGTGTTGTCCATATGGAAATTAGTAGGGCTGGGTTGGGGTATGGATTCGATCAATTTTCACTAATAACTAGAAAATAAAACGTAAATATTGTAATTGAAACAATGATGTCTAGCGAGCATATCTAAGATCTGACCATTTGACCAATCTTTTAGGGGTGACTATGAAAGCATTTTGAAAAATGCCTTTGATTTATATATAGGGGAGGTTCTGTTGACACCCAATGTAAAACTTTTTACACTTACACCTGTCAATGTCTTTTTATAGAAATCATATTTCGCCAATCCAATTGTTGGATTATATAATCCTATCATACATGTCATGCATGCCAAATTTCAAGTTAATCGGATATTAAGAAGTATTTGATTTATAAACTTACATTTCTTTTAACAAATAAAATTTTAATTTCGAGCACTTTATAGATGACATAGTTCCAAATTTCCGATTAACTTGAAATTTGGCATGTATGACGTGCATGATAATAGTATGTAATTCAACAGTTGGATTGGCAAAATATGATTTATATAGAAAGATATTGACGGGTGTGAACGTAGAAAGTTTGACATTAAGTGTCAACGGAAATTAGTAGGGCTGGGTTGGGGTAAGGATTCAATCAATTTTTACTAATAACTATAAAATAAAACATAAATATTGTAATTAAACGATGATGATCTCTACATAGAAGCATATCTAAGGTTTGACCAGTTTGACCAATCCTGTAGGGTGATTATGAAAGCATTTTGAAAAACACCTTTGATATATATATATATATAGGGGAGGGTTCTATTGACACCTAGTGTAAAACCTTTTACACTTCCACCTGACTAATATCTTTTTATAGAAATCATATTTCGTCAATCCAACAGTTGGATTACATAATCCTATCATACACGTCATAAATGATAGGTATTAGTTGATGCTTTTATCTCTCCTGTTCTCTTCTTTCTTTCTTTCTTTCTATCTATTCTTTTCTTTTCTTTACTTCTTCTTTGCCCTTTTTTTTTCCTCCTTTTTTTAAATGCCTGAAAGAAAAAGGTTTAGAAGGGTGTGATCAGAGTGGTTTCCCTTCCTATATAGAGTGGTTTCCCTACCTATATGGCTATATATATAGGCATGACCATAATTGCATCCTACCCGAAAGGGAAGGACATTGGTAGACATGAGATTTTTGGTCATAGTTCCATGTTATAAGAATTTATAACAATAGCTCAATAAACAAATTTATTAACCTTATAATCCATTTTGACATTGAACTGACGGAATTACCTTTCTCTCACAAAATGTCTTTTGTCTTATTTTTGTCCCTATTGGAACGGTATTTCCATCTCCGTGGACCGATAGATCCTTTTTTTATTTTTTTTTATTTTTTTTAATTCTATCCACAATTACTCGAACTTAATGAGGTGACCCCAATTCTCACCACCTCCAACCTTCGTCCAAATTCTCAAACCTTTGATAAGAACCACGATCCACTTTTACAATCTCTCCGTGCGAAAAAATATAAAAAAATAAAAAACTAATTTTTATGTAAAGAAGAGTAATATTTTATTGCAATCTCTCCACACCCAAGAAGAAAACTAGACTCATTTTTATTGAAAGAACAATAATAAAATAGTGTTTAACAATAACAAAATACTAACACATTACTATTTGATATCATAGTTTACATGATACTATTTTGAGAGCAAAATAGTAATATAATTTTTTCTTTTCTAGAATTAACTGATCACAATGGGTATTGTTTCAAAGATCGCGACGAATAGACTCCAAATATACAAATTTTATCAAAAATTGATTTGTATATTGTAAGTTATAAGATTTTAAAAATTAGAAAATTAAAAAAATAAGTTAGTTACATAAGGTGCTCTCAATAACAAAAAATGGAGTGCCCCTACAAACAAATAAGGGTAAATTAGGATATTTCTTTTTTATTTTTTAATTTTTTTTATTTTAAATATGTGGTTATTGCTAATAAGAATACTCATATGTGGGTTAAGGAGTTAAGAAATTTTTTGATGAGATTATTAATGAAACCATTCTTCTAAATGGGGTTAGTGCCAATTTCACCATATATAGCCTTGACATCCATAAACCCTTCACATATATTTTTCTGATCTCAATTTCACAAAACCTTTAATCCCTTTCTTTGTGTGTGTGTGTGTGTGTGTATCCCGATCCATGGTCTAGTCACGGCAGGCCATTGTCAAGACAAGGTAGCCAAGGCAAGTCAAGGTGCATCATAAAAGAAAAAATTAGCCTTTTGTAAGAATGAGCATGTAACACCTGTAATTTTTATCTATTGCTTTTAGCATTTTTAAATTAAAAAAAAGTGTACTTTTTAAGGTATTAGGGTTTAAGGTTTAATAAGCATTTGAGTTGTGTATTGTCGAATTTTGTCAGTTTGTATTCATGCATGGATATGACATGAATTTGATTTTTATATGTATGGGCATGTTTATTTTATGTTTTAAAGTCATTTTAATAGTTTTAGGAAGGTTTAGGGTGATTTAGAAGCATTTGGGTCGCGACAGAGCATGAATTCCAAAAAAAGGCCGGTTAGGCCATAAGCCAAGCCATGGCATGCCAAGGCAATACTTGGGATGGCAAGGCGAGACAAGCATGCCATGGCCCAAGCTTGCAATTAACGTAAGGTAAACATGCCATGTCCAAGGCCAAGGCAAGCCAAGACGTACATGGCTAAGACAATGCAAGGCAAATCTTGGCCAAAGGTTTCACCCATATGTTTTGGGCAAGAAAGGCCATGGAACATTTCAAATATTTTTTTCATGCTTGTATTGATTAAATTTTTTAAAAATGTGTTGTATCACTGATTTTGTTCTTTGAGTTTTCATATCCATTTTTTTGGATTGTGATCGATTAGCTCATGGATTGTAGAAATATTCACGCATCAAATAAATGGCTTTGTGGTGTTAAAACTGTGAGAATTTTTTGGTACATACTATGAATTAAAAGACCATTTCAACAGGTTGTTTTCAAGGAAACACCTAGGAAACCAGGTTAGGCTTAATATATAGGTATGTACACCTACAACCAAACAAACGCGTACTCCCAATATATGTCCTCCTCCTACACAAACTCCAAATAACATTCCATCAAGTTTCCTAGTATTCAAACAAACATCACAAGTATGGAAAGTAATAAAAAATAAAAAAACACAAGATATATGTGGAAAACTCCCTACAAGAGTAAAAATCACGGTCTAAACTCCCTACAGGAGTTAAACTCACGGTCTAACAATAATCCCGTCCCACTATATTAAAAATTAAATAAATAAATAAATAAATAACACTTACAAGATATGGTAAGAAATACATTACAATCCATATTCCCTGTGATTGATTCCATATTCTTCAACCTTGATTTTGTAAACTAAATTTTATCTCAAAGCTTAGCTTGTAGATGCCATGCAGATTCTGGGACTCTGGCCTTCTTGAACAAATTTCTTGAATAATGTGGATGAAAAGAAAAACCAATATCTCAAGCAAGGTATATGGGTAAAATCAAGAGAATAAGATTTCTAGGATCAACAATGAGAAAATCTCTGTAGAAAGCAAGCACTAAACAATGAAGGTTTTTCTATGGCGGAGCACTCAGCTTTGCCTCTTAAGTCTCCAAATCCTCTCTATGCTTGCTTGCTTGCACGACAGGGTGACAAAAGAATTAATCATTTAATTGTTCACATGGTAAGGTGGCTGAGAATAAACCAAAGTCTCAGCCTCTTCTATGTTTGAATATCGCTTATACATCGTTCGAATGCCAAGTCTCCCAAGAACAAATTGAGCTCTCAGGTGAAGCAAAAAATAGAATTACGTTGGAAGAAGAGAGAGATAATTAGTGGGTGGGTTGCAATGGGTTTTTTATCCACAAAGGATTTCAAGTGTAGTTGACTTCTTTTTCCTATATTTTAGAAAGAGTTTAGATGGGATTTATAAACTCCCAAACTTCTAACGTTTATGTCAATTCCTAAAGTTTAGGAATTTAACGTTAATACTCTATCTCTTATCCACCTCATTGCTCCCACTCACAACCATATCTCTAGAAAAGTAGATTACATGTTTGACCACATCAAATCCCATAAAGCCAATGTGGTTGAAAACATGAGGCCAGAATTTCAAAATAAATTTAAATATTTAATATAATAAATTCACTTCCTTGCAAGGTTTCAATAAAAAAATTTACCATTGCACAAGGGCTATTTGGCCACTCAATATAGCATCTCCCACTTGGCCAATTAGACCGAGAATACATCAAAATACAATTCCATTGAGGATTTTTTGTCACTCAATTTAACATTTTTCCAATAACACCCATGGGGTCAACATGTCCTTTGAAACTTTCAAAAGCAATTGCCTTTGTTTACGGATCCGCTATCATCTCCTTTGATGAGACATAATTTATGAGAATTTCATTTTTCTGCACCATATCAAAAATATAACGATATTGACGATCAATATAAACAACCTCTTGTACCAAGCTCATCGTTTTTTATGGTACATATAGCAACTTGGTTATCACACATCATTTTTATAGGCTCAACCAACATTTCTTTTAAATTTAAACTTTTAAGAAAACCTTTTATCCAAACGGCCTCTGATGCTGCCATACTATGTGCAATTTATTCAGTTTATAGAAGCTTTTAGCTACACAAGTTTGTTTTTTACTACACCAGGAAATAGTTCCTCCTCCCAAAAGAAAAATATATCCTGATGTACATTTTCCATCATCTGTGTAACCAGAAAAATCTGCATCAAATATCCAACATATAACTTTTAAATCTTTATCATTGGAATTATAAGTTAATTTATAACCTTTGGTTCCTTTAATATGTCTCAAAATTCTTTTAACAGCTGACTAATGGATCTCACTTGGATTGCTTTGAAATCTACTTACAAGGTTCATAGCAAAACTAAGGTCGGGCCTCGTGCACAACATGGCATACATAATGCTACCTACAACTTGAGCATAAGGTTTATGCTCCATTTTTCTTTTCTCTTCATCACTTGTTGGACACATCTTTTTAGATAACTTTGTTTGTTTGTGAATTGGAGTATCTATTGAATTTGAACTATCCATAAAAAAATATTTTCAAAATTTTGTTAAGGTATTGCTCTTGAGATAATTGAAGTGTTCTTGATTTTCTATCTTTAATAATTTGGATTCCTAACACAAAAGATGCTTCACCTAGATCTTTCATTTCAAATTGGGATTTTAGAAAATTTTTAATTTCACATGTAGATGCAACATCATTGCCCGCAATCAAAATATCATCAACATATAAAGATAAAATCATAAAATTACTCCCACTCACTACATGAAAAAGCATCTATCGCAACGGTAAAAGTCGTTGCAATAAATACCTATTGCAACGACAACACTACCGTTGCAAGCTGTTGCAAAACCTCCGTGGTAATAGGTTATTGCAACAACAGATATCATTGCAATACCAATTTCGTTGCAATACACCTCTATTTAATACAACGATTTTATTGTTGCAATCAATTTATGTTTCGTTGCGAAAAAGTATTGCAACGATATTATTGTGGCAATATACCTAAAAATAACAATATTTTTGATTAAAAATATTATTTATCGCAACGACTTTGGCGTTGCAATAAGGTATTGCAACAATTCTTGCCGTGGCAATAACTTATTACTACAACCTTTCCCGTTGCAGGAAAAAATTATTTTAATTAGAAATATTATTTATCGCAACGACTTTGCCGTTGCAATAAGGTATTGCAACAATTATTATCGTGGCAATAACTTATTACTACAACCTTTCCCGTTGCAAAAAAGAATTATTTTAATTAAAAATATTATTTATCGCAACAACTTCGGCGTTGCGATAAGTTATTGCAACATTCTTTCCCATGGCGATAACTTATTGCTGCAACCTTTTCCATTGCAAGAAAGAATTATTTTAATTAAAAATATTATTTATCGCAACGATTTTGGCGTTGCAATAAGGTATTGTAACAATTTTTGTCGTGGCAATAACTTATGGCTATACTTCTTCCTGTTGCAAAAGAGAATTATTTTAAGTAAAAATATTCTTTATTGCAATGACCTCAGCGTTGCAATACGTTATTGCAACAATGCTCTCCGTGGTAATAACTTATTGCTACAACCTTTCCCGTTGCAAAAAAGAATTATTTTAATTAAAAATATTCTTTATCGCAACGACTTTGGCGTTGCAATATGTTATTGCAACAATGCTTCCGTGGTAATAACTTATTGCTACAACCTTTCCCGTTGCAAAAAATAATTATTTTAATAAAAAATATTATTTATCGCAACAACTTTGGCGTTGCGATAAGGTATTGCTACATTGCTTCCGTGGCAATAACTTATTGCTACAATTTTTCTAGTTGCAAGAAAGAATTATTTTAATTAGAAACTTTATTTATCGCAACAACTTTGCCGTTGCAATAACTTATATATATATTTTTAAAAATATATATATATATACATATTTTTTAAAATAGAAATATGTCGTTTCATGGTGACTTATACCCTATTAAAGGTAATGAAAGCATCCAAAATATGATATCTCAATCCCAAACTTATCCAAATTGATTCAAACCCAAACTTTAAACATTCATTTAACTAATGAAGCCATCCAAAATGTCATTACAAATTGAAAATAAATCAACAAAGATATTAAAGTATCCATATCACTATATTAAAAGCTTCAAGCTTTAACCTTTTCCAAAATGTCATTACAAATTAAAGCTTCAAACTTCAAACTTTAATCTTTTCCAAAATGTCATTACAAATTAAAGCTTCAAGCTTCAAGCTTCAACCTTCTAAAATGTCATTACAAATTTTGAAGTAAATCAACAAAGATACTAAAAGCATCCAAAATGCAAAAATTCCAGCTAATTAGCAACCATTTACTCCAAAGATACTAAGCATCCAAAATGCAAAAATTCCAGCTAATTAGCAACCATTTACTCCAAAGATACTAAGCATCCAAAATGCAGGAAATTCCAGCTGATTAGCAACAATCTACTCCTGTAAAACATTGCAAAGAAACAAGGAAAATTAGAAAGTGAGAGAGAGAGACTAACTAAAAGAGAATCAAATATTCAGACAATGATATTTCCTCAATGAATTGCATATGGCAACTGCTATCAATTTAAGATTCAGATCCAGACCCATTTTATATTGGACTTGGGAAAATGACAATATCTCCAATTTTATTTTATTTTATTTTTTATATTTCACCAATCATACATCATACGGATTGTCTAGTTAGGTCAATGAATCAACCTATTCGAAACCCATAAGCTAGATAAATTCTTCATTTGTGAATAAGTTAGGTTTTACAAGATTTAGAAGTGTACTAGCATTTAAGAAGAACCAAAGAAAAACTGTTAGAAGTTCATGGAAAGCATTTAAGTGATAAGACTAGGAACTAGAAAGCATCTTGAATGATCATCATCCCTTCTACAATGAAAGAAGCTTCTACTACTATCAATAATGTGGTTCAGGGTACTAGAAATATGATCATAACTTTCCAAGCCTATGTAAAAAGGAAACGATCAATCAATATATTACAAGGTCTTAGCTAGGCATAGTTATCAAAAGTGGGCCTCATTCATGTCTTCATGATCTATTAAATGCATGGCAATTCTAAAATACATATGCAAGTAGGAACAAAAAAAAAACTAATTCAGTGACTTAAAAAATTCAAGTAGTAGCTCAAGAGGTAAATTATAATAACAAAGAAAAGAGCACAAAAACCCACAAGTTATAGAATAAAAGAATAATATCAAAATACATAGAATGTATTTTCCCCAAAAAAAAAAGAAGACATACCATATTTTTCAATACTATCAAAAAGTTTCACTATATCATTTTTTAATGTACCAATCTACCAAATATAAGAAAATGAAAGACAAAATATAGAACCATCCACAGAAACAGTTGATGCAAGCATATTTAAAGCAAGAAAAACCAGTATAACCATAGTCAAATTATAGAGGATCGATCCGTGGAGTCGGAGGATCGATCCGTGGTATTTTAGAATAGCAATTTTGCTTCTGCCTCTGTGGATGGATCCATAGCCTCTGGGGATCGATCCATGGTATTTTAAAAATGCAAATTTTGCTTCTGCCTATATGGATCGATCTATGACATATGTGGATCGATCCATACTGCTCTAGAAATGCAAATTTTGCTTCTGCTTAGGTGGATCGATCCATGACATATGTGGATCGATCCATACTGCTCTAGAAATGCAAATTTTGGTTCTGTCAACCCAGATCGATCCGGGATCTGAAAAACAGTTTTTAAATTTTGGTTCTAGCGATATGGATATGTTAGGAAAATAAATCTATAAAAAGAAAATTTGGAAAAAATACTTGATAATATATAAAACATACATAAGTTCAGCAATAGTAATCCTTTATTGGCTACAAGATTTATGTTCATGAAATTGTGACTAAAGGCTTTATACTAACTATCTATCTCCTGCAACCTCCTCCACCTCCAAGCTTGTGACTTCCGGTGTCAAAAAATACAACACTTCATTCAATGCAAGGAAGAATTAGAACTAAAGCCCACTTTCAGATATATTATGACAACAAGCATAAACAAAAGACGATTCTAAATCAAATATTTTGTCATTGAAACAAAGACCAAAATGCACCCATCACAAGCAACAAATGCATTCTATGCTTCAACTCCACAACCCAATACAGAAAGCCAACGGGGAAAGAAATCACTCTATTGTACAGATATTTTGGCACATCACAATCCTACAAAGATTTAAAAATAAAATATCAGAGCATAAAAATAACCTGGACTCCTGAATGTGTTTCATGCATAAAAGAAAATGACTTATTCACAATAGTTTCAAGAACTTCCAATGGGCTCTTAGAAATCTTGGGTACTGTCCAACAACATAGCTACCAAAAAGTTTCCAAAAAAAAAATTATGAAAACAAATATTGGAAACCAATCACAAACTTACTTGACACATTCCTTAAGGTCAGGTTATTTATAGTTCCTCCAACTACCAATCGCAACACTCTATCCCATTGTTCATAGAATACAGGCCAGATTGTACATAAAATCGATTCTTCTCATCATTTCGAGCAGAATAATGGTAAATTTCAAAGCACTAGGATGTCTCATGGTCGGATTGGTAATTAGAGAGGTTTCAAAGAGGATAGATATAAATCAAATCAACGATTTTGTACCCCTATATATCATATTCATCCTATTGGCTATGCATTCTATAGCCATCAAAGTTATCATATTTATAAAGAGTATCAAGAAACAAAAGTAAATTAAATTAAATTTTGGTATACCTAGTTCTGATTGGCTAGCATTTGCATGAACTCCTGTCTCATAGTCTGTCGGAGAAGCTCTATTTCTACAGCCCGCTTAGCACTTTCTTCTTCAAGTGCTTTCACAAGTTCTGCCTCCTTCTTAGCTCGTTCTTTATCCCTCTCAGCCCATTCTTTATCCCTCTCAGCACGCTCTACCTCCAATTGTTTCTCTAAATGCTGAAGCTTACCATTAAACTCATCACGTACACGCTCTACAGAAGTAGGAGCCTTTGCCATATATCCCCGTCCACGAACATAACCTGATTTTTTACCCACAACAGATTGGAATATCCTATTACGTTCATCACTAGACAAAGATCGACCTTCTTCGGCTTCCTTCTCTGCAATCTTTTGTTTAGCTTCGTCCTATATGAAAAAATATGACCACCTATCTTTAAAAAAGACAACAAAGAAGCTTCTAAATTCACATAAGGAAGAAACAAATAATAAATAAATGTGATACTTACATAGATACACTGTGATGTGTGCTCGCTCCATTTGCCAGCTACACAATGGGCCAACTCCCACAATGTCCAATCATCGGGCTCCTCCTGTGTATCTTTGTCTCGCTATGATATAAAACAAAACACAACCACAATGGATTATATATTGTTAGTTATAACTATAATACAAGTATTGGCATAACATATATGGAAAATTGATAATCTTACATTTTCGAAGCTAACTTGGGAGAATGATTTGCTTCCCGTATGGTGCTTGCTCCCTTGTTTTTTCCGATTAGCAGCATTTCTTGAACTAATTCTCTACAAGATATGTTTCATGGCACACACTTTAGTGGCTCTTTCATAAAAATGATTCAATATATAATATCAAATACAAATAAAATTCTCACAAACAATTTCAAAACTTATATGTAATAATAGAAACAAACATAGACTAATCTTGCAATCAAATAGTACTTAAAAACTGATATGCAAATGAATCCGGTCCTCACAAAAACAAACCCATATTGTACTCAGACAACCTTGTTGATCTTTTACCTGAAAATCATGACCTTCAAAATATGATATCAATTCCTCCCATTCTTCTAGGTCAAGTTCCTCAGGGATATTTTGAAGGAGAGTCTCTCTATTATCTTTATATGCTCTATAGGTTGCTGAAAATGTTGACCTCCAACCCCTATACCTCTCCTGAGCGATTTTGAAAATCTTAGATCTAGCAAAGTCGTCATCTGCTAATCTCCACTTCTCCTGCACATAACAAATCCTTTGAACAATTTAGAGGTATGTGGTTTATAAAGTTAAAAAAAACAAGTATCTTTAACACTAGTTTCATGTTCCAAAATTCACTAATTCATAAAATCAACAAAGATCATGTTCTAACCAACGTGCCAATTACATTGGACACATGGCACCTAAAACAAGTTCTTTAAACGAGGTGTCTAAGCACTCTGATCAGCATCTCCCTCAAGTGAGAATTATGCATTAAAGATAAAGAAAGTCACTACAAAACTACATAAGACACAAAACCATCCATGTCAGAAGCAGCCAGGTGATCAATAGAATTCAAACATGCATGAGTTCAAGTTATCTAGAACTTTAAAAAGATTATGGAAAAATTCAATTGTATGGACTTACATACCAAAACTTTATCCTTAATAGTATTTCTTATATCAAGTGACACTTCCGACCACTTATTCACTCCAATAAGAGGCACATGACGTCTCATTTGAACTACCACTTCATCAACAAATTCCCAGTAATGTATACCGATTGGCCCACCTAACCGTGTTGAAAACTCAATGGGCAATTTGCCATCACTACTCTCCTTAGCTCTCTTAGCAACCTTCAATTCTTTTGCAGCGCCTCTACCCTTTTTAGGGTTATTTGAAGGATCTAAACATTATCCAACAACAAATTAAAAAATTAATACACTATTGGGAAAATTTAATTTAAATAAAGGATGCTCATAATGACTATAATGGCGGGAAATAAAATGCTACAGCAGATATGATGTTAATAAAAATGTTAAGAGTAATAATATACTATAAATAATGATTAAACCTGATGGATCGGAACGTGGACGACGAGCATGAGATGGAAATTGGCAAACAGGTTGTTCAATGGATGAATTTCCAGATGGCTGGGATAATGGTGATGATTGCTGAGCTGATGGTGATGATGATGATGGCTGAGCTAACTGTGATGATGGCTGAGCTGATGGTGATGGTGGCTGCGATTGTGACAAAGATGGAACTACAATAGGCAGTGGCAGTGATGTCTCAATAGAAGGAGAAGCTTGCCGATGTGAGGAAGATGGTTCTTCTTGTTGCTGAGATGGTATGGAAGAAGGCTGAGAAGAAAACCTCGGTGTACGACGTCGCTGAGATGATGGACAAGCCATTTAGAACGTTGATACCTGAACTTAAAAGTTTATAGTATATTAATGAGAATGAAAACAACTACCCAAACAAGAAAATATTTTCACAATTTAAGGCATTATATTACATTACTTCCAAATAATCTCAAAATACCTCATGCTAAACATCACAATTCTGAAAATGGAACATATACTATAACTAAACAAGAAACCCCTGAAAAATTTAATTGCATAAAGCCATTACATCGCATTCAAATTCCAAAAATATAATAATTAGAAAAAAGAAGTTATTATAGCATAGGTTGTTCGTCGCCATCACTATCTTCATCAAGACAATGCTCCATTGACCCATCATTAACATATGTATCATCATCCTCTTCAAGATCAGTATCACTATCTTCAGAAATGTGGTCTTCATCTAACTCAATAGCCTCAACATCATGTGCATCAATACTCAATCCCTCAATGTCACCTCTACACCATCCAACCAGGTCTTCGGAACCTTCCTCGGTACCACCCATATCATATTGGATGATTGGAATCTCATTCAATTGGTAAGGCTCATCAGCGAAAAGATTGGTCTCATCTTCTACCTCTTCCTCAATATTTGGCATAGAAAAGAGGTTTCTAGGCTTCACCTTTATCACAGTTGCCCAATTTGGCTTTTTCACATCCTTTGCATAATAAACTTGTTCGGCTTGAATCCCTAAAATGAAAGGGTCATCCTTGTAGTGAAGGCGTGTCATATCAACATTGATAAACCCATATTCATCTTTTTTATACCCTCTACTTTGGTTCCTACCTAGTGGTGGCACCTCAAACCAATCACATTTAAACAGAACAACTTCATTACTTCCCAAATAATCTAAAGCAATAATGCTCTTGATGATGCCAAACCAATCTATATAGCCTGTATGTTCATCACCCTTCACAACCACGCCACTATTTTGGGTTTTCCTTATCTGCTCTCCTTCTTCTGTTCGAAACAAGAAACCATTGATGATATAGCAGGTGTAAACTCGTGCACGAGCATTTGGCCCTCGAGCTAACCCCAATATCTGATCATTTACCCGTTCATCTCCACTATTGTAAAGAAGTGTGACCTACATTACAATTGATAAGTCAAAATATGAAACATTCAATTAGTTTGGCATTCAGACGAAACACAACGAGAAACACTTTTACTGTATGGACTTACTTACTCGAGACTTAAACCATTCCGAAAATTTTTGCTTGTGTCTTTGCTCTATATTTCGAGGGTTTGTTTCTGTAAGCTCTTTAATATGTTCGCTATATACAAAATTACATTAAAATTGGTTCCAAGGATGTAACAATAACATACAAATAATCAAATTCTAATATGTAATAAATAAATGCATAGACTTACTCAACCCATGGAGCGACTTCCTCACAGTTGGTTAGAATGTAATGATGTGCCATATGGAGCTCTGACTTATTGAGACTTTGAAAAGTATAGTTGCGCTTGGTACGGTTAATCGGTGCAGATACGCTCAAACCAGGTAACATTTCATTTCGATAAGAATCAACATTCCTTTCTGCTCGATTCAATTTTGTTTCCATGTCATCTAAGTACCAAGAGAAAAATGTCATGCATTCTTCTGAAATATATGCTTCAGCAATTGACCCTTCCGGACGAGCTTTGTTACGCACATACCCCTTATACATGCGCAAAGATCTCTCAACTGGATACATCCACCTATAGTTCACTGGACCAGCCACCTTAGCTTCATCTGCGAGGTGAATCGGTAAGTGCATCATAACATCAAAGAATGAAGGTGGAAATAATTGTTCCAATTTACAGAGGATTTCTGGAATTTACTGATCTAATCTTTCCAATTCTTCAACCTGCAATTCCTTTGAACACAACTCCGCAAAAAATCCGCTTAAAGCAATTAGTGGTTCATAAACATTCTTTGGTAACAATCCACGTATCACAAGTGGAAGTAAACGTAGAAATATTACATGACAATCATGAGATTTCAACCCAATCAACTTGCACTCCTTCACCTGCACACATCGCCCTATATTTGATGCATAAGCATCAGGCATCTTCACATCTTTTAAAAACTGGCACAAGTTCTGCTTTTCATTACTGTTTAATGTATAACAAGCAGGAGGTATAGTGTACTTGCTACCCCTATGAATTGGATGTAAATCTTTTCTTATCCCCATTGCTTGGAGATTAAGACGAGATTTTAAGCCATCTTTTGTCTTCCCTTCTATAGCAAGAATTGTTCCCGATACACTATCACAAATATTTTTAACTATGTGCATCACATCCAAATTATGTCGAATTAACAATGTTCTCCAATATGGTAATTCGAAAAAAATACTCTTCTTTCGCCAATTATGCCATTTAAGCTCATGATCACGTTTTCTCTTCCTTGTCATTTTACCAAAGGTCACTTGCTCAAAAGTTTCATATTGCTCGATCACCTCATCTCTTGATAATGGTTTCGGTGCCTTTCTTGTTTCCACAGTATTATCAAATGAACTTTTATTCTTCCGCCATTTATGATCCGATTTTAAAAATCGACGATGACACAAATAACACTCCTTTTGTCCATACTTGAGTCTGTAAGACGACGTATCCTTATGGCAACTTGGACATGCGAGTTTTCCTTTTGTGCTCCATCCAGATAATACTGCATATGCTGGGAAATCATTAATTGTCCATAAAATTGCAGCATGCAAACGAAAATTTTGTTCCAATGAGGCATCATATGTCTCAATGCCATGTTCCCATAACTGTTTCAATTCTTCTATCAATGGCTATAGATACACGTCAATGTCATTTCCAGGGGACTTAGGACCAAGTATAATCATGGACATTATCCAAAAAGGCTGTTTCAAACACAGCCAAGGCGGTAAGTTATATGGAATTAATATAACAGGCCATATACTGTATGAAACACTCATAAGCCCAAATGGATTGAACCCATTAGTTGCAAGGCCAAGTCTAACATTACGAGAATCTAATGTAAACCAAGAGTGGACCTCATCTAATCATTTCCATGCTGGAGAATCAACTGGATGCCTCATCACCCCATCATTTACACGGCCCTCCTTATGCCATCTCATGTCAGAAGCTATATTTTTTGTCATGTACAACCTTTGTAGTTGAGGCGCCAATGGAAAATAACGTAGGATCTTCCTAGAAATTTTTTTCTTCTTCTTTTTCCCAATAGTAGTTTCATCACTCTCATTATCTGCATTTTCATGACTTGTCATCCATCTAGGCTCCTTACATATTGGACATTTTTCCAAAGTGGCATGCTCATTTCGATACAACACGCAATCATTAACACATGCATCAATCTTTTCATAATCAAGTCCTAAATCCCGTATCATTTTTTTGGCCTCATACAATGAAATAGGGACCACATAATCATCAGGAAGTGCTAATCTAAACAATTCAAGCAATCCATCAACTGATTTGTTACTCCACCCATATAAACATTTAAGTTGAAACAACCTAACAACAAATGACAACTTAGTTAACTTCTTACAACCAAGATACAACTTTTGTTCAGCATCTCGTAACAATCGAAAAAATTTGCTAGCATTCTCATTTGGTTCCTCTCGGTCAGTCCTATGTAAATCGTCATCTCCATCAATTGTGGTACTACCCAAGTTCTCTCCTCTAATCATGTTATTTATCATCTCATATGCACGAGCATCATCACATCTTTCTTCGTTTGTTTCATTGTCTACGCCCTCAACATTATCATTAGATGACTCAGTGACCCTATCCTCCCCATGAAAAGTCCATATCTTGTAATCCGGATCGAATCCATGCCTGAATAGATCCATTTTTACTTGATCATGTGTCTTACGAATCACATTAACACACCGACGACACGGACACCGAATCGTATTGCTCCTCGATGCCACATTTGCAAACGCCATATCGAGAAATGCTTTCATCCCATGTTGCCATTCTGGTTTACCCCTGTCCGCAATGGACATCCAACTCTTATCTATCGGCATCCTAACATTGAACACAACAGCATAAAATCAGGGTATTGTTCTTATAGTGATTTGTTGAATACACTATTTCATTAAGACAGCGTGTTGGAACTAATTATAGAATACCAGTTGTGCATAGGTTTTTATTTTTTGAATCTATTAAATATAAATGCATATTAATTTTGTGTTACGTTTTTGGGTGATAACTTCTAAATTGTCTTGTTTAAAATCAGGGTACTCAATAATTTTATGATTCATAAATATTATTATTATTTAATGGTTTGATATCTTTTGATTGAATATAACATCTTTGAAATTGAAACGAGAAGAGATTAAGTAAGATTTTACTTTCAAAACTTCACAACGAACTAAATTTTCACATAAACTATTTTCTTCTTATTTATATATATATATACTAGTAGAAACCCGCGCGATGCATATTATATATATACTAGTTTAGTGATTTAGAATTTAGGATAACGTGTCTTTATGTATGGTTCAACTCTCTGCATCCCTTCTTATAAAATAGTCTATGTCCATCTTCTTATTGCTTGCCTTAGATAAATAAGGGTTATTACCTATACCCAACTTCTTGATAGCACCTAAAAAAAAAATAGGAAACATATATATATACCCACTTCAACCTATGCCATGTTTCGTGGCATTTGCAAAAAATCAAGCTACCCAACATAATAATAATAAAAATAATAATACTAATAATAATAATATCCAAATTAATATATCAGAAAGCCCTACAACACAACAACTCGAAGGGGCTGAAAATAGGAAAACTTTGTTATACAAAAGAGAGTGAAAATAAGTAAACTAAAATAATTAAAGAAATTGGCTAAAATTAAACACGGAATAAGAACTTGCTAAACGAAATCAAAAACGGAAGAGGGAAAAAAAATTTTGAAGGTGAGAAGAGAATGAAATGTGGGAGAGAAAAGGGAAGAGGGAGGTTTGAAATCTGATACTCCCATCCCCATCCCCATCCCCATCCCCGTCCTATTCCTCTTTTCATCTCCACCTCTTCAATCAATCAATCAATGGTCTATTCTCCTATTTTTTTAGTTTTATTTTTTTGATTTCAAATTAGGTAAAGGTGGTTTTTTAAATTTTAATATGAAAGACATAAGCTAAAAAGGAGGGTCATAGACGTTGGTGGGCCCATAGTTAAGGAGAGGAGAGGGATTTAGAGGGAAGGCATATATTTATATATATATATATATATAGTGCTATTCACACTCCCCCAAAAAGTCTCATGCACTATGATGGTTCATGGTTGCATGCATCACACAAGGAATTTGATCATATATATATATAGATAGATATATATAGTGCTATTCACACTCCCCCAAAAAGTCTCATGCACTATGATGGTTCATGGTTGGTCAATGATGCAAGATGCATGATATTTAAATTTTACCTAATCCACACCTGGCCTCTGAAATCAATTGCCCATATTTAAGTTTTACCCATAGAGGAGTGTGGAATAGGAAAAACCCATGAAAATGTGTGGATTAGCAAAAAAAAAACAAAAGTGTAGAAATAAGTCTCCCTAATTTGATTCACAAATTAATATAAAAAATTTAAAATTTTTTTAAAAAAAACCTTATAGATTTGAGAGTAATTGCAATTTAAGACCACTAATTTGTTGAATATTATTAAATATTTTTCTTTGTCATTTTCCTTTTTCTTACACTATTTTTGGTAATACAAGGACATGCGATCAACTATGACCTTGTTGATCAAAAACATAGAATGTAGAGATAAAATCTATTATCTATGGTTATCAAACGTTGGCAAATGGTCATGGGTCTTGTAGCCTAGTCTAGGAGTTCAAAACTTGACGCCGATATAAAAAAGGGGAGTCATGTAAGGTTGGGAGCTGCACACATATAAGTGGTTTCCAAATCAAGAAGTTTTAAGGGCATACCACCAATAACTGTCTCAAAAATCAAAAGATGTGAATGAAATATTGTGTAAACCTCAATAACAAGAAGAATAATAGGGTCAATTACTAGGAGAATATGGTCTATTGATTGGGATAATCGACTGTCATATGCTCAAGCAAAAGCAGTTGATTATATGCTCAAGCAAAAGCAGTTGATGTTGTGCCTAATCGAATGGTTTTTTTACCCTTAACCCTATTACTTTACAGAGAACTTCACACTTTATAATTGCGGTAATCTTGGGCAAATGTTTGTAATCCAGTAAAAGCTTGGTTGCTTAAGAGGCAGACAACCCGTGAATTCACTTTAGGAAATGGTTCCTTTGCCTGCCAAAGCATCAAAATTTTCTGGCTTAAGACAAACAAAACGCCATTGTGGAAAATGAAGATCAATCAAATCATGCATCTTCATAGAATTACATGTACAAGTGGTTGGTTGGTAGGCTAATTAATCAATGTGCCGTTGATCGGAGTGGCAAAAAGACAACTACTTTTGAATTTTGGCAACAAAAGCAAACTCTCTAGGGAGCAATGCTATATAGAGTTCTAAAATGGAATTGATTGATGATTAGTTAGTGGCCATAATCTCTTTTGTTCAGTTTTAAATCAAAACATAGCTTTCACAAGCTTTTATTCGGTTTGGACGGCATTTTGGAAGAGGTCATGATTTGAACTTATCACGTTTGAAGGATTAAAAACAGGTTTTTGAAGACAACTTGAGCCCCTTTAAGATTCAAATATTTACAATGAATGCATTCCATTAGAAAGAAAATGTGCTGCTTAAATCTATAGTGAATAGTAAAATCTGACGTGTTAAGCCCCAGTTTTTTTCATCTTTTTTTTTTAAATATTTATTTTGACTCTTTCTTACCGGATAGGAGAGTCTTCTCTCATACGCCCTCTCTCTCTCTCTCCAATTTCTCCCTACTTTGCCGGTTTGCCCCATTTCAAAATTCAAAATCTGTCAACTCTTTCTCTCCCAGTTATTCTCTAAATCCACTCACCTCCCATTGTTGAAAGGTTCTCCCGCACAACTCAAGAGAAGAACTAACAAACAAACAGCCCCTCTCCCTCTTTAATTTCAAATTTCAAATTGCAAACAACCGCTCTCTTTCCTTTTCGCTCACTGCTACACTCTTCCCCTGACCTATTCCATTCCCCACTCAACCTTAAAAACTGACAGATAATGTCAGTTAACAAGTTTAGTTGCCGCACATCCTCCATGCCCATGCTGTGCTTCCTCTATGCCGATCTCGCACTAGGTATCTCTCTTCTTCTTCTACTCCATTTCCTCCTTTTTCTTTTTCTTTTTTCATTTAATTTTTTTCTCTCTCTTCCCATCCTCACTGATCAGACACACTTCATCTCTCACTCACATTTTACTCAAATTTTATACTTATCTCTAAATCCCTCTTTTTTATATTTTATTTGGAAGTGTAAGGTATGATTCTTAGGTTCTTACCTATGAAGTTTAGTTGCCATGGCAATGATTCTCCACTTTTTTCCCCCTTTAGCTTTCATATCACTAATGTTCTGTTTTTTTTTTTTCCCCAATTTGTTTTTTCCAGCTGATTAAAATATAGAGGTGCCGCTGGTCTATGTTTTATATCTTTGGACCTACCTATGCGAAGCATGTTGAGGTAAGAAAACTTCCCTATTTCATTGAATTGAGCTGATGGTTTTAATTTCTTAATTGTTTTTCTATTTTCTTTTGTTGTTACATATAGTAGGAGTTCATATTTATAAAAAAAAAAAAACATCCAATTCTTTGAGAGTTTTAGATGTTCCAATCCATGTTGAAGGTATTAGTGTTTTGATTAGTGGGGTTAGTGGATGTGGATGCAATGATTTTAGGTTTCTATTATCCTCATTTTATAGTTTTGGTAGAAAGATTATTTTAAATAAGTCAGGATTCAGTTTTGTTTCCCATATTTTTTATGCTCGATTTAGCTATTGAAACTGAAATTATTATTCAAATGCCTATGAAATATGAGTGGTCCATTTTATTGTTTGATGAGTTCATGTTCCCCCCTCCCCCCTCCTTTTTGTTTGGATAGTGCAATATTTGTTGTTATCAGTGTATAGGATTTTTTATTATTTTATTTTTTGTTTTGTTGTTTACCTGTAAAATACTTATTCTTATAAAATAAATTATGTTAAATTATTTATGTGCCAAGCATAGGATTCCCACTAAATTAGACACTGGCATAGCATTATTAGTTTTCTTCTCTTATTCATTTGTTGTTTCCTGGGAACTGCTCACACTAAGTCTCATTCTCCTAATATAGTAGTGAGGGTTAGATAAAGATCAAAGATTGATTCGTTAAAATTGTTATTTCTTTCTTCTTAAACCAATTGAGATACTTTTGTAAATGGTGATTGCAAAATGTCTTATTAAGATATTTGCGAAGACCAATAACAAGAATTGAGACAATTAATTGTCAGTAATTGTTCACAATTTGCCTCTTATTCCCAATATAAGTCGTGGATGAGGATTATGCTTTGTGGGATTAACACTAGACAACGGCCTTTTCATCGCTCATATAAGTGCTTTAAATAAGTATTTGATGGCTTTAAGAAATTGGAGAGATGCATTTTGGAGGATGGAGTTCTCATGGTGACGTGAAATATGAACCCCTCCCCTCCCCCCCCCCCCCCCTCTCTCTCTCTTTAAAGCTTCCCTCATCTAATAGCTTCCTGTATTTATAAAAATTTTAAGTACATTTTCATTTTTTATAATTTTGTCCATGTTATGCTACATTTGGCAGGAGTTCATTTGCATTATCAACGATCTTGGTCGAAGTTCATTTCTCCATGTTCTACTATATCAAGCAACTTCAAATATCCTTAGACTATAGGTATTTATCAATATTTTTTTATATGCATTAATATCAATATTGTTTGCTTCCCGGGCATCGCCCGGGTTTCTTCTAGTAATAGATAAACCCCTAACATGAAACACCGAAAATTCAATTTGGTCAAACTATATTTTCACAAGGATCAACAATGTATAACTTGGTCAAACTATATTTTGATGCATCAATTGTTAGCTGCATAAATTAGAGAATCTAATATGACAACAGGGGATCCCTTCCATAATTTATGTAAAGGAAACACCATAACTGTTTAACACGCAAATGAAGTTATTACATAACTATTCAAAAGGAGTCCAAAGAACTTATAATGAGGTACTGATCACTGTGAACCATGATGAAATGGTTTCACAGTCCATGAGATTGAAAATGAATGAACTATCAAGACAAAGCCTGCTCCATTGAAGTATGAGAAAGCAATCCTATAGATATATGCAGGTTAACATCGAAACATGAGTTTAACATTTTGATAAAACATATCAAGAATAAGGTGAAGAAGGTATATGGACATTACCAATCAAATTTCACTCTCTGATCATCCTTTTGCTGGAAGAAGCCGTAACTTATCACGTTAAGAGCCACATGGATATGACCTCTACTGAAGATTGAAAATAAAACTGTTTATGTATAACTTCAGGTTTAGAAAATCTTATATCATATGTTCAGAATATAATAGGCTCTACAAAGTGATTAATCAAGCGAGGAAGAATAAACAATAAGGTCAGCTAGCAGTTCATAAAAAAATTTATTTAGAAAGTGTTAGGAAACATTAATAAAAAGTAGATGATTTCAAGTCTTTGGATGTTATATTTTAGAGATGAACTTTGAATGAATGAGGCAATGAGCTAAAGGCATCGATCAAGATCACTTGAGATGACTGTCTTTGACTTATGTCAAGATCAATATTCATGAAGGGCTGCAATTTAGAACAATGCTATGATGGTGGAGCTGCATTGCATATATATGTCATGTCCAACAAAACTCAATAATCATTTGCCACATACTTTTTCAACGTACAATTTAAATTTTCCTACATATTTTTTCTGCGAATATTCAACTAACTTTTTTGGAAAGAATGTGAGAAGAAAAGGTTCACAACGTATAGATGAGCACGCGCCTATGTTTCCCACCCCTATCTTTCCTGCCTCTTCCCAATTTCCCAACATTTTTTTGCTTCCAAGTTATTAATACCCCCTAGATGAGCAAGTGCCTATGTTCTTCTAATTCTAATAGAGGAAGCTAAGTAGCTTTGGTGTTTTTTTTTTTTTTTTTTGGCCACAAAATAACACGGTGATGCAAACCCCCCCCTTCTTTCTCCGATTTCTTCCCTTGCTCATCTGCATCCCAAAGTTTTTTTGCCATCAGAGGATTTTTTTCCATAATCATATACCTATCCATAGTTAATAATACTTATATCTAACACTATAATAAAAGAGAGTGGGCCTGTTTATTGTAGATACACAAGAAACATGGCGATTAAGCTGGTGAGATTACCTGGCGATTAAGCAAGTGCCTATGTTCTTCCGATTTTCAGCTCCAAAAACCCCAAATTTTATATGCGATTTTGAACCAGCAACCCTCAAAACAAAAACCCACTTCCAAAAAAACAAAATTACTTAAATGGGGTGTCTGAATCGCAGCTCCCTAGGGTCGGGATAGTCCGCTGGACAGAGCATGCCCTTCTCTCGAAACTGTAGCAGTGGCAGCAATCAAATGAATGGGCTGTAAATGTAGGGCTCGGTGTGAGATTGAGAGAGAGAGATATAGAGATAATAATCGGAGAGAGAGAGAGAGAAGAGATGATTTAGGGCTTGTGTGTGAGAGTGGGAAAGAAGAGACGAGCCTGGAGAAAGAGCAGGTGTGTGTGTGTTGTGTGTCAGAGTGAGACAGAGGAGACGAGCCTGGACAAAGAGTAGGTGTGTGTGTGTGTTTCGTATATGTGGGTGTTTTTTTTTTGTATTTTTTGACTGTTTTGTATTTTTGGTGCGTAGTTAAACGCGGGAGCGTTTGGCGCTAAGTGAAAAAGGCTAGGCTGTGCCTGTTTGGGTGGGCAAATGCAAATCCAGCCGTGTTTTTCAGCCACGTTAACGTGGCAGATGAATGTAGCTGCCACGCGTGCTTTTTTTTGGAGAAAGAGGACAACCTCCTGTTCTGATCTAACGATTTGCTTACACCCCTCTTTTTGTTGATATATATTAAAAAAAATATCCCTTTCATATTTTATGAGATGGAAATATTTATGAGTCTCACTCACACTCAGAGCAAAAGGATTGAATCACTGAATAAACTTGTTTGTATTACTATGATTAGGAGAAGAAAAAAGAAGAGTACAGCACTTTAATTTGTAGCAAATTTTGTATAGAAGTGTTCAATCTGATCATAGACAGAGGAGAAAGACAGTAGATACAAATTAGTCAATATTTTGACTCGTAGACATTGAATCTATTATAGATTCTATATGATTGGCCAAGGTTGTACATATCCAAACATTTTTTTTTCTTTTTTTTTTTTTTTTGGGTTGGGGGAGGGGGGGGGGGAATTCTAGATTCATCGGACTATGGAAAAATGATTACAATTCAATACAAAATTTTATTGACTTCTCGAAAAAAACTATTAACTTAACTAACAATGATTACTTGTTAATTACTTTCGCTTAGGCCGAACTATGGGTAATTGGTTAGGTCCCCTCACACGAATTTTAGATCGAACTAGCGATCAGTGTTACAAGTCATATATAGCTGAAGCTGAATGTGGCTAGATCATTTGCTTCCTCTTTTATGCGCCCTTCCAAGCCACCTTTATGAAAATTATTAAGGACCCGTGAAATAATGAGTGGCGCTAAGTGTAATTATGTCCTCAAAAGATCAATTCGTTTAAATAATTTTAGCTAAATGATTGAAATGCCTTTTCCTCTTAAGCCATTTCACCACTGCTGTTTAAACAATATGATTAGAATCGAATTAATCCAATATATTAGTAAAATCACTCAATATGATATATATTTATTTTTTTTATTTTTTTTACCATCACACTCACACTCAGAGCAAATTGAAATCCTACACTCTCAGAACTTTTGTATGAAATGAGTGATTTTCAAATTTAAAATGAGTGGAAGAGCAAGAAAGAGAGAGTGGTTCTTGCTAGAGAAGAAAGAGAGAGAAAGAGGAGAAGCGTGTGAGAGGAACATGTGCTGACATCAGCTATGTGGGTTCAAAATGAAGGAGAACGAAGGATTAAGGATGGACGAATTATTGGGCTGCCACCCCAGCATTTGCTGATGTAGGTGGAGGATTCAAACAAATATGAAGTTATATTAAACTTAACATGTAATCAATGTAGGAAGCAGGACTTCCCAACAATTTCATAATCGCTTAAGATCAATTTGACTGACTTGACCCATTATGGATGGTATCAGTTAAGCCTATACTCAGGATGCTATACAAAATGATTATTCATTCCACGTACAATAATCTCAACTGTATCAGCTATTAAGCTATCAACTTGGGTTTCAAATATATGTATTTAGGAATTCGAATTTTTAATTTATCAGTTTGCCAGATTATGATCCTCTTTTCATCCTTACAATAATTTTAGAAGAAAATAAACATTTTAGATCTAATTGACCTAACCCGTTGATATGGTTTGGACAAACTCGATGATTTCATTAAACAAAAATTTAAATCCACAAATCCGCCCGCAAACCACCCACCAATTCGCATGGTTTGTGGGTTAAAACCGCCAAATCATATGGGCGGATGTAGGTGAGAATTTAGTTCACCCAATGACTTGTGGGTGGGTTGGGATGAACCCGGCCTAAACCCGGCCCAACCCGACCCGTGAGAACCCCTAGTTTGCATCCCCATTTTTTTCGGATTTGGGTTTCGTTACCCATTTTCTCTTGGGGTTTGGGTTATCTTTTTGGCCCGTTTCCTTAGTTGGGGTTGCAACCCATCTATTTGTGTTTCATCTTTATTGTTTTTCTCGGGCCTCCATTTTTCCCGGGTATGGGTCATTTCAAAACACCCATTTCCATTATAATTATTCCGGGTTTGGGCTTCCAAAAGAGGTTCCTGCATCCTTTTCTCATTCACTTTCCCAATTTCCCAATTCGAGCCCTAATTTCACCGTCACCTGCTCTTCCCTCTCCGGTGAACCTGTTCCGGCGTTTCTCCATGCTACCTATCTTCTCTGGCGAATCGCACCGCAATTCCCCTTGTTTTCTAGTGATATCGGCTTCCCGTCGGTGTCTCCTTGCCCTCGATTGCCGCCGGTGATCCTTTGGCAGTCCTGTGTGTGAACCCCAGAAATTGTTAAGGCCCACAGGAGGGTTTAAAAGTCGCCAATCTGTGGACCCAGGAAAAGAGGGCCCATGAATGGGTTTGGAAAAAGAAAGGAGTCGCCACCTTATTTTTTTAAAGGAAACAAGGAAAACCCTAAAAACGGTTTTGTTTTAGGAAAACAAAAGATTGACTCCATATTTAAAAATGGAAAGGCAAATGATCTTTTGGAAACCAGAGAATTCGGGGATTCGGAGGCTAAGTTACGATATGGGAAGGTTCTAGGCAAAGCCTATAGGCACCCATATCGCCCTAAACGGTCTCTTAATTTAATTGGGCTAAATCAAAGTCTTAATCACACATAAATCAACAGTTATCATCACAGGACAGCATGCATATCATTCATCCATTCATCCATATAATCATGTAAATCAAAGAAAAACAGAAAAAAGAAGGAGGGGGAGAAAACCTAGGATACTTAGTATCCTAGGGCGGACTTGAACATCACGAAGAGCGCCTACGTACCATGTATGGAAATACATGGATCAAAGTCCACGTAGTTCGAAAGGGAATAGGGTTATAACCTAATCAAGGCCTATGGTAAACCCTAAGTTTCCTTTCAAGTAAAACATGGTGAGTTTCCAAAAATGAATGATTCTCAAAAGGTTTTTGGTAAGTATGGAATTTGATAAAAGATGGAAACTTTGATTTAAAAAGTATTTTTATTGAAAGGATACTATAGGAATCACCATATTCCCCTATTAGGAAACAACCCTAGGGGGGAGAAAGGGAAAGTTTCAAAGGAAGGAAAGAAGGGTGAATTGGGGCACCCTCATACCCTACTTACCTTAAGCAAAAGCAACCTGTCAAAGTAACCACCCTATTGCATAGGGTAATTACCTTATTTGTAAGATTTCATCTCACAATAGCCAAAATAACCACCCCACATTGGTGGGGTAGTTGCACCTGTTGTACCTGTCAAAGCACCTGCAATTTCTATGCAAACATACCAAAAATGCCAACCAAACAAGCTAGATTCCAAATCAAGCCATTATCATGCCCAAACATGGGCTAACACATGCTCAAAATATCATATCAAGGACAAATAACAGATCTGGACAGAATTGAAATAAGGCTTAAAATCAACCACAAGTCATGCAACAACATGAATCATAAGCTAACTGAAACCCTAATTCAACCCTACATGCAATGACATGCAAAAAACCCTAAAATCACCTATATGAATGCTAGAAATATCATAGTTATCAAATATGCAGCACATATATATCAACTATGAAGAAAACACAAAGAAAAACCCTAAGCTATCATGCTATATGCAACTAAACTCACACAAGGATGATAAAAACCCTAGAATCACAATTGTGCTAAAAAACACATTGAATAACTTTAAATCATGCAAAGCCCATCATAGACATCATGCTAATCATGCATATTAATCAATAGAAGCATCCACACATGAGAAAAATACAAGTTTGCACATGAAATATAGCTATTCTAAACATAAACTCAATTTCAGCACTAAGGAAACCCTAGAATCCCAAACATGCAGTAAATCACATGGGACATCATCCTAGCATACTAAACAGCCCATAAATATTATCCTAATCATGCATACATTCCAATGGAAGCAACAAAACACAATAAAAACATAAGCTCTAATATGCCAAAGAGTTATTTCATGCAGAAAACCATTTTAAGCACCTAAGAAACCCTAAAGTCCCAAACATGCAGTAAATCACATGGAATAACATCCTAGCATACTAAACAGCCCACAAATATGATCCTAAACATGCATGGAAGCAACAAGACATGATAAAAACACAAGCTTTGATATGCAATCATCCTATTCTATGCAAAAACCCTAACTTTAAAAGAGAGAAGAGGAGGAAGGGGGGAATACCTATGGTGAAGTATCCTTTTGCTGCTGTAGGGAGTCCTCCTTCTCTTGTGTACTGCTGGAAACAACCTCCTTCAAGCCTTCAAGCAATGCTCCAGCCTTCCTTCAAGCTTTCTCTCACACTCTCTCACTCTAAGTTTAGGTTAAACTACCCTAAGGACGGTTGCCATAGCCTCCAAGTCTCACCAAAGTGCCTCCAAAGTGTCCTCCAAGTGCCTCCCTATTGCTGAAGTATAAGGGGGTATTTATAGGGATTGAGGGAAAACCCTCAATGGTTGGGATTAAAACCCTAGGGATTGATCCAAGGGCTCTTAGAGGTTCCCTTGGGGCTTAAGTAGGTCAAATAGGGCTGAAATTAGGGTTAAATGGCGGCTAAAGGCGAGCAAATCCGAGAAAATAGGATGGGAGCCGCGTCAAGGCTCAAAATAGGAAAGTGGCTCGGGTGACCACCTGGGGCTGGGCGGCTAGCAGCCTGGGCCCAGGCGGCTAGCCGCCCAGGCCTGGGTGGTCACCCGAGGCCATGTCAGCTTTAGCCCATTTTTGACCCTTTCAGCTTCCAAATGTGTTTCAGGGCCCAAATCAACTCCGATTTTGACGAAACGAAAGCCAAAACGACCGTGTTTCGAAGAGGAATGTAATTTGAGTCACTTGAGGGAAAGAAACCCTAGCCATGGCTGCATGGTTGGGTCCTACAAAGGTGGTTAACCGCTATGCCTCACCATCGCTTAGCTTAGGTATGCACATAGGGTTGCACCGAATGCTTTCCAATTCGAAATTCAACCTCCCTAAACACATTTGGGGATGAAATTAAGACCAATCAAGGTCAAATGAGTAGTCATGGAGTGAAAATCATAAGTCAATTCGAGCAAACCCGAAGTAGGTCTCTTAGCCACCCTGAGCCTTGTTGAGCCATTCTAATCCCGAACCTTCAATTCATCGAATTGATCCCACAAATACCTCAAATACAACCATATGAACTCCAATTGGCAACTTGGAGATCATTTCAAGGTCAAATGGAAAGTTTGTGACCAAAAAGATGATTATGCCCCTCAACTCACAAAAGTTCTTATTAACCCTCAAGATCAACTCCAAATCGAACCAAAATTCATACACACCATCCTTAGGACCCTAGAAACTCAATGCAAAAGACTAGACTCAAAAAGGAAACAAAAAGACACATGCAATGACAAACCCTAGCTAAGGTGACAGGTGGCAAAAATGGGGTGTGACAGAAGCCCCTCATTGGTGAGCAAGTTTCACTTGCGAACCAATGACCAAAAGAACAACCCATTTTTGCCCGGGGAATTGATTTCATCAAGACCCATTGGGGAAAATAGGGTGATCATATCATTGAATTCTTCAAATTCATCATACACAAGCACAAAGGTACTCCTCATAAGTTCTACAGAACTCCTCTCATACTGTATACCAGTTTCACTGGGGAACAAGATAAGGTATCCACAGCTTACATCGAACTTCGTTCGATGAAAGGTCTTCCAATTCTATGCCAGTGACAACTGGCGAATGGTACGAGGTAACATTATGCCATCAAGGCCATCCCGAAATATGAGAAAGATACATCCTTCTCATATTCAAACCGTCAAGGTTATTACTCAATTATCACGGTAATTACATCCCATACTGCACCAGTGACAACTGGTGAATAATACGGGGTAACGATAGCTTACATCGAACTTCGTTCGATGAAAGGTCTTCCCATACTGTGCCAGTGACAACTGGCGAATAGTACGAGGTATCCATAGCTTATATCGAACTTCGTTCGATGAGAGGTCTTCCCATACTATACCAGTGACAACTGGTGAATAGTATGAGGTATCCATAGCTTACATCAAACTTCGTTCGATGAAAGGTCTTCCCTTACTATGCCAGTGACAACTGGTGAATAGTACGAGGTATCCATAGCTTACATCGAACTTCGTTCGGTGAAAGGTCTTCTTATACTATGCCAGTGACAACTGGCGAATAGTACGAGGTAACACCATGCCATCAAGGCTATCCCAAAATGTGAGAAAGATACATCCTTCTCATATTCAAACCATCAAGGTTACCATTCAAATGTCGAGGTAATCACATAACACGAGAAAGATCACATCCTTCTCTTGCTCAAATCAATCAAGGTAAACACATACCACAGGAAGCCATCAAGGCTATCTCAAAACATGAGAAAGATACATCCTTCTCATATTCAAACCATCAGGGTTATCATTCAATTGTTAAGGTAGTCACATAGTACGAGGAAGGTCACAACCTTCAATCAGGGTAAACACATACCATTGGGAAAGATCGCATCTTTCAAGTTATCAAGGTAAACATGTGACATGAGAAAGATTGTATCCTTCTCATATCAAACTCTCAAGGTGAACACATAGCATGAGAAAGATCGCGTCCTTCTCATAATCAAACCATCAAGGTCAACATAAATCATGGGAAAGATTGCATCTTTCAAGTCATCAAGGTAAGCATGTAATCATGAGAAAGATTTCATCTTTCTCTCACTAGGTCATCAAGACAAAGGTAAGCTTCTACTCACCAACACACAACAAGTTCACCAAGTCATCTCACATGGAGGCTATTCATGCCTCAACTCAAACACCAACTCATATAGGAGACACAATTATCTCATGAAAGCAATCATTCACATGCATATAGGGAAGGTATCTTTATCCCAAATGACAACAAATCATAGTGACATAGGAGGGAATTCATCCCTAATAATCAAAACCATATGCATAGAGAGGGTTGTTCAACCCTACTAGCATGCCATGCCCACACAAGGGCCATCAATGCAATCTCTTTCAAATCATTTCATGTCAAACAAAGTCAAGATATTTATTCATTTTTCAACTCAAAACAAGCTTGAGATTTCATCTCAAAGAGGGTTCAAAAGCGCGAATAGGCGAGCAAAGGCCAAACGAGCGCAACGGAGCGAGCAAGGGAGGCTGACCACCTGGCTGCTGGTGGCTTGCCGCCCAAGCCCAGGCGGCTTGCCGCCCCATGCTGGGCGGTTACCCGAGGCTGGTGCTGCCCAGTTTGAGGGTTTTTAAACCCTTGACTCCCCATTTGTTGCACACACACACCCAATTCGAAAATAGAGAGTTTCTCTCTCTAGAAACTCATTCCATCTTCTCCAAACACTCACAAACACATTCTCAATCAAAGTTTCACTTTCAATTCAAGTTGTGTGCATGAAATAGCATCAAGAACAAGTCATTCAACAACAAAAACAAGCATCAATCATCAAGTTGCAAGATCAAATTCATCATCTTTCTTATCAAACCCATTTTTCTCACATACAAGCTCAACCATCAACAATGGCTTCTAGCAATGATTCCAACATCAAGTATCCATATTATGTGATCAAGAATACATACAAGGCACCAATCTATGATGCATCCCAAGACAAGGTGTTGCTTGAACCTAAGAAGCATCTCTCCTACCTCCATTCCCAACATGAGGTTAGTTCTTCCCAACTTAACATGTTTATCATGAAATTTTGATTTCTATTGGATAAAATGCATTCCCATGATCTTCTTTTGATTGTTTCTATCATTGTTAAGCCAAGTTCATTGATTTGGCAAGGATTGAATGTGCAAAAAGCTTGTTTCCCAATGCTTGAGAAAAGATGCCCACCAAGTGTTTGATAAAATGCCAAAGAGACAAAAACATGTTCACTTCTTGAAAAATCAATTGGTTTGCATTGTAGAACCACGTCATATGGTCTTGGCAAGGATTTGATATACAAAAATCTTTCATTTCAATGCTTGAAAACAAGTTACACACCAAGTGTTCGATAAAATGCCCGAAAGGCAAAAACATGTTCAATCCTTACAAAATCAATGAATTTGAATACACAAAGTCATGGGCATTCATTTCTAATTCATTTCATGAATCAAAACCCATATTTTAAAACTTTTGGAAAACCATTTGAAATCAATTACCAATGTATGCCCAATATCTCTATGTTTTCAATGCTAACTCAATACACAATCTTTTGACATAGCCCGACTTCCAAAGTCTCCGTACAAGGACATCAATAAAGGGGCTCATCTCTTGGTGGAGGCATATGAATCATGCCCAACCACGTGCTCGCAAGATAATAAAGAAGGCGGGTTTTGAGCCCTTCCTAGATGCTTTATGGAACGAGCAATGGGATAGGCAAGCATTGTTTGCCTTGACAGAGCTATGGTGGGACACCACCAACACTTTCCATTTTAGCTTCGGGGAGATGACCATGACTCCTAAGGATTTCACCATGATAACTGGGTTGAGCTTGAAGGGCAAGCGCTTGGAATACTACGAACAAGCCAACATGGACCAGAACTACATAGTAGCTCTACTCGGGGTTGAAGCGGAACTGAGCCCAAAAGGTGTGCGCCGTACTTGGCTCTACAACACCTTTGCCACTGAAGAAGAGAGTGAGGGGACGGATCCCCAATACATTGTGAGAGCTTTCTTGCTCTACATGATTTCATGCACCTTCTTTGCGGGTACCAATGACATGGCTCGACTTGAGTTGCTAGCTAGCATGGAAGATGTGAACAAAATTGGGAGATACAACTGGGGTGGGGCTGCTTTCGCAAACATGTATCGCTCCATGACTGACATGTCCCGAGGAGTTGCAAAGAACTTTGGGGGACTTCCTTTCGTTTGGGAGGTAACAAAGAATATTCAATTCTCTATTATTTCCCGAAACTTAACACACACATGATTTCATCTATATTTTTTTGGTTTTCCACAGATATGGTACTACGAGTACCTGAACATGTGTCGCCCGACTCTTGCTAGTGATGCCATGTCATGGCCCATACTCCAGAATTACACTCCATCTTGCTTGGCTACAAGAGCCTCCAATCGACACGATTATGCCCATGCAAGGGCATATCTTGCCAGCTTGACTGTTGATATGGTAGAATCTTTCTTTCTCTTTATCTTTTTTTATCTTTTTTCTCATTTCCCATTTCAAACTCAACAGGTGGAATGGGATCCATGGAGGCTGTGGGAGCATAGGCTTCCCGAGAAGTACTCCTCTTGTTTGGAGTTGACAAGCAAAAGGGTCCTCCTTGAAGGCCCCACAGGTAGATGCTGGTATCTTGGGGAACGAGTCCTGAGACAAGTCCATGGAAACATGAATGCAGCTGTGACACCTTCCATGCCACCAGAGAACATGAGGCACACTAGCCACCTAGTGGGTGATGAACTAGAAGAAGCTCTGAGGGGTTGGGATGCTGAGGGATTCACCTCCCCTCGCATAGAATACACTGCCTTCTGCCGACAATATCTGATGAATCCTAGGGTCACTGGTCTCCCACCTCAAGGGGTGAGCTCCCCACACTCTTAAACTCTTTTTTAAGATTACATGAAAGACTCCATTTGACAAATATTTGAATTTCAGGGCCGACGGGCAAGGGGACACAGCTCCACAGTTGGATCTGCCACTGGGATGACTTACAATGACGAGGATGAGGACCTTAAAGGAAATCAACCTCCACCCCTCCCACAACTAAATTGGTATGTGAACTTGTGCAGTGGGACAAAATTTGTGAAGACTGACATTACCCATCCACCATTCGATGAATATCCCAAGATCGATCCATATTATGAGAATGTGAGTTCTAAACTCTTATCTTCTTGAAATTGGATTCTTTCATTATTGTTAACCATGTTTATACTTTCCTAGGTTCCACGGGAGTATGCCCAGGAATGCATCGAACTCAATGAAGGATTGAGGAGGGATCTTGTGCGAATGAGTTTAGAGAACTCAGTTCTGGAAGCACGCTTAAATCCCCAAGTGAGTGATCATCTCATTAACTTTCAACTAGGATTGGCACCATTACCCTCCTAACTCATTATCTTTGTTTGCAACAGGCATCATCATCTTATCCACCACAGGATATGCCCCCTCCTAGAGCACCTCGTTCAGGGCATGATGGAGCTGGGCCAAGTCGAAAGAGAAGGCCCACGGGAAATCATTGAGTTTCACTCACCTCTTGTTAGGAATGTTGGAATCTTTCTATCTATCTTGTCATGTACTAATTAGGAACTTCAATTCCCAACCTTGAGCCTTTATTATGGATACTTGATGAATCTATGTTCGAACTTTATTGCAATGATATGATCTTGTATTGAGTGAAAAATGGGCTTAAATCAAGCACAAAAGAGTCAAAACATCACAAAAGGGCCAAACGAAGGCATAACAAGGCAAAAATGGGCGAAACAAGACGGCGGCCTCGGGTGACCACCTGGGGCTGGGCGGCTAGCCGCCTGGGCCCAGGCGGCTAGCCGCCCAGGCCTAGGTGGTCACCCGAGCCCGAAGCGGTGTTTCGCCTGATTTTAGGAAACTTCCTATTTTGACGGGATTCCACCTTCCAAAACACGGATTTCCGAATTTTTTCCTATAAAAGCACATACAAGGGGTCTCAAACCCTACTAACATTCATTGAGAGCAAGTTATGGAAGCCCTAGACAAACTCTTGAGTGATTTTCTGAAGGTTATGAGTGCGGAGGCAAGGAAGGAGTTCAAGCGCTACTGCTTGGATCCGTTGTTTTCTTTGATGCATGTGAAGCTTGAAACCACTCTTCTCACTGCTGCTACATACTTTTGGGATCCCCAACTTCATGTATTCCGTTTCAACTATGAAGAGCTATGCCTAACAATGGAAGAGTTCTGCGCTTTGTATGGAGTTTCACCTGTAGGACCTTTCATCCTCCCTACTCCACGCTCAAGTTACTCGATTTCCTTCTCCAACTTCCTTGGGATTTCTCAACAAGAGGCCTCCATATTTGTGAAGGATCACATGGTGAACCTTATGGAAATAGCAACTTCCTTCTTGGCCCATGACAGCAAAGGTACCTTGAATTTCAACCTTCCCACTCAACATGCTCTTGCTTTCTGCTTGATTGGTCGCTTCCTTATCTCCACGGGGACTCTCTATGTCCCTATTCAAATATGCGAACTGATTCCTTTTCTTCTTGAACACAACAACCTGATTCCTATGGTGCTAGCTGAAACCCTCAACAGTTTAGACAAAGTTCATGATAACCCACAAGCCCCATTAGGAGGGAGCCCCATTCTACTGCAGATGTGGCTTCTTGAAAGGCTTAACTTCTTGTCTCTTACCACCATTAACCCATACAAACCCCAACATTATTGTTGCCGTCGAGTTGAACTCCCTGGTCAATTTTCTTTGAGGGAATGGTTGGGCTACTTCCAAACTCTCTCATGGTGAAACATCAGGTGGTTTGTCTCCACATGGGGATGCAAGGAACAAATTCTTCTCCGAACTTCTGGGTGTGCTATGGTCAAGCTCATAGGGTTGAGATCAACTTCATTCTATTGGACTTCAAGAATCCTTCGTCAAATGGGTGCCATGCCAACCATACCTACTTCTGCGGTATTTGATCATTCTGTCGAACCTGTGGGCCCCACAATGGTTAAGTGGGCCAAGACTAGATGGACTGACCAACTGAAACTGACTCGAGTTGAGAACACTGATGGGCCTTATGTCATGAGCCCTGAATACAAGACATGGTTGAAGACTAGCTTGGGTGAAAGAGAAACCATACGCAGGGAGAGGATTTATGACCTCGTCAAGGACACAAGACTTGGATTTTGTAGGGAAGATATTCTGGAAGCAGTGGAAGCAGCACATGCTCATGACTTGCGAAAGAAGCGAAGACTTGAAAGAAAAGCAAACCAAGAGACTCTGAAGAAAATAAAAAAGACTTAAAGACTTTAGAAATAGGATATCTATGGCATGTCAATAGTTCTTTTATCTAACACCAATAAATTGCTATGTCAATCAATTAGTTCTAAATGAATTGCCAATAATAATTCAATTTTGAGATTTGTTGTTGTGGTGTTGTTTGGACCGCACCCAAGGTAACTTTATGGGCTGCCTACGTATCCCCATCCTTTTTTCATTTTTTTCTTTTCTTTCATTTTTCTCTTTTTTTTTCTTTTCCTTTTTCTTTTTTTTTTCTTTTTTTTTTTTTTTTTGAGGAATGGGGAATCAGGCCCTCGTAGTTCAAATGCAACACCAAATCCCCTGTCTTCAAACCTCGGTCTTTGACATGCTTGTTAAATGCTCTTGCAACCCTTCGCTGATATCCCTGCACATGATACAAGGCCCTCAATCGCCTTTCATCGAGCAATGCCAGCTCATCATAACGGTTCTTAATCCAATCTGCTTCTGCTATCTGACTTTCCACAGCAACCCGTAATGACGGTACCTCCAACTCAATAGGCAAAACAGCCTCCATCCCATACACCAAGGAATAAGGGGTAGCCCCTGTTGATGATCTCACAGATGTTCTATAGCCCCACAAGGCTAATGGCAACTTCTCATGCCAATCAGTGTAGGTGTCAGCTGTTTTCTGTAATATCTTCTTAACATTCTTGTTGGCGGCCTCCACTGCTCCATTAGTCTGCGGGCGATAAGGGGAGGATAAATGGTGCACTATGTTGTATTTCTGCAAAAGCTCCTTGGTTTCTTTCTGAAAGTGCTGACCATTGTCTGAAATGATCTCATGGGGTACCCCATACCTGTAGATGATGTTGAGCTGTATGAACTGTGCTACCTTCTTGGCGTTCAGGGTCTTGAAAGATGCTGCCTCTACCCACTTAGTGAAGTAATCGATAGCTACCAAGATGTACTCATGCCCATTGGAGGCTTTCGGCTTAATCTGCCCAATTATATCTATTCCCCACACTGCAAACGGCCAAGGTGATGACATGCTTGTCAAAGGCATGGAAGGCAAGTGTTGTCCATTAGCAAAGACTTGACATTTGTGACACTTCTTAACATGTGCATGGCAATCTCTCTCCATTGTAGACCAATAGTAACCCAACCTCATGATCTTCTTAGCTAGCATATAACCATTCATGTGCGGTGCTCCAACTCCTTCATGGATTTCACTAATAAGACGTTCGGCTTCTTCCTCAGTGACACACAACAGATGGACCCCATCGTATGACCTTCGGTATAGCTTTCCTCCACACAAAACATAGTGACTCGCTAGCCTCCTCAGTGTTCTCCTATCAATGCGGGATGCTCCTTCAGGATACTCCCTTTCCTCAATGAATTTCATGATGTCATAGTACCAAGGATGGCCATCTTTCACTTCTCCTTCTCGAATAGAGCAGCAATACATAGGTTTTTCTCTGCATTCTATCACCAACGGTTTTACATTCCCACCATCCGGGATTTCCACCATGGAAGCTAGAGTTGCCAAAGCATCGGCGAACTGATTCTTATTTCTTGACAAATAATTGAACTCTATTTCCACAAATTCTTTAGTCAAGGCTTCTAAGTAGGCATGATACGGTAGCAGCTTCTCATCACGAGTCTTCCACTCTCCCTTTATCTGGCAGATAATCAGTGCTGAATCTCCGAAAACCTCTAACTCTTTGATCCCCAATTCTAGAGCGGCTTCCAACGCAAGGATGTAGGCTTCATACTCAGCAATGTTGTTGGTTGCTTCAAACCCTAACTTAACCGCCAAGGGTGTAAATGTTTCTTCAGGTGAAACCAGTAGGACTCCTATCCCATACCCTCTCTTATTTGCAGCTCCGTCAAAGTATACCTTCCAAATCTTCTTTCCAATCTCCAGGACATCCTCATCGGGGAATTGATCATTGAATTGTTCTGATGACGCCACAGGGCAGCTAGCCAAGTAATCTGCAATGACACTTCCTTTCACTGACTTCTGTGTTACATACTTTATGTCGAATTCATTGAGGAGAATCGACCAACGAGCAGTTCTGTAGGATAAAACCGGCCTTTCTATCAAGTACTTCAGTGGATCCATACGGCTTATCAAGAAAACCTCATACGACATCATGTAGTGACGTAGTTTCTGAGTTGCCCATACCAAAGCCACACAAGCCTTCTCTATGGCGTTGTACCTCACCTCATAATCTGTCATCTTCTTGCTTAGATAGTAAATGGCATTCTCCTTTTTTGACCCCTCAAGGTACTGAGCTAGCATAGCTCCCGTCGCGGTTTCAGTGACCGACAAGTATAACAATAACGGCTCACCTTGTCGCGGAGGAACTAGAATTGGTGGATTACTCAAATACCTTTTGATAGTCTCAAAGGCTTCTTGACATTCTTCATTCCATACCTTCGGCACACCCTTCTTAAGCAACTTGAAAATCGGCTCACACACCATAGTCAAATTAGCAATGAACCTACTTATGTACTGAATTCTTCCCAAGAACCCTCGAATCTGCTTCTCTGTGCTAGGCGGCTCCATCTCTACAATGGCCTTGATTTTTCCCGGATCGACCTCGATTCCCCTCTGAGTGATCATAAATCCTAATAACTTGCCTGCAGTGACACCAAAAGCGCATTTCTGTGGATTCAACCGCAAGTTGTACTTCTTTGCTCGCTCCAGGAACCTTTCTAGTGCCTTGAAGTGTCCTTCTCGATCCACGGACTTCACGATCATGTCGTCCACATATACTTCCACCTCTTTATGGATTATGTCGTGCAGCAATGTTGTAGCAGCTCTCTGATAGGTAGCCCCGGCATTTCTCAAACCGAACGGCATCACTTTGTAACAATATGTTCCCCACTGTGTGACAAAGGCCGTTTTCTCCATATCTTGCGGCGCCATCTTTATCTGATTGTATCCGGAAAACCCATCCATGAAAGAGAGGAGCGCATGTCCTACAGTACTATCTACCAATACATCAATGTGGGGCAAAGGGAAATCATCCTTAGGGCTTGCTGCATTAAGATCTCGAAAATCCACACACATCCTCACTTTTCCATCCTTTTTAGGCACGGGAACTATATTGGATAACCACTCGGGATACTCCACAACCTGTAGGAACCCCGCATCGAGTTGCTTGGTTACTTCCTCCTTTACCTTCAATGCCCACTCGGGTTTCAATCTTCTCAATTTTTGCTTTACCGGCTTTTTAAGGGGATTGGTGGGGATGAAGTGCTGCACAATGTCTGGATCTATGCCGGGCATGTCTTCATAAGACCATGCAAAGGCCGTTATGTTGGCCTTTAAGAGGGCTATCAGCTTTTCTTTTTCAAGTGGTGAAAGGGTTATCCCAATTTTAATTATCTTTGGCAATTCATTTGTCCCTAAATTGATTGATTCCAATTCATCCATGTTAGGTTCGGTGACACCCCTTTTCCTTCGCTCGACGAGCTCCGGGGGGACGTCATTCCTAGGATCTATATCCATGCCATAAATATCCATAGAAGAGAGAAAAGAAACACTGCAAGCAAACAATGTATAAAAGAAACACACTTCATTAAAGGAACAAGCAAAAAGACACAAACTTGAAAAGGAAACCAAAATTTGGTGCCACAACTATGAAACGACTCCTAACTCCACAAAGTGGGATAGGCGGACACACTTTATTGAAAGCAGGAAAGACTCTAACTAAGGAACCTACAATCTACTATCAGGTAGGTCATGATCTTCCTCTTCAAGGATCTCTGCAATGGCTCCATCTTCTAGGTACCAATTATGAAGTGGCATGGTTGCATGGTGAATTGACGAATCTTGGCAATCTTCTGTTGCTGACTCCCCCAAAGTAAGAACCATATCTTGGAACATGGTGACCATGGTTTCAGAATCCATGTGCTCCACCCAATCTTCTTCTTTCTTCTCCCAATAACTGTCATTGATGGCTTCATCATCCACGATTTCGGCGGTGATTGGATACCACTCGGTGAAGAAAATCTCAAATCCTGGGATTCTGATCTTGGTTGTTGGATTGAACATAGGCTCTGGGAACCCACAATACAGGAAGTCATCCCCCTCCTTGATGAAATAGCCATTCAGAGTCGGCCTGTGTGGTGGAATCTTAAAGTCTGGCACCCTTCCTTCTGCTCTAGCTTTTCCCTTCTCCTTATTCCTCCTTGTCATTTCTGCATAGTCATTCTTAGTGGGCTCATATCCTAACCCAAAAGTGTAGGAAACAACCCGACTTTGAACAGAATGGGGAATTCCTTGTTGGCGACGCCCTAGGCCCATACCCGGGAAGAAATTCATTTTCCGCATTATCTCACCAACATGTAAATTACCATGGGGACAATAGTCAAGGGGGATCAATTCTTCCTTTTCCAACTCCTTTTCAATGCATTGCACATACTCAAACCCCGACAAGGGTATCTCAACTGATTCTGGTTTTATTTCACATACGGGTACTCCCGCCATTTTTAAATCATAATCCCCTTGAAGTGTGACAATGGCTCCCTCATGTGGGAACTTTACCTTTTGATGCAATGATGATGGTACAGCCCCAGCGGGATGAATCCAAGGCCTTCCCAATAATAGATTAAAACATGACGGCACATCCAGGACTTGAAACTCTACTCTGAACTCCGTGGGTCCCATGATTAAAGGTAGAGTGATCACCCCAATTACTTCTCTACGGATATTATCATACGCCCTCACTGTCTGCCCAGATGGAGTGAAATCAGTGGGCCCCAAGCCCAAAACAGTTGCAGTTCTCAAAGGACATACATTCAACGCGGAACCATTATCAATCAAAACTGTGGGAACCCTCTTCCCCATGGTATCAACAGTTATATGCAAGGCTTGGGAGTGGCTTGGCCCACTCTTAGGTAAGTCAGCCTCTGTAAACACAATAGTGGAATTCTTCGGAGCAGGGTTTACTAGATTCACCAATCCCTCAGGAGACAAATCAACCGGAACCTGTATCTGGTTTAACAACTTCAGCACTGTCTGTCTGTGTTTGTGAGAGGCCATAAGCAAGCCCCAGATGGTGATATTGGCATTGGTCTTCTTCAATTGTCGGAGTACTTCATCCTCTTCCTCTTGCACATCAAGGCGCTTATCTAACTCACCCAGTGGATTATCAGATTCCAAGTGCGGAGGCTTGAAATGGCGGCCCCCTCTTGTCATGTGGTCTACTTCTTCATCACTAGCCCATATGTCATCAATTTCATTTGTGTCACCCATCAGGTCATCCCATTCAATCATGTCAATGTCCTCCATCTGCACCTCTTCGGGTATATCATCCCAGCCCGTAGGAATTATGGGCTCACTTGGCAATGGATCAGGATAAAGCACATAGTAATCAAATTTCCCCGAAGGTTCTCCCAATAACCCCACTCGAGGGTCTCCTGCTTCATACCTTTCTTTCAACTGCTGTTGGATGGACTTCTTTGGCAATTGTAGGGTCTTTTGATCAATGAGGTCTTGAACGACCTTTCTCAACATAGCACAGTCCTCAGTGTCATAGCCGGGTATGCCATGGTATTGGCAATATTGATGGGGTGTTTGGGGTCTTGGCTTTAGAGGGTGAGGTATGATAAGGCCTTGGTTACAGCATTGGTAAAAGGCTTGGGTCAAGGACATGGGTAATGGAGTGTATTGTCTTATGGGTAGGCAAGGTCGAGATGGGTCGGCTTCAATGGCATTTATGGAGTTGGATGAATTATGAGAGGGAAGTGGATTTTGAGTGACATTTGGGCGAGTTGGTGGTGAGATGATTTGCTTGTCAAGTAAGTCTTGGATCTCATGCCTAAGGCGATAGCAACGGTTAGTTGAGTGGCCTTTGGCTTGGTGGAATTTGCAGTATTCATTCTCATTGTAGCTCTTGGGCAATGGATTTGGTGGTGGTCTTGGGTCGAGAGGTTTCAACAGGCCTCGGCTTTTTAGCTTTTCAAGTACTTTCTCAAGTGGCATATGCAGCTCGGTGAATTGGCGAGGTGGGTTGGTGTCATTTAGGGAGATAGGTTGAATGGGTTGGGCTATGGCATTGACCTCGGCATTGTTTTTCCCAGCAAAGTTCGGCCTGCGGCTCTTTTGGACTTCTTCTGTCTTGATTGACCCATCGGCAATGGCATCCTCAACTTGTGTACCTGCTCCGATAAGAGCCTTGAAATTAGGGAAGTAGTGAGCAAAGAGGTGCTTGTGATACACCGGCAATAGGTTCTTAACCACCAACTGAATCTGATCTTCCTCATTCGGTCTATCTGCCATTCTCGAGGCCTTTTGCCTCCACCTTGTAATGAAAGCGGAAAAGGTCTCATTAGCCCCTTGTTTTGTGGTCTCTAGGTCCCTTCTTGTGACATCCACTTCAGTGTTGTACTTGTAGTGCTCTGAAAACTCATTACATATGTCCTCCCAAGTTCGGGTTCTATTCTCATCCAAGGCTAGGAACCACTTTAAAGCAGAAGTGGCTAGGGTTTCATGGAACATTTGGGCCAAGAGTTCATCTGTCGCTCCTCGAGGGTGCATAGCTCGTACATACATTTTCAAATGGGTCTTGGGGCAACCCGTTCCATCAAACTTTTCTAATTCGGGCATCTTGAATTGTAGTGGAATACGAGCTTGAGGAAACAAAGATAGGGTACGTACATCCACCATGTCATCTGTCCTACGGATTCCTTTTATAGTTCTCTCCAAGGCTTCTACCTTACTAGCCAACACAGAGTCTGTATCAGAGGTTTTCCCCTTACTTCCCCCTTCTAGGTTAAAAACTTCAGGTGATTCATTCCCCTTGGGCTGAGTGCTTCCCCCATCATTGGTCTTAGTGCCTTCTCCAAACTGGGTCCCATTTTCGGTGTTGTCCCCCGGGGTACGACCATTATTCTGTTCGGGTTCGGACATCTTATGTTGGATATCTTGGGCCATTTTCAAAGCTCTCTCGGATACATCAGTGGTGTAGTCAAGTTTGGTCATGATAGCCTTCAAACAAGTCTCAACATCAAAACCCCCTTCACTAGTTGCTTCATCGGCCATGTCTGACTGGTTGGTAGAATCAATCTTCACTAAGCGCCCTTGCTGGTCGCGGATCCAAGCCAGTACGTCTTCTCACTCCTCTAAGAAAGGGAACAATCAGTCTCTCATCCTAAGGGTATGTCCTAGGCTTCCATATTTGTCTCAATGACCTCACGCCATATATACTCAATTAGTCCCTTTTAACCCAATCACCTTTACAAGGGTCATGGGCGAAAGGTACGTATTAAGGATATAGGGTGCAAAGGTCCTCTATTAATTTTTCCGTTAAGCACATCACAAACACGGTCATGATATCATTACAAACAATGTGGGTGCATAAGGGTGAAACCATAGTGTCCTACAAGTCTGTCTATATGGACTAATGATAAGGGTAGGCTGGGGTCCTTCACTTGCTTGAGCAATCTTTATACCTAACCACATGTGGCATCAGGAACGCCGCGTGGGTCCAGCAGTACGTGATTAACTCATTTAATATACCCAAGGGCAAGCCCAAGGGTACTTGGCAAGAGAGGTTGAGAGCTTTCGCCCCAACTCATGGAATCAGGAAAACCAAGGTTGAGGCTAGGCCCGTCAGTGGCAAGGGACATCGATCCTAACATGCAAGAGTTTGCGCACACAATGCAATAAATGAAAGCACACAATCAAGCGAATGCAATGTGATTGATTTTAATTAAACAAAAGAAATTAACTTAGCCCAATCAAATTGTATAGAGTCTAGCCCACAAATCCCCAGCGGAGTCGCCAAGTCTGTGAACCCCAGAAATTGTTAAGGCCCACAGGAGGGTTTAAAAGTCGCCAATCTGTGGACCCAGGAAAAGAGGGCCCATGAATGGGTTTGGAAAAAGAAAGGAGTCGCCACCTTATTTTTTTAAAGGAAACAAGGAAAACCCTAAAAACGGTTTTGTTTTAGGAAAACAAAAGATTGACTCCATATTTAAAAATGGAAAGGCAAATGATCTTTTGGAAACCAGAGAATTCGGGGATTCGGAGGCTAAGTTACGATATGGGAAGGTTCTAGGCAAAGCCTATAGGCACCCATATCGCCCTAAACGGTCTCTTAATTTAATTGGGCTAAATCAAAGTCTTAATCACACATAAATCAACAGTTATCATCACAGGACAGCATGCATATCATTCATCCATTCATCCATATAATCATGTAAATCAAAGAAAAAACAGAAAAAAGAAGGAGGGGGAGAAAACCTAGGATACTTAGTATCCTAGGGCGGACTTGAACATCACGAAGAGCGCCTACGTACCATGTATGGAAATACATGGATCAAAGTCCACGTAGTTCGAAAGGGAATAGGGTTATAACCTAATCAAGGCCTATGGTAAACCCTAAGTTTCCTTTCAAGTAAAACATGGTGAGTTTCCAAAAATGAATGATTCTCAAAAGGTTTTTGGTAAGTATGGAATTTGATAAAAGATGGAAACTTTGATTTAAAAAGTATTTTTTATTGAAAGGATACTATAGGAATCACCATATTCCCCTATTAGGAAACAACCCTAGGGGGGAGAAAGGGAAAGTTTCAAAGGAAGGAAAGAAGGGTGAATTGGGGCACCCTCATACCCTACTTACCTTAAGCAAAAGCAACCTGTCAAAGTAACCACCCTATTGCATAGGGTAATTACCTTATTTGTAAGATTTCATCTCACAATAGCCAAAATAACCACCCCACATTGGTGGGGTAGTTGCACCTGTTGTACCTGTCAAAGCACCTGCAATTTCCATGCAAACATACCAAAAATGCCAACCAAACAAGCTAGATTCCAAATCAAGCCATTATCATGCCCAAACATGGGCTAACACATGCTCAAAATATCATATCAAGGACAAATAACAGATCTGGACAGAATTGAAATAAGGCTTAAAATCAACCACAAGTCATGCAACAACATGAATCATAAGCTAACTGAAACCCTAATTCAACCCTACATGCAATGACATGCAAAAAACCCTAAAATCACCTATATGAATGCTAGAAATATCATAGTTATCAAATATGCAGCACATATATATCAACTATGAAGAAAACACAAAGAAAAACCCTAAGCTATCATGCTATATGCAACTAAACTCACACAAGGATGATAAAAACCCTAGAATCACAATTGTGCTAAAAAACACATTGAATAACTTTAAATCATGCAAAGCCCATCATAGACATCATGCTAATCATGCATATTAATCAATAGAAGCATCCACACATGAGAAAAATACAAGCTTGCACATGAAATATAGCTATTCTAAACATAAACTCAATTTCAGCACTAAGGAAACCCTAGAATCCCAAACATGCAGTAAATCACATGGGACATCATCCTAGCATACTAAACAGCCCATAAATATTATCCTAATCATGCATACATTCCAATGGAAGCAACAAAACACAATAAAAACATAAGCTCTAATATGCCAAAGAGTTATTTCATGCAGAAAACCATTTTAAGCACCTAAGAAACCCTAAAGTCCCAAACATGCAGTAAATCACATGGAATAACATCCTAGCATACTAAACAGCCCACAAATATGATCCTAAACATGCATGGAAGCAACAAGACATGATAAAAACACAAGCTTTGATATGCAATCATCCTATTCTATGCAAAAACCCTAACTTTAAAAGAGAGAAGAGGAGGAAGGGGGGAATACCTATGGTGAAGTATCCTTTTGCTGCTGTAGGGAGTCCTCCTTCTCTTGTGTACTGCTGGAAACAACCTCCTTCAAGCCTTCAAGCAATGCTCCAGCCTTCCTTCAAGCTTTCTCTCACACTCTCTCACTCTAAGTTTAGGTTAAACTACCCTAAGGACGGCTGCCATAGCCTCCAAGTCTCACCAAAGTGCCTCCAAAGTGTCCTCCAAGTGCCTCCCTATTGCTGAAGTATAAGGGGGTATTTATAGGGATTGAGGGAAAACCCTCAATGGTTGGGATTAAAACCCTAGGGATTGATCCAAGGGCTCTTAGAGGTTCCCTTGGGGCTCAAGTAGGTCAAATAGGGCTGAAATTAGGGTTAAATGGCGGCTAAAGGCGAGCAAATCCGAGAAAATAGGATGGGAGCCGCGTCAAGGCTCAAAATAGGAAAGTGGCTCGGGTGACCACCTGGGGCTGGGCGGCTAGCAGCCTGGGCCCAGGCGGCTAGCCGCCCAGGCCTGGGTGGTCACCCGAGGCCATGTCAGCTTCAGCCCATTTTTGACCCTTTCAGCTTCCAAATGTGTTTCAGGGCCCAAATCAACTCCGATTTTGACGAAACGAAAGCCAAAACGACCGTGTTTCGAAGAGGAATGTAATTTGAGTCACTTGAGGGAAAGAAACCCTAGCCATGGCTGCATGGTTGGGTCCTACAAAGGTGGTTAACCGCTATGCCTCACCATCGCTTAGCTTAGGTATGCACATAGGGTTGCACCGAATGCTTTCCAATTCGAAATTCAACCTCCCTAAACACATTTGGGGATGAAATTAAGACCAATCAAGGTCAAATGAGTAGTCATGGAGTGAAAATCATAAGTCAATTCGAGCAAACCCGAAGTAGGTCTCTTAGCCACCCTGAGCCTTGTTGAGCCATTCTAATCCCGAACCTTCAATTCATCGAATTGATCCCACAAATACCTCAAATACAACCATATGAACTCCAATTGGCAACTTGGAGATCATTTCAAGGTCAAATGGAAAGTTTGTGACCAAAAAGACGATTATGCCCCTCAACTCACAAAAGTTCTTATTAACCCTCAAGATCAACTCCAAATCGAACCAAAATTCATACACACCATCCTTAGGACCCTAGAAACTCAATGCAAAAGACTAGACTCAAAAAGGAAACAAAAAGACACATGCAATGACAAACCCTAGCTAAGGTGACAGGTGGCAAAAATGGGGTGTGACACTGTGCTGGTTTCTTTCTTCTCGGGTAGTCAAGTCTTGCCTTGGTGTTTCTCCTCTGTGACTTTCGGTGTCCCAAAGGTTGGTATTCTCTTATTTTAGTTGCGATCAAATTGTTTAAACTCATGCCAAGGAGTGAGTTTAAAATGTTTATTCTCTTATTTATTCTCTTATTTTAGTTGAAAATGTTTCTGGAACTACGGAAAGGGGTGACAAACTGGTAAATACTTAATTCACATGGATCACAATCCAACAGCTTTAAAAATAAGCCCAGACAGAATTGCATCCGGGATCCTGGATTGGAATGGAATTGTATATATATATATATTTGAAAAGTTTTATTCCATATGCTCTTGTACATTCATTATATGTTTCTTTTCAAACATTAGTTGCAAGTATATTTCACAAAAAATATCCAATACTGAAGCTTAATACCCCATGCCATATTAGATTATCAAATAATATTATATTTATAGAACATTCCAATGAATTATATGCTTACTGTCAAGATATGAAATAAATAGCTTTATTGATTTCAATTTCAAAATTGAGTGTTTTGATTTTCTTATAGGTGGTTCATAAGTCATAACCCATAATTAATAATCTTGTGAACATCTTCACATATCTAATCTAATATATATATATATATATTGAGGAGGGTTCCGTTGACACCTTGTGTAAGAGTTAAACTCTTACACCTTTTTATATCCATTAATGCTTGTCATATGTAAGGGGAAATAATTGTTTTGAATCTTTTATTCGAGTTCATTTCTAAGTTGGGTTATTGATGCCAGTCGGGTTATAAGGACTCCTTTTACTTGTCCCTCTTCGCTGCCAACGATGCTCTTACGATCGTTGACTGTGCAATCGTCGTTGCTACCGCAAGCTCATTCTTCTTCTTCTTTTTTGCCTCCTTGTCCACAGCTGTCGAAGTTGCACTCACCAACATCATTCCTTCTCTGCCTCTCCTTTCTTTTTTACCTATTTAACCTAAATGACAGATCTGAGATCTATGAGTGATGAATCATCTTCTTCTTTACCCATTTATCCTTTTTTTTTTTTTTATTCTGTTTGTTTTGGGTCATGTATCCATTAATCTGCAAGTCAGATATGAGATACAAGAGATTATTGTTGTTGTTAATAATGATATTTTCTCAATATCTTATAATTTTTAATTTGCTAATCTTCGCCAACACCATCATAGTCTCACAAATATATAAGTACCAACACGTGATTTTAATTTCTTGAAATTTAATATACTCTATTTGTTTAAGCTTTGTGAGCATCAATGGAGGAAATTTTGTTTTTAACTATGTGAGTATCAATAGAGAAGTAGAAGGTGTCATATGTAAAGGAAACACTTGGACGCACAAGTGTTGGGAGTTTTGGCTGAGAAATTTCACCCCATAACCAGAATAGCATTCTTCAACCCCATATTTTCTAATTCCCCTTCCCCATCCCATGCCAACCCATAGACGTGCTCGTGACGGCACAAGTGAGTCTCATCGTTGACAAAGGCATTGGCGATGTCTACTTGTTGGTTGCTTCTAAGTTTTGTACCAATGGATGTAAATAAATCAAACAATTAAAAAGGATGGGAGTAAAAAGGATATGGAGGTGTGTAGAGAAGTGAAGAAGAGAGAATCATAAGAACTAATAGGAAGAACCGAAGAACTAGAGATTTAGACAGAGTTGGTTGAATAAAATGGATTTTGGGTTACCTATTAACCCGATCCATATCTATTGTTAAAATTAAAAAATTCAAAATATATAGAGCCATTAGATCAAAAGAGATCAATGGCTCAAAAAAGGTGTAAGAGTTAAACTCTTACACCAGGTGTCAACGGAACCCTCTCCATATATATTTGATCTATTAGAAACAACATCAAGATATTAGCAATTAGTAAATTTTATATCAGCTAAAACTTATAAACCATGGAAATAAGTTCCTTCCTAGAAAAATAATCAGATCTGTCATATTCAACTGCTTGTTTAGGTATTGGTCGGATACTCCTATTGGATACAAACAAGCTTACTAAATTTTCTTTTATTTTAAACCAGGTTCGGTTCATAGTCAAACCCACTGCCTAATTTGATATGTTTGGTATGGATCTGCCCCTTGTTGATTTTTTATTGAGTTTGAGGTGGCCGTCATGATTGAAATGTGTATGTGTTATATGATGCTTTCTGTATGATAATTGTGTTCAATGGGATGTGAGTGAGTTTCATTGATTGCACTTTATTTCTTTTTGAACTTTTAATTGCTTTTCTCTCTCCATTTGAAGGATCCAACCCAAGTCCTACATCTATCAGATTGACCCACAATTATTATCATCAGGGTACGTTTTGCGGATGACCACAAAGCTCTATTGCCCAAGTTAATTAAAAAACCCTCTTTATATGATGTAATTTCCCTGACCACTTGTTAATTTTTATATTTTTCTCTTGGACCTTACCACTTCTCATTGCAGTGAATGTATTCAGTACTTTAAAGCATTCTTATGCATGTTTGCCAAATAGAAGTAGCTGCATTGAAACAGTGGCCTGTACCTTGTGTTTCTTTCATCATGTACTCCTGTATTATGATACATTAGTAGTTTCAAATTTCCTTTCTCATGATGGTCAAAGGTTATTTGGGGAGCCAGAAAACCGGTCGGTTAGACTTGATCGCAAACGAATTTCTAGAAATTGTGATGAGTTTGTGAAAATCACTCCTACAGCGGTACTTTTTTTTGGTGATAAAAGAAAACCATCGTCAACCTAGTTCTCTATCTATTATAAAACTGGATGGGTTCATACCTGTCTAGCCAAATCCAGAAAATTTTTCCAACAGGCCCTTCCAATTTTGTTCCTACATCCATTTCTAGGTGGTTTTTTTTTTCCTGGCACTTTCGTTTCCTTGCCCTCATTGTTTCTGCCATTTTTAGGTTTTTTTTTTCTCTCTCTTTTGTTTTTTTTTTTTTTCCCTTCCTTCCCTCCCTGTTTTTTCTCTGTTTTTTTTTTTTTTTCTCATTCTTTTACCCTTTTCCCATACGCCTCTCTTTCTCTCTTTCCTCCTTTCCTCTCTTATCAGGTAGATAGGTACATACTTTCTCTCTCTCTCTTTCTCTCGCAACCATCTCAAATTTTGAAATGGGAATTTTAAACCCATATGAAACTCTCTTTCTCTTTCTTTGATCAATGGTTTTCTATTTGAATTTAAGGTTTAAATTTTTCAAAGAGGATTCAAATTTTAAATCAGTTGGCCTATCAACCACATCTTCTTCTCATTGATTTTTTTTTTATTATTGGTACCCGGGCATCGCTTGGGGTTTCTACTAGTATATATATATATACTAGCAGGGACCCGCGCGATGCGCGGGAATTGCAAACTCTAGATATCTTATTGACCGAAAAAAAAAAGAAAAAAAAGCAATTTATATGTTTAGTGACAACCAATGACCTTTTAAGAAGGGGTTTTCAAAGTTTAAAATGAAAAAACATGGAAAAAAATTATTATTTTGTATAAAAAGAGGGGGAGAGACATTGGTGGACTCAGAAGTAAAGTGAGAAGAGAGTTTTGGAATGAGAGTTTTTTAGGCTGCTATGTCACCATAACTCTTAAATATAGTATAGAATATTCAATTCGATACCGAACCTAAAAACTTGAGTCGAAACAACCCAACCCAATGTGGTCAAACAGGTTTGGATATGGGTTTGGACCAATCCAACTTTCACACCTAACATTGCTTGTAACCCCACTTAGATTTTAGGAGATTAGTAATGCTAAATGCCCAAAAATTTGGATTCTTATGGTGGTAAAAAAAGAAAAAAGGTTTTATGGAGAGGGGAATTACTTTTGGCAATAAAAACTAAGTTGATAGCTGTGTGTCACATATATACCATATAGAGGGAAGGAGAATGGGTTTCAAATTTTGAATTTTGAAATTTATTAGTTAAGAGGAGAGTCAGGTCAAGAAGAGAGGGAGAATTAGAGGGAGGGAGAGGCGTCAAAGAAAGGAAAGAAGGGGACAATTGAAGGGCTAGAGAGAGAAAGAGAGAAAGAGGGAAGAAGGTTGAGGTGTGGGCCCAAAGAGAATGGGAGAAGAGGGATTTGGAGGGAAAGCCTAATAGGCTGCCAACACATCACTTGCTGACCTCACCACAACCTTCTTTTATAGTATTAGAATAGATATATATATTTTTACATAGTAGAAAAAGTTTAAGTTCAAATAGAGCTCAAGCTGTGGGTTTTTAGCATAGAGCTTGCAAACATACTACGCAAAAATGTACGCAGTAGGGAGGATGGCATCAGTATGGGGAAAGGATTGCCTTGAGTTCAAACCAGAGAGATGGATATCAGAGGAAGGAGGGATTAAACATGAGCCATCACACAAGTTTTTTGCATTTAGTGCAGGACCAAGGACTTGTCCAGGGAAGGAGTTGGGTCTGATACAAATGAAGGCTATTGCAGCTACTATCATTCATAACTACCATGTACAGGTAATTAAAGGCCAATCTGCAACCTTTAAGGCTTCTATCATTCTTAAAATGAAGCATGGCTTAAAGGCTAAGGTTAAAAAGAGATGGGCTTGAGAAGTATTGATTTGGGTGTTGCAACATCCATCATTATTGGCTGCTAATACATAGATACACTAGTTTAGAGATAATCTTTGCAAAAGTCATATACGGAGACAATCTCTCCTTGATATATATAAATAAAGGAGGAAATCTCCTCTCTTTTTTTCGTTTTGGTATAATAAGGAGGGAAACTCTCTTGATTGCATGTATGTCTGTGAATGAATAAAATTTTCTTGACATGTTGTATGCTAGTTATAATGTTAGGTTTCAGGAAGTTCAAAATTATTAATCAAACTCTCTTGGCCAAAAAAAAAGTTTAAGTTCAAAATTATTTTTTCTTCCCTTTCCCCTGTACAACCTTCCTTCTCATTCCTTTAATATAAGTTGTCGAAAGAATAATCTTGACTGGAGGATCAACATTAAAGGGTTGTTTGGTAAACTTAAAAACCTGACTACTTAAGTTTAACCAATTTTTTTATTTCACATTGATTGTTAAATCTCTTTTTTCTAATAATCCTATTTAACTAGACCGAGAGAGAATAATAGCATTTTTAGTACTTATATAAGTACTGTAAATGAAATTACTGTTTGGTTCCCGCGCATCACGCGGGTCCATTCTAGTAGCTATCAATTTGAAAAAAGAAATGGTTTTGGGGATGAATATGCTACATTATTCAGTGCATTAGTTCAATTATAAATATGGTTGCACCCAATGAGGCTAACTAAATACCTGACATTAAGGAATTACCAGTAGTCCATACAAGAACAAGACCCATTCTCGAAATGGTGAAAACGCTTTCGATCCCTCACAGTTATCTTTCGTTTATATATTTGTGAGATAAGCTTTATTGAAGAGTGACAATCATCACACATGCGGAGGTTCTTAACTATCCGAAGTGGTGTTTGGGGGCTTGTATTGATTAAGCCAAAAGCAACTGCAACCTTATTGCTTTTGTGAGATAAGCTTTATTGAAGAGTGACAATGAAACTAAATATTGGGTCTTCTTCTAGTAAAGCATAAAACACTGTTCAGTTTTTACATACAGATTCGATGAAGTTCATTCCATTATTGTCTGTTTGTATAAATAAGATATTATTACTAATCTCTTTATTGCTTTTAAATTTCTGTGTGCTCTTTCAAGATTTTCATGCTCACATATAAACTATAGAAGTGGACACGTACCTGTTCACTATTCATGTACAGTAACCAATGCCTCCGCCTTATAATAGAAGTAAAGATTGCCCTACTCTTTGTATCATATTCAATTTGTATTACATGCGTCATTGATGCAAAGTTTGCCCCTGATAATAAAAAACCCAAATTCAAATTCAGTCTTTCTACTTATCTTAACTACCCTTTTTTTCACTGTTTAAATTTGATTACATTTCATATTCTCTTTCAGGCTTATTTATCACTATCTTTTTTCACTCTTTAAATTTGATTAAATTTCATATTCTCTTTCAGGCTTATTTATCACTATCATCACAACAGCATCCTGTTAAAAGCCTTGCCGCTTTTGAGGAAGTGGTGCTTGTCTGCTGTATTCCCCTTTGCATTTTTGTGTGTTGGCTTGCTACTGGGTTTAGCAGTGGTGCTTCAGTTGGCTAGATAGTGGTACTTTGAGTTCTTTGCTGTTCTGCTGCTCATACGTGCTGGTTCACTATGTTGCTTGAGTTAGGCTTGGTGTGGGCAGTGTTGGTGGCTGCTGGTTCTAGTCGAGGCCGTGGCCGGGCCAAGGGTAGTGTGATCGCTGAGTCAGCTGCGTCAGGCCATGGTCGGGGCCGGGGCCAAGCCAAGGGTATTGTGATCGATGAGTCAGCTGTGTCAGGCCGTGGTCGGGGCCGGCGCCAAGCCATTGCCTCTGACAAAGACAAAAGCAAAGGCAAGGGCACTCCTACAGGAAAAGGCAAGAACAAGCGCATGCCTCGCTCCCCTACGCCTTCAGAGAGTTTTGACTCTAGCTCTTCCAGTGAGGAGGATCCTGCCTCGTCTCCTGTCGTTGAGGGTGATTCTGATTTACCCCGTGTTGAAGTGCTTGGGACTGATGTGCTTGCCACCATAGTGATGGGTCTTCAGGAGGTTGAGTCGTGGTGGAGTGTTCCTGACTCCAAGAAGTCCTATCTTTCTCATTTTTCTCGTCGGAAAGTGTTATGCGAGCGGATTGTGGACCTTGATGGGATCGCCAATTGGTTTGTCAATCAGCTGTTTCAACATCGTCATTGGCGCCCTATCCTGAACTTAGCGGGTCGTATTTATCCTAGGTTGGTTCAGATCTTCTATGCCAACTTTTCTAATTGGGATATTGGTGATTGGCGGCTTTATACGAATGTTCTGGGTGTGGATATTGAGTTCTCGGCCTATACAGTTGCTCACTTTCTTGGTTTGCGACGGGTTCCCTCTCCTAGCATCCCCTCTGATTCCCCACCTCAGACTCCGCAGATCTCTGATGTGTATGCTACATTGTGCGGCGGACCGATTGAAGTGAAGGGTGTGCTTCATGCCAGTTCCATGACGGAAGACTATCAAGTTCTTCATAAGGTTGTGTGCAACACCATTCTACTGACTACTCACTAGTCGGAGGTTTCTGTTGAGCGCGCAAGGTTTTTATATGCAATGGGTGTTGGTGATTCTATCGACTTGGCTTCCTTGATTATCCAGCTCGTTTACCAGGCCTCTCACATTACCTCTACATCGACTGGGTTGCCTTTTGGAGTATTGATCTCAAATTTTTTGCTTTCCAAGGGGGTCCCTGCAGATATACAGTTTTGTGATCAGCAACGGGCTGTCTCTGATGTAACCTTGAAGCAGAGTTTGGGGCAACGTAAAGGGAAACAGGCTCGTTTTGCTCCTGATTCGTCTACATCCACCATGCCACCTCCTGTTGCACCTACTGTTCCTGCTCCTGCGCCTCTTATTGCCGATCAGTTTACTCAGATTATGGATGTTTTGACTGAGTTGTGTGATCGGATGTCTCGGATCGAGGCTCACTTAGCTGCTCGTGATGGCCCTCTGCCTCCGTTACCTCCTCGTGGTCGTGGTGGTGGCCAGTAGTTCCTAGGTTCTCTTGGTTGTGTTCTCTTTATTTCTTTTGACAGTCTAGGTAGCTTGGGGGTTTATGGTGGCTGGCCATTTCGTTTTGGCATTTTGTGGCTCTTTGTTTTGTTTTCTCTACTATTCCCTACTTATTCATATCTATCCCTTATTCCCTGCTTCTTTCTTGCTTTGACACTTCTTGACAAAAAGGGGGAGAGTGATTATATATGTTTATGTTGGTTTTCTTTCTATTTACTTGTTTTCTTTCTCTTTACTTCTGTGTTATTATGCTTGGTCTTCTTTGTCTCATGCTTGCAGATCACAGGTTTGAGCATTGACATTGCGTGATAGTCTAAGCAGTTGGTTCTTGTCATTTTTATTGAGTTGTATTTCTCATAGTGAGTTTAGGACTTGTTCAGTTTGGTGGTTTGGGAATAGGTCTTATATCTCCTGTTGAGATTTAGGTTGGATTTAGGTTGGTTTTGTCACGGAATTGCCAAAGGGGAGATTGTAAAGTCCATGTTTTTCGTGTTGGAAAATTCCGTGTCAATGGGGTAATTGTTGTCTTATGTGTCGTGAAGATTGGTGAAGCTGCAAAGTTGAAACAAAGCATGGATTTCAAAGCTTCGACTCACAATTGTTCTTAGGAAAGGTAAATGATTGTAGAAGCATGAGTTTTTAGTGTTTAAAAATCATTTCAAATCTTTTTCAATATTTCTTTATTTATAAAAATGGTTTTGAAGAAGATTTTTTTTTAGCTTCTGAGGTTTTTCATGCAGGTGGATCGATCCATGGCCTAGGAGGATCGATCCGTGATATTTTAGAAATAGCAATTTGCTTCTGCCTAGGTGGATCGATCCATGGACTATGGGGATCGATCCATGGTATTTTAAAAATGCAACTTTTGCTTCTGCCTAGGTGGATCGATCCATGGACTAGGTGGATCGATCCATACTGCTCTAGAAATGCAAATATAATCTTTGTCAACCCGGATCGATCTGGCATGAACTCGGATTGATTCGGGCTCATAAAAAACAGTTTTTAAAGTTTTTAAAACCGACCTTTTTAATACCAAAACGTGGTACAGCCACTTGAGGTTTCTTAGACTATATATATGGAGTCTTTTATTATTGAGAGGGTCAAGCAAACCTCTCCCAATTAGGTTTTCTAAAGCTGATCTTCTCAAAACCTTTTTAGAGTACTTTACCCTAGGTTTTCACATACATGCTCTACAGACCTTCAAACCACACACTCTTTCACATCCTTGGATGATTGTGAGTCCGTTGCGATGGTGATCGAGTTTGCGAGTTCGTGCTAGAAGGAATCGCTGTGAAGCGGTTGGTTGCAACCAAAGCTGTGTCGACGGCCGGAGATCGATCGTGGGAGTGAAGACAATTAATTGCTTTAGTCCTTGTGGTATGTAAGTGTGTCTTGTACTCATTGAGTTCATAGTGGATTTGCTTCAACTGGACTAGGTCCCGTGGTTTTTCCCATCTAGGGTTTTCCACGTAAAAATCTCTTGTGCAATTTTTACTTGCTTTTATATCTGCAGTGTGATTGATTTGATTGTGTTAATAAGGATTTAGGGTGTTGATTATTAAAATCTGGTAAGATTAATAGGAATACCTATTTAACCCCCCTTCTACGTATTGTAGGGTCAGTATAGCAGGAATTTTACTTGCTTTGTTATAGATAAGCAATTGTTTTACTTGATGGGATTTCCAAGCGTATTTGACAGTGTATTCAATCAAGAATTAAACTATTATTTTTTGTCAGTAGTTCTCTGATTCGATTTATACTTTTCCAGATTTTGTCTTTAATTAAAATGGTTGTCCTTTTCTTTTTCCTTCTTTTTTAGGAGTACTATAAAGAAGTAAGGTATTATAAACATCCCTTAACTATCCAAGGCAACCAATGAGAAGATGGACACATATTGTTTTATTATAAAGACATGTTGGCTTATGCTCTATATCACTAAAGTATTGGTTGTCTTCATATTTATTTGCGATTCCCCCGCATCGCGTGGGTTCATATTAGTGTGTGTGTGTGTGTGTGTATATATATATATATATATATATATATATATATATATGTTATTGCAACAAAGTGTTTCTTTATTGCGACAATAATAACCAATGCAATACCCTATTGCAACAATTTCTTTTGATGCTATAACCTATTGCAACAAAAGTATTCAATGCAATCTCCTATTGCGACAACAATTATTGATGCAATAGCTAATGGCACCACTTCCCTTCCCCTAGGGGAGTGGGCGCCTCGTTTTTTTTATTATTTCTTATTTCAGTAAACCAAAAATGGTTGTGTAATTGATGCAATAGCTAATAGCACCACTTCCCTTTCACTGGGGGAGTGGACGCCTCGTTTTTTTATCACTTCTTATTTCAGTAAACCAAAAATGGTTGTGTACTTTAATGATTTATTTATATATGCTTTGTTGACTAGGAAATATATATATTACTTTAAAAGATAGGTTAGGGCTATTACAAATATAATAGATTAAAGATATTTATATCATTTTAGCTAAGTGAGGCGGGGAAAGATCAAACCAGTACTACCCCAAAACCGTTTTGGTTTTTAAAATTAAATACCAAATTTACGCCATCCTCCTTCAATTAAGTTACAAACCATACCTATAGGGCTAGTGCCGTGCGGGCCCCGATGAGTTAGGCTAAAATTGCTATTGCCATGTATGGATTTTTTAAATAAAAATAAAAAGATGCTATTGCAACAAATTACTTGTAGAATAAAGGTCCACTATATTGCAACAATAGTACCGATGTAATAACCTATTGCAATAACCATTCCCTATGTAATATTGTATTGCATATAGTTGTGCTCTATTGCCACCAAATTAGTCGATGTAATAGGCTATTATAGCAAACTTACATCATGCAATATGTTATTGCAACAATACTTCTTGATGCAATAGCACATGGCGCTGACCTTTCCTTTTCACGAGAGAAGGTGGGATAATTTAAGTGTCTATTGCAACGAGAATTGCCGATGCAATATCATATTGCAACCTCTATTATTGCCGTTGTACCATCATGTTCTATTGCAATAACAGTAGTTGATGCAATAGGTTATTGCAACAAACTTGTTCGATACAATATGTTATTGCAACACCGGGTTTTGATGCAATAGCATATGTTGTGAGTACATCTACACCTAGGACCCTATTACAACAATATTGTTTGATGCGATAGCCTATTGCAACAAACATACTCGATGCAAGGACCCTATTGCAACAAAAATTATTGATGCAATACCATTATGCTTTATTGCAACAAAAGAACTCGATGCAATATGTTATTGCAACAAACGTACTCGATGCAATATGTTATTGCAACAATACCTATTGATGCAATAGCACATGGCGCCAACCTCCTCCCATTTGGCGGGAGAATGTGGCATCTTTTAAGTGTTTATTGCAACGACAAAAATTTTGTTGTTGCAATACGCAGGATATTACCACTATATCTTGCGTTGTTGCAATAACTTTCGTTGCAATAGAGTGTTTTTGTTGTAGTGACTGTTCCAATGATATACACAATGATCATAATCATTAGTTCTAAAACCAAATTTATTAATTGCATTATGAAAAGTGTAATACCATTGTCTTTATGCTTGTTTAAGACCATATAATGATTTTTTAAGCTTATAAACGTTATTTTCATAACCTTTAATTTTATAACCATCTGGTTGTTGCATAAAAATTTCTTCCTTTAGTTCTCCATTTCAAAATGTGGTTTTTACATCCGATATATTGATATAATTCCAGATCTAAAGCAGCAACAATAGACATTAAAATTCTAATGGAAGTAAATTTAGCAACAGGATAATATGTTTCTTCATTGTCTAAACCGGGTTTTTGTGTGAATCCTTTTGCCACTAGTCTAGCCTTATATTTTTCAATATTACCATCACATTTGAATTTTCTTTTTAATATCCATTTACACCCAATTGCTTTTCTATCTCTAGGCAATTCCACTAATTCCCATACATAATTTTTTATGATAGAATCTAGTTCTTCTTGAATAGCTTCCTTCCATTCTATTAAATCAGGAGAAGACAAAGCTTCTTCAATATTTATTGGATCTTCAATTTCATCTTCATTTATGAACGTAAAATGATCTTTTAATTTTATAGATGGATTTCTCTCTCTATGAATTTTACTAAGTATATCATGAGGATTTTCATTGGGTTGAGATAAAATTTCAACATTAGGAGTACCATCACTTTCATTATGTAAAATTTCTTTTTCTTTAGAAATTTCAAATAATTCTACCAATTTATTAGGATTTCTTGTATCAATTTCGTCGTCCAAAAATTTGACATCCCTACTTTCACTTATACTAATAGTTTCATTACTATGACAAATAGCAAATTTGTATCCTTTAGAATTTTCAAAATATCCAATAAATGTTCCTTTAATTGTTTTACTATCCAATTTACCCCTTAAATGTGATGGAATTAATATATGTGCAGAAGAACCCCAAACTTTTAAATCTTGTAAATTAGGTCTTCTACCTGTCCATATTTCATGTGGAATTCTATTAAGAATTTTAGTGGAAACTAAATTAAGCAAAAAAGTTGCAGTAGCAATAGCTTCTCCCCAAAATTCAGATCCAAGTGATGAGTGACTTAACATTGATCTTACCATATCTAACAAAGTTCTATTGCGTCGTTCTGCAACGCCATTTTGTTGTAGTGTATAACTCATAGTAGTTGATGTAAAATTTCATTATCTTTTGAAAAATCACCAAACAAATCTAATATATATTCTCCTCCATGATCAAACAATAGTATCTTAATATTTCTTTCTAATTGATTTTCATCTTCTTTTTTATACTCTTGAAATTTTTCAAAGACTTTGGATTTTTTGCGCATTAAATATATGTGTCCATATCGAGAAAAATCATCTATGAATGTAACAAAATATTGCATACCTCTATGAGTTTTAACATTTAATGGTCCACATACATTCGAGTGTATAATTGCTAATAAATCATTAGACCTTTTTCCTTTAGGAAAAGGAAATCTAGTAATTTTACCTGATATATATACAAGGTTCACAAGTAGTAAAATCAATGTTCATTTTTGGAATTAATCCCATGCTAATCATTCTTTTCATTTTATTTTTATTGGTATGTCCTAATCTCAAATGCCATATATAAGGATCATCCACAAATCAACAGGCATCGTAATAATTAAAAGAATCAATAAACACATCAGAATAATCAAAAGAACCAACTAGTGCATTTTTATTATTAGAAGAATCAACATTAAGGCGATACAAGCCATCGGTCATAATTGCCCACATAAGGATTCTACCATGTTTCCCAATTGACACCTTCCCAGAACTTGAATGAATATCAATTCTTTTTCATCCATGCGATGGACTGAAATTAGGTTGCGTCTCATGCTAGGTGCAAAAAGTACATCAAACAGATAAAGGTTTCTCTCTCTAGGTATCATAATTTTCACAGTTCCAATGCCCAATACATCACAATAAGTATTATTGCCCATGTATACATGATGATCATTGGCTTTAACCTCTTTCATGTCAACAAAACAGTCTCTTGTCTTTGCCATATGGCGTGACGATGCAGATGTTGGGAATCGAACAAGAGGGAAAAATTGAAGTGCGGAATATAAAAATTTTTCCTACGATTCCACAGCCCATGAATCTAACTATGCATAACACAAAATCAAACCCTAACTACGAAGAGGGTTAGAACACTTACAGAATTTTTTGTCTTCTCCGTTTTGCTCCAAGCTTCGACTCCGGACAGCGGTGAATGAGCAGCCCAAGTGTGCTGCCTCCAACGGTATCCACACCTAGCTAGAGCTTCAAGTCCTTTCCTCCTTTTCCTTGTTGTTGCTAGTGTAGGAGAAGAGAGGAGAGAGAAAGAGGGAGGCTGGAAATTCTGTCCAGCCCTTGGGGAGTTCAACTTATCATGATGTCACACATCATAGTGTGACTTATATAGTCTACACTAAGGGGGCCGGCCCTAGGGGGAAACCCTATTAGGGTTTTATGCAATTTCTCTAAATTGCACAATAACCCCTATAAATTATATCAAATATAAATAGGCCTTAAAGAACTATTCTTTATGCACTCATACCCTTTCTCTCATAGACTTTAAAGCTCATCTTGCATGATCAGTGTGTGACCCATTGGGTTCACATCATCAAGTAGTAGGAATAGCACGAGGTGTGCACAATGGAACTCTTTCCATTTAGGGTCTAATTGGAACTCTTTCCAATTCCCTAATTGATTATAACTCACTTATATCAATTAGGGCTTCTACTAACCATGAGTAACACCTAGCATATGGCTCATGGTGTAGTCCTTAATGAGGTGAATAGTCATTTACAAAGAACCCTTCTGTTATAGTTTATAGGTTACAATTGCATCCTTCTTTCAACACAATGTCTCCAATTGAACTAATAGGACATGGAAGTCTGTCAAGTCCCTAGTTTAATTACTTTATACTCATTCATAGATATCAACTCATTGATGAACTCATGAAACTCTTTTCATATTCATCCTACCATGGCCATGGATTTAATGAGTTATATTATGAATGCTATATGAGACATTCTCTCTCTTTTTCCTAAGAGTAATGGATCCCTTGTTGATCACTCACATGCCTTCATACACATAGCAGTAGGGCCAATGAACACCTTTGCAGACCCCTGAATAGGATCTGCACTTAGTGTTATCAAACTTCTAAAGCTACATGCATAAGGCAACTATGGTGTCTCAGGTCTAAGGATTACTTGTACCACTATAACAATGAGAAACTGATTGACAGGCAGGATAAAACTCCATTCAGTTTATCTCATATCTTTGGTCACATTCAGTGTACCAATTCTCGCAATAGGCACCCACTTGTTGATTGTAGTGTCTCCACACAAATAGCTTGAGACTAGCTATCCTCCTATAGAGTCAGCCTAACAAGTGCTAGTCCTATGGTTCATTACTGTCCATCATAGTGAACCTTCAACTAGGAATGCTTTAGGAGTTTAGTACAGAGATATATCTATAGTCTCAAAATTACAACTCTTTGTAATTCCATATTCTCAACTCTAACTCCATGGACATATTATGTAAATATAAATGATGCATATAAACATAATAGAATAAGCCCTTTTATTAAATCAATAATAAATGTGACATACATAAATGAAATCAAATGATTGTTCCTAATCCCTAAACAATCATCTCTATGATTGGCTCTAGGGCATAATCCTAACAGCAGAATCAACCCACCAAACTCCAAAATCAACATCAGCTAAAAGTGATTCAAATACCACACAAATTATATCTTTGATTCCTCTGAAATTAGATTTATTATTGTTCTTATTTTCACGACAATTAGCTTAATGGGTGACCAAACTTCCCACATTTAAAACATTTTCCCTCACCCCTTTTATTCTTATAATCGTTCTTGAAATTTTTTCCTCTGCCCTTGAAATTTTTAGAAAAATTTTTCTTTTCATTTTTAGGGGCTTCAAACTTTGGGGGATCACTAGAAGAAGCAATGGATATGAAAGATTTCGATGTGTTCCTTTTAGCTCTTCTTTCAGCTTCAATCACTAAAAGAGTTGGTAAATTTTTTATAGTTAATGGGATTGCAGAATAATTAAGAACTACAACCACAGATTCCCATGAATCAGGCAAGCTATGCAAAATGGTAGACACTTACATCCTATCTAGGATTGGATTACTTAGAATAGCTAATTCCTTGGCAATAACAGACAACTTGTTGACATGTTCAATAACATTGTCACTTTCTTTCATTTTAGTTCCATTAAATCTCTCAATTAAAAGTTGAATGTATGTATCAGATGATGCATGATATGCTTCAGTAATGGCATTAAACATGGTTTTAGCATGTTCATATACTTCAAATAAAATTTCAATGTTAGGTTCCATGAATATAAGAAAAATATCTCTAGCGATTTTATCATCAGTTAAATATTTTTCATACATTCTTCTAGCAGCAGTGTTAGTATTTTTAGGTAGTGGAGTTGGAATATCGATATCAATAACATACTCAACCTTATCTTAGAAAAGTATGCGACGGATACGACATTTCCAAACAAAACAATTAGCTCCATTTAATTTTTCAGTTTTGCTTAATTCTTGACTTACTGCTCTACTAGCCATGATTGATGCAATAAAAAAATAAAAATAAAAAATAAAAAATTGAAATATAAGAACTAATGGAATTTTAGTTTAGGGGTTTGACCAGAGTGGAGGAACCAAAAAATATGAATTTATGTGTACCAATAATGATGAGTTTGCCACTTCTGCCTTCACGTTGAAAAGATGCACCACAGTTTAAAATTGCTTCTCTTCAATCACCAAAAATTCCTTCAAGTAGTGAAAAAAAAAATTCTAGTGGAGCTTCTTGCTCTGATACCAATGAAGCAAAAACTATAATAACGTGGAGGAAGAGAGAGATAATTAATGGTTGGGTTGCAATGGGTTTTTTATCCACAAGGGATTTTAAGTGTGGTTAACTTTTTTTTCCTATAATTTAGAGAGAGTTTAGATGGGATTTATAAACTCCCAAACTTCTAACGTTCATGTTAGTTCTTAAAGTTTAGGAATTTAACGTTAGTACTCTCTCCCTTATCCACCTCATTGCCCCCATTCACAACGATATCTCTAGAAAGTGGACTACATGTTTGATCACATCAAACCCCACAAAGCCAACGTGGTTGAAAACATGCAGCCATAATTTCAAAATAAATATAAATATTTAATATAATAAATCCACTTCTTTGCAAGGTTTCAATAAAAAATTTTACCATTGTGTTTCCACCTAAAAATAACATTTTTTGGTAATTAGTGAAAAACCAATGTGAATATGCCATGTGGCCAATTATGGTTAATTAGTTGGGAGCATGTGTGGTTTGACTTGGTCAAAAAAGAAGTTGTCACGACCCAAATTTATTAAGTCGTGATCAATATTAATAAATCCATTTTAATAAAGAAAATCATTTAGGAGGCACGTGAATGGCATATGTTAGAAACCTGTAATTTTATTAAAAATTTCGATATGACCCATTCATAAATGGAACATACCCTAATAAAAACCTGTATAAAATAGTCATAAAATTCCCTGTCAATCATCATCGGTATCATCACAGCTAAATAAACCATATAAAGAGACCTACGAAATTAAAATATTACAACCATAAGTTATAACGTGTCTAGCGCCCATTGGCCGAATACAAAAGTGTTTAGTTAATACATAACCATGATATTAAAACTGTTCAAGATCATAATAATGTTCCAAAATGATCTGACAATTAGCTAGTGCCAATCAATCATAACGCCTCAAGGTGAGGTCTCCCCAACTAGGAAATCATCTGAAAAGTGTATATAAAATATAGGAGTGGGTATAAAACTCAGTAGATATAATTTTTATATAGAAATAACCAAAGAATGATAATATAATCAATTAAAATCATGCTTAAAATAATTAAAACACATGCAATGTCATGAATGATATGCGACTCATGTCCATTTAACATAATCCATAATTATCGACCACTCCCGCAGGAGTCTTCATGCAGAAACGGAGGATTTAAACCCACCTCTAAGAGGACAACACATGGGTTCCTACTTGGAACCGGAAAGTAGCCTCTAATTCAGGAACACAAGGGTTCCTACCTGGAATTGGAAATTACTCAAGACCAAAGAAATGGAAAACATTGCTAAATCCCTTGACCGTTAGTAGCCCAAATCCAATGACCCCTTTAATATACTTTTATCAAGTAATTAATTAAATCCATTTCATGCATTTTATGCCAATGAATGCCATGAAAAGCACAAAAACCCATACACATGTCAGTTATTCCATAAATCAACAATATATAATTATTCCATAATTATATAACACGTGGGGGCTACATAAAACATGTAAAATATAGACCAACAAGAATTTACATAGCATATTGTCACACCCCATTTTTGCCACCTTAGCTAGGGTTTGTCATTTCATGTGTCTTTTTGTTTCCTTTTTGAGTCTAGTCTTTTGCATTGAGTTTCTAGGGTCCTAAGGATGATGTGTATAAATTTTGGTTCGATTTGGAGTTGATCTTGAGGGCTAATAAGAACTTTTGTAACTTGAGGGGCATAATCGTCTTTTTGGTCACAAACTTTCCATTTGACCTTGAAATGATCTCCAAGTTACCAATTGGAGTTCATATGGATACATTTGAGGTATTTATGGGTTCAATTCGATGAATTAATGGTTCGAGATTAGAATGACTCAATATGGCTCAGGTTGGTTAAGAGACCTATTTTGGGTTAGCTCGAATCGGCTCATGATTTTCACTCTATGACTACTCATTTGACTATGATTAGTCTTAATTTCATCCCCAAATGTGTTTAGGGAGGTTGAATTTCAAATTGGAAAGCATTCGGTGCGACCTTGTGTGTATACCTAAGCTAAGCGACGGTGGTGTATAGCGGTTAACTGCCTTTGTAGGACCTAACCATGCAGCCATGGCTAGGGTTTCTTGCCCTCAAGTTATTCAAATTACATTCTCCTTCAAAACACGGTCGTTTTGGCTTTTGTTTAGTCAAAATCGGAGTTGATTTGAGCCCTGAAACACATTTGGAAGCCGAAAGGGTCAGAATAGGGCATAAGCTGATAGGGCCTCGGGTGACCACCCAGGCCTGGGCGGCTAGCCGGCCCAAGTGGCTAGCCACCTAGCCCCAGGTGGTCACCCGAGCCACTTTCCTTTTTTGAGTGCTGAAGCGGATCCCTTCCTATTTCCTCGGATTTGTCCGCTTCCAGCCGCCATTTAAACTTATTTTCAGCCCTATTTGACCTACTTGAGCCCCAAGGGAACCTCTAAGAGCCCTTGGATCAATACCTAGGGTTTTAATTCCAACCATTGAGGGTTTTCCCTCAAACCCTATAAATACCCCCTTATACTTCAGCAATAGGGGAGGAAATTTCTGGAGAAGAAGGCACATGGAGGCTATGGCAGCCATCCTTAGGGTAGTTTAACCTAAATTTTGAGTGAGAGAGTGAGAGAGAGAGCTTGAAGGAGGGCTGGAGTTTGGCTTGAAGGCTTGAAAGAAGGAATTCCTAGTAATGTGTAAGAGAGGGAAGACTCTCTATAGCAGCAACCATAGGTATACCCTCTCTTCCCCTTTTCTCTCTTTTTGAATTAGGGTTTTTTTTGCATAGAATAGCATTATTTCATGTTCAAGCTTATGTTTTTATCATGTGTTGATGCTTCTAATGCTTGAAATACATTACTAGAATAATATTTATAGCTAGATTTGAATGATATAATGTTATTTCATGTGATTTTACAAGTAGTTGTGTTTTTAGGGTTTCTAGAGTTTTTTTTAGGGTTTTGCATCGAATAGTTATAATTTCATGTTAAAGTATTTGTTTTTATCATGTTTTGTTGCTTCTATTAGCTAGTATGCATGTTTAAGATGATGTTTATAGGCTGTTTAGTATGCTAGAGTGTTATTCCATGTGATTTACTGCATATTTGGGATTCTAAGGTTTCTCTTGTGCTGAAATTGAGTTTATGCTTAGAATAGCATTATTTCATGTGAAAGCCTATGTCTTTATCATGTGTAGATCATTCTATTGGTTAATATGCATGGATTGAATGCTGTTCATATTCTGTTTTGCATAGTTTAGTGTCATTTCATGTGATTTTATGCATAAGTGTGATTCTAGGGTTTTATTCATCTTTGTGTTAGGAAAGTTGCATATAGCTTAGGATTTTTCTTTGTTTTCTTCATAGTTGCTGCATATGTGTTGCATATTAGATAATTATGATATTTTTGCATTCATATTAGTTGATTTTAGGGTTTTTTTGCATGTCATTGCATATAGGGCTGAATTAGGGTTTAGTTAGCTTATGATTCATGTTGTTTGCATGATTTATGGTTGATTTTAAGCCTTATTTCAATTTTGTCCAGATTTGTCCATTGTTCTTATTGCCATATTTTGAGCATGTGTTAGCTTATGTTTAAGCATGATAATTGCTTGATTAGGAACTAGTTTGGTTGGTTGGTATTTTTGGTATGTTTTGCATAGAAATTGTAGGTGCTTGACAGGTACAACAAGTGCAACTACCCCACCAATGTAGGGTGGTTATCTTGGTTATTGTAAGATGAAATCTTACAAATAAGGTAATTACCCTTTACAATAGGGTGGTTATTTTGACAAGTTGCTTTTGCTTAAGGTAAGTTGGGTATGAAGGTGCCCTAATTCACCTTACTTTCTTTTCCTTGAAACTTTCCCTTTCTCCCTCCTAGGGTTATTCCTTAATAGAGGGATATGGTGGATTCTATAGTTTCCTTTCATAAAAAAATGCCTTTTAAATCAAAGTTTCTATCTTTACTTGAAATTCCATATTTTCTAAAGATCTTTTGAGAATCATCTGTCTTTGGAAATTCTTTTATCTATGAAAGGAAACTTAGGGTTTACCATAGGCCTTTATTAGGTTATAACCCTATTCCCTTTAGAACTACGTGGACTTTGATCCATGTATTTCCATACATGGTACGTAGGCGCTCTTCGTAAGGTTCAAGTCCGCCCTAGGATACTAAGTATCCTAGGTTTCCTATCCCCTTCTTTCTTTCTTTTTTATGTTTTTCTTTGATTTATTTGCTTATATGGATGAATGAATAGATGAAATGCATGCTGTCTTTTTTATGATAATTGATGATTTGTGTGTGTTTAAGACTTTGATTTAGCCCAATTAAATTAAGAGACCGTTAGGGCAATATGGGTGCCTATAGGCTTTGCCTAGAACCTTCCCATATCGTAACTTAGCCTCCGAATCCACCATCTTTGGTTTCCAAAAGACTTTTTGCCTTTCCATTTTTAAACATGGAGTCATTCTTTTGTTTTCTTTAAAACAAAATGGTTTTTAGGGTTTTCCTTGTTTCCTTTAAAAAATAAGGTGGCGACTCCTTTCCTTTTTCCAAACCCATTTTCTGTTAAACCCTTGTGGGCCACCTTTTTCTGGGGTCCACACATATATATCCAAAATAAACCAAAATATAAAAAGTATATCAACCCATATATTCCCAAATGTAATATTCCTAAATATAGGGTTATGTAAACTAGACTCCCCAGTACGTGCATTACAAAATATACATGATAATACACCCGAAAATCATGTAAACTCATAAATAACACCAATATACCTTTTTTATTCAACATATATGGACTTATATCCTAACCCATTATCATCCCCATGGTTAAAACCCATGAAAATTACACCTACTTCAAATATGTTGCACCAAACATAAAAAAAAATGTGTTGGGAGGGTTGGATCCGAGCCTAGAATGCAAGAACAAGCTCCAAACTCTATAGATCAAGCTTGAATCCTCTCCAAACACATGTAGATCTTCAAATCCAGCCCCCAGAACGTGAGTCCAAGCGTTGAAATAAGGTAAGAGAGTTATAAACCTAAGCATGCAAGAGAAAATGTGATTTTCTCTCTCCAAACACTCCCTTTCTCTTTCTCTCTCTCCTTCTCTCTCAAGCTCTCTTGGTGTAAAATGCTGAAAATGGGGTGTAAAAGTCGTGTGATAAGGGTTTTAAAAGGGGTGAGGGGTACATGCGTCTTTTGACGCACATTAAAATGATTTACAAATCTACGATGCCCGATCGATCGAGGTCTGAGGCCCAATCGATTGGACCATGGCAGAATCTAATTGCCTTATTTGTAGCACCTCCGATTGTTCGGCCTCAAGGCCCAATCGATCGGCCCATGCCAGAAATGCCCAATAACAAATACTAATGAGTCTAAACCTCTACAGTATAAACCACTACCTTGTTTTCATTAAAAATATTTAAGTAAAAGGAAGAATAAAAGAATGGACTTTAAGTTATTTAATGAAAATAAACAAATAACCCCCCATTTGAATCCAAATAAAATATTAGAAAAATTAAATTTCAAGTATATCAAAATCTCATTTTCAGGTTTTAGTACAAAATCCAATTCCTGATAGATTTTTCAAAAACAAACATATGAGGAAACCGATCGAATCGTGGTAATAAAATCCCATAAAATCACAGATGTCTTATAATATTATAAACTTCTATTACCGCAAAAAATTATCTTTAAAAACGAAGTTTTACGAAAATCCATTTTTTTCTAACACTTAGCCAAATTTCAACAGTCTAAAAATGTGAAATCGTAAACATATCAACATCACACACATGCGATACCTATGCGTGACTATACCCGACAAATCAACTAATGTACATGCAAATCATGCATTAAAGGTGAGATTATATTAATTAAATGACATGGGCATTACAGAAGTGGAGTAGCCTACTAATTCAAGCATGTGCAGTAGAACTTCAGCAACTATTGAAGCACTCCTAACATCTATAAATAGCACAAGAGAAGACCAAAAAAAGGGTTCCACAACCAATACAAATCCTTCTCGAGAAATCATCCTTCACAGGATTCTATCTAAATTAGGAGTAGTTTAGATTACTTTCAAATCTCTTTCTACTTTCCAATCCTCATTGTAATTTGCTTTCAAGTTGTGTTTGTGAACTCTTGTTGATCGTCGTAATTCGTGAAATTTGCTTTCAATGATCCTTGGTGTTTGTAAATTTACTCTCAATCACTACTCTTGTTCATTTCATATTTCTTTTAGACATCCACACTAGACCTAAGAGAGAGGAACCCCTATCTCTTGTCAATCACTTGATACTTTTAACTTCTCAATTTCAATTACAATCAATGACCAAATAGGCCTTTGAGGCCAACGGCCTTAGATTCAGCAGCCTAGGAGGTGCAGAGGGGTTGTGGATATACGATCTTTAGGCTTTCGAGCCTTAGCATGCTTGCACAACATTTTAGTGTGAACACCTTTTTGGCATGCCCGATAGGACCTATGAGTGTCAATATCTAAGAGGAACACCCATACGGTGGGAACTTTTGATGGCCAACAGCCAATAGGAGAACCCCAAGAAGAGAACCCATCTAGGGAACTCTTTATGAGTGAAAAAATGAGTAATATGATTCGAGACATGTCTGAGGCCATTCAAGGACTTGTACTGTCAAGAAAAAATAATTTTGATTGTTTTTCTGAAGATTCGAGGCAATTGAAAGAAATTTTGAATGAGACTTTTACAAAACAAGTTGAAATTTTTAGTGGGATAATGAAAAAACAAAATGAAATTCTCACTGCCTCATTAGCCAACGGCTTTAAAAGCTTGGCCAAAAAATTTTCTTTTCTTGAAAAAGGAAAACAAAGTGAGAGTCCAACAGTCTCTAGCCAAGGTAAACTAGATGCAACGGTTGAGAAACCTCAGACTGTTGTAGTTCTAACACCTCTTCGGTCGAAAGAAGAAATAGTGTATGTTCCCCCATCTTTGAGAAATGCTCAATTAGAACAACATATGACTCATAACTCTTAGGGGGTAGGGGGCAAGAAAAATGAGAATGACCAAATTGATGGTGGAAATAGCCTTAGTGTTTTAGGCTAGGCCGGAGAAATGGTCAAGAATATATAGGCCAAAACAACGGCCAAACCAATATTATAAGTCAGACCGTTGGAGGGGGAATTATGAATCCTTTATTTGAAATTGATTTTAGGCCATTTCAAAACTTTGAATCAGTTGAGACTAGGCCTTTATATGGAGGTCAAGAAAATGAGCAATCTACTCAAAATGTACCAAATAGCGGCCACAGGCCGCTGGAAATAGTATTTTGTGGTATGACCGTTTCAGAAAATATAGGCCAAAGGAATGGCTCGAGAGATTATGGTATGCCTTAAAATGGTCTACCAGACCGTGATGAAGTGATGCACATGATGCAAGATTTTCCACATAGAGGAGTCAATTGGCCACTATATATGAAACTATATCCCAAGTGGATAGACCGATATAATAAGTTCCCTTGGGGTTTTTGGTGTCCAGAGTTTACTTTATTTTTTGGTGAAGAACATCAGTCTACAATAGAGCATATAGGCCATTTTACTATACAGTGTGGTGAATTGGCCAACAATGAGTTTTATAAACTCAGGCTATTCGCAAGTTCTTTAACTGATGCGGCCTTTGCTTGGTATATTAATCTACTTCCAAATTCTATTCAGATTTGGAGGGAAATAGAGGAGGTTTTGAACATGCAATTTTATAGATCAACTTCCCAAGAGGGAGAGGGGGGGCAAGAATTTCAGGCTGTTATACAGCCATTAATATTTTATCAAATAGATATGTGATCTTCGGCCTACAAGGCCGATAGATGATCATCGCCTTACAAGGCCAATGATTCAATGAAAAAAAAAGAAAAAAAAGAGAGTATCGTAAGCAATAAAATGTCTAGAACAGTCTTACTGACCATTGAAAAAAAGAAATTGTTGCAAGGCTATATGGCATCAGGGGGTTTCATCATCCATATTTTCAAGATTTTCAAAAATAGATGATGAACTGGGCATTGTTTCCACTTAAAAATAACATTTTTTGGTAATTAGTGAAAAGCCAACGTGAATATGCCATGTGGCCAATTATGGTTAGTTAGTTGAGAGCATGTGTGGTTTGACTAGGTCAAAAAGGAAGTGGAGTAGTCCACTAATTCAAGCATGTGCAGTAGAATTTCAGCAACTATTGAAGCACTCCCAACATCAATAAATAGCACAAGAGAAGACCAAAGAAAGGGTTCCACAACCAACACAAATCCTTCTCAAGAAATCATCCTTCATAAGATTCTATCTAAATTAGGAGTAGTTTAGATTACTTTCAAATCTCTCTCTATTTTCCAATCCTCATTGTAATTTGCTTTCAAGTTGTGTTCGTGAACTCTTGTTGCTCGTTATAATTCATGAAGTTTGCTTTCAATGATCCTTGGTGTTTGTAAGTTTACTTTCAATCACTACTCTTGTTCATTTTATATTTCTATTAGACATCCATACTAAACCCAAGAGAGAGAAACCCCTATCTCTCATCAATCACTTGATACTTTTAATTTCTCAATTTCAATTACAATCGATGACCAAATAGGCATTTGAGGCCAACAACCTTAGATTCGGCGGCCTACGACGTCTCGAGGGGTTATGGACACATGATCTGTAGGCTTTCAAGCCTTGGCACACCTGTGCAACATTTTAGTGTGAACACATTGCAGAACGTGTGTTCCTCAATATTATATCAGGTAACATTATATTAGAATGGCATAATCCATGTGTTCAATCGAATAGGAGTTGAAATATTCCAAAACTGAACTTAATGCCTCTATAAATCAAACCAAAAAAATTTGCCTATAACACACAAGGCCATCAATCTAAAAACTCTAGCCACCTAAGATTGAACTAAGGCCTCTAAGTCACCCTACTATACCTAAGAGAAGCTTGGTTCATCCACACAAAAAAATCTTCAAATTCTTCAAGCAGTCTTCATATTCAATATATATAGCACAAGACATGACACATTAAAGCAACACAAATACAACCCTTGGTTTGTGGCGCCAAAACTTGCTAACACAAACAAATAGGACTCCTTATTTGTTTGTTTGTTTATTTTTAATTTGACAATTGATAAAATCTATCCTTATCAACAAATGAGTATAAATGCTTTTTCATAAACTTCAATCCAAGATCACTCACTCAACAAATAAGGAAAATGCTACTAGGTTATCATTTCATTGGCAACAACTAGGACTTAAGATACTTTAATTTGATTTTTCATTTGTATACTTATCAATACCGAACTTCACACCCTATCCCATAAGTTAGATCTCCCATACCCTAATTTTAACAACTGTTGAGGTTAAATTTTGAACTGGTTCATTTGTATGTCATGGTTGTTGATTTGAGCCCTTTTTGTACGTATTTTGACACAGAAATTTTTTGTGCACATGCAGACTTTTGCTACATAGAGGAAATAGGTGGTTCGTCAAAGCCCTTTACAGAATATTGTGATGCGACAAACACACAATATCCATGCAACCCCAAGAAAGGTTACTACGGCTGTGGACCACTTCAACTATCATGGAACTACAATTATGGAGCAGCAGGTAATAGCATCGGATTCGATGGATTAAACGCTCTCGAAACTGTTGCAAATCATGAGGCCGTTGTGTCGTTTAAGATGGCGCTTTTTGTTTGGGATGAACAATTGCCACCATAATAACTTCTGGCCAAGGTTTTGGTGCGACCATTCGAGCCATTAACGGTGCCCTTGAGTGTGATGGCAAGAACCCCACCACTGTTAGTGCACGCGTTGGGTACTACACTGACTGTTGCAACCAACTTGGTGTTTCGCCTGGCGATAATCTCACTTGCTAAGCTATGAATTGAATCAAGTTTTTCTGCATGAGTACATCTTCTGAAATATGTTCCTTAAGAAAATAAATGTACAACAATTGCATTGTAATTCTGATAAATGATGAATAATGAAAATAAAAATAAAGTACAACATTTAGTACTTTTGTTATAAATATTAAACCTTGAGTGGATGTCCACACCCCCTCCACTTTGTTATAATGGGAACACCACTTCATAAGTGGGTTAGGTAATCCCATCATGAGGACCAAATACAAACAAAGATAAAAGGGGAAGGGGAGAAAAAAGAGAATGAAGAGAAGCATTAGGAGAGAAAGAAGAAATGTATTTTTTTGGAGAGAATGAAGAAATGTGTATTCGGAGAGAAAGAAGAGAAAGAAGATGAATGAGAAATTTTATTCTCCTCATAACTTGTTCTAAATTCTTGGTTTTACAACACGTTATCAGCACGAATTGCTCAAGGAATTTGTGAGCAATATCATACTACCACCATCTTCTTTCTTAACCAATTTGGTTGCGGTAAGTTGGTAAGTTGGTACGTTCTAAACCAATTTGATTGTGGTAAGTTGGTATGCTCTTAACCAATTTGGTTGTGGATTGGTTTTTACTCTAAATTATATACTTGAATGGATGAATCCATCTTCTCTTCCTGAAGCAAGAGAAGATTTAAAAATAAAACTTGAAGTTTTATAAATAAATAAAAGGAGTGATGATTCATTTTCTCTTCCTAAAGTAAGAGACAAATTTCAAAACCTGAAGTTTTAGAAATAATGAATAAAGTCTCAATTTAATTAAATAAAGTGATGGTCAATGATGACCAAATTAAATTGAGTAATATATTTCTCTATTCTGTGTTATGCAACTTCTTTAGATGCTTGTAAAATTTTGGTGAAAATTCGTGGGTGCGTCTTAACTTTTGCTTTAGTTAGCATAGAAGAACACACAAAAATCTGCTCTTGTTTTACTACGGATTGACTGTCAACGTTACCTCTGTTGTCAGTCAACTTCTCTCAGATTGACTGGTAACTTCACTGTGTCTGCTTAAAATATGTCATTAGGTAAATATAAAATCCTGAAGTTTTCTATTATAAGAAAGGGGTTATTATTCATATTTCTCTTCTTGAAGTAAGAGACAAATTTCAAAACCTGAAGTTTTAGAAATAATGAATAAAGTCTCAATTTAATTGAATAAAGTGATGGTCAATGATGACCAAATTAAATTGAGTAATATATTTCTCTATTCTGTGTTATGCAACTTCTTTAGATGCTTGTAAAATTTTGGTGAAAATTCGTGGGTGCATCTTAACTTTTGCTTTAGTTAGCATAGAAGAACACACAAAAATCTGCTCTTGTTTTACTACGAATTGACTGTCAACGTCACCTCTGTTGTCAGTCAACTTCTCTCAGATTTACTGGTAACTTCACTGTGTCAGCTTAAAGTATGTCATTTTATGATAAAAACCACTAGAAGTGGAATAATGGAATACCAAACCACCAGAAGTGGATTAATGACATATCAAACCACTAGAAGTGGAGCAATGAAATATCAAACCACCAAAAGTGGAATGAATATATTTGGTGTGGAAAAATAAAATACCAAACCACTAGAAGTGGATTAATGAAATACCAAACCACTAGAAGTGGAGCAATGAAATATCAAACCACCAGAAGTGGAATGAATATATTTGGTGTGGAAAAATAAAATACCAAACCACTAGAAGTGGATTAATGAAATACCAAACCACTAGAAGTGGAGCAATGAAATATCAAACCACCAGAAGTGGAATGAATATATTTGGTGTGGAAAAATAAAATACCAAACCACTAGAAGTGGATTAATGAAATACCAAACCACTAGAAGTGGAGCAATGAAATATCAAACCACCAGAAGTGGAATGAATATATTTGGTGTGGAAAAATAAAATACCAAACCACTAGAAGTGGAATGACACTGAAGAAATAAGCATCAGTTTATAGAATAAACCTACGAGATAAGTGTTTTAAGTAAATACTTGGTTGAGGTTTTGTGTGTTATACTGTGTTGACAGCACGAACCCATTTTACCATTTAATTCATAACTTTAGTTCTAGTTATGATTTTGAGATGAAACGAATTGGATTTTGTCACTGACTTGTTGGGCTAACATCCTACCAATTTTCGAGTCATTGGGTGACCATTTGATATTTTTTGCGTAATTATTTCGTGGTACACCTGAATCTGGGATTTTTGCTAGACAGCACTAACTCAATATTGAAAAATATTTTTGAATGGGTTTTGCTAGGTATTTCTCTACCAAATTTTGAGGTTACAAAGTACATTTGATATACTTTTAAGTGATATAAACCCCAAAGCCCATTTCTTTTTGGATTGAACATATAAAAATTCATTTATACGCATCACAAATTGTTTTCACTAAAATTTCAGATTTGGTCATTGTACTTGGAGCAGATTACAGATTTTTTGCCACTTATTAGTAGCATTTTGAGAACTAGAGAGACCAACTAGAGATTGTCTCTACAGCCCATTAAGAATCCTAGACCCATTTTGGCATTCGTTAGTTTAATTAAAGGCACTCCCAATAGTGCCAATTGCCTAAGCAAACCTTGAAGAATTGATGAAAGGCTATCTATTAATTCTATTCTGCCATTGGAGAAGTACTAGTGCTTTGGGTAAGTTACTCTAACCGTGGTAAAGATACCTTGGCATATGTATCAATATGGAATTATTTTCTCTATCATATTATAAATAAAAAAAAATGGTCATAAAGCTTTATAAAACAAGTAAATTGGTTTTACTTACTACGTGATAACAATCAATTTTGATTTATGAGTTTGAAATTATTTGTTGGCCAATTTTTTGATTATTATCAAAACCATTTCATCATTAAATTTGATGACCATTGAAATTAAATATTTGTGACCATAATTCTTTTGATATTTGATTCTTTTGAAAATGATCGATTTATTGCAAAATCTTATATAGATAAATATTTTCAAGATACCAAAACGTGACAATACACTGAACAGAGTGGCAAGATTGTGAAAATATTTTAATATTTATTGCCTTGTAAGTACTATTGTAGGTGTACTAATTACTTCACGTCTATATCTAGTGAATATATGTTCCCCTATATACTCACCTGAAAACAAGCATAATTTATAAACTAGTATACGGGAAATCAAATATGAATTGCAATATGATATTGCAGATCTAATTTCAAGATGATTGTTAAAAATATATGTCTGGAAGACAGTGCTATAACTCACACAATCATTAAATTTCCAATATTTATCATTATTCAAAACTATTGTCAATACCATATGAGGTTCATCTAACCTAATTGAAGGTTCCAGAAGAGCAAATATAATATTGCCAAAAAGAACAAAAATTTATGTTGACAATTCTTTATATTCTACCAGAAGTAGAAGAAATTTATTGAGTTTTTAAAATTTACATCGTAAATAGTTATCATATTGAAACCATTAACAATGGAAATGAGGAATATCTTTATATTACCTCTATGATTTTGGGGTAGAAGCTCATATTAAATATTTTCTCTTCTATACGATTATAAGCACAATTGAAACACATGTGGTAGCGCATCAGAAGTGCTCTAACATAAAGATCTTTATACTTTAACATAATCACAATGATGGTAAGGGATGGTAATCATAGTATGGTAAGAATTCACACACCCAAACTCACAAAGTGATGTTTTTATAGCAAGATTTGCAGATTGTCATTTTGATGAAACACAGTTCCCGTCGTTAGGAGGAGGAAATCCACTGATAGAAGAACGACGTAAACTTTCTTGGAATGTACCATCTTTGTCCCATCTTGATCCACGTACTGCTCAATGTGAAACTGAAGTACAGAGGATCACTCATCTTCAGAAGATTGCTAATCAAATGCCAGATGCATTTACAGACGCAGCAAAAATAACTAAGTCTTATATACCGGCTGCAAACACACCAACAAAGATCAATGTACAAATTGGTAAGTCTACTATTATTGCAGCAAATGAATCATCTACTACACGCCTGAAGCGTGGTAGACCCTTGGGTTCAAAAGATTTAGTTCCCCGGAAGAGGAAAATAAAAGGGTAACAAAATATAGAAAATAGTACTCCGGAAGAGGCTATTGAACAAGAAATAAATATTCCCACAAATTCTGATTTAATAACTCCTAAAGAGGAAAATGTCCTTGAAGAGACAGAAAACAATAAAGAGGCATATGTACATGGAAATGAAGAAATTTCCATAAACTATACATGTACAAAAGAATTATGGGATCGCTCAGAAGTGGTTATTAATGAATCATCTATTGGTACACCAGCAAAGATCAATGTACCAATTGGTAAGTCTATTATTATTGCAGCAAATGAATCATCTACTACACGCCTGAAGCGTGGTAGACCCTTGGACTCAAAAGATTTAGTTCCCCGGAAGAGGAAAATAAAAGGACAACAAAATATAGAAAATAGTACTCCAGAAGAGGCTATTGAACAAGAAATAAATATTCCCACAAATTCTAATTTAATAACTCCTGAAGAGAAAAATGTCCCTGAAGAGACAGAAAACAATAAAGAGGCATATGTACATGGAAATGAAGAAATTTCCATAAACTATACATGTACAAAAGAATTGTGGGATCGCTCAGAAGTGGTTATGTATTTTCTTTCGCAGTAGCTACTGAAATTTCGAAAAATGATGATGATCTCGAACCATGCACTGTAGACGAATGTCACAGTAGACCTGATTGGTCAAAGTGGAAAGAAGCAATCCAAGCAGAATTGGATTCGCTAGAAAAACGTAAAGTATTTGGACCTGTAGTCCTAACACCCAATGATGTGAAACCTGTGGGTTACAAATGGGTGTTTGTAAGAAAGCGTAATGATAAAAATGAGATCGTCTCGTTTAGTAGCACAAGGTTTCCTGCAGAGACCTAGGATTGATTATAAAGAAACATATTCACCTGTAATGGATGCCATTACATTTCGATATTTAATTAGTCTGTCAGTCTCAGAAGGACTTGACATGCGTCTTATGGACGTAGTTACTGCATATTTATATAGAAAGTTAGATGCAGATATATATATGAAGATCCCTGAAGGATTCAAATTGCCTGAAGCAAATACATCACAACCACGAAATATGTACTCAATTAAATTGAGACGATCCTTGTATGGATTAAAACAATCTGGAAGAATGTGGTATAATCGTCTCAGTGAGTACTTAGTTAAAGAAGGATATATTAATAATCCTATATGCCCTTGTGTATTTATAAAGAAATTAGAATCTGGATTTGCAATCATTGCAGTCTATGTTGATGATATAAATTTAATTGGGACTCCTGAAGAGCTCATGAAAGCTGCTGAATATTTGAAAAAAGAATTTGAGATGAAAGATTTAGGGAGAACAAAATATTGTCTCGGCCTGCAGATCGAGCATAAATCAAATGGAATTCTTATCCATCAATCAGCTTATACCGAAAAGGTATTGAAACGTTTTAATATAGATAAAGCGCATCCACTAAGTTCTCCCATGGTGGTTCGATCTCTTGATATTAAGAAAGATCCATTTCGCCCCAAAGAAGATAATGAAATGCTACTTGGTCCTGAAGTACCATATCTTAGTGCAATAGGTGCTTTGTTATATTTAGCACAATGCACTAGGCCTGATATAGCATTTTCAGTCAACTTATTAGCAAGATTCAGTTCTACTCCAACTCGACGACACTGGAATGGTATTAAACATATTTTACGCTACCTTTGTGGAACTACAGATATGGGTTTGTTTTATTCAAAGGAATTAGCCCATGGTCCTTGTTTAGAAGGATATGCAGATTCTGGATACCTTTCTGATCCTCACAAAGCTCGCTCACAAACAGGGTATGTATTTACATGTGGCAATACAGCGATCTCTTGGCGATCTACAAAGCAGACTTTAATTGCTACATTTTCTAATCACTCTGAGATACTTGCACTCCATGAAGCAAATCGTGAATGTGTATGGTTAAGATCTGTAGTCCATCACATTCGAGACACATGTGGGTTACCTTTGATTAAAGGTATGCCAAAAACAATTTATGAAGATAATGCTGCATGTATTGCACAAATTCAAGGAGGGTACATCAAAGGTGATAGAACCAAACACATTTCACCAAAGTTCTTCTACACTCATGAACTCTAGCAGAGGCATGAAATTGATGTGAAGCAAATACGTTCCACTGATAATCTTGCGGATTTATTCACCAAGGCCTTACCATCATCAACATTCAAGAAATTGGTATATGGCATTGGAATGCGTCGGGTTTGCGATCAGTTAAGTTGATACTTATCTTCTTATCAGGGGGAGTATTCATTTTTGGACATATGCACGCTGTACTCTTTTTCCTTCGCCTAGGTTTTGTCCCATTGGGTTTTCCTGGCAAGGTTTTAATGAGGCAGTTTCTTTAGTGCGTCCAACACCACTCTAAGATTTACAAAAATGTTGTACTCTTTTCCTTCACTAGTTTTTTCCCACTGGGTTTTTCTAGTAAGGTTTTTAACGAGGCACATTATCTTAGTGTGGTGGACATCCAAGGGGGAGTGTTATAAATATTAAACCTTGAGTGGATATTGAGTGGATGTCCACACCCCCTCCACTTTGTTATAATGGGAACACCACTTCATAAGTGGGTTAGGTAATCCCATCATGAGGACCAAATACAAACAAAGATAAAAGGGGAAGGGGAGAAAGAAGAGAATGAAGAGAAGCATTAGGAGAGAAAGAAGAAATGTATTTTTTGGAGAGAATGAAGAAATGTGTATTTGGAGAGAAAGAAGAGAAAGAAGATGAATGAGAAATTTTATTCTCCTCATAACTTGTTTTAAATTCTTGGTTTTACAACTTTGTTATTCTGGAAAATAATGAATAGTGCAAATAATTCTAGAATTATTGGAAATGATGATGAGGTGACAACATATATTAATTAATTACCGTTATATAATTGTTAGTATGCGTGGCTTTTCCTATGGGGAATTATAGATTAGTTTGACTATGAGGAAATAATTACAGTTTAATAAAAAGGACTACTAACTTATTGTAAATTAATTATTGCTAACTTGACTATGAATGACTATTAACTGTACTTATTTGCCATTAGCCAGACCAATTTGTATTTTATTTGGTTTTCCCCAAATGTTAAAGGTATTTAACCCGAAGTCCAAACTATTTATTCACCAACTAATTCTAGAATTCGTATTATTCGCCAAAGCCATCATATACATTGGGCATTATATATGCGTGGTAGCATTGTCCATAGATAAATTAGTAGGGCTGGATTGGGTATGGATTCATTCGATTTTTACTAATAATCAGCAAAAAAAACATAAATATCGTCAACTTGGTATTGTCGAAAAACCTCAAGGGAACTCCATTTTCTAAATTACGTACGGAGTACTTCAAACTATGGTCACAGAGAACATTTTAATTTTTTGCCCTGAATTTCCTAAATTTTGCCAAAATTTTCAGATTAAATTAAAGAATTTTGGTCAAAACCTCTATATATAAGATTCCTTTTACAATAGATCCCAAAACAAAATAGGTTTTGTGAAACCCCTTTTTCACATTGTACGGACTAAAACACCCTTGATTTTAAAACATCTAATAATTTACAAACGTACCATTTTACTCCCCACCTGACAATTAGGGATTTTCAACCATTTTTTCCAGTGAAGTTATACAAGAAGAAACCAAACGAAAAATACACTTCCTAAACAGCGATAAACCCCATACCTGCCATCTTCATCTTCTTCTTCTTATTCTTCTTCTTGTCTCCAACTCCAAATCTGCAATTTTTATTTTATTTAATTTTGTGTTGTGTGTGTGTGTGTGTGCAGCGCGTGAAAGAATAGTAAATAGTTGTTTGAAAGTTTTTGGTCATTTTTTAAACATGTATTGACAAAAAAACATACCAACAGTAAAGTGTTAATATTGTTTATGGATAATTCTGATTTATTAGATTGTAAGACACAACCCTTTGTTTATCTTAAAGCATTGCAACAGAATCACTTTACTGTTGCTAGTGTATTTGAATGGCAACAATATCAAATTGTATCAATTTGTTTATGTAACAGTATCACTTTACTGTTGGTAAGTTGGTTTGTGCAATAGTATCACTTTATTATTGGTAAAAAAAAGAAAAAAAGAGAGAAGAAGAAGACAATAAGAAGAAGAAGAAGATGAAGAAGAAACAGAGGAAGAGCCATCATTGGAAAAGGTCTAGTCATGACCTTGATGAATAGTCGCCGGAGAAGAAGATACTGTCAACATTTCTCGATCTAGATTTTTTTTTTTTTTTTTTTTTTTTTTTCAGATCTAGCTTTTCTTCTCCTTCTCCTTCTTTTTCTTCTTCTTTTTTGTTTCAGATCTAGTTTTTCTTCATCTCTCCTTCTCTCTCTCTTTGTCTTTCTGTCTCTGTCTCTGTCTCTGTCTCTCTCTCCCCCTTCTTCTTCTTCTACGTAAATGGATTTAGTTTGAAATTAACATACCCTGTAAATATAAAAGGATGTTAAAACAGGTATTTAAAAAAAAGCATTTCTTTCTGCTTAAAGAATCTCTTCAAAAAGGGGTTTTGGAGTTAAAAAATCTTATGGTGGGTTTTTTGTTAAAAGTAGTTCCCTAATAGAGGTTATAAAAAAGGCTGAAATCCTTCCCCCCACCCACCCCCCACTCTAAAAAAAATAAATAAATAAATAAAAATCACAAAATCTAACCCCTACTTGGACAGGCAATGATTTCGTTCTTAGTTTACTTTTGGGACACATTCGAACTCCAAAATTAGCCGACTTGAATTTTAAAACATTTTGCCATTTTAGTCCACTAGCTTAATAAAAGTATACCCTTTGCTGAAAAAATAAATAAATAAATAAAATAAATAAATAAAGAAGAAGAAGAAGAAGAAGAAAGGGAAGAGGCATTTTCGAGTACAAAGAAAATTGAGGCGGCCTATTGCCTCCCCCAAGAAAATTTAGTCTCAATTAATATAGTCAAATTTGTCCAAATTTTCAGAGATATACATAATTACTCGCTCGTATTGAAAAATGCTAAGGCTGAAATTTCCATGCAAAAGATAAAAAAAATTAAATAATCCTGAAAAAACCCCGGCCGGGGCACATACACGGTATGATATCATTCTTAGTTTAATTTAGGACCCTTTCTAAGCACATAGTCAACTTTACGCCGCGTTTCTGTTATATACGGAGTAGCTTTTTTTTATATTATATATATATATATAGAAAGGAATTATTCAATAAGGACCTCGAAAACTGCCTAGCTAGTAACCCTAGTATGGGGTTGGCGGTAATTTTCTAAAAGATGTTTGAAATTATCTTCCCATGATGGAATGCCTATTTCGTCCAATTCCTATAGCCCAACATAAAGTTATGGCTGAAGCTACGCCACAAAATCAGGGCACATGGGCGCTCCACTTGAACCCATGATCAACATTATGCTTCTTCATAAGTTTTAACCTAAGATCACTTAATCAACAAGTGAGAAGAATGCCACGAAGCTATCGAGGGCAAAGCCCAAAATTGATTTTAGGGGAGACATTTTACTTTGGTTCGTAGTACTTGGTACTTGGTACTCTATCCTAATTCAAAGAGATCAAAGACTTTTATTTCAAAAAATTCTTCCTATTGTTAATTTGGAGTAAAAAGAATTGCAAAATTTTATAATTTACAGATAAAATAAAAAAAATAAAAATAAAAATGAAAGAAAGATAGAGATGAGTTATTGAGGTGGGCATTAGGGGTTTTATATGGACGAAAAAGAAAAAATTGAGAGGGATGTGAGAGAATAATAAAAGGGTTAAAAAAAAAACAACAGATAGTAAATATATATAGAATTTCAAAATACTTTGACTCACAAAATATAGAGAAGAAAGTTTTCAGGTGAGGCAGCTGCCCCACCTAATCCTTCTCTAGCTAGCCTATCCCATGGCTATCGATCATGCCATTGGCTAGTAGTCTTTTAAATATTACAGTTTTTTGTACACAAATGGCGTGCATTATTCTGTGCGATCTTATGTGTTTGGTGGATTATTGGATAGAACTTACTTGACTTCCTTAGAGGCTTAGACCTCAAAACGGTTTTGCCATTTGAACCTTCAAACAGTTTGGTTGTTTGCCTGGGAGTGGATTGAATTATAAATATGGACTGGGCTGTAATAAACCCTTAAACCCCTAGGCCCCAAGCATTCACTGCAATTACATTTATTTCATATTTACAAATACAAAGATTTTAAATGATTAAAAAAATTCTCTTTAAACGGTTCAAAATTTTTAAAAAAAAACCCTTCTTAAAATGGTTCAAAATTTTACAACAATGCCAATACGTAAATTAAACAAGTTTATCTTTCCAGCAAGCATATTCCTATTATTTGACATTGACCAAATGGTACCTATACTAAAGTCAAAATTAGACTTTTTCGATGGACCAAATGGTTCTTACAGATGCATACTCCATCTCCCGCATATATGCATTTAAAAATAATTTGAACATTCAACTGTACAGCCAGCACATGCTGTGCTTGAAATGGTCATGTTGACTCCAAAACGCAAAAGAACCTTCTTCTTTGCTAAGCTCGTGATTAGATGATTCACAATCTTATTATAAACTGTATACGTATTACCACTATGTAAAGGAATGAATTAGCATCACCAATTATATATGTACTCTTGACTTAATTGAAATTTATGACTGTTGGTATTTGGATTGGGTTTTGACCCGACCTACAACCCATGGAGTATCCACATGAGTTAATTGGTATTAAAGGTTGTCCAATAAACATTAGATATACCCATATATATATATGTCTGTTGGAAACAAACATTATATGAATCCCAGTCCCTTTCATCTCTTTCTTTCATCTTATAATAAACAATAAACAATATAAATTGTGTTAAATGAATGGAGCAATAATCACATTTCCATTTATAGAAGGATTTAAAATCAATAAAAATCTAGGACACATTATACAAAAAATAACCCAATCATAATAATAAAACATAATACAAAACTATGTAAATTGATTAGGCTAATTAATATGCATGAATTAAAAAAGAAGTAATTTTTTTTAAAAAAAAATTTTAGACCAAAATAGTGCATAAATGGACATAAAAAAACATCACATGAGACCCAAAGAAATAAATAAAAATGGCCATAAAAGAAATCGTGGGGTCCATGGCATACAGTGGACGGCTCTAACATACCATACTCAAAATCCTCATGGACTTTGTGCACCATTGTGTCCTCTAAAAAAAATTACACACACCAACTCAAGTAGGGACGGAACTAGGATTTTATCTTGGGGGTGACCAAGGTATGAATAAAAAAAAATTTACCATTCAAGTATGAGAATCATGTTAAGATTCAAGATTAAATTAATACATTGAATAAGAGGTAGACAATTGACCTTACTTATAGTTATTAAAAACCATGACAAAAAAAAAAGAAAGGGGGGGGGGGGGTGACGGTAGCAATTAATTTGACGAAGAAGAGAGGTAAACAATTGGACCTCGTTTTGGTGACCACTTCCCAATGTAATACCACAAAAAACACAATTGGTAGTTGTTTGTACAAAGTTGATAATCAATGTGTAATAAGTTAACAGGTAAAACATTTTTTTTGGTATTAGATTGGAAAGTGATCACAAAAATGTACTTTACTAAACAAATTTGTGGAAGTTAAGGGGTGGCCATGGCCCCCTTGGGCCTAGCTGTAGTTCCGTCTCTGAACTCAAGCCTAGTATGATAATAGCCATGGTGTCCTTAGTACGAGAGATCCACTATTAATGCACAGCGGATTTTTTATTTCTTTTTTTCTTTCATTAGCCAAGCCATGACAAAAGCCAAGCCAAGCCATGCTCAAAGCCTAGCCAAGCCGGGCCATGCTCCAAGCGAAGCCATACTACATGCCAAGCCAAGCCACCACTATTCATCTTCTTCCCCTAGTTATGTAGAAAAACGCAGATTCTGCATTACTAACCTCTAGGCTTTGAATTCATGAAGGTTTCTATAATCCAACAACCACGAATTAGGGTTTGAATTGAGTAACTGTGAATTACAAAAATAGTTGTTTAACAAAAATGTCAAACAACTTCAATAACATCAAAATGCACACTTGTTTCCACCTAAAAAGTGAATTTGTCAGGATTTGGGAATGTTTTTTAAGGAAAAGCTATGTGGATAGGTCCTGCCAGATAGAATGAGGATGCTAAAAGGAGTCAGTTGAAAGAAGATAGACTTTGACCACGTCAAAAGGGAAGTGGTGAGAAAAATAAGGGATGTGGGTTAATATATATAGTTTATCACGATCAGGAGAGTGGGGGTTGAGACTGGAGCTTTTTTGGGACGAAGTTGCAGTTGGAGTGAAGCCCACTAATACCACCACTATGGCAGTTGCTACAAAGGAGACATGTATGTGGAATTTCAGCCTGATGCTGTATAAAAGACGAAGAAGAAAACTAAAGAAGGGGTTCCACAACCAACACACAAATCCTACTCAGGAAATTCAATTTTATTCAACTTAGCTTCTTAGCTTTTTCTCAAATTCAATTCTGTTAATAGCTTCTTAGCAATTGTGCTTGTTTTATGCTTGGCTCGGACTTCAATCATTTGGATACTTTGCTGATTTCTGGAAGTTTTATTCATTAAATGAAGTATTCTTTCCTTGCAATTCTTTCGGATATATTGTGATAAATTCTGTTTACATTAGACATTAGTTTAAGTTAGAAAAATAGCTTAATTTCGAACCACAGAGAGAAGAACCCCTATCTCTCGTCAATTGTCTGATCTACATTTCAATCATAATCGCAAACAATGACCGAATAGGCATTTGGGGCCAACGGCCTTGAATTCAATGGCCTAAGAGGTGCTGTGGGGTCGTGGTTACATGATCTTTAGGCTTTCGAGCCTTGGCACGCCCGTAACATTTTTAGTGTGAACAGCACTAAAATTGGAAACCCTAATTACCACTCACCTTAAGCGATGAGAACAATAGCACCACCTACCTCTTTAATCTTCTTCTCAGCAATCTTTGACATGATCTTGGCCTTTACCACAATAGGATCGTCAATCATCGAATTGTCTTAGCAAAACCATGGACCAGAGCTTGTCTATATTGACGATGGGGCAGTAGAACTTGTTGCCAAAGTACCCCAAATGGTACTTATCGAACAAATCCAGTGCTAGAGCATCCTTCCGATAGTTTCGCGACCACCTTGATGCTTCCAGTGCTTGTCGATACGGCTGTGGATGGCGCTCGTGGCCTTGCTTCTTTCTTCTTTCGGTGCTTCTCGAATCTTCAATCTCTTTGAGTCTCTCGCGGTCTCTACGGCTATGAGAGACAACCGTTAGTTAAATGGATTTGGGGTTTTAAAGATGTTGTCACAGAGAGAACTGTTTGTCTCAGCACGATGAATGATTTTCAAAATGGGTGAATGATCTACACGCAGATCTGAGAAAGAGAAGAAGAGGGTACCAAATGGAAAACCCTAGGCTGGTGCGTGCAAATCTATGTGGGTCTTGTGGGAGGCCATATTCAGTCAAGAGTGAGAAGAGCCAAATGGAAAACAAAAAGAAAATAAAGGCAAAAAGGAAATAAGAAAACAAAGAGGGAAGAGGGAAAAAAATGCCCGCACAATTTTTCGCGGTTATCTAGTTTTTTTCATGGCATTTAGAGAAAGTCCTATTTTGAATGGGTGTGGTCATAGTAAACACGGAGTGTAATGAATGCCATAATAAACATTATTTACGGCATTTTTACTATGCATGCCATTAAAATTGCCCACATATGATATATTAATGGTGTACAAATATTGCACGTCGTATATATCTTCATTAACGGCTTGCCACACTTGCACGCCATAAATTTAGCACCGTGAATAAGCTCTTTTCTTGTAGTGCAAGCACTAAACAATGAAGGTTTTTCTATTGCTAGCACTCAGCTTTGCCTCTTAAGTCTCCAAATCCTCTCTAAGCTTGCTTGCCTGCACGACAGGGTGACATAAGAATTAATCATTTAATTGTTCAAATGGTAAGGTGGCTGAAAATAAACCAAAGTCTCAGCCTCTTCTATGTTTGAACATCACTTATACATTGTTCGAATGCCAAGTCTCACAAGAACAAATTGAGCTCTCAGGTAACATTATATTAGAATGGCATAATCCATGTGTTTGATCGAACAGGAGTTGAAATATTCCAAAACTGAACTCAATGCCTCTACAAATCAAACAAAAAAAATTCGCCTAAAACGCACTAAGGCCATCAATATAAAGACTCTAGCCACCTAAGATTCAACTAAGGCCTCTAAGTCACCCTACCTATGCCTAAGAGAAGCTTGGTTCATCCACACAAATAAAATCTTCAAATTCTTCAAGCAGTCTTCATATTCAATATATATAGCACAAGACATGACACATTTAAGCAACACAAATACAACCCTTGGTTTGTGGCACCAAAACTTGCTAACACAAACAAATAGGACTCTTTGTTTGTTTGTTTGTTTGTTTTATTTTAATTTGACAATTGATAAAATCTATCCTTACCCCTAACCCCGCCTAATATCAATAAATGAGTATAAATGCTTTTTCATAAACTTCAATCCAAGATCACTCACTCAACAAATAAGGAAAATGCTACTAGGTTATCATGTCATTGGCAACAACTAGGACTTAAGATACTGTAAATTTGATTTTTCATTTGTTTCCTTATCGATACCAAACTTCACACCCTAATCCATAAGTTAGATCTCCCATACCCTAATTTTAACAACTGTTGAGGTTAAATTTTGAATCACTAGCCTCTTGCATTAAAGAGGGAGAGAGATACATCCTAGATTAATTACAAGTTTGTCAATGCTGGTAATTTTTAATGGCAATTTTATGTGATTTTTAGAAGTAATTGATTTCTTCCATGGTGACTGAAAGAGAGAAAAATTTACACAATTTCAACCTTCTCAACTTACACAATTTCACCCATGCAGATTAAGGAACGGATAACATATATGAATCCAAAAATTACTGATAATGAAGATCACAACAGCAAAAATATCTTCTTCTTGCTAGGCTAGTGAGAATCCTCAAAATGATTAGCAATCTGAAATACGGGCCGCCACGTACCATCGAAGGAAGGTTCACCACCCAACTTCTTGACCTTGAAACACATGACCAAGTACACCTATTGGACTCTTCCTAGACACCAACAGCCAGACCAATCTGCAATCTTCTTTCCTTTTGTTTTTGCTGGGAGCCGGACCAATCTTCCTATTGGCGAGTCAAAGTCTACAGACGTACCCGTCATTCACGCTCCATAAAAAATTTTACGTGTTCGAATTGAGTTTAAATTAATCAGCCATCGCTACACTATAAATATACGTCTAAACCTTAGTTTCCTATCACACATTTCTCTCTCAATTCTCTAAAACCCTTTAGTTTCCTATTGTCCCAAAAAATGTTATCCCTCACTATGAGAGAAACCATACTCACAATCGTCCTGGCTGCAGCCCTGCCACTTTTTGTTGTGGCTCAGAACTGTGGTTGTGCCTCGGACCTATGTTGTAGCCAGTTTGGTTACTGTGGCACTGGCGATGCCTACTGTGGCACAGGCTGCCGAAGTGGCCCTTGTTACTCATCGACGCCTACCACTCCTAGCACTCCTAGCGGTGGTAGTTCGGTTGCTGATATCGTGACGGCCGATTTCTTCAATGGGATAATTGCTCAGGCCGATGCTAGCTGTGCCGGGAAAAGCTTCTACACCCGAGCTGCGTTCATTAACGCTATCAGTTCGTTTCCCCAGTTTGGTACCGTTGGTTCCACCGACGATATTAAGCGTGAGATTCGCAGCTTTCTTTGCTCATGCCACCCATGAAACTGGACGTAAGTTTTTTTTTTTTTTTTTTTTTCTTCTTATATATATTATTTTTTATGTTTGCTTTCTCTCATCCATTTATTAACACACATATATACATACAAAGTCAATCATTTCTCTATAAGGTGCAGTTGATGTAATTTGTATAAGATCACCTCAATCTCACCATTGATTCGTTTGAATGGTTATGATCAAACATTATTTAAAATATGAATTAATGGTGAGATTAAGGTCAATGGATGCACTTTTGAATGTTTGTTTGTTTGTTTTTGGTTTTGTTTGTTTGTTTTTTTTTTTTTTTTTTTAGTTTTTTTGGGACTGGTTCATTTGTATGTCATGGTTGTTGATTTGAGCCTTTTTGGTACGTAATTTAACACGAAATTTTTTGTGCACATGTAGACTTTTGCTACATAGAGGAAATAGGTGGTTCGACAAAGCCTGTTACAGAATATTGTGATGCGACAAACACACAATATCCATGCAACCCCAACAAAGGTTACTACGGCCGTGGACCACTTCAGCTATCATGGAACTACAATTATGGACCAGCAGGAAATAGCATTGGATTCGATGGATTAAACGCTCCCGAAACTGTTGCAAATGACGCCGTTGTGTCATTTAAGGCTGCGCTTTGGTTCTGGATGAACAATTGCCACTCCATAATAACTTCTGGCCAAGGTTTTGGGGCCACCATTCGAGCCATCAACGGTGCCCTTGAGTGTGATGGCAAGAACCCCACCACTGTTAGTGCCCGTGTCGGGTACTACACTGACTATTGCAACCAACTTGGTGTTTCGCCTGGCGATAATCTCACTTGCTAAGCTACGAAATCAAGTTTTCTGCATGAGTACATCTTCTGACATATGTCCCTTAAGAAAATAAATTTACAACAATTGCGTTGTAATTCTGATAATAATGAATAATGAAAATAAAATAAAGTACAACATTAGTACTTTGTTATTCTGGAAAATAATGAATAATGCAAATAATTCTAGAATTATTGGAAATGATAATGAGGTGACGACATATATTAATTAATTACCTTTATATAATTGTTAATATGCGTGGCTTTTTCTAAGGGGAATTATAGATTGGTTTGGCTATGAGCAAATAATTACAGTTCAATAAAAAGGACTGCTAACTTATTGTAAATTAGTTATTACTAACTTGACTAAGAATGACTATTAACTGTACTTATTTGCCATTAGCTGGACCAATTTGTATTTTATTTGGTTTTCCCCTAACGTTGAACATATTTAACCCGAAGTCCAAACTATTTATTCACCATTCACCAACTAATTCTAGAATTCGTATTATTCGCCAAAGCCATCATATACATTGGGCATTACATATGCGTGGTAGCATTGTCCATAGAGAAATTAGTAGGGCTGGATTGGTATGGATTCAATCAATTTTTACTAATAACATAAATATTGTCAATATGGTATTGTCGAAAGAGTAATTTGAAACCTCAAGGAACTCCATTTTCTAAATTATGGTCACAGAGAACGTTTTAATTTTTTGCTCTGAATTTCCTAAATTTTGCCAGAATTTTCAGATCTATTTGTTAATTAAATATCACTATCACATTGGCTGAAATTCCCTCCCCTCGCCCCCACCCCAAACAAAAAAGGGGTAAAAGAAAAACAAACTCGCATATTAATTAAAAAACACAAAGGCTGACATTCCTCCTCACCCCGGCCCCCTTGCTCAGTCCCCCCCCCCCCCCCCCCAACAAAAAAGAAAAATAAATAAATAAAGTAAATCCTAAAATCTACCCCCTGCTTGAACGGCAATGATTTCGTTCATAGTTTACTTTTGGGACACATTCGAACTCCAAAATTAGCCAACTTGTCCTGATTTTGCAAATGAATTTTAAAACATTTTGCCATTTTAGTCCACTAGCTTAATAGATACTTTTGCTGATTAAAAGACAATAAAAAAAAAAAAAAAATCCATTTTCGAGCACGTACAAAGAAAATTGAGGCGGCCTATTGCCTCCCCCAAGAAAATTTAGTCTCAATTATTATAGTCAAATTTGTCCAAATTTTCAGAGATATATATTACTTGCTCGTAATAAAAAATCACTTAGGCTGAAATTTCCATACAAAAGAAAAAATAAAAAATAATCCTAAAAAAAAACCCTGGGGCACATGCACGGTATGATATCATTCTTAGTTTAATTTTACGACCCTTTCTAAGCACATAATCAACTCTACGTGGCGTTTCCGTTATATACGGAGTAGCATTTTTTATATATTATATTTTTATATAAAGGAATTATTCGACAAGGACCTCGAAAACTGCCTAGCTAGTAATCCTAGTATGGAGTTGGCGGTAATTTTCTAAAAGATGTTTGAAATTATCTTCCCATGATCGAACTATTTCGTCCAATTCCCATAGCCCAAGTGCCCAACATAAAGTTATGGGGCTGAAGCTACGCCACAAAATGAGGGCACATGGGCGCTCCAATTGAATTTCTACTGCTTCAAGCTGCGATCCACGCAAGATTATCTGCACAGTGGTTTGACTTCTCTGTAATCACGATCAAAGACTTTTATTTCAAAAAATTTATCCTATTGTTATTTTGGAGGAAAAAGAATTGCAAAATTTTATAATTTATTGATAAAATATTTAAAAAAAAAAAAATGAAAGAAAGAAAGATAGAGATGAGCGATTGGGGTGGGCATCTGGGGTTTTATATGGACGAAAAAGTAAAAATTGAGAGGGGTGTGAGGGAGTAACAAAAGGGTAAAAAAAAAATTAACAGATAATAAATATATATAGAATTTCAAAATACATTTGACTTATAAAATATAGAGAACAAAGTTTTCAGGTGAGGCAGCTGCCCCACCTAATCAGGGACAGATGCACACAGGTGCACCTGTGTGTATGTACAACCACTGGATTTTTCTTTTTTCTCTTTTTTTTCTTTTTCTAACTTTCCAGCCTTGCCCCACTTAATGTTTTGTTGCTCTATTAGATTTGTTTGGTATAAATGGTACTTTGATTCCTTTCAAAAGCAGTAAAGCTGTACAATAAATCTAAAAAATAAAAAAAGCTCTCTCTCTCTCTCTCTCTCTCATGGATTCACTTATTCACAATAGTTAGTAGTCATTGTGGAAGAGAAAAACTTGTATATAATTGTAACATGGCTGATGTGGTGTCACGGACTAATAAAAACTAAGTAAAGTGAGATTGTCATAATGTTTTTTGGTCTCACAATCCCATTTTGCTTGATTCCTATTGACTCATGACACTACGTGGCCATATCACAGTTACATGGAAGACTTACTCGGGTGGGGAGAAGGGGGGGATTTGGTGTCAAACTATCAAAGTTTCGTTGGTCAGTCATTACTGCTGGTGATTCTTATGTGCAACAATTGAAAAAAGCTTCCTAGATTCACCCCTGCACCTAATCCTTCTCTAGCTGGCCTTTATATCCCATGGCTATCGATCATGCCATTGGCTAGTAGTTTTTTAAATATTACAGTTTTTTGTACACAAATGGCATGCATTATTCTGGGTGATCTTATGTGTTTGGTGGATAACTGGATAGAACTTACTTGACCCAGTTCAAGTGTTCCTTAGAGGTAGGGGTGTTAATGGTTGGGTTTGGTTTGGTTTTAGGATAAATTTCAAACCAAACCATTATACTTCGGTTTTGTTCCTATCAAATCAAAACCAAATCATATTATAAAAAAACCAAACAAAAAAATTTCGGTTCGGTTCGGTTCGGTTTCGGTTTTAACCTATCAAGTAGCAACAAATAATTGAAAATGAAAAAAAATGATATACCAAACTCCAAATAAAAACATTTTTAATAAAAACATTACATTAACAACTAAAAAAAACATTAAACATTCTATCAAAATGGAAACATATTGACATATGTTAGTCCAATATCTCATACGACATTAATAGTTAGTTTAATACATGCCAATCTAAAAAAGGAAAAACAATAAGAAACTTAAAATGAAATGAGACTAAGGCTGAGAGACTTAGGGTTTTATACTATTTTAAATCTATTTCATATTATGGTTTATTAGAATAGGAAATTTACAAACTTTAAGTTTATATATATATATATATATATATATATATATATATATAAATTACATATATATTATATATTTTTTGGTTTTTTAGTTTGGTTTGGTTTTTTAAAAATGAAAACCAAAACCAAACCAATTTAGTTCGGTTTTCTAAAATTAGAACCAAAACCAAACCTAATGACAAAAAACCCAAACCAAACCGATCGATTTGATCTTATTTGGTATGATTCTCGGTTTTAACCTAAACCATTAACACCCCTACATAGAAGCTTACCTCCAAACAGTTTTGCATTTGAACCTTCAAACAGTTTTGCTGCTTGCCTGGGAGTGGATTGAATTATAAATATGGACTGGGCTGTAATAAACCCTTAAACCCCTAGGCCGAATCATTTACTGGAATTACTGTCTGTTTTATATTTACAGATACAAAGATATTAAATGATTAAAAAATCTTTTTAAACAATAGATTAAAAAAAAAAAACAAAGAAACGCCCGTTCAAAATTTTACAATAATGTCAATACATAAATTAAATAAGTTTATCTTTCCACCAGGCATATTCCTGTTATTTGACATTGGCCAGATGGTACTTTACTAAAGTCAAAATTAGACTTTATGATGGACCTAGGTATACAGATGCATACTCCCTCACCCACATGCATTTAAAAATAATTTGAACATTCAACTGTACAGCACATGCTGTGCTTGAAATGGTCGTGTTGACTCCAAAACACATAAGAACCTTCTTCTTTGCTAAGATTGTGATTAGATGATTCACAATCTTATTATAAACTCTATACGTACTACCACTATGGAAAGGATTTTATCTGTATTTTAGAGGATTTAGTCATATCGCTTTTTCTTCCAACAAAAAAAAAAAAAAAAAAAAAAGGGAAGAAGAAGAAGAAGAAGAAGAAGAAGAAGAAGTAGTAGTAGAAAGAAGAAAAGATCAGTCAGCCGATAGGGGGAAAGAAAAAAGGTGTGTTCTAGATAAGGTAGTTTATTGTATCGAATTGGGTTAAGAGTTTAAATATTTTATTCCCTTTGTATTAGACATTTTTAAGGATTAAGGTACTTTTGTCTCCCCCCTTTCTAGGTGTATCTTTTTCTCTTCATTTTATCAATAAATTTCCCTCATACCGTGGAGGTTTTACAAACAAAAAAAAAAAAAGAAAAGAAAAGAAAGGGTTACTAGGGATACTAATTAATTGCTGCCTCTTAAACCAGACCGATCCCTCGCTAAATGAAGTTATTGGAGACATCACTATTATCCCTAAAACTATGAGAGAAACTTTTATACAACTATGTGACACAGCTGATGTGGTGTCACAAGTCAATGAAGATGGAGTAAAGTAGGATTGTTAGAATACTTTTTAACCCTACAATCCTATTTTGCTATGCTCCCATTGGCCCGTGACATTATGTGGCTGTGTCACAATTGTATATAAGTTTCTTTCTAAAACTGTGGATGCTTAGCAACTTCTATAGTTCTACTACCATGTTTTGATGAGTTTTAAAATTGATCATATTAATTTTTGGGTAATTAACACTTATTTATTATTAAGTAATATTAGTTGGGGCCTTGAAATGCAAACCTGATCTACTTCTCTAAAGTTGTCATGGGAAGTTTCATTTGAAAAATAAACTAGATGAATCATTTCTCATCCAAAAAAATTGAATTCAATATCTAGAAAATGCTCTCACTTGCTTAATATATATGCCATCATCCCTCTGATAAAGTTGGTTAGTGACTAGTCCCAAGTGGGAGTATGTGAGAAGTCAAACCCAAAACCTTCAATTTCAAGAGAAACTACCTAATCCACCCCTTAGGTTGGCGTTTGGTACGCTTGAATGGAATGGGAATGAAATGGAATGGTCATGGGATTGAATTGATTATTCTCAATGGCCATTCTATGTCTCGAGGAAAGGAATGGAAACATGTTATGAGAATTGAAAGAAAAAAAAGGTGGGTTCTATTTGAGTGTGGCAATAAAGAGAAGAGAGAAGAGAGAAGAGAGGAAAGATGAATAAAAAGAGAGATAAGTGGGTCCCGCGGTCATTATTGCTTCACTTTATGAGAAGGAATAATCATTCCTTTATGCGGAGAAATGGATGTTCATTCCATGAAAAGAAGGAATAATGAGCTTTAAGGGAATAGGAATTCTTTTTTGACTAACTAAATGGTCCACTTTTTTTTACCATTGAAATGAAGATTCCATTCCTTCCTTCATTTCCATATACCAAATGTAGCATTAGAGTTTGGGTTATGATTAGGCAGAGGTTCTTAGATAATATTTATGCATAAAATAGGAGACATTTAAACATGTGAGCTTAAATTTTTCTCAAGTAAAAATTATTAATCTTTCCAAAATTTTAACCTCTATTTGGTTTGTGATTCTATCAAGGAAAATAAAGGGAAGGGAAAAAAATTGAGAAGGAAAGAAAATGAGAGGAAAAGATAAAATTATATCAAGTCAAAATTATTCTAATTATTCTTCTTTTTCTAATTTTCTATTGCAACTAAATAAGAAAAAAAAAAAAAACAATTCCTTATATTTGATTTTATTTTATTTTCCATGATAAAATCCGGGAACTAAATAGAACTTTAAGGTTTTAATACGATTCATCAAAATTTTACCAAAACTTGGGTAAAATAATCTTAAGGCTCTTATCAACTACCAAATTTGAATGCAAAAAATGCCCCTATTGATTGGTCTAGAGGTTGACTTAATCCCCTTCTTTGTGGGGTGGGGTGAGAAGAACTATCTTCCTTCGCAATCCTACATGAATATATATATTCTTTTTCCCTTGATATTAAGAGGTTACAGATGCTTTACACTCGACTAATTCTCCTAGACACATACACTCTCTCATCCCACATGCACCGGGCAATTATAAAATAAAGTTCAAAAAGGTAACTTTGAAGGGAATTGGTGAAAGTTGAACCCAAGACCTCTACAAGTATTGATTGAATGCTTCAATCTACTATTGTACAAGGCATAGGTGTATATCCTCTTAGACACAACACACCCAACATGTCGCAATACTATATGAATATTAATTTGATGCTTTTATTCAATCTACTATACGTACATTACACGACATATGCATCCTCTTACACATAACACGCACATCCGTCATGTGATAGGATGTGAGGGGTGGGTGAGCGAAAGTTATATGTGAGGGGTGGGTGGGTGAAGACAATACGTACATCCACTAGCCAAATCAAGTTGCCTCCCTAGCAAGGATAGCGTGGTCGCAACAGAAGCTACAGTAATTTATTTTTAGGTTTATAAATGTTATCACTAAGAACTTAATATTAGAAAAGGTAAATTACACAAAAAAACCCCTTGTGCCATCGGATTGGTAGGGTATTAGTTAGGATTGGTATTTAAGAAGGATTCCATACCTCTAAAAGTTGCCTAGCTTTTGGAATTGATGAAGGGTCCTTAATAGTCTCATATACTATTTCATCATGCTGATGAATGGTTTCATGATCTCCTCCATCCCCATCAGCTCATCTTATCCTTTTCTATTTTTTTATTTTATTTTTGGAAAAAAAAAAAAAAGGTATGCTGTTCATAGAAAAGGTGAATTCGTCATGCGATAGATGTATACCTATGCATCACTTGACGGTATACACAATTTTTAAGGGCGTTGTTAAGAGAGATTTTGAATAATTTAACAAAAATATTTCTAAAAATCAAGATTAAGAGACAAATTTTATTTTATGCATAATGTTTTACATAAATTGATTTGTGAGCTTAGCTTAGCTAAGTTGGATTATTTTATTTTAATTTTTACTGCACATAAATTTTCTCATAAATTAATTTGTGACTTGTGAGCTTAGCTAATCCAAGTTTTTTTTTTTTTTTTTTGGTTTGGTATATTGTTAATCTTGTAAAGCAACTAACTAAACACTCATGTCGAAAACTGTCTACAAACATTGTACTTCTGATCCTAACCTATTTAAAAAAAGTATAAAAAATTATACCTATGCCCCAAACTTGACGATAGAAAGGATGTCAAAGAGATATTAGTGGTAAGAAAGTCTAGGAAGGCTTCGACTTTGTACAACTAGGAAAATTCTATGCATGTGGAATTTACACTACAAGAAGCCCTGGCAATTTTGCTTGCAATTTTAAATCTAGCTTCTCCATTTTTATTTTTTATTTTTCTTTTGGTAGACCAAAACCATCTCAATCTTTCATTAATAATTATCTTAGCTTGGTGGTAGCTTTTGACCAATATAAGGGCGAGGAATGTGGGTTCAAAATTTTCTAATGAAAAGAACCAATCTTTCCAAAATTTCAAAGTCATAATATAATTCACTCAAACTTCAAAAGAAAATGGTGTCGACAATCTTAAGGCTCAAATTGCTTTTTGAATGCAAAAATTTCCCAAATTGATTGGTGCAGGATTTGACTTGATCCCTTTTCCTCCTTTTTTTTTTTTTTTTTTCTTCCTTTCAAGTGGGGATCGATCGAGCTAGTGGAAAATATGCGAAGAGCTATCTTCCTTGGCAATCCTATACAACAATTTGGACCTTGACCTTACATCAAGGAAGAAATGGTAACAGGAAGGGCTACTTGGTCCTATAAATTAAATTTCATAACAATTAATGCCAATACAGAAAGTAAAAGTATTGCCAAAATTATAGTGCATTCTCTTGATTCCTCTAAATAGATTGCTATTAATAGGATGGCAATGAACCTGGGAAAGTGGGTATGTCGCCCTATATATCCTGGCCTTATTGGGACAGGTTTGGGAAGCAAATAAATAGAGTAGGCATAGGGTTAGGGAAAAAGTAAAAATCCCATGTTAGATTCGGGTTGGAATATGGTTTAAGATCACCCCACTCCGAATATATGTAAATTTTGGTCTCTTATATCTTTCATATTTTCTTGAATTAAACATTTAATTACCATTAGTTACTTTTTCAGTTCTTCTTCATGATTTTATTTTTAGGTCTAAATTCTTTAGTATTTGGTTTACCAAAACCATAAATAAGCAAGAATATGTTAGTGGAATGTGTGATTTAAGATTGATTTTTTCCCCTTCTTTTAAATGGAATTCGTTTTCCATCAATAAAAATGGCCCAACAAGAGCTGACCTGACTTGACCTACATATTTTTTTCCCCTCGCTTTGTCCTGTCCTCACATGGGTTTTGGGAAGAGATTATCTTTCATGGGATAGTATCGGGATAAATGAGTCCCATCCCAAACCTACCCCTTTGCCATCCCTAGATGGTAGGCATGTTTATAGAGAAGTTAAAATGGCTGCATATTGTGTGGCTAATCTTAGATATATTATTATGATCGATGTTAATAATATTTGGGTAAATAGGTTTCTTAGGAAACTTTGATCTAGGAAGATTGTTATGGTACTATTTTTCCCAAATATAATTGTTCTTTTATCTTTTTATTAATGTAACATTTTGTTTGCATAAAAAAATGTAGGAGCTACAGATTGGTCAGGCTACGGGTAAATAATTACAATTAGTAGTAATTTTTAGTTAAGTTAGTAGTCATTTACTAAAAAGTTAGTAGTAATTTGTATTAAACTATAATTATTTTCCCATAACCCGACCAATCTAAAATTCCCCGAAAAATGGAGGATGTTGTTTAGTTCATATTAGGAAATGCTTATCCTACTTTTAAGAGCTAAATCCAATTCAACATTTTTTCATTTTTTTTTTAATTTTTTGTTTTGGGGAGGTAAGACACTCTTAAAATGCTAAGCAAAGGAGGCCAAAATTTTTGGACTGCAATATCTTTTCTTGAAGTGCAACACACGTGAAACGCCCTAGGTTTTTGTTGCTATCTTCTGACCTTGGGTTATGCAGTTTGTGCGAAGAAAAAAGAGTGATTTTACTATGCTATTACATACAAGTTCAAATTGCCAACTTTTTTTAAGAGGCACAAAGCATTGAAGGGGAATACTCTGTCCAGAATAACTCCAAGTTCTTCATAAGAGCAAAACCAAATAGCTTTTAGCTAACGACATTTACATAAAGATGTTCAATAGTCCGCACCTCTCTCTCTCTCTCTCTCTCATATATAGAATCTATATAATCTTGTAGAACTTGAAGTATAATAATATCTAATGATCATTGATTTTTTGATCTGCGCATATATATTAAGCAAATTAATGAAGTTGAAAGATAGAAAAAAGTATAAAGAAATGGTCTCCAACGATTTATTTAGACCAAGCTTGCTGATACCATCTGAGATGATAAAGATTTCTAAAAAAGATTATTTAAAAGAATTTCTCAAGAAAGAAGAAACCATGCAAGATATTAAGGAAACTCTTAAGGAATGAGATTGAGGATGCCGTGAATTCCAAATGAACTAATGAAGAGATGGATGTGATCGACATACTTCTTCATAACATAACATTCTTTCTCCAACAAATGCGGATTTATATTGCATTTTGTTGATTTGCAGGCCAAGCAAATGAGCAATTGGTGTGGGTGTTGAAATTTAACATGGTTACAAAGTGTCACAATTGGTAAGTTTGGCTTACTGGTAACTCATGATTGCTCCACATGACCCTCCCCTTTTCCCAAAAAAATAAATAAAATAAAGGACTAAACAATAATACACCTTGAAGATAGCTTAAAATATGCATGAGTGAGGACATATTAAAGATTTTAAGGTCGCTATGCCGACCTTAGGCAGATTGCACTAGGAGTCAATGTTGTAATTTGCCTATGGGTGGTGATGGGTTAGGCTTAAGGCATGACAACAACACAACATGTGGTGAAAATTAATGCATAGGCCCAGTCCTAATCGACCACAGGCATAGTTGCAAATGCCCAAGACCATGTTTAAAAAATGTCAATCTATAATCTACCTGACTAGAAACTCCAATAAATCAAACCAAAGTTTGTGGCAAAAACATTTTATCATTGAAAGTTCTAGCTAATTTCTATTTAGTTTATATATATATTATTTGGTTGGACAATTTCAAGTTAGGTAGAAGCTCAAGGGATATTCCCAATACCCTGTCCAGTAGCAAGAGAGTTGTAACAGTGTTGTTTGAATCTACTTCCATTGGAATAATGAACATAATTGAACTAATGTTCAAAGCAAGCATGAGGCTTAAGCCTCGCCAATTAATGATACCCTATGATCGAGTGTTAAAAAGGCTAAAATTAGAACAAACTTTCTGATACATTGAACAAGTAATATTAGGATTCAAGGGCATGACAACATTAATCATGATACCAAATGGAAGAAAAAGATTGAATACAGATACATAGTTCGGGGAAAACAATGTTAAGCCTATGAATTTCCTCCATTCTCAAACCACTGCTTCTATGTAGCCCACAAAGCTAATAATTATAATATATATATATATATATACATATATATATCTTAGAAAGAGAGAGAGGGAGAGAGAGAGAGAGAAATTGTACAGAAAAATCATGTATTGTTTGGGTCGACACAACTAGTGATTATACACCATTCTTTGTTCTCCAAAGCAGAATAACATATCTTAAGAGGCATATATATACCCCATAATGTCATCCCATTTAGCTTCTAACAAATTCAAAACAACCTCATTTTCTTTACCCCCTTTTTTTTATTTTGGACTACCTAAAGATAAAATAATGGACCAAAGATTTCCCAAGGGTGAAGAACCTGAAATCCACGTGAGTAGGCTATAGATTGCCAATCAGATACCCGCCTTCCTCTGGAACCCATTCCATTAGCCAAATAGGAATTTCTTTAGGATAGAAATTGAACTTCTTGGTAGCATTTTGTGGAGTATTCCTCTACCTTATATTGGTATATCTCATTGATCTTCTTCATATATTTCTACCCAGTAATATTCTCCAATGTGGAATGACAGTGCATTGAGCCTATTATGAACCTCTTAGTCCTAAAATTAAGTCAATTAGTTTGTCTTAAAATAAAAAATAAAAAACTTAAAACTAAAATTGCAACAACTTCTTTTATGTACAACTATAGCACTAAAGAAAAGGCAAAGGCAATTTACCTTACTACTGAAGACTGAAGAACTCTTGTCTTGGTTACTTGTCTGAAGAAAGAAAAGTAGATGAATCAATTAAAAACAAAATGATAACATCAAATTGCACTGAAATAGCAGAAATTGTTTAAAAAAACAAAAGGAAAAAACAAAAAGAAAGGACAACACTAAAGTCTATGTTGTCAAACGAAAGGCACTGAAATAGCTCCAACTGATGAAGCTTATGTTATAAAAAATATTGGATCTGTACAACACTAAATCTGACAATGACAACCAACTAACCCCATAATTTTTCAAAAATGAGCCAAATAAATTCTTATGTCACTATTTAAGTCAGTTACAATAAGAAACCAAAAATAAGCTAATCACTTCTTTTCTTTTTTTCTTTTTTCCTTTTTTTTTTTTTTTTTTTTTTTGTTTGATGAGCAAACCAAAAAATGTTATTAAGAAACTTGGGGGATACACAAGAAGTAGGGGAAGGCAACCCCTGCAAGAACACCAGAGAAAGATCACACAACAAGAACCAAAAACACCACAAACCAAACTGAGGCAAAGACACCAACGTAAGAAAACAAATGAAAAACACCAGCTTAGAAAGAAAAACAAAGCACAAAAAGGATACTTAACTACAAGCCAAGCATAGCTGCGACACCAGGCAACGGAATATAGAGCATTGCATACAGCAACAACACCCAATTGATTACGGCCAAACCACAAAAGGAACTAGCCTGCCCTACCATCTTTTGTTAGCTAATCAGCCATGTTGTTGACCTTCCCTTGGTTAATGTTTTACAGTGGCTGTTCGAAGATGCCCAATAAGGGAGGAAATCTCATTCAGAATGAAATTGTACTTCCTTATTCTAGAGACCCCATTGATCCAAGAAACAATCACTGCAGAGTTAGATTCAACAATACAGCTCCTAATCCCAACCCAAGAGGAAGAGCAAAAAATTCTTAGTGCCTCCCTAACAGCAAGAACCCCTGCCAAATTAGAATCAATAACACTAGCAGGACAAGACAAGAAGCACAACACAACTCCATTCTCATCCTAAGAATGCCACCAATACCACCCAGACCTGGTTTACCTCTAGCTGAGCCATCTACATTGAATTTTAGGAAGCCAGGGGAAGGGGCCTGCTGAAGCATGCGCTGCCTAACTTTTAGATTTCTATTGCGAAATGATCTAACTCCATCAATAGCTCTAAGGAAGTCATCAGTTGAGAAGCCAAGCTCAGACCTGAGGGCCTTCACCCAAATACCAGTTCTAGAAATGGGGAGGCAAGCCACTTCAAACCAGCGCAATCTATTACCTCTGAAGACTAACTCATTCCTGGCTAGCCATGAAGACCATACAATGGCAAAGAATAAAGGGCCCTAATCACTTCTGTTATAAGATGGAAATCTATAGAAGTACATGATAGTCAATCAAGCATAGTATCCTCCCATAACTTCATAGGGCAAGCCCTGTCCAAAAAAGAAAACAAAAAAAATTTTATAGGGCATGCAGAAAAAGAAGACCTCAAAGACTGATGGAATCCAAATAAAAGCTAAATTCCACATCAATGTGGTACTATTAAGTAATTTCAACTCAGAGGGGGTGATCATCAATCACTCATGCATCAATGTATCAAGCAGGAACTGTCAGTGTCTGGCAGAGAAGGAAGCATATCAAACCCATCAGTTAAACACAAGTTTAATTAATATCAGTTTTATGCTTGTCCGTTCAAAGACATACAAAATGTAAGTCCTACTAAGAAATAGCTAAACACCTATAATAGTGGACCATGCAACATCCTAACTTTAAAATAATCACTTCTAATCATTGTCTTGCCAGTTCACCTAAAGATATAGGATCTACATTGATAAAAATGCGTATTATGCCGAGATAACCAGAACCCCCAAAATAATCATAATAATAATTCTAATATATGCGCATAAGCAAATTTAAGGTAATATTAAAAAAAAAAATTTAAGGTAGTAAAATAAATGCACAAAGAGATAAAGCAAAAAACAACCAACCCCAATTCGAGATCCATAAGCAAATTTTCTAGGCCTCCCTCAATGCCATTATGAAATGATGTAAACAGATCTTTCGCATCCACAGAGGCTACTCCCAACAATTGGAATCCCCTAGTCTTCTAAGCTCACTTCACAATAAAATAGTAGTTCAAATCAAATGAACAGACAATTTCAACATAGACAATCTCAATGACCTAGATTTATAGATCATGTGTTCCCTTCACACTGACTTTATACAAGGGAACAACAAAAAGTAAATGTTTAAATATAATTACAAATTATTACTAAAGTGTTCATATAAGAGGTTGAGCATTTGACCCAACATCCATAACTTCTTTTTTTTTTTTTGGGGGGGGGGGGGGTGACAAATGATAAGCATGTGACAATAAAAATATTTCAAGAGATGAACTAAACTAGTTACCTTCTTGGGATTAAGCAAGCAATCCTATGGTGTCTTTTCCTCCCAAATTACAGCCATGTGCTTGTTAGCATTAGAATAGGAGTACCTAGGAGTTGTGCCAGACTGCCTGCCATTCAAATTGGGTCCTGCAAATCCCAAAGAGTTTAAGTAGATAACACGCAATTTGGGCAGGGGAATGACAAACCACAAAAAATTATGTGCAATTAACAGAAATAAAACAAAGTTGCATAGTGCAAGGGCCTCCACTTAACTTCCATTCAAAGAAAGAGAAATGATTCAGTCAATGTGCAAAAAATATCACCACCATGCCACATGATGCAAAAACATTAACCGTCCTTTTAATAGCTATCATGATCAGGTACTCTACCAATTCCAAGATGTGTAACATAAGATTCTTCCGACTCCTATAAATTCAGTTGTTTCATTTATTTATTTTTTCTCTTAAAGAAAAAGAAGAGGCATTCTGTTGGGAATCAAACTAGAGAGGAAAAATACAAAGGCGGAATTTAAAATTTTTCCTACGATTCCCAAACCCATGAATCTTAATTATGCTTAATACAAAACAAAAACCCTAACTAGAAGAGGGTAGAATTACTTACAGTTGATTCAAGTCTTCTCCTTTATGCTCCAAGCTTTGTCTTCTGATTGAGCAGTCCAAGTGCACTGCCTCCAACAGTATCCACACCTAGCTTGAGCAAGTTGTCCTTTCCTTCTTCTTCCTTAGGGTTGCTAGAGGTGGAGAAGAGGGAGAGAGAGAGAGGGAGGGCTGTGTAAATTTCGGCCAGCACTTGGGAGCCTCCAAGAATGCATTAAGTGATGATGTCATCACATCATAAGAGGCTTTAAATAGCCTCCAACTAGGGCCGGCCAAGGGGGGATTCCAAACCCTAATCTAATTTGTGTAATTACTCTTAATTACACAATTAGCCCACTAGTTTGCATCAAATACAAATTAGCCCCTTAAAGAACTTTTCTTTAATCACTTATACCCTTTCTCTCATAGACAATCAAGCTCTCTTAGCATGATCAGTGTGTGACCCATTGGGTTCACATCATCAAGTAGTAGGAACAGCACAAGTTGTGCACAATGGAACACTTTCCATTAAGGGTCTAATTGAAACTCCTTTCAATTCCCTAATTGATTATAACTCATTTATATCAATTAGGGCTTCTACTAACCATGAGTAACACCTAGCATATGGCTCATGGTGTGGTCCTTAATGAGGTGAATAGTCATTTACAAAGAACCCTTCTGTTATAGTTTACAGGTTACAATTCCATCCTTCCATCAACACAATGTCTCCAATTGAACTAATAGGACATGGAAGTCTGTCAAGTCCCTAGTTCAATTACTTTATACTCATTCATTAATATCAACTCAATGATGAACTTATGAAAACTCCTTTCCATATTCATTCTACCATGGGCCCATGGATTTACTGAGTTATATTCAATGAATGCTGTATGAGACATTCACTCTCTTTTTCCTGAGAGTGATGGATTCCTTGTTGATCACTCACATGCCTTCACACACATAGCAGTAGGGCCAATGAACACCCTTACAGACCCCTGAATAGGATCTGCACTTAGTGTTATCAAACTTCTAAAGCTACATGTATAAGACAACCATGGTGTCTCAGGTCTAAGGATTACTTGTACCACTATAACAATGAGAAACTGATTGACAGGCAGGTTAAAACTCCATTCAGTTTATCTCATATCTTTGGTCACATTCAGTGTACCTATTCTTATAATAGGCACCCACTTGTTGGTTGTAGTGTCTCCACACAAATAGCTTGAGACTAGCTATCCTCCTATAGAGTCAACCTAACAAGTGCTAGTCCTATGGTTCATTACTGTCCATCATAGTGAACCTTCAACTAGGAATGATTTAGGAGTTTAGTACAGAGATATATTTAGAGTCTCAAAATTACAACCCTTTGTAATTTCATATTCTCAACTCTAACTCCATGGACATATTATGTAAATATAAATGATGCATATAAACATAATAGAATAAGCCCTTTTATTAAATCAATAATAAATGTGACATGCATAAATGAAATCAATTGATTGTTCCTAATCCCTAAACAATCATCTCTATGATTTGCTCTAGGGCATAATCCTAACACATTCTAGAACTAAATCAAACCAACCCTAGAAATTGGGAGTCTATTGAAATGAGAACCCCAAGCTGTTGAGAAAAGAAAGGAATAGATACAAATTTAACTTGTTAATCATATATTGACTGTGGTCAATTTTTCAATATTTGTGATCCAATGAAACAAAAGAATTCCATTCAACTTAACCAAATACCACTATTTCGAATCATTGCTTCATTAACTAAAACTTTCAAATTCTTTTGGAAACAAATGTCGCTAACAATTAGAAAAGATAGTTAAAATAGAGAACTACCTATTCAAGTGAGGGTTCCAACACATCTAGCTATGTTTTTCCTCATAGGATTAGCTATTCTTTCTCTACTTTAGCTACGGTGGTCAAGAGGGCTAACTCCATTTGGAGAGCCTCAAAGAACCTAGCTATGTTAGAGAGCTAGATGGCTAAAATTTTAGAGATGCTACTCTCTATTTTTAGCTAAAAAGTTAAAATAACTACCTTTTGGAGATGCTCCAAGGGAGCTTTTCATCCTTCTTGTGTGTAATGTAGATTTTCAATGTTTGAGCAGGTTTAAACGTCATAAAAGAGAAGAAAAATTTATATTTAACCAAAGGCTGTTATATAAGCAAAAGGGATTGCCTTTTGTAAGTGATACGAGAGAGAGAAGGGTTACATGTTCTTCTTATTAGAAAATATAAACAGTTGAGATTTGCCATAATCTGATCTGATGGCTCATGTTCTGTTGCTATATGGTACCAAGAAAATGCAATTAGGTATTGTAAATATTGCCTATTCAAAGAGGTGCATTAAGAAATTAGTCATTTTTTATTTATGATTACCATTAGAAGTGTTCTTACAGAGACTTAAGAAACAAAGGGAGCTGAGTATGAACCATATATTGGCATGCAAATTAGAGAGAATCACAGTCACCACATAATGTGAAGGCATTATTACCCTTATGATTTGTGAAGATTGTGTTTTCTTTTTCTTTTTTTCTTCTTTTCCCTTTTAAAACTTAATTCAGCATAATCTCAAGGCATATCCTAAAGTTCTAGGCACAAAGCAAAACACTTGAAATCTCAGGTCAAAGGATAAAAAATTCACTCCAAATATTGGGAACTAGAAAGAAAAAAAAAACATGGACTAACTGATTTGGTAAATTTAAAAGTGTTGGCTATCAGATTGCTTGTAAATGTAAGACTTTTCCATGTACAAGGCTAGCTTTCTTACTTTCTATCGACCAATATCTATCCCCTCCTAGCATTAAAAAAGATTACAGAGCTTGAGAAATGTTCCAAACCTAATGCCCACCTAAACTCAATCCTGACTACCCACTTTGAACAACAGGTATGTCAATGATTGCTTCCCCCATATCAGTAATCAATGTGTTGGTAATGTGGCTGCGGTACCCCATGCTGTAAACCTGTAGTAAGGCCTTCAAGCAACTCGATGACTTCAACAATATTGTTAAGATAGTATTTTGCCTGACTTGGTTTTTGACCAACAGTGCAGGGAAACACTTCCTCAATGGCAGGCAAGGATGGGTTGGAGACGGAACATGCAATGCTCTCAAACATGTCTTCATCTGAACGGTCATCCCCCATGCACAACACAAAGTCTAGAGACTTTCCTCTATTCTACATTATTGATATAAGGTTTTCCACAGCTATACCTTTGCTTACACCCTGCAATTCACCAGATAAAGCCACACATTACCTTCAACGACAAATATTGCGCGTATCCTACATACTACAATTTTATCCCAAAACTAGTTGCAAATATTCAAAATATTTGGAAAACTCGATACTAAAACACATGTTCCCCTACCTTCAACAACCCCGCCCCCCCCCCCAAAAAAAAGAATAAAATAAAATAAATTACGAAAGTGCATCACATTCCCCAAATCAAATTCAATTTTTAACCTTTCCCAATTTTCTCACAATGTTTTTCTAGCTAAATTTAAAATTCCAAAACTACTATTACAAATTTAAAATTTTTCAACATATTTCATACCTGTACTTTCACTTCAACAATGTGGTCACCTCTTTTAACAACTACAGGCTCATTAGCAAACACACTCTCCAGGTGATCAAGAAGCTTTTTCACCTGGCATGAGCCAAAAGCAGAGTCAGCATCTTGATGGTGCCACACCAGTCCAGTTTCCTTATGCTCTATAAAAGAGCCATCAGTTGCCTGTGTATAATGCTCCATCACAGGTTCGACAGTCTTTTTCCAATCAAACTCCCCTGTTAACATGCAGGATTCCCATGGTTCATCCCTTATTCACCTACAATTAATGAAACAACAAAATTAGCCACATGACTGTTGTATTAATAAAAATTTTATGAACAGGAAAGAAAAAAAAAAAAAAGAAAAAAGAAGCACAACAGTACCTAGTGAAGTAACCATGCTCTGCAGCAATACCGAGTTTCTCGCATGGAGCAAACCACTTGCTTAGAGAATCCTTTCCTCTACCACTGACGATAAAAACAACGTTCTTGGGATCACTGCACAAATCATTCAAGACCTTAATAACTTCGCTGCTGGGAGTTTTGTCCACTGAATCCTGTGGCATCACAGTGCCATCATAATCCAAAAGGATCAACCGGCTACTTGTCTTCTTGTAAGCAGGGACTATGTGTTCAACAGAAAGCTTCCAGGAATTAGGATCCATTGCAATAATCCTGAAAGTAAAATTCATCCCCATGCGATAGAAACGCTTGAGGTCATGCTCTCTACATGCTCTCTCAAGGTCTTGGTTAAAACTCCTAGCCCAATACGCGACATCATGAGAGCTAATGTACTTATAGTGCTTCTCATGGTGCAAATGCTTCTTTGCTTCAGACATTCTAAGGGCCCCATTCATTGCTTCTGACACGGAATCAATGTCCCACGGATTAACCCGAAACGCCCCACCTAGGGATGGTGAGTATCCAATGAATTCCGAAACGATGAGAACACTCTTCCTCAACATTTTAGATCTATCAATTCCCAATGCCCTATCTAAAGCAGGGCTGCCCTCTCTACAAACTGTATACTTGTAAGGCTTCAAATTCATTCCATCCCTTGCAGCATTGACCACACAACACTCAGAGATTGCATAGTATGCAACCTTCTCTTGTGTTGTAACCGGACCATTGATGAAAACAATTGGCTGATAACCCGACTTCCCATATTTCTGATTGATTTTGTTCGCCAAAAAATTGGTCTCATTATGTACCTCACAGACATCCTTACCCATGCTCCTTGCAGGGTTCACAATCTGAATTAAAACCAATGTTCCCCTCAATTCAGGTTGCTGTTCTAAAAGCTGCCCCATTGCTAGAAACTTCAAGCCAATTCCCTTAAACATATCCATGTCGTCAATGCTTAACATAAAAAATTTCCCCTTAAATTGTTCCTTCAACTGTCTAGCCTTCTCGGCGGTGGCTGATTGTGACATAACCGATTCAAGATGACCCATATGAATTCCGATCGGCAAGATCTTGATACTCAAGGTTCGACCTAAATACTCGAGGCCAATGTAACCCCTTTTCAATTTGTAATCCAAACCCAACATCCTACTACAACATGACAAGAAGTGCCTTGCGTAATCAAACGTGTGGAAACCGTTGAGATCGCAATTTAATAAGGACTGAAGAATCTCGTCCCGCACCGGTGAGGTCCGATAAATTTCCGACGTGGGAAAGGGGCTGTGCAAGAAAAACCCAAGCTTGATACGGAGAAACCACTTTCTCAAGAAAATAGGCAACACCATAAGGTGATAATCGTGTATCCAAATGGAATCCTCGTCTTCTTTTATCAACTTCCTGACCTTCTCGGCGAAAACCCTGTTTGCTGTGACGTAGGCCTCCCATTCGGCTCGAACGAAACGCACACTGTGGCTAGGCGATATGGGCAACATGTAGTGAAACAGAGGCCAAAGGTAGTGCTTGCAGAACCCATGATAGAACTCGTTCTGAATCTCTGCTGACAAAAACGTCGGCACGCAACGGAATTCCTCCAACAACAATTCGGCGACTTATTGTTGCTCTGAAGAATCAACATCCATCGTCAAGGAACCCATGTACAGAACCTCGATGTCAGGCGAAGAACCCATCTCTCAGTTGCAAAACCAGTGCGTCTTCATCCCAATGGAAGCACCACTTCTTGGTATTGCTATCGCGATGGGCTAGTATTAGTAGCTGGTTCGTGACGATGATCATCCGTCGTCGCGATACGACCACGTCAGACCCAGTCAGCCCGCCGTCGCCTTCTTCGAAATCCGATTTTATCCCATTCAACTTCATGAATCTCGGAAGACCGTTCACCACCCAAAGATTGCCGTCGGACGAGTGATCGAAGAACTCTAACACATCAGCAACTGGGTGTCTCAAGAAACAGAGCCTCTCGCATTCAACTTTGTCAAGGGTATAGAGAGACTTTATAGGTTGTGTCGCAGACAAGTATCAATATTACAGGAAAGAAAATCACAGATTTTGATTCACTTTCCATTATAGTTCTCTCTGTATTTGGAAAGAAAGAGAGTGAACGCAGACTGACGGTGAGTATGTAATGTGGTGTTATTGACGGTCAGGATTAACTGAAGCCGTCATGCCAAATATGGTCTACCTTCCTATTTTCTTGATTTCTTCTATAGACGTATCAAGTGTATGTATATGGGATATATGTAAATAGTAACTGCAAGGAAAATATTCCTCTTCTTGTGTGTATCTTTGAGGTGACCATAGCTGGTTTGTTATGGGCCTACCAGCAATGGCCGGTTACTTTTATTATTAGGGGAGGTGATGTTACCAAAATAGGCATGAAAAAGGTTTTGGTAATAAATCCTTTGAGTAGGACTAAGGCTACAACTTGGGTAGGTTGGGCGGGTTGAGAGGTCAACCCAAACTCAACCCTAAGTGTAAATCCTTACACCCAAGCTGAGGCCAACCCATACTTCGAGTTGAACTTTTCTAGCCCAAGCCCAACCCGTGCTCGGGTTGGGCGGGCACAGGTTGGGCACGGGTTACACGGATTGAGCAGGTTAAAGTCAGGTTATGTGGGTTAGCTTATTATTTTTATTTTTTTATTTTTCATCTTTAGTAAACTTGTTCCAATAAAATCAAAACGCATTGTTGCATATGCCCACAAATCTAAATCATCCAAACTCAATTGATTAACCAAGAAATCAAGTCAATCAAGTAACAATTTTTTCAACAAAATAAAAATAAAGATGAAAGAATTAAAGTAATTAAATTCAAAACAAGCAATGTATATAATTGTCTAACTGACTGAGTACCCAAAAAATTAAGCAAAAGGTTCAAAACACGAGCATATGTAATGCCCAACTAAGCAACTGTCCAAACATAGTTTTTCAAACATTAAAGCCACATCAATTCTTCAACTCCATCAACATTCCTAGAGAAATACAAGAAACATTAAAAATGTGTTAACATAGATGTAACGAATAAAGTAATAATAAACTGATGTATATAGCTCAAAAGTAAGTTCATATATTCAAGTAATTTATTAGTATAAACCAGATGATGACATATTTAATGCATATAAAAATATTAAAAATTATATATTTCATAGGTCGGGTTCGGGTTGGGTTTGGGTTGCCCAACCCCCTTCGCAAGCCCAACCCAAGTTAAATCGGGTCGATATTTTTCAACCCAAACCCAACCCAATCTATGAAAACTATTTGTCCGACCCATCTATTGACTGGATTGGGTTCGGGTTGGGCAGGCTCAACCCACCCAAGTTGCAGCCCTAAGTAGGATAGGTGAGTCTCGTACCCTGACTTTTTGGGGTTTACCAAAGGGGAAAATAAGCAATAATTTACTAGGAGAGAAGTAGGCAATCTTATGATAATTATGTGATTGAAAGAGAAAAAGAAGAGAAAAGAAAAGAAAGAAAGAGTCTAGTCATAGTCATTATAATTAGACTGTTGTATTGTGATTGTTCATTGGTAGGGAGTACTAGGGATTAAGGGTGCAGCTTGGTTTGGATAAAATCGATAATCGGATCAAAGCCAATAATTTGGTTTGTTTTGGTTTTGAACAGTATTTGATTTGATCATGGTTTAAACTTTTTAAGAAACCAGCAATTCTGTGCGGTTCTTAGTTCAAGAAAATCTTAGTACCAAATCGAATTGATCAATTAAAAAAATTGGAAAAATTGGCAATAACCTCAATTAGAAGTGTGGTTTTAATGTTAACCCCATCAAGAGATTTTTAAACTCCCTAACCCCATAATTTAGTGTTCTTATTAACTGTAAGGAAATATATATATAGATATATAGATATATATATATAGATATATATATATATATATATATATTTTAAATTCCATATTAGCATTAAATATATCTAACAAAATTTAATAACAAATTCTTCTACAACATTATTTTAAAAATATAATGACCACGATTTGGGGGATTTCCGTTTTAGTGCTTTTGGCTAGATATGGTGGGATTTTGAATTCAAATTTCTAATAATCAAGAACTTCATTATTATGAAGCTTTGTTCTCCAACATCCGGAAGCTTGGTTCTCTATCATCTTCAACCTTTTTTCCATCACATCTGATCAAGTTTGGTGTTCTTTCATCTTCAAGATTGGTGAGTTGTTATCTTCAAGCTTTGATTTTCCACATATCATGCATGGATTGCGTTTTCAAGTGGATTTTTGAAATCGGATTGTGTATTGTGTATTTTGAATTCTCATATGATCTTTAAATTGTGCTTTTTTTTATTTTTGTTTATTTTATTTTTGTATCATTTTTTGTTTTTTCAATTTGATCATTTTATAGAATCAGTTTTGTTCTTTATAATGGTTACAAGTAGTACAAGATTTGTGTTTTTCTTGAAATTATTTGTTTTTGACATTTTTACTGAATATTGCATTTAAATTTTTTGTGTTAATTAGTAATACTTTACTGTTTTTTCCTATTAAATATGAAACATAATGTATTAAATTCTTATTGTTCCACCTATAAAACTTCAACGTATTAAATTAATAATGTTTTAATTATAAAATTTGCTGACATGGTCATGTGTTTGAGCAATGTCCACACGATAAAGGTTGAAAAAACTTATTACTATTCCCCTATAATATTTGTTACACCATGTAGTATAATGTTACTATTCCACTTATAAAATTTGAAAATCACGTAGTAAACTGATATTGTTTTACCTATAAAATTTGATGGGATAACCATGTATTTATTGTTACTTCCAATGACGTAAATAAGAGTCTCTTACTATTTGGAACTTTGTTTTTTGCAATCATTTTTTTTTATAGACGTTAATGAACTCTTTTTGCTCCTAAAATCCGACTAGTTTGTGATTTTAGGAGCGGTTCCCTATTTAACACATGTTATGTTTGGAAATTCCTAAAATCAAAATTACATGATTTTAGCAATGTACCCCATACAACTTACAAATTTAGCAATTAGTGCCATAGTTAATCATTGATTATGAAATCAGCATTGGCCATGTGACTGTTTTTTTAGTCTAATTCCATGAACAATGATTAACTATGGCACCAATTGCTAAATTTATAAACTATTTTACGGCACATTGCAACAATTGTTTCTTCAAGGGGTGTTACAGGAAAAATGACAAAACATTAGAGGTTTCTATAATGTACCCTAAAAAGAAATATGATTTATACATATTTGTGGAACACAAATCCTAACCATTGAAAGTGTGATAAGTGGTTTGATTCTCACCATCCATCGAGAAGATAGAGTGATATGGTTTCCTTATAAGTATGAGAGATTTCGTTAGGGTATGACTCGAAATGTTGGAATGATTGGAGAATAATGGTAGACATGGTTCAAGATTTGTTATATATGATTCATTTAGAATGTTTAATATTGCATGTATTATGTAGAAGCCATAAGCTCATAAAACCTATTTGATTATGAAACCCATCCTGGATGTTGTCGGTGCTGGTCAAACCTCTACACATCAAAGACGTTGTTTTTATTATTCAAACCTTATTAATTTACTCCATATAGTATCAGTATTTCTTTACAATCTCCATGCCAATCATGTACATAAAACAAAACTGTCAATTATGTGTCGATATTCTTAGATGTCATTAGTGAGTGGGAAGCAAAGTGGGATAATGATTGTAGGGAGAAAGCCATGGTTGGATTACCTTTGGTTAAAGAAATGTGCATGGGATAATGATTATAGGGAGAGAGCCATGGGTGGATTACCTTTGGTTAAAGAAAAAACAAAACTGTCAATTATGTATCGATATTCTTAGATGTCATTAGTGAGTGGGGAGCAAAGTGGGATAATGATTGTAGGGAGAGAGCCATGGTTGGATTTCCTTTGGTTGAAGAAATGAGGGAATAGGTTTTTTAACCTTGATCCTTTTGTGCATGTCTTTTCCTTTTGCCTATACGACTTTCTTTGTTAACAAATCATTAATACTCTGTAGCTTCATGCTTGTTTGACTTTATCTTTGGATTACTCTATTCCATGTTTTTGTTGATTCTTCTAACTAACTTAAAGCCACCTAATAGTTCTTTTTTTATTTTATTTATTTTTTTATTTAAAAAAACTACAATTTAATTCCAAAATTTATTAGTTTATAGAAATTCTTTTTGTTCTGATATCATATGCAAAGCGTTCACCTTATTTGAAGAGGTGAATCTAGGGGAATAAGCTGTTGAAGCTGCATAGTTTAACGGTGTTCAAGCTACACTGTCTTCTTTGCTAGAAGAAGCTATTCAACCTACACAGTCTTCTATACCAGAGGAAGCTATGGATTCTATCGGTGATACACCTTCGCCATCTAAAGTACCCAATTCAAATACTTAAGAAAGCCTGGATAAATTTATGTATTTTTCTATAAAACCTTGATACACATGTATAGAGCAATGTAATACTTTCTTGCATACAATGAGCACTATTTTTAATGCCATGAAAGGTAAAGGTATAGAACTGACGATTAATCTTCCATATATTATGTTTAATGGTTATTATCATTTCTTATTTAGACTTGGAATAGGTTCTATGGGACTAGAAAAAAAAACTAAAAAAATGAAGCTTCTATGTTTAAAGGTTACTCATGTCTGTGTTGTGTATAATTGTCTCTCTACGGCAATTCTACGGCTTTTAATGTGAGAAGTCAATGGTGAAATTCCAATGTTACCAAGCCTATAAGACCTAAAAGAGCGGTTAAATAAGTCTCCTAATTTTTTTACCAAATATCTAATTAATCAATTTATGAAATACCCGCATTCACATCCCATTCAATTGCATAAACAAAGTAAAGCAAAAGTAAAAAGATAGCACACAAAACTTTTACGTGGAAAACCCTAACAAGGGAAAAAAAAAACACGTACTGAACCTCGTTTAGATGAAGCGAATTTACTATGAAAGTAATGAGTACAAGTCACAATACTTTCTGACCCCACGAACTCAAGTAATTGTCTTCACTCACACAACCTGTTAATCGATTTCCGTGTCCTTACGGCTTCAAATGCATTCAACCGCTTTCAAGTGAATCTCCAAACTACAAGCTCGCAAGCTTCATTCTGGCATAACTTGGCGCAAGGAATTTGATCGTTTTGAGCGGGGTTCGACGTTAGTTAAAGTTGACATTGAGTGCGCACTTCATGAAGAGAAAAAGGAAACGAAAAAGAGTAATTGCACACCTTCAAGTGCCGAACAACACGTTAGAAGTAGCAACCCTAATAGAACAAGACCAAGACATTAGCAGGAAGAAACACAATAGGAACATAGGAACATGAAAGAGAGAACACACACAAAATGACTCTCAAAGAGAACTCAAACTCAAAAGAGGACTGAAACGACGGAAGCACTACGAAAACCTACTCTTTTTGGGTATTTGTAGAAATTACACAGCTCACCATGATCTCGTAGACAACCAAAGAAGCTTTCACAGTCACCAAATCGCAAAGTGTAGAGACTAAATTAGAGCACCTAAAAGCAAGAAAAAGGAGCATGAAGGAAAACTCATCATCGACGTTACTGTTCAATATTTAATTAAAGTTTCTTTGCCACCTTAAAAAACATCCATCGATGATAAAGGTTGTCCTCCAGCCAAATTTCACAAAAGTTAAGTTGAGAAACTGGAAAAATGGAGAAATCTGAGGAGAGGGAGCAGAGCAGAGAGTTAGGAATGAGGATCGGAGAGAGGAGAGACTGAGAAGACAGAGGACAAGCGATCTGCGCAGGAGAGGAGTCGACACTCTTAGCCTACTCGTGTCAACTGTGCCAGTGAAGGGGTAACAGGGAGAATCTGCAATCGCAATCTTAAAGCTTCAAAAGAAAACTTTGAAAAGAAAATGGTTTCGATAATCTTAAAGCTCAAAGTGCTAAATTTGAATGCAAAAATTTCCCTCATTGATTGGTACAGGATTTGACTTGATCCCTTTTCTTCCTTCTCCCCTTTTTTCTTTTTTCTTCATGTGGGGATCGATCGAGCTAGTGGAAAATATGGGAAGAGCTATCTTCCTTGGCAATCCTATACAACAATCTAGACCTTGACTTTACATTGAGGAAGAAATGGTAACAGGAAGGGCTACTTGGTCCTATAAATTAAATTTCATAACAATACCAATACAGAAAGTAAAAGTATTGCCAAAATTATTGTGCATTCTCTTGATTCCTTTGAATAGATTACTATTAATAGGATGGCAATAAACCTGGGAAAGCGAGTATCTCACCCTATCTTGTCCCTATTGGGATGGGTTTGAGGAGCAAATAAATAGAGTAGGGACAGGGTTAGGGAAAAAGTAAAAATCCCGTGTTGAATTTGGGTTGGAATATGGGTTTAAGATCGCCTCACCCCGACTATATATAAATATTGGTCTCTTATATCTTTCATATTTTCTTGAATTAAACATTTACCATTAGTTACTTTTTCAGTTCTTCTTCATGATTTTATTTTTATGTTTAAATTATTTAGTATTTGGTTTACCAAGACCATAAATAAGCAAGACTATGTTAGTGGAATGTGTGATTTAGGATTGATTTTTTCCCCTTCTTTTAAATGGAATTTGTTTTCCATCAATAAAAATGGCCCAACAAGGCTTGACGTAACCCACATATTTTTTTCGCCCCGCTTCGTCTAGTCCTGACATGGGGTTTGGGAAGAGATTATCTTTCATGGGATGGTATCGGGATGAGTAAGTCCCATCCCAAACCTACTCCGTTGCCATCCCTATATGGTAGGCATGTTCATAGAGAAGTTAAAATGGTTGCATATTGTGTGGCTAATCTTAGATATATTATTATGATGTTAATTATATTTGGATAAATGGGTTTCTTAGGAAGCTTTGATCTAAGATTTTTGTGGTACTATTTTTCCCAAATATAATTGTTCTTTTATCTTTTTATTAATGTAACATTTTATTTGCATAAAAAAAATAGAGGAACTACAGATTGGTTAGGCTACGGATATATAATTACAATTAGTAGGATTTTTTAGTTAAGTTAGTAGTCATTTTCTAAAAATTTAGTCGTAATTTGTATTAAACTATAATTATTTTCCCATAACCCAACCAATCTAAAATTCCCCCAAGAATGGAGGATGTTGTTTGGTTCATATTAGGAAGTGTTTATCTTGCTTTTAAGAGTTAAAACCAATTCAATTATTTATTTTATTTTATTTTTATTTTTATTTTTATTTTTGCTTTCCAGAGGTAAGACACTCTTAAAATGCTAAGCAAAGAAGGCCAAAATTTTTTGATGCAATATCTGTGCTTGAAGTGCAACACACGTGAAATGCCCTAGGTTTTTGTTGCTATCTTCTGACCTTGGGTTATGCAGTTTGTGAGAAGAAAAAAGAGTGATTTTACTATGCTATTACAAGTTCAAATTGCCAATTTTTTTTAAAAGGCACAAAGCATTGAAGGGGAATACTCTGTCCAGAATAACTCAAAGTTCTTCCTAAGAGGAAAACCAAATAGCTTTCAGCTAACCACATTTACATAAAGATGTTCAATAGTCTGCACCTCTCTCTTTCTCTCTCTCTCATATGTAGAATCCATATAATCTTTTAGAGCTTGAAGTATACTATCTGATGATCATTGATTTCTTGATCTGCGCATATATATTAAGCAAATTAATGAAGTTGAAAGATAGAAAAAGTATAAAGAAATGGTCTCCAGCGATTTATTTAGACCAAGCTTGCTGACACTATCTGAGACAATAAAGATTTCTAAAAAGGATTATTTAAAAGAATTTCCCAAGAAAGAAGAATCCATACAAGATATTAAGGAAACTCTTAAGGAATGAGATTGGGGATACCACAAGTTCCAAATGAACTAATGAAGAGATGGATGTGATCGAAATACTTCTTCATAACATAACATTCTTTCTACAACAAATGCGGATTTATATTGCATTTTGCTAATTTGCAAGCCAAGCAAATGAGCAATTGGTGTGGGTGTTGAAATTTAGCATGGTTACAAAGTGTCGCAATTGATAAGTTTGGCCTACTGGTAACTCATGACTGCTCCACATGACCCTCCCCCTTTCCCAAAAAAATAAATAAAAATAGAGGACTAAGCAATAATACACCTTGAAGATAGCTTAAAATATGCATGAGTGAGGACATATTGAAGATTTTAAGGTTGCTATGCCGACCTTAGGCAGATTGTACTAAGAGTCAGTGTTGTAATTTGTCTATGGGTGGCAATGGGTTAGGTTTAAGGCATGACAACAACACAACATGTGGTGGAAATTAATGCATAGGCCCAGTCCTGATTGACCACAGGTATAGTTGCAAATGCCCAGACCATGTTTAAAAAATGTTGATCTATAATCTATCTCACTAGAAACTCCAATAAATCAAACCAAAGTTGCTGGCAAACACCTATTCTTTTTTATTAATGAAAGTTCTAATTTATATTTAGTTTATATATTATTTGGTTGGACAATTTCAAATTAGGTAGAAGCTAAAGGGATATTCCCCAACACCCTGTCCAGCAGCAAGAGTTGTAATGGCAGTTGTTTGAATCTACTTCCATTGGAATAATGAACATAATTGAACTAATGTTCAAAGCAAGCATGAGGCTTAAGCCCCGCCAATTAATGATACCCTATGATCGAGTGAATATTAGGATTCAAGGGCATGACAACATTAATCATGATAGAATGGTAGGAAAAGATTGAGTAAATAGATAAATAGTTCGGGGAAAACAATGTTAAGCCTATGAATTTCCTCCATTCTCAATCCACTGCTTCTATATAGCCCACAAAGCTAATAATTATAATATATATATATACATATATATAATAGAGAGAGAGAGAAGGAGAGAGAGAGAAAGAGAATTTGTACAGAAAAATTATGTATTGTTTGGGTCACAACCAGTGATTATACGACATTCTTTGTTCTCCAAAGCAGAATAGCATATCTTAAGAGGCATATATATCCCCATAATGTCATCCCATTTAGCTTCTAACAAATTCAAAACAACCTCATTTTCTTTACCCCCTTTATTTTATTTTATTTTATTTTTTTATTTTAGACTACCTAAAGATAAAATAATGGACCAAAGATTTCTCAAGGGTGAAGAACCTGAAATCCACGTGAGCGGGCTATAGATTGCCAATCAGATACCCACCTTCCTCTGGAACCCAATCCATTAGCCAAACGGGAATTTCTTTAATTAGGATAGAAATTGAACTTCTTGGTGGCATCTGTGGAGTATTCCTCCACCTTATATTGGTATATCTCATTGATCTTCTTCCTATATTTCTACTTAGTAATATTCTCCAATGTGGAATGACAGTGCATTGAGCCTATCAGGAACCTCTTAGTCCTAAAATTAAGTTAATTAGTTTGTCTTACAAAAAAAAAAAAAAAAAACTTAAAACTAAAATTACAATTACTTCTTATATGTACAACCATAGCACTAAAGAAAAGGCAAAAGCAATTTACCTTTCTGCTGGAGACTGGGGAACTCTTTTCTTGGCTACTTATCTAAAGAAAGAAAAGCAGAGGAATCAATTAAAAACAAAATGACAACATCAAATTGCACAGAAATAGCAAAACTTGTTTAAAAAAACAGAAGGAAAAAAAAAAAAAGAAAGAAAAAAAAAGGACAACACTAAAGCTTATGTTGTCAAAAGAAAGGCACTGAAATAGCTCCAATTGATGAAGCTTATGTTATATAAAATATTGGATCTGGACAACACTAAATTTGATAATGACAACCAATTAACCCCATAATTTTTCAAAAACTGAGCCAAATGAGCTAAATAAATGCTTATGTCACTATTTAAGTCAATCACAATAAGAAACCAAAAATAAGCTAATCATTTCTTTTCTTTTCTTTTTTTTTTTTTTTTTTTTTTCTTTTTGATGAGCAAACCAAAAAATGTTATTAAGAAACTTGGGGGATACACAAGAAGCAGGGGAAGGCAACCCCTGCAAGAACACCAAGAAAGATCACACAACAAGAACCAAAAACACCACAAACCAAACTGAGGCAAGGACACCAACATAAGAAAACAAATGAAAAACACCAGCTTATAAAGAAAAACAAAGCACAAAAAGGATACTTGACTACAAGCCAAGCACAGCTGCGACACCAGGCAACGGAATATAGAGCATTGCATACAGCAACAACACCCAATTGATTACAGCCAAACCACAAAAGGAACTAGCTTGCCCTAACATCTTTTGTTAGCCAATCAGCCATGTTGTTGACCTCTTTTGGTTAATGTTTTACAGTGGCTATTCGAAGATGCCCAATGAGGGAGGAAATCTCATTCAGAATGAAATTGTACTTCCTTATTCTAGAGACCCCATTGATCCAAGAAACAATCATTGCAGAGTCAGATTCAACAAAACAGTTCCTAATCCCAACCCAAGAGGAAGAGCAAAAAATTCTTAATGCCTCCTTAACAGCAAGAAGCCCTGCCAAATTAGAATCAATAACACCAGCAGGACAAGACAAGAAGCACAACACAACTCCATTCTCATTCGAAGAATGCCACCAATACCACCCAAACCTGGTTTACCTCTAGCTGAGCCATCTACATTGAATTTTAGGAAGCCAGGGAAAGGGGCCTGCTGAAGCATGCGCTGCCTAACTTTTAGATTTCTGTTGCGAAATGATCTAACTCCATCAATAGGCTCTAAGGAAGTCATCAGTTGAGAAGCCAAGCTCAGACCTGAGGGCCTTCACCCAAATACCAGTTCTAGAAATGGGGAGGCAAGCCACTTTCAAACCAGCGCAATCTATTACCTTTGAAGACTAACTTATTCCTGGCTAGCCACGAAGACCATACAATGGCAAACAATAAAGGGCCCTAATCACTTCTGTTATAAGGTGGAAATCTATAGAAGTACATGACAGTCAATCAAGTGTAGTATCCTCCCATAACTTCATAGGGCAAGCCCTGTCCAAAAAAGAAAACAAAGAAAAAGTTTATAGGGCATGCAGAAAAAGAAGACCTCAAAGACTGATGGAATCCAAATAAAAGCTAAATTCTACATCAATGTGGTACTATTAAGTAATTTCAACTCAGAGGGGGTGATCATGAATCACTCATGCATCGATGTGTCGTGCAGGAACTGTTAGTGTTTGGCAGAGCAGGAAGCATATCAAATCCATCAATTAAACACAAGTTTAATAAATATCAGTTTTATGCTTGTCCGTTCAAAGACATACAAAATGTAAGTCCTACTAAGAAATAGCTAAACACCTATAATAGTGGACCATGCAACATCCTAACTTTAAAATAATCACTTCTAATCATTGTCTTGCCAGTTCACCTAAAAATATAGGATCTACATTGATAAAAATGCGTATTATGCCGAGATAACCAGAACCCCCAAAATAATCATAATAATAATTCTAATATATGCACATAAGCAAATTTAAGGTAATATTAAAATAAATAAAATTTAAGGTAATAAAATAAATGCACAAAGAGATAAAGCAAAAAACAACCAACCCCAATTCGAGATCCATAAGCAAATTTTCTGGGCCTCCCTCAATGCCATTATGAAATGATGTAAACAGATCTTTCGCATCCACAGAGGCTACTCCCAACAATTGGAATCCCCTAGTCTTCTAAGCTCACTTCACAAGAAAATAGTAGTTCAAATCAAATGAAAAAAAAAATTTCAACATATACAATCTCAATGACCTAAATTTATAGATAATGTGTTCCCTTCACATTGACTTTATACAACGGAACAACAAAAAGTAAATGTTTAAATATAATTACAAATTATTACTAAAGTGTTCATATAAGAGGTTGGGCATTTGACCCAACATCCATAACTTCTTTTTTTTGGGGGGAGGGGACAAATGATAAGCATGTGACAATAAAAATATTTCAAGAGATGAACTAAACCAATTACCTTCTTGGGATTAAGCAAGCAATCCTATGGTGTCTTTTCCTCCCAAATTACAGCCATGTGCTTGTTAGCATCAGAATAGGAGTACCTAGGAGTTGTGCCAGACTGTCCTTCCAAAAGGGCCATTCAAATTGGGTCCTGCAAATCCCAAAGAGTTTAAGTAGATAACACGCAATTTGGGCAGGGGAATGACAAACCCCAAAAAATTATGTGCAATTAACAAAAATAAAACAAAATTGCATAGTGCAAAGGCTTCCACTTAACTTCCATTCAAAGAAAGAGAAATGATTCAGTCAATGTGCAAAAAGTATCACCACCATGCCACATGATGCAAAAACATTAACCGTTCTTTTAATAGCTATCATGATCAGGTACTCTACCAATTCCAAGATGTGTAACATAGGATTCTTTCGACTCCTATAAATTCAATTGTTCCATTTATTTATTTTTTCTCTTAAAGAAAAAGAAGAGGCATTCTAGAACTAAATCAAACCAACCCTAGAAATTGGGAGTCTACTGAAATGAGAACCCCAAGCTGTTGAGAAAAGAAAAGAATAGATAGAAATTTAACTTGTTAATCATATATTGACTGTGGTGAATTTTTCAATATTTGTGATCCAATGAAACGAAAGAATTCCATTCAACTTAACCAAATACCACTATTTCGAATCGTTGCTTTATTAACTAAAACTTTCAAATTCTTGTGGAAACAAGTGTCACTGACAATCTAATACAATTGATGATTTTTCCTCTTCCTTTTTTTTTGTCTGTATCATCAGCCAAGATAGTTAAAATAGAAAACTACCTATTCAAGTGAGGATTTTGTCACACCCCATTTTTGTCACCTTAGCTAAGATTCATCATTTCATGTAGGATTTTGAGTTCTTTTTTAGTCTAGTCTTTTGCATTGAGTTTCTATGGCATTGAATATCATGTGTATGAATTTTGAAGTGATTTGGAGTTAATTTCAATAGTCAATAAGAACTTTTGCGACTTTAAGGGCATAATCGTCTTTTAAACCGTATATTTTCCATTTGACTTTGGAATGAATCCCGAGTCATTCCCTCGAGTTCATATGGGTATATAGAGTCTATACATAGGTTCAATTTCATGAACTAATGGTTTAAGATCAATTCGGCTCATAACGGTTCGGGTTGGCTAAAAGACCTTTTCTTGGTTTGCTCAAATTGACTCATAGGACCCACTCAATTTTCTCTCATTTAACTTCAATTGGCTTTATTTACATCCTAGACATGTTTAAGAAGGTTAAATTTTGATTTGGAAAGCATTTGGTTCGATTTTGTGTGCAAACCCAAGCTTAGCGATGGTGAGGCACCATGGCTAGCCGCCTTTGTAAAACCTAACCATGCACCCATGGTCAAGGCATTTTGTCCTAAAATGCCTAAAAATGTGTTCTCCTTCGAAACACGGTCGTTTTGGCTTTTATTTCATCAAAATTGGACTTAATTTGACCTCTGAAAGACTCCTGAAGTGATTAGAAGTCAAAATCGAAGCGGACTAGAAGAGACCCTCGGGTTACCTACCGGGGCTGGACGGTTAGCTGTCTAGGCCCAGACGGCTAACCGTCCAGGCCTAGATGGTCACCCGAGGAGTCCGCCTTCAATTAGGATTCTGACTCCTTCCCTCTTTTGACGGTTTCCTCCACCCTTGCAAGTTGTTTCCTCCTAGGATTATGTGAATTTGAGTTGTTTGAGCACCAAGAGAGTCTCTAATAGCCCTAGGATCATTATTTAATGAATTAATCTTAGCCATTGGTTTAGGGGGTTAGTTCTCTATATAAAGGACATGATATTCAGCACATAGGGGAGGACGATGGCACTTTACACTTAGAGAGAAAGGGAGCTATGAGTTTGGAGAGCTAGAAGGAAATCAAGAGGAGGCTCTTCAACCCTAAGCAAGCAACAGAACAAGGAGTTTGAAGGCAAGGGAGGTTCTACAAGAGGTAAACACTCCTTTTGACTGGTGAATATAGGTCTTCTCCTTCTTCTTCTATGATAGTTCTAGTGCATGTTGTAACTCCATATGATAGGTTAATTCAATGCTTTTATAATGTGATATGAATGATTTTAAGATGATTTATGGTTCTATATACTTGATAATCCTTAGTTTACTAAGATTTAAAAGCGTTACTCTTTTTATCTTCTTAAATCATGCATAGTTCATATGTCTAGGTTGCTGTGATTATTGTCATGAGTTGATGTTCCTGTTAGTCAATATATATAATATGAATGATATTCATGATGAATTGAGCATGTGTTAGAGTCGTTTCATAGGTTTTAATGCATAGTTGTGAAATTAGGGTTTCGATAACCTTAAATTCACATAGGTTTCATACAGCATATTTAGTTTGATTCTGTGAGTTGTTTCTCATCATAGTCATTCTATATATGCTACATATAGTTGAATCATGCTAGGTTTGCATTCATATAGAGGATTTTGTAGGGCTTTTAGAGATATTATCCTTTTCTAAGGATAATTATCCTTTTTGTTAAGTAAGGTTTTGCATAAGAGCTTTCTGTGATGTGTTTAAGTATGAAATCACTTCTATAGTGTTCTAATATGTATATTTGACGTGGGATATGATGATTGCACCTCCCCATAGCGACTTTTTTATATGAAATTATCTTAGGATAGTTTTGCTTAAGAAAGCTCGCCGTAAGAAGGCTTGTTTTCATATTTTACATAAAATGTCACCTTTTTGTGTTAGGATTATGCCCTAGAGCCAATCATAGAGATGATTGTTTAGGGATTAGGAATAATCAATTGATTTCATTTATGCATGTCACATTTATTATTGATTTAATAAAAGGGCTTATTCTATTATGTTCATATGCATCATTTATATTTACATAATATGTCCATGGAATTAGAGTTGAGAATATGAAATTACAAAGAGTTGTAATTTTGAGACTATAGATATATCTCTGTACTAAACTCCTAAAACATTCCTAGTTGAAGGTTCACTATGATGGATAGTAATGAACCATAGGACTAGTACTTGTTAGATTGACTCTATAGGAGGATAGCTAATCTCAAACTATTTGTGTGGAGACACTACAACCAATAAGTGGGTGCCTATTATAAGAATAGGTACACTGAATGTGACCAAAGATATGAGATAAACTGAATGGAGTTTTAACCTGCCTGTCAATCAGTTTCTCATTGTTATAGTGGTACAAGTAATCCTTAGACCTAAGACACCATGGTTGTCTTATACATGTAACTTTAGAAATTTGATAACACTAAGTGCAGATCCTATTCAGGGGTTTGTAAGGGAATTCATTGGCCCTACTGCTATGTGTGTGAAGGCATGTAAGTGATCAACAAGGAATCCATCACTCTCAGGAAAAAGAGAGTGAATGTCTTATATAGCATTCATTGAATATAACTCATTAAATCCATGGACCCATGGTAGAATGAATATGAAAAGGAGTTTCCATAAGTTCATCATTGAGTTGGTATTAATGAATGAGTATAAAGTAGTTGAACTAGGGACTTGACAGACTTCCATGTCCTATTAGTTCAATTGGAGACATTGTGTTGATGGAAGGATGTAATTGTAACTTATAAACTATAACAGAAGGGTTTTTTGTAAATGACTATTCACCTCATTAAGGACCACACCATGAGCCATATGCTAGGTATTACTCATGGTTAGTAGAAGCCCTAATTGATATAAATGAGTTATAATCAATTAGGGAATTAAAAGGAGTTTCAATTAGACCCTTAATGGAAAGTGTTCCATTGTGCACAACTTGTGCTGTTCCTACTGCTTGATGATGTGAACCCAATGGGTCACACACTGATCATGCTAAGAGAGCTTGATTGTCTATGAGAGAAAGGGTAAAAGTGATTAAAGAAAAGTTCTTTAAGGGGCTAATTTGTATTTGATGCAAACTAGTAGGCTAATTGTGTAATTAAGAGTAATTACACAAAAACCACTAGGGTTTTAAGTTCCCCCTTGGTCGGCCCTATTGTGTGGCTATATAAGCCACATTATGATGTGATGACATCATCACAATTAGATCCCTAAGGGGCTGGCCAAAAATTTCACAAGGCTCTCTCTCTCTCTCTTATCCACCTCTAGCAACCATAAAGAAGAAGAAGGAAAGGACTTCAAGTTCAAGCTAGGTGTGGATACTGTTGGAGGTAGTACACTTGGACTGCTCATTCATTATTGCCCGACGTTCATGCTTTGAGCAAAAAGGAGAAGACAAAGCTTAGAGCATAAAGGAGAAGACATTCATCAACTGTAAGTAACCCTAACTCTCTTAGTAGTTAGGTTATTGTTTTTGTATTATGCATAATCGGATTCATGGGTTTGGGAATCGTAGGAAAATTTTTATTTTGCCTTTGTATGTTTTCCTCTCTAGTTAGATTCCCAACATTTTGGTTAGAATAGATTTTGCTATCATGATTATTGATATTATCAGGGTCTCTCATTGTTAGCATGTTTTTCATAGGTTTTTATGCATATAAGATAGGTCATTGCATGTAGGATTGAGTTGAGGTTTGTGGTTATTCATTATTCTTGTTGTTCGCATGATAAATGGATGAATTTAGGCTTTAACATGATTCTGTCCAGATTAGTGTTTTGTTCTCTTTGCATGGTTTTGCGCACTTGTAAGGGTGCAAACAGGTACCATAATTGTCCTATTGCAAATAGGGTTGCTATTGCTTGAAATTGCTAATGCTTGGAGCTATTGCGCTCAGGCAAGTGGGTGTGAAGGTGCCCCAATTCACCTTTCCTTTCTTATCCTTTCTCTTCCCTCACCCTAGGGTTATTCCTTAATATGGACACATGGTAACTATCAAGGGTTTCCTTCATTAATAAAATTCTGATTTTCTATCAAAGTTTCCATCTTGTGGAAGTTTTCAATTTTGGACTATTCAATACATTCCCGAACAAGGAAACCTAGGGTTTTTACCATAGGTTTGTATTAGGTTGTAACCCTAATTCTATTCGAACTATGTGGACTTTGATCCATGTATTTCACTGCATGGTACGTAGGCGCTCATTTTGAGGCTCAAGTCCGTTCTAGGATCCAAGTATCCTAGGTATTTCTTCTTTTCTTTTTTCTGTTTTACTCTATTTTCTTTGTTTGATTATGCATGGATGAAATGGATGGATAGGATATATGTTATGCATGTTGCCTTGTGATGATATATGATGATATTTGAGTGAAAAAGATCTTAAATTAGCCCTAATCAAATTAAGAGACCAACTTAGGCGATGTGTGTGCCTATGGGCTTTGCCCAGAACCTTCCCACGTCGTAACTTAGTCCCCGAATCTAATTTTCTGGTTTCAAAGACTTTGCTTTTCCTTTAATGGAGTCATGAGGTTTTTGGAAATAAAACATTTTTATGGTTATCCTCTTTTCCTTAAAAAATGAGGTGGCAACTCTTTTCATTTGTTGTCTTTTAAAAATCCCAAACCCTTGTGGGCGCTGTGCTTTTTCGTGGGTTCATAGTTTGGTGACTCCGTTGGAGATATCGAGGGCTAGACTCATTTAATTTGATTGGGCTAAATTAATTTATTATTGTTTAATAAAATCAATCACTTGCATCCATTTGATTGTGTGCTTTCATTCATTGCATTGTGTGCGCAATTGTTGCATGATGACTTGATTGTCCCTCGATGTGTCCTTGCCAACTGATAGCCTAGTTTGACCTTGGTTTTCATGATTCCATGTGTTGGGCGAAGCGATCAAACCTCTCTTGCCAAGTACCTTTTGTTGGGAATCAATCAAGAGGAAAAATAGAAGTGCGGAATATAAAATTTTTCCTTTGGGATCCCCTAACCCATGAATCTAACTATGTATAACACAAAATCAAACCATAACTACGAAGAGGGTTAGAACACTTCCAGATTTATTGTCTTCTCCTTTTTGCTCCAAGCTTTGATTCTGGATAGCGGTGAATGAGCAACCCAAGTGTGCTACCTCCAACGGTATCCACACCTAGCTAGAGCTTCAAGTCCTTTTCACCTTTTCCTTGTTGTTGCTAGTGTAGGAGAAGAGAGCAGAGAGAGAAAGGGAGGCTGGAAGTTCTGGCCAGCCTTTGGAGTGTTCAACTTGTAATGATGCCACACATCAAAGTGTGACTTATATAGTCCACACTTAAGGGGGCTGGCCCTAGGGGGAAACCCTATTAGGGTTTTATGCAATTTCTCTAAATTGCACAATAACCCCTATAAATTATATCAAATATAAATAGGCCTCAAAGAACTATTCTTTATACACTCATACCTTTTCTCTCATAGACTTTAAAGCTCATCTTGCATGATTAGTGTGTGACCCATTGGGTTCACATCATCAAATAGTAGGAATAGCACGAGATGTCCACAATGGAACTCTTTCCATTTAGGGTCTAATTGGAACTCCTTCCAATTCCCTAATTGATTATAACTCACTTATATCAATTAGGGCTTCTACTAACCATGAATAACACCTAGCATATGGTTTATGGTGTTGTCCTTAATGAATTGAATAAGATCTTACATAGAACCCTTTTGTTATAGTTTATAGGTTACAATTACATCCTTCCATTTTACACAATGTCTCCAATTGAACTAATAGGACATGGAAGTCTGTCAAGTCCCTAGTTCAATTACTTTATACTCATTCATAAATATCAACTCAATGATGAACTTATGGAAACTTCTTTCTATATTCACACTGCCATGGCCATGGACTGAATGAGTTATATTATGAATGCTATATGAGACATTCTCTCTCTTTTTCCTGAGAGTAATGGATTCCTTGTTGATCACTCATATGCCTTTATACACATAGCAATAGGGCCAATGAACACCTTTACAGACCCTTGAATAGGATCTGCACTTAGTGTTATCAAACTTCTAATGCTATATGCATAGGGTAACTATGGTGTCTCAGGTCTAAGGATTACTTGTACCACTATGAAATTGAGAAATTGATTGACAGGCAGGTTAAAACTCTATTCAGTTTATCTCAAATCTTTGATCACATTCAGTGTACCTATTCTATTAGTAGGCACCCATCTGTTGGTTGTAGTGTCTCCACACAAATAGGTTGAGACCAGCTATCCTCCTATAGAGTCAACCTAACAAGTGCTAGTCCTATGGTTCATTACTGTCCATCATAGTGAACCTTCAACTAGGAATGATTTATGAGTTTAGTACAGAGATATATTTATAGTCTCATAATTACAACTCTTTGTAATTCAATATTCTCAACTCTAACTCCTTAGACATATTATTTAAATATAAATGATGCATACAAACATAATAGAATAAGCCCTTTTATTAAATCAATGATAAATGTGACATACATAAATGAAATCAAATGATTGTTCCTTTATCTCTAAACAATCATCTCTATGATTGGCTCTAGGGCATAACTCTAACAATCTCCCACTTGCACTATAGCCAATCCACAATGTATCTAATACCCATTTCCTGTCTGTGGTGATCTAACTGCTCTTGGGTTATAGCTTTGGTGAAGGGATCTGTTACATTCTCTATTGTATGAATCTTCTGTATGCTAATATCACCTCTTTCAATGATCTCTCTAATCACATGGAATCGCCGCTCAATGTGTTTGGACTTTTGATGAGACCGTGGTTCCTTAGCTTGAGTAATAGCCCCGTTATTGTCACAAAACAATGGCAAGGGCTTCTCAATAGCAGGAACTACTCCCAGTTCAGTAATGAACTTCTTCATCCAAACAGCTTCCTTTGCAGCTTCTGATGCAGCAATGTACTCAGCCTCTGTAGTGGAGTTCGCTGTAACATCCTGTTTACAGCTCCTCCAACTTACAGCTCCACCATTCAAGGTGAAAAGATACCTCGATGTTGATTTCCTATCATCATCGTCAGATTGAAAATTTGAATCCGTATAACCAACCATTTCTAAGTTTCTTCCTCCATAGACAAGGAATAGTTCCTTAGTTCTTCTTAAGTACTTAAGGACAGCCTTGACTGCTTCCCAGTGTTTCACACCTGGGTCTACCTGATATCTGCTTGTAACACTTACACCAAATGCGATATCTAGTCTTGTACATAATATGGCATACATTAGACTCCCTACTGCAGAAGCATAGGGAATCTTCCTCATGTACGCAATCTCCTCTGGAGTTCTAGGTGCCATGTTTTTAGACAATTTGATTCCATGCCTAACAGGAATTAGACTTCTTTTGGAATCTTCTAAATTGAACCTTTTCAATATTTTGTCTATGTATAATGATTGGGAGAGACCTAGCATCCTTTTAGATCTATCTCTATAGACCTTTATTCCTAGAATATAGGATGCTTCTCCCAAATCTTTCATGGAGAAATTTTATGAAAGCCACTCTTTCACTTTTGATAACGTTTCTACATTATTCCCGATAAGTAGAATGTCATCAACATATAGGACCAGGAAGGTAATCGCACTCCCACTAACCTTCTTGTACACACATGGTTCATCCATATTCTATAGGAAACTAAACAATTTGATTGCCTCATCGAATCGGATGTTCCAGCTTCTAGAAGCTTGTTTAAGTCTATAAATGGACCGCTGTAGCTTGCACACTTTGTGGTCCTCACCATTGGATGTAAAACCCTTAGGTTGCTGCATATAAAGGTTTTCCTCAATGTTGCCATTAAGGAAAGTGGTCTTTACATCCATTTGCCATATCTCATAATTGTAGTGTGCAGCTATAGCTAACAAGATCCTAATGGACTTAAGCATAGCCACTGGTGAGAAGGTTTCCTCATAGTCAATACCATGTCTTTGTCGGTAACCTTTTGCCACTAGCCTAGTTTTGTAGGTCTCTACCTTTCCATCTGAGCCTATCTTCCTTTTGAAGATCCATTTGCAGCCAATAGGTACTATACCTTCTGGTGGATCAACTAAAGTCCAGACTTTGTTGGAATACATCGAGTCCATTTCAAATTTCATAGCTTCTAGCCATTTATTCGAATCAATATCCGAAATCGCCTTTCCATAAGTAGTAGGGTCATCTGGGTGTTCTCTATCACCAAGGAACAATTCCTCTGCATTATGGTTGAGCAATCCATATCTCTTAGGTGCAACAGATACCCTACTCGATCTACGAAGAGGTTGTGGTACATTAGTGGGTTCTGTCTCATCAGGGACAGGGTTGGGATCACTGTCGGTTTGTGTCTCATCAGACAATTCTTTGAGTTCTATTTTCCTGTTGTTGCCTCCTTCTTGAATAAACTCTTTTTCAAGAAAGACTGCAAACTTACTAACAAACACCTTTTGTTCATTAGGATAATAGAAATAGTATCTTAAAATCTCTTTAGGATACCCACAAACCTACATTTAATTGATCTTGATTCTAACTTGGTTGCATCATGTGTCTTTACATATATAGTGCAACCCCATACCTTAATATATTTAAAGCTTGGTGCTCTCCCTTTCCATATCTCATACGATGTCTTAGGGATAGCCTTGGTTGGGACTCTGTTCAACAAATACGCGGTAGTTTCCAGGGCCTGTCCCTAGAAGGACAATAGTAAATCAGTGTAACTCATCATGGACCTAACCATATCTAATAAGGTTCTATTCCTCCTTTCTAACACACCATTAAGCTGTGGTGTTCCAGGAGGCGTCCATTGAGATAGAATGCCCGCTTGAACAAGATGATCTAAAAACTCACTGGTTAAATATTCTCCTCCTCGATCCGATCGAAGAGCTTTAATACTTTTACCAGTTTGTTTCTCTACTTCATATCTGAATTCTTTGAACTTTTTAAATGCTTCAGATTTGTACTTCATTAAGTACACATACCCATACCTGGAATGATCATTGGTAAAGGTTATAAAGTAAGAGAAACCTCCTCGAGCATGTATGCTCATAGGACCACATACATCACTATGTATTAATCCTAATATGTCTGCAGTCCTCTCACCGTGACCGATGAAAGGTGACTTGGTCATTTGACCTAGTAAACAGGATTCATAAGTTGGAAAGCGCATAGAAGCCAATGGACCCAATTGTCCATCCTTACACATCTTGTTAATCCTATTCTCACTGATGTGACCTGGTCTTAGGTGCCAGTCATATGCAGAGTTTTCTTCATCTCTTGTTCTCTTGGGTGTGTTTGCATTCAATTTAGAACTATCATGCTCTATGCAGTTAACATTTGCAATGAAGTTTAGAAAATAAAGGCCATTCACATAAACTCCAGAAGTAATGAACTCTTCATTTTTAAATAAAGAACATTTATTCTCCTCAAAAACAAACCTAAATCCTTGTTTAGATAATACTAAAATAGAAATAATGTTTCTTATAACTTCTGGAATATAAAAATAGCCTGATAATTCTAAACTACTCCCACTAGGCAAAGTCAAGCAGCAAGTCCCTACGGCTAATGCAGCAACATTTGCTCCATTTCCCACTTGTAGCGTTATTTCTCCTTTACTCAGCCTTCTGCTTCCCACTACGTCCTGTATGGAATTACAAATATGAGAACTCGCACCAGAATCTAGTACCCAAGTGGAAGCAGAGCTAACACTCACGTTAGTCTCAAGTATAAGAGCATGATCTATACCTTTCGAAGGTTGGTTCTTTAGAGTATCCAGATACTCTTGCCAGTTACGTTTCCAATGCCCATCCTTGCCGCAGTAAAAACAGATCCCTTTACCTTTCCTCTTCCTTCGAGTACTCTTACCCTTTCTTATTCCCTTACTTTAAGGCTTGAGTACAGAATTGGAAGCAGGAATTTCAACCCATTCATCACATTCAAGCAAGAACTCTTTGCCATACAACTCTTGTATGTGGATAAATATCTCGGGTGCACTTCCCATGGACTCATATTGCTTCTTAAGCTCAGGACTTAGAGATACCATCATATAGCATCTCGTCATAAGAACATCATCCATGCGCTTCTGATAAGCGTCTTTCTCTTGCTGAGTTGCAGCCTCAGTAGGAGCATTGGGAAGTGGACTTTAAAGTGCATAGGTAATATTTCATAATTCAAAACGATTTTTAAATTCCTTAGCCAATCAAGATAATTAGGTCCAGTTAAACAGTTGGTTTCCAAAATGTTGGATAACGGGTTGTGGTGAGCCATTACAGTGATCTACATACAGGAAATTAAACAGAAAATTAGATTTCATTTTTAATCCATAATGATGGGGTCTTTAATCATATGGTACCTCCCACTATTTTATCAAAATCCATACACCCTCTAATGGAATTCGGGAATCTCATTCCTAATGGGGATTGGGGTCCCACTGTGACCTAGAAGCCTCACATGTTAGTTTCTTGACTTCTAACCCACAGTAAGAAGACAACTCTTTGTTTATTGCTTTATAAGCAAATTCCAATCGTTTTGCCTCTAGGGAATATACTCCTCACATGTTAGTTTCTTGAAATACTTCCCTAGTTAAGTTAAGCCCATCATTCACACATGTATGTTTCACCAAATATATACCTCACATGTTAGTTTCTTGGTATATACCAGCTTAGGCACCCCGTGATATCTCATATATGATAGTTTCAAGTAATGTCTTTAATATGGGTAGCTCCTACATGTCTGCAGCTAGGTACCCACATTAAGGGACGTTAGATGATCCTATAATGATGGAATGCAATGAAGAATCCATTCCCTAATGTATTCTCCATTTCCAACTTAATATTAAAAGAGAGGGGTTTTAAGGGTCTCATCAAATTAACTAATTTAACATACATCTCATGCATCTAAATATAAAAAATGAACAGCATAATAATAATAATCCACTTATCGATATTAGTCCCTAAAAGGAGACATATAACGATCTATGGATTTGGAGCTATCACTATTAATCTCATTAAAAGCTCCCACTATGATGATTATGGACTTTGAGAGGATTCAATCCAAGCCAATAGATTGAATCCAAGGTCTAAGGTGGGTGTAGGTGATCGTAAAATAACACATTCGAAACATGCATGCTATCTTGAAACACTTCTCTAAGCTTTCAAGTCCTTCAATCTGCTCCCTTGGCTTGATGGTCTCCACCATTGGCTTGTTGGGCTCTATCATGCTCCTTTGGGTCCACCATGCTCCTTAGTGCGCTCTCAATTACATAACATTTACATAATTTAAAGAAAGGGATACATAAGGGGAATGTGGGGTACATAAGAGAATGATAGAGAGATAGGGAGAGAGAAGGTGGCATATATGCAAGCCCCAAATAATAAATTACATCACCAAAATAAATTACAACTCTTGAAAAATATTATAACATCCCATTCATAAGACGGCCAATCACAATTGGTTTAAAGGGTATAGTCCATAATCATCATCCAATTACAAACATACAATCATATTGCATAATGTAAAGAAAAACTGTAAGCATTAAAACATATGGGCATTATGGTAATTCTCTTGAATGATTTACATTAATCTCATTAATGCATCCTAATCTTATTAGGTTTTAACAAAATATCCAGAATTAAATAAGGTCTTAACATTTAAGACATTTAGTTTCAATTAATCAAATTAATTTAAATATATAAAGTTTCCTAAAATAACTCTAATATCCAATATTAGGGTTTCCTTAATTAAACAAAACAATTTCATTTAATTAAGAATTTCTAGATTTTAATTTAATCCCCAATTGTATTTTAAACCATTTAAAACATTATAAAATTAATCAATATTAATTAAATAATTAACATGGGAATTAAATAAAATCATTTAAATGATGAATAAGCGTATTAGGGTTTCCTAAAACCCTAAACCCTAAATGCAAGCCCTAATCATTAAATGCCTTATGATTGGTCATTAATGTCCAATCATTAAAACCCTAGGTTCATACGGTATTTAATAAAAGGGATTAGCGTTTAATTAATGCCGAATAGGGTATTAATTACCCTTAATTAATTACACTAATTAGGGTTATCAAAAACCCTAACCCTAGACATCATTAATGGTATTAATTATGCCTTAACAATCAATAACCATGATTGGTCATTTAATGACCAATCATTAACTCTTAATTAAGGTAATTAATATTCCAATTAGGGTTTTAATTAATGCCATAATGAAATTAGGGTTTCATCATTAACTCTAAATTAGGGTTTCATCCTTAACTCTATGCAGCCGCCACTACCAAGGGGCTGCCTGAGCTTGGTTGGGTTGCCATGGCCACCAACGGCTATAGGAGGCCATGGCCAGCCAAGGGAGAGGACTACAGGGGTGTGGGACAAGACCTTGGACACATGAGGAATGGTGGAAGTGGCTGCCATCATCAAGAACAATTAGGGTTTCCAAAAACCCTTTGCTGGAGCCATTGTTGCAGACCTTCAAGGTCACAATAGCTTCTAAAACCTTATCAATTCGACTCCTCCATTGAAACCAGCTTTTGTATCATGTCCCTACATGAAATACTAAGCTAATAGAAGAAGTTTGGATGATCAAATCATCACCAATTGTTCTAAACAATTAAAACAACAGTAGGCTGCCCAGAATTTGATAGTATACTGTCCACTGTCAGAAATTGATTTAAAACCCAGCAAGATTAATGAATTAGGCTACCAAACGAATTTTCCCAGTATCCTACATGTCTTAGGAAACTAATGCAATTGGTTTCATGCAATTTGGAGTTCCCTAACTCAAGTTCTAATCAAAACTCCATTGATGACTTTTCTGCAGAGAAAATCTGCTATACTGTTCATGAAAAATTTTCAAACATTTTGAATCTTTTTCCATCAAAACCTTTTTGAAACTTAAATAAAATCATATACACATGATATATAATGATCCTACAATGGATTTGCATAAAAAATACAGAAGCTTTGATTGAATTTAATTGCAAGAACCTCTGGGTTCTAAAACCCAGATTTGACCCTTTGAAGAAAACCCAGTTTTCCTTTTTCTTCTTCTCCCAATTCAAACCCTATACAACCTTCGCATCAATGGTTACCCTTAACCATGATTTAGAAGAGGAGTAGAAGGAGAATAGACCTAGGGTTCCAAACCCTAGGTTCGGCCAAAGAGAAGAACAATTATGCAGTAAAAATTTTCCAGATTTTTGAATCATTTAACTACTCCATAAATTCCAGCCCATATGTATTTTGTATTATGCATAATCATGGCTTTGATACCACTGTTGGGAATCAATCAAGAGGAAAAATAGAAGTACGGAATATAAAAATTTTTCCTTTGATCCCCTAACCCATGAATCTAACTATGCATAACACAAAATCAAACCCTAACTACGAAGAGGGTTAGAACACTTACAGATTTATTGTCTTCTCCTTTTTGCTCCAAGCTTTGATTCCGGACAGCGGTGAAAGAGCAGCCCAAGTGTGCTGCCTCCAACGGTATCCACACCTAGCTAGAGCTTCAAGTCCTTTCCACCTTTTCCTTGTTGTTGCTAGTGTAGGAGAAGAGAGGAGAGAGAGAGAGGGAGGCTGGAAATTCTAGCCAGCCCTTGGAGTGTTCAACTTGTGATGATGTCACACATTAAAGTGTGACTTATATAGTCCACACTTAAGGGGGCCAGCCCTAGGGGGAGACCCTATTAGGGTTTTATTCAATTTCTCTAAATTGCACAATAAGCCCTATAAATTATATCAAATATAAATAGGCCTCAAAGAACTATTCTTTATGCACTCATACCCTTTCTCTCATAGACTTTAAAGCTCATCTTGCATGATCAGTGTGTGACCCATTGGGTTCACATCATCAAGTAGTAGGAACGGCACAAGATGTGCACAATGGAATTCTTTGCATTAAGGGTCTAATTGGAACTCCTTCTAATTTCCTAATTGATTATAACTCACTTATATCAATTAGGGCTTCTACTAACCATGAATAACACCTAGCATATGGTTCATGGTGTTGTCCTTAATGAAGTGAATAAGATCTTACATAGAACCCTTCTATTATAGTTTATAGGTTACAATTACATCCTTCCATTTACACAATGTCTCCAATTGAACTAATAGGACATGGAAGTCTGTTAAGTCCCTAGTTCAATTACTTTATACTCATTCATAAATATCATCTCAATGATGAACTTATGAAAACTCCTTTCCATATTCACACTGCCATGGCCATGGACTGAATGAGTTATATTATGAATGCTATATGAGACATTCTCTCTCTTTTTCCTGAGAGTAATGGATTCCTTGTTGATCACTCATATGCCTTCATACACATAGCAATAGGGCCAATGAACACCTTTACAGACCCTTGAGTAGGATCTGCACTTAGTGTTATCAAACTTTTAAAGCTATATGCATAAGGTAACTATGGTGTTTCAAGCCTAAGGATTGCTTGTACCACTATAACATTGAGAAACTGATTGACAGGCAAGTTAAAACTTCATTCAGTTTATCTCAAATCTTTAGTCACATTCAGTGTACCTATTCTATTAATAGGCACCCACTTGTTGGTTGTAGTATCTCCACACAAATAGCTTGAGACTAGCTATCCTCCTATAGAGTCAACCTAACAAGTGCTAGTCCTATGGTTCATTACTGTCCATCATAGTGAACCTTCAACTAGGAATGATTTAGTAGTTTAGTACAGAGATATATTTACAGTCTCATAATTACAACTCTTTGTAATTCAATATTCTCAACTCTAACTCCTTGGACATATTATGTAAATATAAATGATGCATACAAACATAATAGAATAAGCTTTTTTATTAAATCAATAATAAATGTGACATACATAAATGAAATCAAATGATTGTTCCTTTATCCCTAAACAATCATCTCTATGATTGGCTCTAGGGCATAACTCTAACACCCTTGGGCTTGCCATTGGGTATATCAAATGGATCAATCACGTATTGCTGGACCCACGTGGTATTCCTGATGTCACATGTGGTTAGGTATAAAGATTGATACAAGCAAAGTTGAGGACCCCAGCCTACCCTTTTAAAAGAAGAGAATGCATGTAATGGGCATTCTAGGACACCGTTGGATCACCTATATGCACACACATTGTTGTGATGATATGCTACCGTGTTTGTGATATGTTGCCATGCTTTATTGATTGAGTGGATAATTAAAGGGAACTTTACATCTTACACCCTCAATATGTACCCTTCCCCATGATCCCCACAAGGTTAATTGGTTAAGGAGACTAATTAAGCATGTACGTTGTAAAATTTTTGAAATAAACCCAAGCATGATACGGAGAATTGTGTCATATTGAAAAAGGTGGTCCAAAACCTTATTGACCAAATGTTTTGGTATTGCCGAAGAAGTCCATTCAGTAATAATTGAAAGAAAGGTTCAAGGCAGGAGATCCTAAAGTGGGTTTGCTAAGAGAGTCATCCAGAAAGTTCGATTATTATGTACTCTACCCCGACCCCACCCCCAATGAGCCTATAGTCCCTACAGGATGGGACGAGTTACCAGAGGAAGTTCAAATGGAAGAAATCAACACGATCACATGGGATGATCTCATGAGTGACGTGGGTGAGATTGATGATATGTGGATGAGCGATGACGAGGTGGAGCACATAACTAGAGGGGGTCGCCATTTCAAGACTCCACACTTAGAATCTGACAACCCGTTGGGGGAATTGGAAGGTAACCACCACCTCGACTTGCAAGAAGAGGAGGATGAAGTGCTTAGGCAATTAAAAAAGACTAATGCAAACATCACTATATGGGGTTTGCTCATGGCCTCTTACAAGCACAGGCAGACAATCTTGAAGTTGCTTAACCAGATACAGGTTCCCGTTGACACATCTCCAGAAAATTTGGTGAACTTAGTGAATCCAACCTCGAAGAACTCAACCATTGCGTTCTCAGAAGCAAACCTACCTACAAGTGGACCTAGCCATTCACAAGCCATGTACATCACTGTTGACACAATGGGAAAAAAGGTTCCTACAGTCTTAATTGATAATGGTTCTGCTCTTAATGTATGCCCTCTCAGAACTGCCATCGTCTTGGGATTGGATCCTATCGACTTCATAACAAACGGGCAAACAGTGAGAGCCTATGATAACACCTGCAGAGAATTGATTGGAGTGGTCACCTTACCACTAATTATGGGGCCTATAGAATTCAGAGTGGAGTTTCAAGTGTTAGATGTCCCGTCATGCTTCAATCTCTTGTTGGGGAGGCTTTGGATTCACCCTGTAGGGGCTGTCCCTTCTTCATTGCACCAAAAAGTCAAGTTCCCTTATGAAGGAGCCATTCGTCACACTCCAAGGTGATTATGACTTAAAGTTGTCAGGGGTACCCATTTGCGAGATCAAGCCCAAGCCCATTGGAGTACCATTGTCTGGGTTCGAGTATGTTCAGCGCATAGAGAAAGAACTAGAATAGAGAGAGTTGATACCTCTCGACTTTTGCCCTTATGGCAATTTACATGTTGGGAACATAATGAAGAAAATGAGTTTCTTCCCAGGCATGGGACTAGGACGTCGTCAACAAGGCATACCGCGATCCAGTCAGAACTGCGTTGTCACCTATACCTTCGGTTTGCGGTATGAGCCTTCCAAGAAGGACCGTATGGAGATATTACAGAGAAACAGAGAGAAGATCAAATCAAAAGCAGAAGGGAGTGTGCCGGATATTATAATCTCACTATACAGACCTACCTTGAATGGCTTCTTTGTCAAGGAAAGAGAAGATTTTCTATTTTGTGGATTCCTTGAACCATCTATCGACAAAGCAACCAAGACAAGAATTCCAGGATTCGAGATATTCTTCACCAAGTGGTATCCAATCACTGCTACAATGGTTGATGATGAAGCAATCAATGATGACTATTGGGAAGAGAAGAGCGAGGACTGGGCAGAATAGATGGATTCGGAAGCCATGGTTACAATGTTTCAAGATATGGTTCTTGCTTTGGAGGAATCGGATTTTGAGTGTTCTTCAATTCACCATGCAGCTATGCCACTCCTTAATTGGTATCTTGAAGAGGGTACCATTACAAAAATTCTTGAGGGCGAGGATCTCGACCTACTTGATAGTAGCTTGTAGGTTCCTTTAGTAGTATTCTCTAGTCTTTCTTTCCAAATAAAATGTGTCCGCCTAGCCCACCTTGTGGAGTTAGGAGTCGTTTCCTAGTTGTGGCATATATGCTTTCTGTTCTCTGTGTTTATTAGTTCAGTTAATAAAGTATGTCTCTTTTTATTATTTGTAGTGTTTCCTTTATCTCTTCTATGGATATCTATGGCATGGATATAGATCTTAGGAATGACATCCCTCCGGAGCTCGTCGAGCAAAGGACAAAGGATGTTATCGAACCTAACATGGATGAATTGGAATCAATCAATCTAGGAACAGATGAATTGCCAAGGATAATTAAAATTGGGATAACTCTCTCACCTGTTGAAAAAGAAAAATTGATAATACTTATAAAAGCCAACATAGAGGCCTTTACATAGTCTTATGAAGATATGCTTAGCATTGATCCAGATATTGTGCAACATTACATCCCCACTAATCCCACTAAAAAGCCTATAAAGTAGAAATTAAGAAGATTAAAACCCGAATGGGCTTTGAAAGTAAAAGAAGAGGTAACTAAACAATTAGACGTAGGGTTCCTCCAAGTTGTGGAGTACCCTGAATGGTTGTCTAACATAGTGCCTGTGCCTAAAAAAGATGAGAAAGTGCGAATGTGTGTGGACTTCCGTGACCTTAATGTTGCGAGCCCTAAGGACGACTTCCCCCTACCACATATTGACATGTTGGTGGACATTACAGTAGGCTATGCTCTTCTCTCCTTCATGGGTGGGTTTTCTGGTTACAACCAAATAAAGATGGCGCCTCAAGACATGGAAAAGATGGCTTTTATCACTTAATGGGGGACGTATTGCTACAAGGTAATGCCTTTTGGCTTGAGAAACGCCGGGACTACTTACCAAAGAGCTTCTACGACCCTATTGCATGATATGATCCATAAAGAAGTAGAGGTGTATGTGGATGACATGATAGTCAAATCTGTAGACCGGGAAGGACATTTCGCTACATTGGAGAAGTTCTTAGAACGAGTAAAGAAGTACAACCTCCTATTGAATCCTCAGAAGTGTGCCTTTGGAGTCACCGTAGGAAAGTTGCTGGGTTTCATGATCACTCAGAGGGGAATTGAAGTTGATCCAGGGAAGATAAAAGCTATCATGGAGATGGAGCCACCAAGAACTGAAAAACGGATTCGGGGTTTTCTGGGGAGAGTTCAATACATAAGCCGATTTATCGCCAATCTGACAATGGTTTGTGAGTCGATTTTCAAGTTACTTAAGAAGGGAGTGTCCAAGGAATGGAATGAGGATTGTCAAGAAGCCATTGAGACCATTAAAAGATATCTGAGCAATCCCCCAATCTTGGTTCCCCCACGGCAAGGTGAACCGTTACTGTTATACTTAACGATTACTGAAACCACAATGGGAGCCATGTCAGCTCAATACCTTGAAGGGTCAAAAAAAAAAAATGCCATCTAATACTTGAGTAAGAGAATAACGGATTATGAGGTAAAGTACAATGCACTAGAAAAGGCTTGTGTAGCATTGGTGTGGGCCACTTAGAAACTCCGCCATTACATGATGTCTTTCGAAGTCCTACTGATAAGTCGCTTGGATCCCTTGAAATATTTGCTAGAAAAACCAGTCCTATCATATAGGACGGCTTGTTGGTCGCTTCTCCTCAATGAGTTCGATATAAAGTACCTGGCACAGAAGTCTATTAAAGGAAGCGTTATTGCAGACCACTTAGCAAGTTGCCTTGTGTCATCATCAACCCAATTCAATGATGAATTCCCTAACGAAGACATCCTAGAAATCAAGAAGAAGACTTAGAGAGTCTACTTCAATGGAGCTGCAAATTAAAGAGGTTATGGAATAGGAGTGCTACTAGTTTTGCCCGAAGAAGCTTTTATGCCTTTAGCAGTCAAATTAGGGTTCGAAGCTACCAACAACATTGCGGAATACGAGGCCTGCATTCTAGCATTGGAAGCTGCATTAGAGTTGGGAATAAAAGAACTAGAAGTGTTCAGGGATTCAGCATTGATCATTTGTCAGATAAAAGGGGAGTGGAAAACTCGTGACGAGAAGCTGTAGCCATATCATGCCTATTTGGAAGCATTGACCAAAGAGTTTGCAGAGATCGAGTTCAATTACCTATCAAGAAATAAAAATCAGTTTGCCGATGCCCTAGCAACTCTAGCTTCAATAGTGGAGATACTAGAGGGGGGAAATGTGAAACCACTAGTGATCGAATGCAGAGAAAAACCTGTTTATTGTTGTTCCATTCGAGAAGGGGAAGTAATGGATAACCACCCCTGGTTTTATGACATAAGGAGGCTCATCGAGGAAAGGGAATATCCAGAGGAAGCATCTCGTGTGGACAGACGAACATTAAGAAGATTGGCAAGCCATTATGTGGTCTGCGGAGGGAAACTGTATTGGAGGTCTTACGACGGGATTCACTTGTTGTGTGTCACGGAGGAAGAAGCTAAAAGACTTATCGAAGAAATTCATGAAGGAATGGGGGTTCCGCATATGAATGGATACATGTTGGCTAAGAAGATCATGAGGCTAGGGTACTACTGGTCTACAATGGAGAGGGATTGCTATGCCCATATCAAGAAGTGTCATAAGTATCAACTCTTTGCCAACGGACAACACTTGCCTTCTATGCCCTTAACAAGTATGTCAACTCCTTGGCCGTTTGTAGTATGGGGAATAGATATCATCAGGCAGATTAAGCCAAAGGCATCAAATGGACACGAATATATCTTGGTAGCCATCGATTACTTCACCAAGTAGGTGGAAGTAGCTTCCTTCAAGGTTTTGAATGCCAAAAAGGTGGTGCAGTTCATATACCTCAACATTATCTACAGATATGGGGTACCGCACGAGGTCATTTCAGATAACAGTTATCATTTTCAGAAGGAAACTAAAGAACTCTTACAAAAGTATAAGATTGTTCATCACCTGTCATCCCCATATCGCCCACAAACTAACAGTGTAGTGGAAGCTGCCAATAAGAATATCAAGAAGATACTACAGAAAACGGCTGACACGTACACCGATTGGCATGAGAAACTACCATCGGCATTATGGAGGTACAGAACGTCAGTCAGATCATCAATAGGGGCTATGCCGTATGCTTTAGTGTATGGGATGGAGGCCGTTCTACCAGTAGAATTGGAAGTTCCTTCGCTAAGAGTTGCTATGGAAAGCCAGCTAGTAGAGGTGGACTGGATCAAAGGCCGTTATGATGAGTTGGCATTGTTAGATGAAAGACAATTGAGGGCTCTGTACCACGTATAAGGATATCAGAGAAGAGTCGCAAGGGTATTCAACAAACATGTCAAAGACAGGGGCTTAAAGAAAGAGGATTTGGTATTGAAAGAGATTAGAGCTCCAATCTTTGATCTACGAGGAAAGTTCAAACCAAGTTGGGGTAGCCCGTATGTCATCAAGGAGATATTGCCAACAGGGGCTGTTCGACTTATGGATTTGGATGGGATTGAGTTCACTCGTCCTACCAATTTGGATCAATTAAAGAAGTATTATGTATAAAGCCTGCCAGGCTGAAAACCTGTAAGGACGGCCTAGGCAAAAGTTAAGGCACTTGAACTACGAGGACCTAATTCCCCAAGGAAGAAAAAAAAAAGAAGAAGAAGAAGGAAAAGAAAAATGGGGATACGTGGGCAACCCATAAAGTTACTTTGGGTGCGTTCTAAACAACACAATCACAACAAATTCTCAAAAGTAAATTATTATTGGCAATTCATTTGAAACTAATTGTTTAACATAGCAATTTATTGGTGTTAAGTAAAAGAGCTATTGATATGCCATAGATATTCTATTTCTTGACTCTTTAAGTTCTCTTGAGTTTCTTCAGAGTCGTTTTATCTATCTTCTTTCTTTCTCTCTCAAGTCTCCTTTTCTTTTGTAAGTCGTGGTCGTGTGCTGCCTCCATTGCTTCAAGAATGTCTTCTCTGCAAAGTCCAAGTCCAGTGTCCCTGATGAGGTCGTAAATTCTTTCTCTGCAGGAAGCTTCCCTTTCACCCAAATCATCCTTCAACCATTGCTTATATTCTTGACTCATCTTGAAAGGTCTTTCAGTGTTGGCAATTCAAGTCAATTTCAGGTCCGTAGGCTAGTGAGTCCTCGCCCACTTAACCATAGTAAGACCGATAGGTTCCACAGAGCAATAAGGTCCTGTTAAGGACGGTATGGTTTGCATGGCTCCCATCTGGTGAAGAATTCTTGAGGTACAATAGAAGGAAGTCGATCTCAGCCCTATGAGTTTGACAAAAGCACACTCTGAGGTTCGAAAAAGTACTTGTTCTTTACACCCCCATATAAAGACGTACCATTTGATGTTCCGCCATAACAATGTTTGAAAATAACCTAACCAATCTCTTAAAGAGAATGGCCCAGGGAGTTCAACTCGGCGAAGACAAAAGTGCTGGGGCTAATATTGATTGATAGTGGTAGGGGATAAAAAGTTCAAGCGTTCGAGTAGCCACATTTGCAATAAAAAGGGGCTACCTCCTAAAAATGCTTTAGGGTTGCCATGAACCTTATCTAAACCATTCAGGGTTTCAGCTAATACCAAGGGAATAATGTTATGTCACTTGAGAAGAGGGGAAATCAACTCACATATTTGAATAGGGGCTTGAAGAGTGCCGGTGAAGATAAGAAAGCGACCAATTAAACAAAAAGCAAGTGCACGCTGAAGTTGAAGGGTGAAAATCAGAGTACCTTTGCTATCATGAGCTAAGAAAGAGGTTTCTAACTTTATTAAGTCCACCATATGAACCTTTACAAATATCGTTTCGTCCTTATGAGGAATGCCAAGAAAGTCTGAGAAAGAAGCAAGGTAATTCGAGCGAGGTGTAGGAAGGACGAATGGTCTTGCGGGTGAAACTCCTACATAGTTGGGCATAATTCTTCATAATTGAATCAAAAGACATGGATTTGAGGATCCCAAAAATACGTAGCAGCAGTGAAAAGAGTCGTTTCGAGCTTCATATGCCTTATAAAGAGCAATGGTTCCAAGCCAAAGCACTTAAACTTAGTTTTGTCTTTGGTAGCCATGACTGCCAAAAACCCTCTTAAAAATCCATCCAAGGCTTCCATAATTATTTTCAATAAAAATAGGTGAGCTAGAAGGCTTCCCTCATGTGTTTTTATAGGGAAAAAGTCACAAAATTGAGTCCTGAAAGAAGTAGAATCGTCAAAATAGAAAAATTCCTGAAAAATCGCGAAAAACGCGTTGACCTTGGGCAACCGTCTGGGGCTGGACAGTCAGCCATCTAGGCCCAGACAGCTAGCCGTCCGGGACTGGATGGTCACCCGAGCCTCCACCTTGTTTCACCTTATTTCACCTGGTTTTGCCTATTTTCGTTTTCGGATGGCCTTTTTAGGCCGTTTTAACTCCTGTAAGCTCACATTGACTCAAATTTTCATAAGAAAGGCATCACAACATCATCATGATAGGTTCTAAGAAGCACCACAAGTATCCATACTAAGGGTTAAGAAAGTGGTTCAAAGGTTGCAATTACAGAACACAGCATAAAATGCAAAAAGATAGCCATTGTTCATTGTTTTTATAATCCCAACAAAGAGGTAACTAAACTCAACGAGTCCCAGAGCTTCTTTTGTGGCTTGGCCCATCTCCGTCAAGACCCCCAAGAGGTGCTCTAGGAGGGCGCATTGATGGAGGCGGCTGTAATGACGAAGTCTGTTGCAAAGAAACTAAGTATGAGAATAGGGTGGGTTGAAAACTTCAAATAGAGAATTTAAGTAGGTTGAACACTTACTACGACATCCAAACGGGCTTCCACCATGGATTTGGCTAAGCCCTCGCTAAGATCAATGAACCCTTGGGCATATGCCGCAAGCACCTAGGATAATCAATAAGATTAAATTGAAGGTAATGTCAAAAAGGAAATACCCATAAAGAGAACTCACCTGTTCTCGACTTGGGTCGATCCTAGGGGATTCATCAAAAGCGGGATGGGTGATGGCAGTCTTGACAAAGTCCGACCCGCAACACAAATCTATGGACCAATTAGGCCGAGGCAAGGGCGGTAACCGATCCTCCTCCATTTCATCCTCTTCAGAACCATGAATCACCCCTATTCCTGAGCCCACTGTCGAGCTATGCCCTCTTGCTCGTCAACCCTAAAAGTGTTCACCCATTAAATAAAGTCTCTATCAAAAGGAAAGGCAATGAAAGCATCAAAGACTTACCCCTTGAGGATGGAGGCTAGTCATCCTGGGTCTCATCAGATATTTGTGGCAGAAAGTGTCGTACACAATGTTGGGAGAAGTGTACTCCTCAGCATCCCAACCCCTCAAAGCATCCCACAACTCATCCTCCTCCATCGAGTTAGCATGCCTCATGTTTCATGGTGGTAGCATTGGGGTCACAGTTGCATTCACATCACCTATGACTTGTCACAAGACTCATTCCCCTAAGTACCAGTAACTGCCCACGGGGCCTTCCAAAAGCACCTTCTTGCCAGTCAACACTAAGCTAGGAATGCATCACTTGGGTAGCATTGGCACCCATATCTTCCAGGGATCCCATTCGATCTGTTCAAAAATCCAAAATAAGTAATTGGAAGTAAAAAGAGAAGAAAAGAATAAGGAGATAATTTCACCATGTCAGCTGTTAGGCTTGCTAGGTGAGCTCTAGCATAGGCGTAATCATAACGGTTTGCTGCCCAAAAGGACACATAAGTGGGAGAGTAATTCTTGAGGGTAGGCCATTCTATGGTTTCCTCAGCAAGAGATAGGCGGCATAGGTTGAAGTATTCATAACACCAGACCTGTTAAGAGTTGAAAGAAGAGTCAAAAAGAAAAGAAAATATACGAAAAGGTGAAAGGAAATAAAAGGGAAGTACTATTACCTCCTAAACAAAAAGCATCCCTCCAAAGTCCTTTGTAACGCCGCGAGACATGTCACACATTGTTTGGTACATGATGGCTAGAGAAGCCCCTCCCCAATTGAATTTCCCAATCTTGCCAACATCTTCCATGCTTGCAAGAAGACCCAAAAGGGCTAGGTCGCCTGTACCGGCAAAGAATGTGCATGAGATCATGTAAAGAAGGAACGCCTTTGTAATGCAATTGGGGCTCACACCCGTGCTCTCCCTTTGCTTTGCAAATTTGTTAAAAAGCCAGGTACGATGCACCGTTTTCTTGATTACCTCAACTTCCATTCCAAGGTAGGCTAGGAGATAATCCTCATCTGTGGATGCATCCTCATAAAATTCCAGGCTCTTGCCCTTAATGCTCAAGCCTGTGATCATGGTAAAGTCCTTGGGGGTTAAAGTCATCTCCCCAAAACTGAAGTGGAATGTGTTGGTAGTGTCCCACCATAATTCAGACAAGGCTAGCAAGGCTCGCCTATCACATTGATCATTCCACAAGGAATCTAGAAGTGGACCAAAATCGGTCTTTTCAACATGGCTCTTGGCTATGGGTTGGAAATTCTCTATGTTCTGCCACCATTCAATAAGTCCTTTTATAGAGGACCTAATGAGCATGTCCTGAAAGTTGGGCTATGGTCGTTGAAAATACCTTAAGAGTTAGTTGAGAGAACATGGAAATAATAAGCTTATACTAGCAATTGGTTTCAAATTGCTTTCTAAAAGGTGTCAAAAAGTTATTTTTATTCATGAAATGAATTGCTAATAAATGTTTATGAGTTTACTTGTTCATATGCCTTAATTTGGCAAGGATTGAACACTTTTTTATCACTTGGGCATTTTATCGAACAATTGGTGGGTGACACTTCCCAAGCTTTGAAACAAAAGAATTTTATACGTTCAATCCTTGCTAAATCATAGCATATTACTCACTCAAGTGTTTATTTGTTGATATACATTGATTTGGTAAAGATTGAACACCTTTATTTCACTTGGGCATTTTATCAAACGCTTGGTGGGTGGCATTTTTCAAGCTTTCAAATGAAAAGGATTTGCATGTTCAATCCTTGCCAAATCAAGGGATATCACTCAACAACACAAGGGGTATTCAAAAGAAGTAAATGGGAATGCAATTTCAGCAATAGAATCGAAAGATTCAAAAGAAAAGTGTTAAGTTGGGTAAACTTACTTCTTGTTGGGAATGGAGAAATGAAAGATGCTTATCGGGTTTAAGCAACACCCTATCTTGTGGGTCATCATAGAGTGGTGCCTTGTACTTGCTTTTGACCCCATAGGATGGATACTTGGTGCTTGAGTCTTTGCTAGATGACATTCTTGATGATGGAGTTGGGTTTGTGAAAAATGGGTTTGATTTGGTTTGATTTCAAAAGATGATGTGAATTTGGTTCTTTGATTGTTAAATGGGCTTGGTTTGTTGTTATTTGACGTGCATGAGTTGTTGGGAATGAGTGTTTTTGAAATGGGAATGAGAGAATGAGGATTTAAGAAGATGGGTTGAGAGTTTGGAGAGAGAAACTCTCTAATTTTCAGGTTGAGAGAGTGTGAGAATGAGTGTGCAAGCATGGGTTTTATAAACCCAGATTTTTTCCTTGGTGGGCTCGGGTAACTGTCCCCCCCTGGACGGTTAGCTATCTTGGCTTGGATGACTGACCGTCTAAAGAAAGATGGTCATCCTAGCCCGCTTTGCCTGTTCACCCCGTCTCGCATGCTTGCAACCTCTAATCTTCTCCAAATTGACTTGATGATCACTTTTTGAGTTATGGGTTGAATATATTCCCCAAGTTTATCGATTTTTAATGAAATTTTCGAATCTTGGGTTGAGTGTATTTACCCACATAACGAGAATTTGTTATGGCTATGATAAATAGCTTTCTCATGAAATGAGCTTGGTTTCGAATGGATTGATTTTCAAGCCTTGAAATTCAATTCTCTATATGATGATGGTGATATCATATCATGTGATAAAGATAATTTCACATGAAATGACATGATAGTCATGTGATAAAGATAATTTCACATGAAATGACAATCCATGAGTTATGCTAGTTATGAAATAACTTGCTATCTTTATGAAATTAGCATGAAATGCACTTTGTTGATTTTCAATTCAATTTCATATCATGTGATAAAGATAATTTCAAATGAAATGACATAAGATATGCTTGATTTTGAATTGATTGACTTTCAATTCAAATCAATATCATGTGATAAAGATAATTTCACATGAAATGACATGACATAAGCTTGATTTTGAATCAATTGACTTTCAATTGAATCTCATATCATGTGATAAAGATAATTTTACATGAAATGATGATCTATAATCATGCTAGTTATATTCCCAATGAAATTGGCATGAAATGAACTTGTGATAATGATAAATTCACATAAAATGATGATTCATGAGTTATGAAATAACTCACTATCTTTGCTATTTCCACTGGCATGAAATGAACTTTGATAATGATAAATTCACATAAAATGATGATTCATGAGTTATGAAATAACTCACTAGCTTTGCTATTTCCACTAAAAGTGGCATAAAATCATGTGATAATGATAACTTCACATGAAATGATGATTCATGAGTTATGAAATAACTCATTATCTTTGATATTTCTACTGAAGGTGGCATAAAATCATGTGATAATGATAACTTCACATGAAATAATGATTCATGAGTTATGAAATAACTCACTATCTTTGAGAATTCCTAATGAAATTGGCATGAAAAGAGCTTGGTCTTGAATTGATGGACATTCAATTCAATTTCGTATCATGTGATAATGATAATTTCACATGAAATGATGACCTATGAGTTTACTTGTTATGAAATAACTTGTTTTGAGAATTTCCAATGAAATTGGTAGGATACCTTATGATACACTAGTGAAACTAGCTTTGCATCATGAGAAGACTATGTGGATATCACTAATGCAATTAGTGCATGGTAAAGGCATTCACATGAGCGCACCAACGAATATTGGCATGCATTGAAATTCAATCAATCATTTGCTTCGATGAAATCAGCACGTGCTTGGATATGACGAAGTCTATCCTTATGGTTCCATTTGAGTTTGTTAGTATTAATGAAATTAATCCATCAAACAAAAATGGGTTGTTCTTTTATCATTGGCTCACAAGTGAAACTTGTTCACCAATGAGGGGCTTCTATTACACCCCATTTTTGTCACCTTAGCTAGGATTCATCATTTCATGTAGGATTTTGAGTTCTTTTGCATTGAGTTTCTATGGCATTGAATATCATGTGTATGAATTTTGAAGTGATTTGGAGTTCATTTCGATAGTCAATAAGAACTTTTGCGACTTTAAGGGCATAATCGTCTTTTAAGCCATATATTTTCCATTTCACTTTGGAATGAATCCCGAGTCATTCCCTTGAGTTTATACGACTACATAGAGTCTATATAAAGGTTCAATTTCATGAACTAATGGTTTAAGATCAATTCAACTCATATCAATTCGGGTTGGCTAAAAGACCCTTTCTTGGTTTGCTCAAATTGACTCATAAGACCCACTCAATTTTCTCTCATTTAACTTCAATTAGGCTTTATTTGTTGGGAATCAAACTAGAGAGGAAAAATACAAAGGCGGAATTTTAAATTTTTCCTATGATTCCCAAACCCATGAATCTTAATTATGCTTAATACAAAAACCATAAACCTAACTACCAAGAGAGTTAGGGTGCTTACAGTTGAACAAGTCTTCTCCTTTATGCTCCAAGCTTTGTCTTCTGATTGAGCAGTCCAAGTGCACTCACTGCCTCCAACAGTATCCACACCTAGCTTGAGCAAGTTGTCCTTTCCTTCTTCTTCCTTAGGGTTGCTAGAGGTGGAGAAGAGGGAGAGAGAGAGAGAGAGAGGTGAAATTTTCGGCCAGCACTTGGGAGCCTCCAAGAGTGCTTCAAGTGATGATGTCATCACATCATAAAAGGCTTTAAATAGCCTCCAAATAGGGCCGGCCAAGGGGGGTCTCCAAACCCTAATCTAATTTGTGTAATTACTCTTAATTACACAATTAGCCCACTAGTTTGCATCAAATACAAATTAGCCCCTTAAAGAACTTTTCTTTAATCACTTATGCCCTTTCTCTCATAGACAATCAAGCTCTCTTAGCATGATCAGTGTGTGACCCATTGGGTTCACATCATTAAGTAGTAGGGATAGCACGAAGTGTGCACAATGGAACACTTTCCATTAAGGGTCTAATTGAAACTCCTTACAATTCCCTAATTGATTATAACTCATTTATATCAATTAGGGCTTCTACTAACCATGAGTAACACCTAGCATATGGCTCATGGTGTGGTCCTTAATGAGGTGAATAGTCATTTACAAAGAACCCTTCTGTTATAGTTTACAGGTTACAATTCCATCCTTCCATCAACACAATGTCTCCAATTGAACTAATAGGACATGGAAGTCTGTCAAGTCCCTAGTTCAATTACTTTATACTCATTCATTAATATCAACTCAATGATGAACTTATGGAAACTCCTTTCCATATTCATTCTACCATGGGCCCATGGATTTAATGAGTTATATTCAATGAATGCTGTATGAGACATTCACTCTCTTTTTCCTGAGAGTGATGGATTCCTTGTTGATCACTCACATGCCTTCACACACATAGCAGTAGGGCCAATGAACACCCTTACAGACCCCTGAATAGGATCTGCACTTAGTGTTATCAAACTTCTAAAGCTACATGTATAAGACAACCATGGTGTCTCAGGTCTAAGGATTACTTGTACCACTATAACAATGAGAAACTGATTGACAGGCAGGTTAAAACTCCATTCAGTTTATCTCATATCTTTGGTCGCATTCAGTGTACCTATTCTTATAATAGGCACCCACTTGTTGGTTGTAGTGTCTCCACACAAATAGCTTGAGACTAGCTATCCTCCTATAGAGTCAACCTAACAAGTGCTAGTCCTATGGTTCATTACTGTCCATCATAGTGAACCTTCAACTAGGAATGATTTAGGAGTTTAGTACAGAGATATATTTACAGTCTCAAAATTACAACCCTTTGTAATTTCATATTATCAACTCTAACTCCATGGACATATTATGTAAATATAAATGATGCATATAAACATAATAGAATAAGCCCTTTTATTAAATCAATAATAAATGTGACATATATAAATGAAATCAATTGATTGTTCCTAATCCCTAAACAATCATCTCCATGATTGGCTCTAGGGAATAATCCTAACAATCTCCCACTTGCACTATAGCCAATCCACTATGTATCTCATACTCATATCCTGTCGGTGGTGATCCAACACACTTGGGTCATAGCTTTAGTAAAGGGGTCTTCTTTAATCTCTGTTCTTTTAAACTTTTATATGTATATGTCATCTCTTCCAATGATCTCTGTAATCACTTGGAATTGCCGCTTAAAGTTTGGACTTTTGATGAGACCGTGGATCCTTATCTTGAGCACTAGCCTTATTGTTGTCACAAAAACAATAGTAAAGGCTTCTCAATGTCAGGAACCACTCCTAGTTCTGCAATGAACTTACTCATCCAAACATGCAGCAATGCACTCAAATTTATAGCTCCACCATTTAAGGTGAGAACATACCTCGATGTTGATCTACTATCATCATCGTCAGATTGAAAATCTGAATCCGTTCTACCAACCATTTCAAGTTTCTTTCTCCATAGGCAAGGCATAGGTCCTTTAGTTCTTCTCAAGAACTTAAGGATAGCCTTGACTGCTTCCCAGTGTTCCTTATCTGGGTCTGCCTGATATCTGCTCGTAACATTTACAGCAAAAACTGATATCTGGTCTTTTAGTTATAGACAACTTGATTCCATGTTTGACAGGAATTAAACCTCCTTTGGAATCATGCATTTTGAACTCTTTCAAAATCTTGTCTATGTACTTCAATTGGGAGAGACTTAGCATCCTTTAAGATCTATCTCTATAGACCTCTATTCCTAGAATATAGGATGCTTCTTCCAAATCTTTTATGGAGAAACTTTGTGAAAAACTAATTTTTCACTGTTGACAACGTCTCTACATTATTCCCTAATAAGTAGAACGTCATTCACTTATAGGACCAAAATATGATCGCACTCCCACTAACCCTTTGTACAATCATGGTACAATAATGGGTTTCTGTCTCAACAGGGACAGGGGTTGCATCAATGTCGGTTTGTGTCTCATTAGACAACTCTTTGAGTTCTGTTTTCCTATTGTTGCTGCCTTCTTGAATAAACTCTTTTTCAAGAAAGATTGCATACATACAAACAAAACACCTTTTGTTCATCAGGATAATAGACTTAGTATCCTAAACTCTATTTAAGATAATCCACAAACCTACGTTCAAGTTATCTTGATTTCCAATTTGGTTACATCATGTGTCTCTACATATGCAGTGCAACCCCCATACCTTATCATGCTTAAGGTTTGGTGCTTCCCTTTCTATATCTCATATAGGTCTTAAGGGATAGCCTTGGTTTGAACTCTGTTTCATAGGTATGTGGCAATTTCTAGGGCATATCCTAACAAGGATAATATTAGGTTGTTGTAACTTATCATGGACCGGACCATATCCAATAAGGTCCTCTTCCTCCTTTCTGACACACCATTTAGTTATGATGTTCTAAGAGGTGTCCATTAGAATAGAATGCCTATTTGAACAAGTTGATCTGAAAGATCACCAGTTAAATATTCGCCTCCTCGATCCAATCGAAGAGTTTGATGCTTTTACTAGTTTGTTTCTCTACTTCAAATCTGAATTCTTTGAACCTTTTCAAATGTTTCAGATTTGTACTTCTTTAAGTATATGCACCTATACCTTAACATTTTTAAGTAAAGGTTCATAAAGTATGAGAAACTATTTCTCTTGTTCTCTTGGGTTTATTAGCATTCAATTTTAGAGCTATCATGTTTCATGCAATTTCAGTATTTGCAAAGTAGTTAGAAGATAAATGCTATAAATTCCAAAAGTAATGAACTCTTCATAAAAACATTTATTAAATCAAACTAAAACACTGTTTAGGCAAAACTGAAATAAAGATAATGTTTCTAAAAAATTCTGGAATGTCAAGATAGCTTATTAATTCTAAACTACTCCTTCAGGTAGAGTCAAGCAGCAAGTCCCATAGCTAATACAGCAACACTTTACTCCATTCTCTACTCGTAGGGATATTCCGCTTCTACTCAGCCTTCTGCTTCCCAGTAGATCCTGCATGGAATTCAAAATTCACATCAGAATTAAGTACCCAAGTGGAAGCAAAACTAACATTTAGTTTAGAGCATGATCCATACCTTCCGAAGGTCGGCTCTTTAGAGTATCCCAGATACTCCCGGCAATTACGTTTCCAGTGCCCATCCCTGCCGCAGTGAAAACAGGTTCCTTTGGCCTTGTCAGTATTACCCCACTTTCTTGACACCCTCCCTTTGGCTTCAAGTTCTTCTTCTTCTTCCCTTGGGTACTCTTACCCTTTCCTTTGCCCTTGCCCTTAGGCTTGGGCTTGGCCTTGGAAGTAGAAGTTCCATCAAATGCAAGCAAAGAACCTTTTCCCTTCTTCATTGTCTCCTCAGTCATCTTGAGCAAATTATGCAGCTCGGGGAGAGTGGGCTCAAGCTTGTTCATATGAAAATTCATTATGAACGGCCCAAATGAATCAGGAAGGGACTGCAGTATAATGTCTGAACACATATCAGCTTCAATGATCACATCAAGCTTTTCAAGCTGCTCGATATGGTTGATCATTTTCAAGGTGTGATCAGTCACAGATGAACCCTCATTCATCCTTGCCTTGAATAGATCCTTGATAATTGTACTTCGCGGTCCTACTTTGCTCCCCATACAACTCTTGTAAGTGGAGAAAGATGTCGCGAGCACTCTTCATGGACTCATGTTGCTTCTGAAGCTCAGGGCTCATGGATGCCATCATATAGCATCTTGCCTTCAATCGTCGTCCATGCGCTTCTGAAAAGCATCTCTCTCTTGCTGAGTTGCAGTCTCAGCCAGTGCCTCAGGAGTGTGCCATCAAGTGTGTAGGTAATCTTTTCGGAAGTTAAAACTATTTTTAAGTTCCTCAGCCAATCAAGATAGTTTGGTCCAGTCAAACGGTTGATGTCCAATATTTTGGATAACGGGTTGAGGTGAACCATTTCTATGAACTACATATAAAAAATTAAATAGAGAATTAGATTTCATTTTAATCCATAATGATCGGGTCTTTAATCATATGGTACCTCCCACTATTTTATCAAATTCCATACACCCTC